>CP136064.1:163171508-164371508 GCA_032622095.1 Siphonodentalium dalli
TATTTGTACATCAATTGCTTCACCCATGTCACTGACATCACTGACTTCACTTAAACTTGATACACTACGAAAATCATCCTGAAACAAAAGTTTACCAAAAGCAAATGGATAAATTTATTTTCTCATCACATGTGACAAATATTTGTAGCTCATATATATGTCAAACATCGCATCAATATACCGTAAATTTCGGTGGATAAGTCACATCTTTCTAACCCATTTTCCCATATTAAAATCCACCTGTGACTTATAGACCGGTAAGTCAATGAGGAGCACATTTTTAGCCAAATTTTGAGGTAAACAACTGGGACAAAATGCCGACGCAAACTAAATCCAACACGATAGGATGATACAATTCAGTATAAAAAAATAAATAAACACCCCAATCTTCACTGTTTGTCTTTATTTTATTCCGTATATGGCATATAAGTGTATAAATGTTTGCATCCTGTACTTGGTTTAAACATTAATTTGGTTACATTCAACATGCTCGGAATTAGGTTAAAATATACTTATGTTGTTTTGTTTACTTTTGATGACTAAATAAAATACTAGACACACGTTAAAATTTAATTATTTCTGGTTTATTATATTAAAGTTATGTAGAACACACCAGTGGGGTGATCACATAGAAATGCAATAAAATCTTGATCAAAGTACCGGTAGTTATTTTTACAAATTTATAAACCAAATTGACAATGATCATCATTTTGACAGGGAGCATTACAAAGTCCAAACAAGGGGTACGCATATAAGATGCTTTTGGCAGTCCAACCCGGTGTGACTAATTACCGCCCGGGACCGCCCGGGTGGCCCCACGTGCCCGTGGACACAATATCTCGACGTTATAACGTAGCGACATGCCACCTGAGGGCAACATAGAAAAATTTACTCGTCTCCGGCCGGTCATATTAACCCCACAAATGCCGATATTGGCTAAAAGAGCCTGTGTGATTACCGATGTCTTCGTGTGTTTTCAGACAGATTATTTTGGTGAATCTCGGTAGTGCAATACATATATTGACTCGTTGACGCGTCCACGGCCGATGTTATTAACCCCTCAATCTCCGGTAAAATAGTGTATAAACAAAAAGAACATTGGGACCGACCGGGCGGCCCCATGGGCCCGTGGACTCTATACCTCGACGTTATAACATAGCGACATACCCCACGAGGTCAACCTAGAAAATGTTACTCGCTCGCTCGACTCCGGTCGGTGTTATTAACCCCTCAAAATCCGATAAAATGGTATATAAACAAAAAGAACACTGAGACCGACCGGGACCGCCCCATGGGCACTATATCTCGACGTTATAACGTAGCGATATACCCCACGAGGTCAACATAGAAAATGGTACTCGCTCGCTCGACTCCGGCCGGTGCTATTAACCCCTCAAAATCTGATAAAATGGTATATAAACAAAAAGGACAAGTGGTGCTGGGACCGCCCGGGAACGCCCGGGTGGCCCCATGGGCCCGTGGACACTATATCTCGACGTTATAACATAGCGACATACCCCACGAGGTCAACCTAGAAAATGTTACTCGCTTGCTCGACTCCGGTCAGTGTTATTAACCCCTCAAAATCCGATAAAATGGTATATAAACGAAAAAGAACACTGGGACCGCCCGGGAGGCCCCATGGGCCCGTGGACACTATATCTCGACGTTATATCGTAGCGCCATACCCCACGAAGTCAACCTAGAAAATGGTACTCGCTCGCTCGACTCCGGCCGGTGTCATTAACCCCTCAAAATCCGATAAAATGGTATATAAACATAAAGAACACTGGGACCGCCCGGCACCGCCCGGGAGGCCCCATGGACACTATATCTCGACATTATAACGTAGGCCATACCCCACGAGGTCAACCTAGAAACGTTATCCCCCCCCCAACCAAATCAGATCACATATATTTGTTCACAGCTCTATCTCCACTTATAGAAATTGAAAAGTCACTATTTAAGGATCGACTAGTCTAATCTAACGCACCAATTTATACATGCCTGGAATATTATCATATTATGACAAATAAAGAGCGTTTATTGTAAAATCAGCCAACAATTGCTCGTATTTGCCCATTTAAGTCGTCTGAAGTCAACAGCATCTATAACTCTTGACATGCTGTGGGCTAATTTTACCCACATGTTTCAATTCTCACCGATCAGATTGCAACAATTTTGGTTATAAAATTAATTATTTTATTTTACCAATACTTAGTGCCCTTTTCTCTTGACACGCCATGGGCCAATTTCACCCACATGTTTCAATTTTCACCGATCAGATTTCAACAATTTTGGTTATATAATTAATGATTTTATTTTAATAATAATTAGTGCCCTTTTATAACCTCTGATGTCAACTGGACATGTATAATAGGATTTTCCTGGTCAAAGTACCTCCCCATATTGCAACCCAACCCACGACCTTTTGGGCAAGGACTGAAAACATTATTCCCGGTGATGGAGGTCATCATACTCTCCATATGTGGAGCTAATAAAGAAAATATATAATATGTAATATGGTCATCCCCCCATAAGATAAGATAAGATTTTAATGCAAAATACACCCAATGGGCAGTTGCACATATAATAAATACATATATCAACATATGGAATAATTTAACATGAGTAATCACATACGATATGCATATACGCTCGTGAATTTACTGTCATAAAATCTCAGGTATACTCAGGGTATACTTGCTTTTATTAGACATTATGTATATTGTCTCGAATGGTGAAGAAAGACCGGATCATGTCGCATATAACGTTAACGGTTGCAATTTGTTCATTCTGCATAATAAATCTGAACTTCTCATAATTTGTCATTTCTAAGAAATGAGGGCACGTTGCAATTATGTCCTTTACATAAGCTTCGCGAATACTTTCATAGGCCCGACATTCTAAGATGAAATGATATTCTGACTCAATTTGTTTTGAATTACACGCAGAACACAATCTTTCTCTCACTGGTTTTGGGGGCTGTTTGTGTCTCCCTTTTTCGATTTCCAGTCAATGATTACTGATTCTCAATCTTGTGAATAGAATTCTCGCTTTGGCAGATCGCGCATTGACAATGTATGGTTCAATTTCATACTTTGACTTGAATAATCTATACGTTCGTATTTTATTTCCACTGATCGTTTTCTTTTCGGCATGATTTACATTATAGAATCGCATCAATTTTTCAGATTTCAGTTTATCCAACAAGGCGCGCTCTTGTATCCCTTGGAATTTCCGGCGGTCTGAAATATCGACGCCGTATTTTCCATATGAAATATATTGACTCGTCTTCAGCTTCAGTAGAGCAGACGGAACACGGATACAGCACCATGGATGGAAGCGTGAACCGAATACGTGGTCGCATGATTTTAAGATATTTAGAATTAAATTTTATTTTTAATTCACACACGATTATATATAATCTACCCCATAACGAAATATCGTGTGATTGGTCGGTAAGCAAATTAAGTACACGGGTTTCCAGTATCACAAATACTATCTTCGTCATATTGATCGTTATTGTCTAGCACCAAGAAGATTTTGGGATTACTACCATTTTCGATTTCAATAAAAACACGGAAACCTCATCGCAAATCTCCACTGTTGTCACGAGATTACCTGTTCGTCTTCCCCAAGTGTTATGAAAACACAGTTTCGTTTTAAATCCGCCAATATGTCTTCTGATTATTGTGAACGGGTTAATGTATACAATATAACAATTGCGATACCGTTTTACTGCTAATTGATATCAACACATTCAAACATCTGCCGCAGCTCTCTTCAGACAAGCAGTTGCTGTCGATTTCAACACAATTACACCCGCTCGTGTCATTGGGAGCAACTGCCATACCAAATTTTTTTTAATCCGTTCACAAATGTCAAAGTTATAAGGCATTCTTTAGGTCCGCCTGCCGCCGCCCGCCAGCCAACCGTCCCTCGTCAAACCATAAGTCGAGTTTTT
Source organism: Siphonodentalium dalli (assembly GCA_032622095.1). Taxonomy (NCBI): domain Eukaryota; kingdom Metazoa; phylum Mollusca; class Scaphopoda; order Gadilida; family Siphonodentaliidae; genus Siphonodentalium; species Siphonodentalium dalli. The sequence continues at coordinate 163,175,476 of CP136064.1, forward strand.
GAAAAACTTCAAAAACTCGACTAAAAATAACACAGGAAAAATAGTTCTTCATTATTACTTGACTGAAGGACCCAACCCGAAATTTTATGATGTAAGTGATTTTGTGAGCGATTTTGCTTTGCTTACAATAATTTATGCAATTTCTCCTCAAGTTATATTTTCGACTTTACATTAAGGTTCCCGTCAAAACTTCAAAAAGTTCCAAGATTATGGACAGGTGCATGGAATATATGAATTTTATAGGCGTTAGCCAGAGTATAGATTTGTGGCATGATCTATAAAGTTAGTTTTACACGACGAACAAGTACATAATAGTCTTTTATAATATTATGTGTGTAATTAACCGAAAGTTTAGTTTATATGGGATGTCTGTCTGGAACAAACTGATGGCGCCAGTATTAAAGTGATATGAAACATTTTGTTGGGTGATCAAAAGAAATGGAGAATAATCTTGCTCAAACTAGTTATTTTTATGAATAAAATATAAAAATTATACATGTAGGTGTAACGTTATTAATTTTTATTGAAAACATTCAAGAAAATTGCGATATTTACGATCATGTAGGGCCGAATATTTATGGTGATACGGTATTTTGCGGGATTTTGTGTTGACGCGTCAGCGAGTCAATATCTGGAAGTCACTATCAGGTGGTATTGCACTACCATGCATCATCAAAATATGCTGTCCGAAATCAAAAGAAGACACCGAGCTCTCCGTGCCCTCTTAGCCAATATCGGATTTTTATGGGGTTAATAATACCGGCCGGAGTCGAGTGAGCGAGCAACATTTTCTAGGTTGACCTCGTGGAGAATGTCACTACGTTATAACGTCGAGATATAGTGTCCACGGGCCCAGGGGGCCGCCCGGGCGGTCCCAATGTTCTTTTTGTTTATATACCATTTTATCGGATTTTGAGGGGTTAATAACACAGGCCGGAGTCGAGCGAGCGAGTACCATTTTCTATGTTGACCACGTGGGGTATGTCGCTACGTTATAACGTCGAGATATAGTGTCCACGGGCCCAGGGGCCACCCGGGCGGTCCCAATGTTCTTTTTGATTATATACCATTTTATCGGATTTTGAGGGGTTAATAACACCGGCCGGAGTCGAGCGAGCGAGTACCATTTTCTATGTTGACCACGTGGGGTATGTCGCTACGTTATAACGTCGAGATATAGTGTCCACGGGTCCTCCCGGGCGGTCCCAATGTTCTTTTTGTTTATATACCATTTTATATGATTTTGAGGGGTTAATAACACCGCCCGAAGTCGAGCGAGCGAGTAACATTTTCTAGGTTAACCTCGTGGGGTATGTCGCTATGTTATAACGTCGAGATATAGTGTCCTCGGGCCCGTGGGGCCGCCCGGGCGGTCCCAGTGTTCATTTTGTTTATATACCATTTTATCGGATCTTGAGGGGTTAATAACACCGGCCGGAGTCGAGCGAGTAACATTTTCTAGGTTGACCTTGTGGGGTATGTCGCTACGTTATAACGTCGAGATATAGTGTCCACGTGCCCAGGGGGCCGCCCGGCGGTCCCAATGTTCTTTTTGATTATATACCATTTTATCGGGGTTAATAACACCGGCCGAAGTCGAGCGAGCGAGTAACATTTTCTAGGTTGACCTCGTGGGGTATGTCGCTATTGTTCGAGATATAGTGTCCCGGGCAGTCCCAAGGTTTTTTTTTATTATAGACTATTTTACCAGTTTTACTGGAATTTGAGGGGTTAATAACATCGGCCGTGGACGCCTCAACGAGTTAATATATGGAATTAACACTTATGTGTATTGCACTACCGAGAATCACCAAAATAATCTGTCTGAAAACACACGAAGACACCAGTAATCACTCTTTTAGCCAATATCGGCATTTGTGGGGTTAATATGACTGGCCGGAGACGAGCGAGCGAGTAAATTTTCCTATGTTGCCCCCAGGTGGCATGTGGCTACGTTATAACGTCGAGATATTGTGTCCACAGGCTTGTGTGGCCACCCGGGCGGTCCCGGGTGGTAATTAGTCACACCCGTCCAACCAAACTTCTGCCAATAAGGTGCACAACTTCGGGGAAAAAAGTCGGACGGTGGTATATTATTGCAATAGACCTATATACCAAATATCAATTGAATCTGTTAATATTTCATTAAGTTATCGCACTAACAGTGATAAAATTGTTATTAAAATAGACTTGTAAACTAAAAATTCGGACAAACCAGGTTTTTGAACTCGTCCGAGATATTGTTGCAAGAGACTCATATACCAAATATTGTTTAAATCGGTTAATATTTCATTGAGTTATCGCGCTAACGGTGATAACATTGCTAAAAATAGACAAACTAAGACCCATAACTCCGCGAAAAAAATTCGGACAAACCAAGTTTTCGAACTCGTCCGAGATATTGTTGCAAGAGACTCATATACCAAATATTGTTTAAATCGGTTAATATTTCATTGAGTTATCGCGCTAACGGTGATAACATTGCTAAAAATAGACAAACTAAGACCCATAACTCCGCGAATAAAAATTTGGACAAACCTGGTTTTCGAACTCGTCCGAGATATTGTTGCAGGAGACTCATATACCAAATATGGTTGAAATCGGTTAATATTTCATCGAGTTATCGCGCTATCGGTGATAAAATTGCTAAAAATAGACAAACTAAGGCCCATAACTCCGCGAAAATAATTCGGACAAACCTGGTTTTCGAACTCGTCCGAGATATTGTTGCAAGAGTCTCATATACCAAATATTGTTGAAATCGGTTAATATTTGCGTGAGTTATCGCGCTATCGGTGAAAAACTTAACTAAAAACCATCTAAGATGGATAACTCTTGTAAAAAAGTTCGGACGTGACCCATTTTTACAGGCAGTAAATAGTCATTGGGAGCAACTGCCATACCAAAATTTTTTTTAATCCGTTCACAAATGTCAAAGTTATAAGGCATTCTTTAGGTCCGCTTGCCGCCGCCCGCCAGCCAACCGTCCCTCGTCAAACCATAAGTCGAGTTTTTGAAAAACTTCAAAAACTCGACTAAAAATAACACAGGAAAAATAGTTCTTCATTATTACTTGACTGAAGGACCCAACCCGAAATTTTATGATGTAAGTGATTTTGTGAGCGATTTTGCTTTGCTTACAATAATTTATGCAATTTCTCCTCAAGTTATATTTTCGACTTTACATTAAGGTTCCCGTCAAAACTTCAAAAAGTTCCAAGATTATGGACAGGTGCATGGAATATATGAATTTTATAGGCGTTAGCCAGAGTATAGATTTGTGGCATGATCTATAAAGTTAGTTTTACACGACGAACAAGTACATAATAGTCTTTTATAATATTATGTGTGTAATTAACCGAAAGTTTAGTTTATATGGGATGTCTGTCTGGAACAAACTGATGGCGCCAGTATTAAAGTGATATGAAACATTTTGTTGGGTGATCAAAAGAAATGGAGAATAATCTTGCTCAAACTAGTTATTTTTATGAATAAAATATAAAAATTATACATGTAGGTGTAACGTTATTAATTTTTATTGAAAACATTCAAGAAAATTGCGATATTTACGATCATGTAGGGCCGAATATTTATGGTGATACGGTATTTTGCGGGATTTTGTGTTGACGCGTCAGCGAGTCAATATCTGGAAGTCACTATCAGGTGGTATTGCACTACCATGCATCATCAAAATATGCTGTCCGAAATCAAAAGAAGACACCGAGCTCTCCGTGCCCTCTTAGCCAATATCGGATTTTTATGGGGTTAATAATACCGGCCGGAGTCGAGTGAGCGAGTAACATTTTCTAGGTTGACCTCGTGGAGAATGTCACTACGTTATAACGTCGAGATATAGTGTCCACGGGCCCAGGGGGCCGCCCGGGCGGTCCCAATGTTCTTTTTGTTTATATACCATTTTATCGGATTTTGAGGGGTTAATAACACAGGCCGGAGTCGAGCGAGCGAGTACCATTTTCTATGTTGACCACGTGGGGTATGTCGCTACGTTATAACGTCGAGATATAGTGTCCACGGGTCCTCCCGGGCGGTCCCAATGTTCTTTTTGTTTATATACCATTTTATAGGATTTTGAGGGGTTAATAACACCGTCCGAAGTCGAGCGAGCGAGTAACATTTTCTAGGTTAACCTCGTGGGGTATGTCGCTATGTTATAACGTCGAGATATAGTGTCCTCGGGCCCGTGGGGCCGCCCGGGCGGTCCCAGTGTTCATTTTGTTTATATACCATTTTATCGGATCTTGAGGGGTTAATAACACCGGCCGGAGTCGAGCGAGTAACATTTTCTAGGTTGACCTTGTGGGGTATGTCGCTACGTTATAACGTCGAGATATAGTGTCCACGTGCCCAGGGGGCCGCCCGGCGGTCCCAATGTTCTTTTTGATTATATACCGTTTTATCGGGGTTAATAACACCGGCCGAAGTCGAGCGAGCGAGTAACATTTTCTAGGTTGACCTCGTGGGGTATGTCGCTATTGTTCGAGATATAGTGTCCCGGGCAGTCCCAAGGTTTTTTTTGTTTATAGACTATTTTACCAGTTTTACTGGAATTTGAGGGGTTAATAACATCGGCCGTGGACGCCTCAACGAGTTAATATATGGAATTAACACTTATGTGTATTGCACTACCGCGAGAATCACCAAAATAATCTGTCTGAAAACACACGAAGACACCAGTAATCACTCTTTTAGCCAATATCGGCATTTGTGGGGTTAATATGACTGGCCGGAGACGAGCGAGCGAGTAAATTTTCCTATGTTGCCCCCAGGTGGCATGTGGCTACGTTATAACGTCGAGATATTGTGTCCACAGGCTTGTGTGGCCACCCGGGCGGTCCCGGGTGGTAATTAGTCACACCCGTCCAACCAAACTTCTGCCAATAAGGTGCACAACTTCGGGGAAAAAAGTCGGACGGTGGTATATTATTGCAATAGACCTATATACCAAATATCAATTGAATCTGTTAATATTTCATTAAGTTATCGCACTAACAGTGATAAAATTGTTATTAAAATAGACTTGTAAACTAAAAATTCGGACAAACCAGGTTTTTGAACTCGTCCGAGATATTGTTGCAAGAGACTCATATACCAAATATTGTTTAAATCGGTTAATATTTCATTGAGTTATCGCGCTAACGGTGATAACATTGCTAAAAATAGACAAACTAAGACCCATAACTCCGCGAAAAAAATTCGGACAAACCAAGTTTTCGAACTCGTCCGAGATATTGTTGCAAGAGACTCATATACCAAATATTGTTTAAATCGGTTAATATTTCATTGAGTTATCGCGCTAACGGTGATAACATTGCTAAAAATAGACAAACTAAGACCCATAACTCCGCGAATAAAAATTTGGACAAACCTGGTTTTCGAACTCGTCCGAGATATTGTTGCAGGAGACTCATATACCAAATATGGTTGAAATCGGTTAATATTTCATCGAGTTATCGCGCTATCGGTGATAAAATTGCTAAAAATAGACAAACTAAGGCCCATAACTCCGCGAAAATAATTCGGACAAACCTGGTTTTCGAACTCGTCCGAGATATTGTTGCAAGAGTCTCATATACCAAATATTGTTGAAATCGGTTAATATTTGCGTGAGTTATCGCGCTATCGGTGAAAAACTTAACTAAAAACCATCTAAGATGGATAACTCTTGTAAAAAAGTTCGGACGTGACCCATTTTTACAGGCAGTAAATAGTCATTGGGAGCAACTGCCATACCAAATTTTTTTTTAATCCGTTCACAAATGTCAAAGTTATAAGGCATTCTTTAGGTCCGCCTGCCGCCGCCCGCCAGCCAACCGTCCCTCGTCAAACCATAAGTCGAGTTTTTGAAAAACTTCAAAAACTCGACTAAAAATAACACAGGAAAAATAGTTCTTCATTATTACTTGACTGAAGGACCCAACCCGAAATTTTATGATGTAAGTGATTTTGTGAGCGATTTTGCTTTGCTTACAATAATTTATGCAATTTCTCCTCAAGTTATATTTTCGACTTTACATTAAGGTTCCCGTCAAAACTTCAAAAAGTTCAAGATTATGGACAGGTGCATGGAATATATGAATTTTATAGGCGTTAGCCAGAGTATAGATTTGTGGCATGATCTATAAAGTTAGTTTTACACGACGAACAAGTACATAATAGTCTTTTATAATATTATGTGTGTAATTAGCCGAAAGTTTAGTTTATATGGGATGTCTGTCTGGAACAAACTGATGGCGCCAGTATTAAAGTGATATGAAACATTTTGTTGGGTGATCAAAAGAAATGGAGAATAATCTTGCTCAAACTAGTTATTTTTATGAATATTAATCCAAATTTACAACACACCGACAGTCTTATATATTTATTAAATGCAATGCGTATATTAATGGCAAAATCATCTGCATTAGCTTATCGAAGATTGTTGCGTCCCGAATAGAGATGTAAATATTTACAATTGTGTGCAGATCAGACAGTGTTTTCTATGGGAGGCCAAATTCATATTTAATAGCTAATTACTCTTAAGCGTTATTACCTCACTAACAACTCCATTAGGCTTGAATATTAATGAGCTAGGCTAGCTGTCACAAGCTGGGAATTCTGTCCATCTCAAAAATTTATTTAAGTACCGCTGTATCTCTCGACTGAGAATTAACTAAGGAAACCTTAATTGATCTAGTTATAACTTACAGACTGCATACACTCCTTGACAGGTTTATCCAGATAACAATTTAATTGTATATCAGCTGAATATAATAAAAAACACGACAAAACTTGTGTTCTGTAGTTACAATAATGTATTTTTTTAACTTCCCGAGATCACAAATTGGATTCCTGCAGGCCACCTACATGTAGTTTGTTTCACGCATGTTTTCACTACACGGTGGAGGGCAGTTTGTAGTAAATTGAACGTGGTCACGAAAAAAATAACTCAGTGTATGGCGGTAACGAGCACCAATAGCACGGTGACCTGCGATGCAAGATGATAACAGTGGTATTATGGTGGTATCTCCACAGTAAGTACCGACCCGTAACCTAGTTAACAGCTCGCTTAATTACATCATAGCAAAGTAATGTACGTTATACAAAATATTTTTATGGGGAATAGTATGGGATTAGATGCGACAGCGCCCAATGTTTATGTTTTCAAATGAGAGAGAACTCTAAGATGCCCATTATTTTCGTAAATTATTACTTTTATGAAATAACGGTCAAGTCTATAGATTTACACCACAAAAACACAACCTTCGCAAAACGTATAAGAAATGCTAAACCCAGGGTAGGTGTGCTTGGGGTAGGGATCTGCGAATCGAGGAATTTGCATCGAATCAAATCTCGATATCGAATCTTCTTTCCAATATCGACATCGAATCGAATCTCGAATTGAATCATCTAGTCATTGACATTGTTTATTTATGTGTTTATTTTCTTGTATCATGAAAAAAACTGCAAAAGTCACTAGATAGTAGATACTGTGTAACAATGTTAATCTCCATAAACATCCGTGCTAGTAGGGATCTTGTGTTTTTTATTTAGGATAATCATGACATAGGCAAGTCATTCTCACGAGATATGTTGCATTGAATTTCTATCTAGCTGTGTCCGGCGAACGTGACACCAAAAAGTGACAGTAAGACACATAAAGACAGTTCAATAAATGTATCACAAACCCCATGAAATGGAAGTCAAAGAGTGACTGTAAGTAAGACACATAAAGACAGTTCAATAAACGTATCACAAACCCCATGAAATGGAAGTCACTTGTCTACATTAAAGATAATACAGATTTGACACACTTGGACATGGGTACACCGTTCGGCTATATACATGTAATTGCAATGATGGTTATCTGTTAAACTTTTCAACCCACAATAGATCACACACCAACATCCCATATTCACAATATAGTTTGTCTTCATGGAGGGGGTCCTAGAAAGCACACATAAATTACAACCGAAATCAATTGAGTTAAATTCCGCATCTAGCGTTCAAGCACTGTGTAGACAATTTATACAGTGTCGATACAGATTACAAATACATGCGGCGATTGATCACCGTCACGGGTTGCAATCGAAGCACATAATTTGCATAATGCACGTGTATTCTGAACATGTATTTCTAGATGCAAAAAAACGACACTACACCAAAGTAACATCGATTCAAAAATATCCGAATCAGCAGACCGATTCGGGTGCCCGATATCGACATTGAATCGAATCTCGAATATTCGCAGAGCCCTAGCTTATAGCGCGCGGATGGACATGTACTACAAAAGTCAGCCCAAAACAATCACGTTGTATTTAATACCAAATATTGCTTTTATGGACATTCTGCTACATTCAATTGACAGTGCAATATCAGGTCTGTCATATTTTGGAATGGAAGAAGAAAAACAAGTGACAATTAATGCCTTTTATGCGCATAATGATGCAGTAAGTCACAAATACAAAAAAAATTCAGAATCGGAAACCCGAAGATGTCTGGCCTTTCGATATGTACATGTAAAGATTGTTTGCTAAATTTTCTACAAGCAATAAGCAGGTACTCTGGCAAATGTGAGAATACAGCTACAATAGCTGAATTCAGCTAACCAAACTGTATTCAGTTACAGTATATATTATACCCTCAAACCAACTGTTTTTCGATATAAACTAGCTATAATCGCTAATTTGCGCATCGAAAATAGGCTACCATATTCTCTGCCACTCTCAACTGCAATGCCTTTTGTCGACACGGCGACGCTAATTTTGTGTGAAAATTTTCTACAGCGGTCAATGTTGGTCATAATGGTTTAATAACACTCTTGTGCAATGAGGAATACCTTGAAATGTAATACAATATTCATCACCGAAGATGGAACTATTCCCGGAAGTATGATCAATAGGTTGCTGCTAAAACGTTGTTTGTTTGGCGAGTTAAAATAGGTCAAAAGGGAACATCTCGAGCAAGAGATTAATGGGGCGAGTTCCATTCACTGCTTGAGCTGACTATCCGCAAAAAGGTGTGTAAATCACATTAAAAACGTAGCTCAATCGGGCGACAGTAGACAAAACGAGCTACGTACTAGACCGTTTTGGATGTTTGCCCGACCTGTACTGTACAGTGTACATGACAAAATAATATAACAATAACATGATTTTTGAGGGCATTATGGTTTCTTAACGGCCCGATAGGAATGATTAACAGCCAGAGGGCCTATAAGCGGCCCGAGACGAAGTCGAGGGCCGCTAATAGGCACGAGGGCTGTTAATCATTCCGGGAGGGCCGTTAAGAAACCATAATGCCCGAAAAATCATGTTATTACTATTATTTCCACACACTATCATTATGTAAGTGTCGTACCCCGACAAGTTCAAATATTTCACAACATCTCTGAATTAACACAATTTAATCAAAATATATAAAAAGATATTTTTTTAATTTACACAAATACTCATGGATCGTCTGGGTTGTGTGCAAACAATTATCACGTGATCAAAAAAAAAATCATGTGACCAAAATACATCGAAATTAGGCAAAATATCACCGGCATCTGAGACCAAATAACTCGCGTAATAATGCTTAAATTGAAATAATATATACCTGTGTTTACCTTAGGATACCATTTAGTTAGGTATGTGTTCTATGTAACACATGGCAATCGGGTATTTCTTCGTTAAAAAGCTTTATTAGAATAAAATTTTTCGAAAAAGTCATCGACAGTTTGGTCACGTGACGTGTCGGGCCATCTCGTGCTAACGACGAGCATATCCCATTAGCGCCCTAGGGCCATAATGAACTTACATATTCACGTAATTTAGTTAGTGTTATGGGATTTTATCGCAGGATAAAACGTCATTAATATTCTAGAGAATGCCCTTATAGGTGGAAATAATATAACAATAACATGATTTTTGAGGGCGTTATTATGTTTTATTAACGGCCCGGCTGGAATGATTAACAGCCCAAGGGCCTATTAGCGGCCCGAGACGAAGTCGAGGGACGATAATAGGCCCGAGGGCTGTTAATCATTCCAGAGGGCCGTTAATAAACCATAATGCCCGATGAAATCATGTTATTACTATTATTACCACAGTTTTGGACATTTGACCCATTTGAGGATTTAGTGGAATAATGAAGTACCGGTAGATTAAGAGAGAAATATTTTCAAGAACATTTAAGTTTGATATCATTTGACTTGTCAGCTGACACGGACTGACGGAGTCTCGAAAATAGGACAGGGGAAAACCCAGCATTGGAGACGCGTAACAACCAATGAGAGGTTGACAGCTAAAAGTATCAATGCATACTTACGCTTGATACAATAATTCAATCGTATGGCGTGAATTCCAATCATAAAACCACTTTTGTGTCGAGGAAATCGGATACATCTTCCCATTATTTTCTTGAAATAAACACGCCATATAATAATCGGAAGTTGAAGGGACGTAACTCTCACGATAATAAACGAGATCTATAGTTTCCGGGCGGCGGGCCGATATTGAACTAGGCTTCTCATTATCGGCCCGCGGCCCGCTGTTTTGGTAACAATACGCTATTTGGAACGCCCCGAAAAACATTATCAATGGCCTAGACTAGAGAACGCCCTATAAAGTGGTAATAATAATCAGTAGATCTAAATCACCTGAACAAGAAAATGTCAAGCCAAAATTAGCTGCCTGCTATAAAGTGTTATTGATACATGTTCCAATACATTATCGATATATATATAGTCTATTCTTCTTCTTATCGTGTATATAGTAGAAATTTGCGGTTTTTTTTTGTTGTGGTGAAAAGTGAAGTATTGCGTTTCCACGGCGACAGATGCAAAACGAGGAAAAAACGAAACGATTTGATTGTGAAGATTCTAATTTCTACAGAGATAATTTATAGTTTATTGTCTTGAATTTTATATGAATTATGAATATGGTGCAGTCCCAGAAATGTGTCAAGGCAATATTGCAACATGACATTGTCATTGTGGAATGCAACATTTTCCTAATTCCGAGTTATTTTAAGTCGTCTCACCTCGATCACAAATGTGTTCGATCGACACATTCTATTTTTAGACTGTTAACTACACACATGCTCTCAATTTGATTTTTGAAACATTTGCATGGCCATCATGCAATAACAAACACAGTTCAAGTTTCGTTATCTGTGTTACCTACATGGATACAAAAAATACTTACCACTAAATCGTTGTTGCAGGTCCGCCGAGAGGGCGGAGAGGCCCCATTCAACCAATTTTCCGGAGACAAAATCGTCCGCCATGATCTATAAAATGTGAATCTGAAAGCGAGTCTCCAAATATATCACGTGCACCAATGAGATTAGCACGTTTTTTGCGGAACCCCCCAAATTCCACATCTCGTTCCTCCAATTAAGTAATATCTCCCGGGAGAGTTCAAATGAGTCTCAGTGAGATTTAAAACGACCCCTCGTTGCCACGCAAAACTATGGAATCAAGTCTCCAATTAACTTACCCTCGAATCTTAAACCCGCAATGTTTAGTGTGCACCCCAGGATAGGCAATTTGTTCCCCGTGAGAGACCAATTTAACCTACGGAATTCTCAACCTTCCAACATTGACCCCCGTGTATTTAGTGTGCTGCGATCGCAAGTCATTTGAAGAACGATGTGACGCCATCGCACGCGCTGATATTAAACGTGTCTCTTATCGATAATTATGAAACTGCTTTTATGGGCAAATTATGTGATAAATTGAATTATTAAATGAATGTACATGTAACCAAACTGAGTGTTTCGCCCTTCAAAATCAATTTACCCCCCCCCCCTCCACTCTATTCAATTGACTAAAGTGACACATCATCTAAATAATATTCAACCCTTAAATTCAGGTAACGAGTTCAACAAACTACCTACATTATTCAGGGTAATCAAGAAATACTCCATATTAAATGTAATAACTTAAAATAAATAAGCATAAAATATTAATAATTTTTTTTCGTGAAAATTCACTGAGATAGAGAAAATAATAATTTACAATTTCACTTCGACTTTTTTGTTGGCTTTCTCTTCCTTGATTGTGATTTGCAATCAGGACAGTACCATTCAACTTTGGCACTTGGTTTTCTCTTAAAACCCACACATTTAAAGTGAAACCATTTAATGGCACAGTTCTGATTGTGACATGCAATCATTCCCACTTTGTCGGCTTGGTTGCAAATGCACCATGTACATGTATCAGAATTAGGTGGTGTATCTACATGTATGCGATCACTGTGCGAACAAGCCGATTCAGTCTGATTTATATGAGCTGGTTTTAACACAGAAGATTTCTGGACTTTAGTCACTTCACTGGCTCGAGATTTTACATGTAATGCTTGTCGAGAATAATATATATCTGTTAGCTCTGGTAGCAAGTTATTGTTGAAAAACTGTTTTGCGGTTGATGATGAATGTTCCCATAATTCAGAATCTGGTTCTATACATTCTATGTGAATGTCTTTCTCAGTCATTAAAATAAAATTCTTTCTTACATGAAAACATTTGACACTGGACTTGGTAATAATACTGATGTTTTGCATCTAGTCGTTGAATTCCATTTTCATCATTTTGGAGACAGAATGATTTGTCCACAATCTCATAAATTTTCTCCAATCTGGTGCAGTAAGGACATTTGATTTCATAGCAACCATCCCCACAACAATCGCACGAAATCCATCGGGTGAAGCTCCAATGAATGGAAATTCCTCATTTATCACAAACCCAGCAGGGGAAAATCTGATGTTGTCATGACCATAAGCTGTTTTCTGGGTAACATAATTCCCCTAAAACGCGTTCCATCCTTCATCCCGAATATACCCAAGAACAACAACACCCATATAGGATAGCGCGTTGCATCGTCACGCGGACCATATTTATTCTCACCAACTACACAATCATTCCAATATACATGCACAAAAACATTCCATCACAACCATATAAACAAGGACATCCATCACAATTACATCGGCCATTTGCATATGCGCAGATGGCCCAACATCACTGAATGTTCTAAATCACACCCGAGATAGAAAATGATATCATTGTGTACACGCTCACCTGCATCTGCGCAGATGGAGGAACATCACTGAATGTTCTAAACCTCGCACTTTGAATGACAGTGCGGCCTGATAATCTATCACGCACACAGGGATGTGGCTAGAGGGTCTTCGCTGGGGGGTGTCCACCTTGGGAATTTCCAACTGCACCCCCCCCCTTGAGTCGGAATCGCACCAACACAACTTTTTGCATAATTCCATTTGCACCACCCCCCTAGTACCTCATGCTCAGGCCTAATTTCCTATATATTCATAAGCCATGCTTCTATTTTCCCAGTATGAGAACATTAAGATATTTTAACCTGAAAATTGCCCCCAAAAAAACAACTAGTGATCTAATTCCAGACAAATGCACACAGTTACCGACAACAGACCAGGAAACACCGTGCCGACCATGGTTGTTCGGCCCGGTGTGAGAAAATTTTGAAAACTATACAAGAAAATCGCAAATCCTAGCATCTAGACTGGCCTCAATTGAAGCTTTCCTAGTGTTGAAAATTTCAAACCTCATGCTCCCCCTCAGGTTGGGAAATTCTTCAACTGATGACCATTTATGTCTACAAGTTTGACCAAATGTAGTAAAATATTGTTTTGCTAAACTAATTAGCAGTTTTGTATTGGCCTCAAGCCTTCCTACTGTTGGAAATTTCAAACTGATGACAATTCCAATGACAATGTTGACCAATTGTATGACAATATTGTTTTCTTAAATTAACTAGAAGTTTTTGACTGGCCACGGGGGAGCGACCAGGACACAAGCTTTCCAAGTGTTGGAAATTTCCAACCTGTCACCCCCCTAAGGTTGGAAAATTTCCTACTGATGACCATTTCTGTCAAAATGTTTGACCAAAAATAGGAACATATGCAAATATTGGTCGAAAAACAATAAATTCCCCCCAATAAATTGTTTTATAATCAAACTACAAGAACATTTTCAACCTATTGTTGGTGTGAAATTTCGTTGTGGCAGGTATGAAATGTCCAACTATTGAAAATATAGCTCTCTGCTGGGGGGGGAGGTGAGACACCCCCCTCTAGCCACATCCCTGCACGCATACTACCCGGGCCGTGCATCACGTTGCAGTGCCCCACCGCGAACTGACATGAAATCGCATCGCATTCGCAATGCAGTTACAACGCGTCACTATAATGACAGTGTGTAATTAGTCACCAATATATACGCAATTTTCCTATTCCATCGGAAATGTGTACGGATATTTATGGCATCAAGTCCACTTTTACTGTAGTATTTCACAAAACAGTCCACCAAAAACCGCTTTTTATCGGTTCTAACATTTAATCATTCACAAATCTCAATGCTCAAATATCCAAATATCCCACATGTCAGTCCACTAGAAATACATAAAATGGAACAAATAGCCATCTATTAACCATTGAGAGATGACTGCATCGAATTATGCATGGAACCAAAATATCCGTTTGCGTCTGCGCAAACTCCAGAACATCACTGAACGTTCGGAAACCGTACTCTGCATGAGCAGTATATAGCGTCGGTCTGCATTACCTATAATTATAATTGAATTAATATGCATATAATTCGCCAAAATTGGAAACAAGTCAACACACAGCATATATATACACATACACATATACATACATATATATACACATACACACATATGTATCGATAAGCATCGCTTTGTTTATAATACAACAATCGCCCGTCGGCCACTGAGCACACGGTCAGAAAACCAAACATCACTGGTTCCAACACGACACTGTACTGACAGTGAGAATATAGTTTTGTCCAGTTTACACGATTTAGTTTATGGACCCAAAACAACGTTTACTGTAGTATTCTACAAAATAGTCCACAAAAAATCGCATTGCATCGGTTCGAACTTTTAATTATTCACAATTCTCAATGCTCAAATATCCCACATATTACATATTTCAGTCCACTGGAAATACATACAATAGAATAAATAGCCATATGGTATGCATTGAGAGATGACTGGATCTAATTACGGAGTCAAGCATCCGTTTGCATCGGCGCAAACTCCAGAACATCACTGAACGTTCGGACAAGCGAACACTGCATGGGCAGTATAATGTCAGTCTGCATTACTTATAATTATATTTGAATTACCGGCAATATGCATATAAATTCTCCATTAAGTGAAACAAATATAATATACAGCCAAAACATATATCTATCGCCGATATGTATCAATAAGCATCCATACAATCCTAGAATACACTGATATCCCATCTGCCTCTGCGCATACGATAAAAAAAAACTTGATTTGTTCGAACACAACACTGTACTAACAGTGAGCATAATATAGACCCGTTTACACCATCGTGAATAACCACGGTTATTCGGTTCCATCTGGAACAATTTACCAATCTCAAATATCCATATATCCACAAGTAAATCCAATGGTAATTCGTATTCCAATTACACACCATGCAGATAACAAGATACACCGTAGATGCAGTGGATACTCTGCACTTCAACATACAACTGATGTTATATAAAAATATATGTTGCATACGGCCAGTCGGATCTACTTTAGAAAGACTATTGGAGTCTTAACACACTACAATATATTACTCTACATGTAATACTGATTTATGAAACATAATATATCCAATATATAGATACAATCATATTATACAATCATATATACTGTACTGACAGTGAGCATAATATATACCCGTTTACACCATTGTGAATAACCACGGTTACTTGGTTTCATCTGGAAAAATTTACGAATCTCAAATTTCCATATATCCACAAGTAAATCCAATGGTAATTCGTATTCCAATTACACACCATGCAGATAACAAGATACACCGTAGATGCAGTGGATACTCTGCACTTCAACATACAACTGATGTTATATAAAAATATATGTTGCATACGGCCAGTCGGATCTACTTTAGAAAGACTATTGGAGTCTTAACACACTACAATATATTACTCTACATGTAATACTGATTTATGAAACATAATATATCCAATATATAGATACAATCATATTATACAATCATATATACTGTACTGACAGTGAGCATAATATATACCCGTTTACACCATTGTGAATAACCACGGTTACTTGGTTTCATCTGGAAAAATTTACGAATCTCAAATTTCCATATATGTACAAGTAATTCCAATGGTAATTCGTATTCCAATTAAACACCATGCTGATAACAAGATACACTGTAGATGCAGTGGATACTCTGCACTTCAACATACAACTGATGTTATCTAAAAATATATGTTGCATACGGCCAGTCGGATCTACTTTAGAAAGACTATTCGAGTCTTAACACACTACAATATATTACTCTACATGTAATACTGAGTTATGAAACATATTATTTCAAATATATATATACAATCATATTATACAATCATCATGGATTTCACAATAAAAAACAACATGAACCATAATGTTACTACGGTACGTGGCCGGCCAGGAAAAAACCATAGATAAAAACCCGTAGGATAAAACACCTATGGAAACCTGTGACACCAAACCAATGCCAAGTAACAACTTATACCGTCCGATCTCTACCAGATCTGTCGATCGGTACCGTACCTCAGTGTCGGCTTATCACTGGCAACATTATTTCATGCACACATACCACTCCCTATACATTCTCTTTAAATCGGTGTCAACAATTGAGCTAATACATGATATGTATTTCAACATGTCCCATACAAAGACATGTATCGATTTAATTCATGAAAGAGCTATCAGATTCATTGCAATGCGGATATATACACGTATATATATATATATATATACGTATTAACGCCTCGTAGACCGTAAAAATTTAGGCATTCCACACCCTAAGACGGAATCAACGCAGATGACAATACATCTCTCGCCAACGAGAAGCGCCGCATTCGGCGATTCGTATTTCACCGCTAGGGGAAAGTACTTTAACTCTAATTCCCTCCGGTCAAACGATTTAAAGAATATTTCCCCTAAAACGCGTTCCATCCTTCATCCCGAATATACCCAAGAACAACAACACCCATATAGGATAGCGCGTTGCATCGTCACGCGGACCACATATTGACAAAGAAAGAATGATGAATAATTAGATATGCCCAATTTCTAATAAAACTAAAGCGGCACACTGAGTACCTTATCACATTCTGATCTTCGACAATGGTGCCATTGAATATGTTATTGAAAATTTCAAGATTCACACATCTGTTTCGAATATACTGTTCAGTCGATTATTTACATATAATAAATATATCTTTTGGTCATAATTATGCATGTCATAAATTTATAATGCTATACCATTGCTGTGAATCTTAAACAATGAGCCCACATAATGATAACATATTTCCGCAAACTATATGATAACTAGCTTATATGCTAATTCCAATTTTAACAAGAACCATCTGGAGTTCAGTTCTAAGATATACAGAACACACGAGTTCCGTTGATATATAGAATGGTTTCATAGTCCCGTCAGTCTGTTTCGTGTAAACATATGAATTCAGCGCCATACATTTCCAAATGAACACTTGTTCGGAGACGAATCCTCACCGATTGATGACAGCCAATCTGTGATGTCTACACCTCCGGTAAAACCAAGCTTTTCGCCATACGCCTGGAATGGAACATCGACAAAACCAGTACTCACAGTCACCCATTGATATTTCAACCAAATTTTCAAAACAATTTGTGTAATTTGGAATAACCATTCCCTAATTAATTTTTTGTGAATCCGCAATTTTGAAAAGTTGACAACTCTATATATAATATATGGTATGTATATTTTAACGTTCACAATACAACCAATATTGTATGCATCCCTGCATCAGTGAGAATGCAGAGCAAACCAACTGCAATATCGTTATGTAGCCCAATCAGACGTCATGTCTAACCCGGATAAAACATTGTATCACAATTTTCACGTGATTTACACAATTTCACACATTCGGAACCATACTAAGAATTCGAATTATTTCGTGAACAAAACGATCTTACCACCCTCAACGCAGCAGCTTACAATAATATAACTACGTGCTGTTACACATATATAGTAAGTGTAAAACCACAATTTAGCTCCCAATTTCGGAATTTATATACATTTGTTTCATTGACCGAGCCATGGGCCTATGTGTATATGTATTCTAATATATATATACATCAGTTCCCAAACCCTTTGGGCACATTGTCAATTAACAAAGAAGAATTATACTTATCTTCAATCTTATAACTCATCGCCGATTCGCCACCATAATTTCTCAACCGGACGATTCCCTCAGAAGACACCAACGTGTGCCGCTATCTTGATGTACTGTATAACTACCGAATTTGGTGCACAAGAGCGCAAGGCGAACTGGTAATGTCTCACTCAATCAAGCAGGTAAACAACGATCACGCAGGCGTCACACTAATCAGCTTATCTCACAGTGAACAACGTCCGTGTCATATCACCAGCGTAACAGCCATTGTCCGTTCGATTTTGTTATTGAGTTAATGCATGAATCTGTAAAGCGATAATGTCTTGTTGGCTTCAATATATTGTAACTCCGGCAAAGGTGCACATTCAGTGTGGCTGCTCAACAAAATTTAGGCGGTCCACACTCTAAGACGGAATCAACGCAGATGACAATACACCTCTCGCCAACGAGAAGCGCCGCATTCGGCGATTCGTATTTCACCGCTAGGGGAAAGTACTTTAACTCTAATTCCCTCCGGTCAAACGATTTAAAGAATATTGCTTTCGGGCAACATTCTCATGATCACACCCCCATTGAGTTGCAGCATTTCTGAACTTAAACTGTTCGGGATAACATATGGATTTTACTAAACTCTGCGATGGTTTCTCTGGCTTTGTTCGACACACAGACTTCAGTTTTGATGCAGTTACACGGCCAGATCTGAATCGGAACCATGTTTTACTGTCACTCTGAGCTCGAGTTGCTTCCTCAACAGCCTTTATTTGACCAGGGGTCACATTCACAATGTTCTAACAATGTTCTACAATGTTCTACAATGTTCTAACAGTCTGACATAGTCCATTTCCTCACACTCTTCCTTATACAGTTCTGTTAGCAGAGGTGGACATTCCTGGTGCAAAGCTTTTGGTATGTACTTGTCAGAAAATGGTGCTATCAATGATAAGATAGCAGGACGCGTGTCACACATGCTAAGGTCAGAAAAAAAACACTGTAGTTCATTTTCTGTAGGAACAGATGCATTAGATCGCTTTCTGATGGCAGTTTGCATAGGTGATGACTCCGAAGACACCGGTGACTGCAGCTGTTGTATTTTTCTGTCAAGCTGTTTCTTCTTGGTCTTCGCAGATGTGAAGTCAATGTCACTAACACAGGAATAGCTGACTCCACTTTTACTTGCAGGAAGTAACCAATATGCCTTTTCTTGGGTAACAGTCTTACTTTCTCTTATACGTACAGCTGTATCCACTTTGAACAGAAGCGCGCCTACATGTGTACATGCCTCAGCTAATCATGCCATGCAAGTGCAGTGTGCAGTTAACACTTTACCACCTTCCTCTGAGATAATCCATGGTTGGAGATGTTTCTCAGACATCTTTTGGGAATGCATCACCTGAAAACAATAACGTATAGTTGTGTTAAATATTTATCAATACATTTATAAAATATTACCGAGGGTGCCAAATACCGGTAAACATGAGTCACATTTGTTCATTTTGGAAGAAACTGTTGGCCAAATTATTCATACTAGCACTATTAATACTTTTAGGGAAAATGCAAGTCAGCAATTTATTCGGTCATCAGATTTTATTTGGCACCAAAAAGTAGGAGTTTTGCTTTAGAGCTACATATGTATCACACACACACGACACACATAGATGTAAGTACAATTTAGTATATGTACATGATTTATTCTGATTTATTTAGTATTATATATCATATTCACATATTACGGTACATGTACTTTTGAAACCTACCCCACAATTACCCCACCACATTTTGACACCACAATGATCTGATATTTATGTTAATTTCTTAATTATTATTTATTGGCCTCATGGGCCTACTACATTAACAATCTCTTCATGTAGTACTTGTTAGTAGTTATGGCAATTAAATTTATCATTGTCAGATAAATATGATTAGGCCCCAATAAAGCATCATACAAATCAATACAATTGTATTTATTAGACCTACTCAGTTTACTGTGAATTTACGTAATGGTAGTCACTAGTTGTACTAATACTATTACCAGTTTTAGTTTAGAAAAAAAATATTGTCTTACCTTGCAAGTGACAAGTCGTTTTGCTCCGAACACTCGAATTTTTAGATCTCCAACCCATCCACACACAAACTGGGCATATGCTTCAAGACTTTTCCATGCTCCCATTTCTTGGAGTGTGTAAAAGCTAGTTGACAACACAAGATAGTTGACAATATCAGGGTAGCATAATTTCGGCAAGATTTCATAGTCATTTTCGTAGCCAACACTCCAGTTTTTTGACGACAGATTGTCATATGGATCGAAATTCTCGATTATTTTCAACTTGTCATAATAGCGATCTTTCGCGACAGGTTCTAGTTTATCGCCGTACTTCAGCGTCTTATTTTTCGATGCGTCTTTGTCCATATTTACTCGCTTTTACTCGCGATCGATAATGTAAACATTGGATGTGTTTGTACTCCAAAATGGCGGAGAGTTGGAGGTACGCACTAACTAGTGACGTCACGCGAAGCAGACTATTGGAGCTAGAGACACAATCCATGCGAAGGACAGCCACGTGCGTGGTGTTACGGCTGGCTGAGCATCGATTGAATGGGAGTGGGGTAGATTTAAAAAATGACAAAAGAGATAATGAGATTGTATTCAATGAATCAATATTGCATGTAGCCACCGTGTCGCTGGATAGCCTGCTGGCATCGGGAATTCGGGATAGCATGATGTTGATGATAGGGGCGATTCCACGCTTTGGAATGTTCATCCATTCGTCCTGAAACAGACAGTTCATGGCCACCATCGTGGTGTGGTCATTGGCACGATGATAAACAGCTCTCTTCAGTTGTTCTCATAAATGTTCTGGGCTCCTACATTCAGATATCCATTAACAGGGACACGTTCAGTCTTATGTGTGGTGCTGATACATACCAATCATATAGACGTCCTATGCAATGTAGCGTTTGCTAGATAACGATCTTGTCTAGCGGTTGTAACCCTCAGTCTTCCAGTTCTGGGGCGATCTGCGATATTGCCAATCAGTTGGTTTCACTGTCTTAAATTATGTATGGTTTTTTGGCATCACCCCATGTGGCGGGCAACATGTTTTATGGAGAAATCACCCCCAAAAGGCCAATAGCTATGCCTCTGTTTTTTGGTTGGTATTCGACCTATCACTAGTTGATTTCAACCTTCCAAGCGAAAGGGGTATGGCATGACTGAAGGGAATGAGTATGGACCGGGTACTTACTGTTCCCATTTGGCAAAGTTATGCTCTAAAGCATGCGGGGGGACTCACAACATCATTTTCTGATAAAAACTACAGGCAGTGCACAATGTGTAACCAAGGAAACAATACTGTCGCCGAGATCACTCTAACTGTGTGTTTGCCATTTTTGAAAAGCACCCCTCCTCCAATCAACTCGTCGTCAGTCGTCCGTAACACCACTTACATGGCTGTCATTCGAATGTATTGTGTCTCTAGCTCCAGTAATCATTTGTGGAAAGTTTCACCAAAATCCAACCAATATCTCCGAAAATATTACACATTATATTAGGGGGGACTTTCTTTTTTTGATGTGTTTAGTTCATAATCATGGCCAGTTTTCTAGCGTTCCGATATAGACTCGTGTATATTGCATTTGTGAAAGAGTGAACACTTCTCATAGACTTCATTGATCGCAAACGTCTCAGATTAAACCCAGCCGCTGCAGATTAGTCATCGAACTGATCAGTCATCTCATGATTTCCACCAGATGCACGAGTGCATGGATCAAGAGATTAGACATGGGCAACCAGGCGCAGGAATCGACAAAGACATACAGATAACATTCAGACAGGCCACGCATTTTATAACCACACAAAGCTTTGTTTCGTACATAGGCTATCTGATTTTGTGACGTCACCATTTTTTTTACATAATACGAAGAGCAATTGTTTTGAGATGCGAGCGCTTTTGTCGCACAGTAGAACGGTGGGTTTGCAGCATTAATGTCGTAATCGGCTGTCAAGAGGCTAACCAAAATCAGTCGACGTGCAACATTCTCCTATTTATATAATCGTCATAAAATCATTTATTTGTGTTTTATTTATAATGGAAAGTAGGTCTATAATTAATTTATAACGGGTCTACTCCGGCACTCTACTGGATCAAATTATCGGACCCTAGGAAGTTTTAATATTTTTTAGAATAAACTAAAATCACCACAACTCAACACGATCTACGTGTATCTCAAAGCTTTATGTTCCAACTGATACACAGCAGTTGATCAATACTGCATGGTTATATAGAGACTATACCGTGCGAAAGGAAATAAGATAATATTTAATATGGATTTGACTGTTATCATAAGTCTGCATAGTACATACATGCATCTGATAATCCATATATATCATATTCTCTTGAATAGAACGAAAACACATACTTATAAACAAAGCAGAAGATACATTCAGTTCCATGCGAATTCGGTCAATGTGGAAAGTTACACGATGACGTTGTTTGTCGACTATCGTTGAAATCGACATGATGACATGTTATGAATGAAATGAACATTATGAAATGGACACGCTTCTCCATCTAGCCTGAGTATCTGAAGCGGAGAGCTCCCACAGCACGCCAAGTAATATAATGGTTAGTTTCAGTTCCACTCTCGACAACATACATAACTATTTATAACTAGAATGCACTCAGAGAGATACCAACGTGCGCAATAATGTAATAAACAATAATTTAAAAAATAATTTTACTGTATTTTACTTAATTTATTTAATTTAATTTAATGTTAGCAAAAAAAGACAATTACCATTTCTCATTTCATCATAAATAAAAGGCAAATTACTATATTAATCATTTAAGTAATTAAAACCAATTCCATGTTGCCGAAAGGATGAGACTTTAATATCGATTACATTTTTTTCAGCGGCATATTTTGATTTTGATTTTCCGATAGTCAAAGTTGACCAAAGGAGCAATTATAAGAATAATTAATACCATTTGTGTAAATATTGATAGCAGCCAATATGCAACAATAAAAATCAATAATTAATCAATAACGATGATTTTATGTAATAATAAACTCTTCAAACGGTGTTTGTGTCAACAAATGCGTTTTGTTTTGTGTTACGTCATTCGTCGTATTTGACCCGGAACTCGGCTGAAGGTTAGGCTATTCAGCCTATTGCGTCGAATTACGAAATCGCGTTTTGAATGTCTCTCCTTTCCCGCACGATAAAAAGAGGTCTTCGCACGAACCAAAAATGATAAAACTTCCCAATTATAAGTAAAAATACCCAAATGAAGGAGTCTATGTAGGTCCCGAAGGAGTCTATAGACTCTTTGATGTAGAGTTTTGATGGAGAAAATGTAGGTCGATCTATTTTTGTCATAACTCTGACGTATTTTGACCTGGGAGAAAAAATCGAAATCGAGGCTCACTACGAGCATGCCAGTTTTAAACATAGAAACAGGGAATCCCGACAAATGGCGATATCGGCGACAAGCAAATAATCGAAAACAACACATAAAATAAACATAGAAAAAACGCGGCACAGTAAAAATGTCAGAACGCCACGAGGTTTTACGTCGTTTTTGGTGACGTCATGGAGTGAAACGGAGTAGGGTGACACCAACGTACCTACGAATCTGTCTGATCGCCATACTGTTGCGCGAGCGCACATAATTACCCCACCAAATATAAGCCTTATGCATGTGAATCTTATTTGGTGGGAATCTATAAAGTGATTTTGACAAGAATTGTTTTAAACCCCTATGTGAGTATTTTAGCTTTGGTTCGTTAATTACGCTTGCGCATGATCATATTATAAAACGCAGGCGATGTGGTCGACCAAACATGCAGTATCATTCCCACGTCCCAGAAAAAAAATGGTTTTACTACATTTAAACTGAAGATGACATTTGGGACATGTAAGTCTGTGTTTAATGCATGCATGCCAGAGGACGCGTGGTGTGTAACAAACACAGAAAGGCAGGCGTGTTAATGGGTTGTCGATACTGCCATCGCGAAAGGATTGAACTCGTGGATGTCCCTCTAGCTCGTTCTATATATCCTTCCGCGCTACATATATAGACCATTTTACAGATAGCGAGAATGATGCATTGTGGGCCAGAAAGTATCCAAACAAAGCCACGTGCTTTACGGTCGCGTGCATTTACTATGGGGGATTTAGGGTGGGTCTATAAAACTAATTATAACTTTGGTATCTGTCATAGTTTACGCGAGAAATTTTAAACACATATCAGGGACATGTATCCCTTGTAGAATGTTCAAAAACATTGCCAGTTGCTTGTCGTATTTTAATTGATTTTATGCGATGAAATAATGCGAAAATTCAGAAAATTGCACTAATTTCTCAATATTTTGCGGTTTTAGTAAACGCCTGATAAAAGTCGTTCTATTGGGAATTTTTACACCAAATTTTCAGAGAATATGGAGTAAACACAGTACTATCGGAATATCATAAAGGAGTTCTGTGCATTTGGTATTAATTAACCCTCAGACTGCTGAAGCTGCCGTCAATAAATTAGCTTTTTCGTGTTCGACGAAAATGAAACTTGTCTGTTAAAAGGTCCCATTTTCGTGTCGAATGGTGATAGAATCTCCATTTGTCAAGTTCATGGATAAATTACATTACACTTAATCGGGTTATGTCCGCGGCCATAAACCAGTGTTTTTATAACAATTTATTTGAGACAAACTATTGCGCGCATACGCAACAGTCGGCACTTATATCAGTTGAAGTTAATAATCGTGAAGCCTGTGTAACAAATGTTCAAATACAACGGGGAAAAAAATACGTAAAATAAATAGCGTGACCAATGAGCATTCACAAAACAATATACATCAGTTTTGAAAACGAGTGAAAACGATTATAAATGAAAACGCTCTTTATCGTGTACCGGCGCTTTTGCGCAAGGAGGTTTTTAATGGACGCAATCATTGGATTTTGTTCTAGGCTAAAAAAAAAAAAACAATACAAAATGTGTTCAAACTTCCTCTTTTGAAAGTTGAAGTAAAACATCACGGGTGTTGTTACAGTCTATTGTGATTCTTTGGTGAGCACGCAGTGAACACAAGTCATACTTTGCCAAATTCATGCCGTATATCACACATGTTTAGTATACCGGTACATGACACGTCGTCACTTTCGGTGAATTGTTGAAACACAAGTGAGAACATCTAACGGAAGTTTTGTGGGGTATATAAAATAGAAGCATGGCCAGTTGATGTACAGACAGCGAACTAAAAACCTCCCTAAACGACCGTGGTGTTCCATCAACTAGACGAAAAAAGATGAGAAAGTGCAGCTAGCCGAGTTGGCACACAAACAGAAATTTCCAGTTATTCAGTCGGCAGATGATCAACAGAAAACGGTTAATACCCAAAAAGCGAAGTTGTTATGCCTGGAGTTTTTGTTGTCTCTTAATAAATGCTCAGATTCTACATACAACGAAGATGTGAAATTCAAGATTTTTCGCCAGATAGATCCAAAGAAATACTTTGTTGAAATCTCTTGCCATATTTTGCTGTATTTGTGCAAAACGTGCATCTCCATCTTAACACATCGATGTAGATTGAAAACGACATATTTGCGGTCATGTAATGATAACATAAACGCTCTTTATTGGTTCCGTTTTATAGGGTATAAAATGACCTTCCGAATTACTCGAAACTTTAAAGTTTTTTGTAGGAAATCAATAAACTTATAGTACATGTACGAATATTCATATCAAATTAAATAATACTCACGTTTCTGGGTTACGTCGGTCATTATTGCAACCGAAAACTGCACAGCGATTTGAAGGCATTTTCAATTTATGATTTTGTAAGGGTAGTAGATGGGCACGAAGCGAAGTGATTTTGTTGAATGAGAGTAGAAGGGTGCGAAGCGCCCGGGATGGTCGAAAAGATCGAGAGATATTCTCCTTCACCCCGGTGATTTTGTTCTCCAAACCAAGTCGCATATATGGGAATGGGGATATATGGATCAACCACACATTATCTAGTCTCGACAGATTTAAGAAGTCGGTCAAGTGTAGGCTGGAAGACCAATTCATTCAAGAATGGAGAGGTACAATGTGTAATTCAAATAAGTATGCCTTTTACAGAATTATAAAACACGACTTCACCAAAGAGAAATTCCTCTCTTTCGTGAAAAACGACACCGTCCAAATACTTCTGAAATTTCGTACCCGCAACCACCACTTACCAATCTAATCTGGTTCATGGATTAACTCAGATTATTCCGATAGACTATGTACTCTATGCGGTACAAATATAGGGGACGAATTCCACGTAATATTGCAATGCCCGTGTTTAAAAGACCTGCGAGTCAAATACATACACAAATATTATTATTGTCGACCAAATACCATCAAATTAAGTGAACTTTTTAACTGTAAACGACATAAAACCTTGAAAAACCTATCTCTTTTCATTAGACGGGTTCTGATTTTATTCAAAAACTCCTGAGGCATACTATATACGTAATACATTAAAATCCGACATTTGCACAACCATGGGCTGTTCTCAATCAACTGTATTATTATAATATGTGTAATTTTCAACGCGCACCACTTTTGTAATTTGCACAGAAATTATATGCACTATTGTGTCACATTTGACGATTTGAGTGAATAAATAATTGAATTGAATTGAATATATAGCAGGCAGTGGCGGCATTTTCAGACAACTTTTGAAGAAACCCTAGCATGGATTAGGTTCAACATGTCACAATAGACATGAAAGAGTATCACCTCGCCCTCTCACATGCTTCAGTTGTCAGTTAAAACATGAAGTTTTTCATAAAACAGTTTCATTTTCGTGAAACGCATGCGAAGCCAGATGTGCGAAGAGAGAATTTATTAACGGCAGCTTCGGCAGTCTGAGGGGTAATTAATCCCAAATGCACGGAACTCCTTTGCGATATTCCGATAGTACTGTGTTTACTCTATATTCTCTAAAAATTTGGTGTAAAAGTTCCCAATAGAACGACTTTTTTTAGCGTTTACTAAAACCGCAAAATATTGAGAATATTAAAAACCTCCTTGCGCAAAAGCGCCGGTACACGATAAAGAGCGTTTTCATTTATAATCGTTTTCAAAACTGATGTATATTGTTTTGTGAATGCTCATTGGTCACGTTATTTATTTTACGTAGTTTTTTTCTGTTGTATTTGAACATTTGTTACACAGGCTTCACGCGATTATTAACTTCAACTGATAAGCGCCGTCTGCTACGTATGCGCGCAACAGTTTGTCTCAAATAAATTGTTATAAAAACACAGGTTTATGGCCGCGGACATAAGCCGATTAAGTGTGATGTAATTTATCCATGAACTTGACAAATGGAGATTCTATCACCATTCGACACGAAAATGGGACCTTTAAACAGACAAGTTTCATTTTCGTCGAACACGAAAAAGTTAATTTATTGACGGCAGCTTCGGCAGTCTGAGGGTTAATTAATACCAAATGCACAGAACTCCTTGACGATATTCCGATAGTACTGTGTTTACTCCATATTCTCTGAAAATTTGGTGTAAAAAATTCCAATAGAACGACTTTTATCAGGCGTGTACTAACACCGCAAAATATTGAGAAATTAGTGCAATTTTCTGAATTTTCGCATTATTTCATCGCATAAAATCAATTAAAATACGACAAGCAACTGGAAATGTTTTTGAACATTCTAGAAGGGGTACATGTCCCTGATATGTGTTTAAAATTTCTTGCGTGAACTATTACAGATACCAAAGTTATAATTAGTTTTATAGACCCACCCTAAATCCCCCATAGTAAATGCACGCGGCCGTAAAGCACGTACATGGCTTTGTTTGGATACTTTCTGGCCCACAATGCAACAGTCAAAATGGTTATCTCTAAAATGGTCTATGGCACTGCTGGAAAATCAATACACCCATTAACACAAACATGTCGTTCTGTGAATTAATTGAAGTTGTGGTATGTGTCCACTGAATATGTCGCGAACGTATTTAAGATTCAATCAATCAATCACCAAATTTATAAAACGTGTATGGGGTCCGTATTGAGTAAATAGCCTATTGGTCAATGTTGTCAACGTGGTTGCACAACCGTTGGTGAGATGTAGGGTATCGATAGTATATCAAATGCCATCTGCGAGAATGAGTTCGCCTATTCTATTTGTAATGTACATGTGATGGTTTACTACTCAAACACAATATGAGTATAATGATAATTAGATTAAAGGGAGACTGTACCCTAAATCCGGCCATTTATAGGACCATCTCCTTTTATGCTCATCATAGTACATATATATGCAACAAATGAATGAATATGAGCCATGGATGAGTGCAAAATACCCTCATGTGCGTTATGAATGATGCAAATAACATGGCAATTATCACGAAAATGAATTATAATTGGCATGTTTTTGCATCGTTCATAGAGCACATGAGTGTATTTTGCACTCACCCATATGGCTCAAATTCATTCACTTGTTGCATATATTCTGTTGAGTAAAAAAGGATATGTCCCATAGATGGCCAGATTTAGTGTAACAGTACCCCTTTAATAACAGGAGTAAACTACACTATATACATAAAAAAAACAAAATCAGCATCATCGTCGTCGTCAATTAAATATCACACCATCATCGTGGATAAATGTACACTCTATATAAAAGAGTAGGATATGTCTGTCAGTCTGTTCGGCTTTTCCTCCCTGACCCCTGGACCGATTTCAACCAAATTTGGCGTGGTGAGTCGGTGTACCCTGGCGGTGGTTATAAAGACGTTAGTTTTTCAAAGTTCTTATTACACTGGGGACGCAGGTCCCTAACGCACAAATGAGCCGCATTCCCGACGCCGAATAAAGGCCCAAGAA
The DNA here is from genome assembly GCA_032622095.1 of Siphonodentalium dalli. NCBI lineage: Eukaryota > Metazoa > Mollusca > Scaphopoda > Gadilida > Siphonodentaliidae > Siphonodentalium > Siphonodentalium dalli. The sequence continues at coordinate 163,204,596 of CP136064.1, forward strand.
GGGAGCCTTGTTCAGCTAAGGCTGTAAAAACATCATCACTGTGAAGAACATGGTGAACTAGATAAACTGTGTTCTTATATTCATCATTGATAGTTCTCCATTAAAATTAAAATTTTCGTGCTGAAATCATTGTTATGTCAACAAAACTGTTAGTGACTTGTCAACAAACATCACTAATAGTGGATCTTTGTATGTATCTCTTTGAAGCCTCGGCGAAGTACGATTTCGTTATTTCACTCTAGGTTTCGTTATATTTCACTGTGGCCTGTCGGTGGTTTACGCGAGCTAAAATAATGGGAGATACATTCTATAACCGCGCGTTGTAGTAAATTGTCTGCAATCTTATCGGTTGTAGCCCATACTATTATTCGAAACAAGATTTATTTCTTATAATTTAATCCGTCGTTTCACAGGGGAATCACCATAAGTAGAAGTCAGAAGAATAAAACAAGAGAAAAACTTTCGAAAGAAAACCATTTATTCAGAACCATTGGTTTACAAATGGCATATTTCACAGTGTATAAACCGAATAAACCATACAAACATTAAATCGGAAGTTGCTTTCGAAAAGACGAAAAATTCTATTTTTAGAACGTAAATGCAACAGAAATATAACAAGAACACCACAAAATCCAGGTTTCAAGCGGACACACGGTTGCACCACAGCTATAAACGTAAGTATATATTGTACATACACATTTGCCGATCGTAAGCGGGCTCCATTTGAGTGAAAGACTCTGTTTAATAGATAACAACGGCATTTGAACACTTCAGAAAAATATTTTCTCGCAAAAATTCCCTCTTCAACTGTCATTTTAACATATAGCCAGCATCTGTCGGAAATCCCACTATATTGCAAAGGAAAGGCCGTTATGTGTGCAACATATATGGAATGCCCTTGGCTCGAGTGTATTCACAATTTGAAAGTAGAGAGTATTTATTTGGACACCCCATTCGTCAGTCTATGTACGCCTAGTTGTGTACGACGACAATACCAGTTGCGACGTTGTACAGGAATTGTACAGTAATGATATGTTCCTTTCGACCCACTTAAACATAACTATGTCTTCGAAATGTCACCTCATTGAAGTTATAGACTCTGCCTGAATCAAACAAGGTATTCTGATTAACATTTAGTTACTTTTATTCGACTCCGCATGTAAGAAAACTGTATTTGGGGGTTGAGGAAATATGTTGTATTCTGTGATGAAATTGTGTATACGTCAGGGGTGGGATCTGCAATTGTTTTTCCGAACACTAAGCGGTTTTCCGAACACTAAGCGGGGCGGTGGTTGGTTCTGCAGCCCTGCTTACACATTTTTCCTGGCCCTGCAATTTTTTTCCTAGAGTCATTTTTCTTCAAAATAATGGGACAAAAGGTTTTAAGAATGCTTCTATTATGTAATAGGTATGCACTTAACTCTTGGTATGGGGTTAGAGTTCACCAGCAGTTAATAATGAGGAATGACACCATGGGGTAATAAAAATGTCAGCTTGCTAAATGTTCAAGGATATATCAATGCACATTGGCATGGAAAGGCTCATATTTAAATAGTTCTATTAAAATCATTTATTCAACCTGATGTAAATGAAAACATAACACAATAATAGATTCTTCAAATAAATGTAAACTCTTCACGTAAAGGTACTCAATCCGATTCGATGGTCCCCATATCAGCAGATTCCAACAATTGAATTCTTTTTTGAAATGCCGCTTCAGTTATAAGAATCGAGTAATTGCCCAAAACTAATATTAATCACAGTCAACTATAGTATAAAATTGCCCAAAACATGTTATTGTCAAATATCTGACACAAAAAGTCACTTGATTTTAGAGTTATTCATCTTCATCCGCAATTTGTTCAGAGAGGTCTTCTCGTCGACTATTTACTGGTCCACTGAAATAATTAAAATAATAGAATTCAAACATCGAGATCTGATCACTCTGAGCTTTGATTGGTCGGTTCCTTGACTCGAATCAAATATCTTTTACCGCCGATGCCAAGGAAATAGTAATTTGCGAGCGACATTTCGGATTGAGTTCCTTTAACTCTTCAAATAAAAATAGACTAATAAAAAACTGTAATAAAATAAAACAAATGTGTTAAAACAAACTTTGACTGATTTCAACGATATTCGGTATATGGGTCGAGGATCACCTATAGATGGGAGCTGTCAAATTTGAATGATTTTTTATGAAAAATATGGCCACTGGCAGCCATCTTGGATTTTACTCTTTGCATAACTAAATCCTTTAACACACAATGCAGAGCTTATCCCTCAACCGATCATCACCAACCTTTATATGGATCTTCGCTCTGATCTCTCGATGGGTGCCTTTGATTATTTCCTAAATTTGTAAAATAAATGGCTGCCATTTCGGCCATCTTAGATTTTACTCTTTGTATGACCAAATCCTTTAGCACACCTTACAGGTCACATTTCTCATCCAATCGTCACCGAACTCCATAAAATTATGGATCTTCGACGTGCCCGCTAGATGGGAGCCTCCATTGTTCCCCAAAATTTGTTTAAAGTCCAGCTGAACTGTAACCTAATTTGAGTATTGATATATCATCCCGTGTGTATCTAAGTCCCCTTAACACAAATCCGCAAAAAATCCCGTCAAAATATCCTGCAATTATTTTTTATATCTTGTGAACGAAACAGTCGCCGAAGATTTGTTTTCATTTTGCACTGCGCGCACATGTCTACTGGAGGAGCGCGTGACATGACGTCACGGAGGAACACAAATGCACAGTTCTGCTTTGCGTCATTGGCAACGTGCGGCTATAATGGCGATGGCAGGTCAGCGCTAACGTTGTAAAGATGATTTTGATCTTGCTGCATTCGAGCCTGATGACAATGATCCTCCACATATCGGCGAGAGACCGGTGACCGACGATCCGACAATAAATCATCGCATCCATGGACCATGCATTTGCACCGGTTCCCCCTCTTTCGGACCAAACAGATAGGCTGCTGTATGTTGGTTTAAACGTCAACACATTTCCCAATCCTCAACAATAACTGAATTGAAATTCAAACAGTTAGACAGTTCAGCCTGTATGTGGTTACGTATAATTTTCGGCTTATGTTGTGTCAAGCAGTTAATTGCGGGGGGGGGGGGGGGGGGGGGGACACATCCTTTCACCATTTATGCAGAAACTGCATATCACAAGTAGATCGCTCCATGATTAAATAAACAATTATGTTTTAACTTGATATTCACGATACTGGGTATTAGATTTGTTCGTATGTAATTATTTCATCTAGTCAGTCATGAACATAGTGAGCAGAAATCCGCAAAAGCTTGACCTATATATTCCATTACTAGTAGGCCCTATAATCCTCCAATTAAATGCTCTTTATGTTTAAATTTTTCAACTGGCTTTATATAGACACCCAAGTTCTCATTGAGAATGTCTGGTCACTAATGGTAGGTATAGGTGTGAAACATCAAACATTTTATACTATCAAGAATTTCCAAACTGCTGTCTACGTACCGATACTGACCTGAAGTCTAAATGCAGTATCATGCATGGCCTTTAGATTATCATATAAAACACATTTTTTGACAATCTGTCAACAAAATAAAAACCGCAAAAGGCGTACGTATATATATTATTTTCAGTATGTATTATGTTTATTCAATTTATTGTTTCAAATGAATCAAGACCAGTAACGCACAATCTCCACACGGAGCAACTATCTAGGGCCTATATAGGCCTATATCTACCGCACTCGGTGGAAATGTGGGCGTTCCTGTGCATATGACGAACGTAGTACTTACTAGGCCTACGGTACTGCGCTTTGATCACAAATCGAACGATATTTTACGCAAGCTACGTTCGCAATAACAAAATAGTCCCTCGCGATTGCTGTTCTTATTTTAAAAATAATACCCATACAGTGGACTGAAGGCATGTTAAAAGGTAACATAATTCCATAATTGATCTATCTTTTACAATAGTAGGTGTTTCATAGTCAACTTTAGACACATTATTGTCGAGTATGGATATGCACACGCACGTGTATGACGTTGAGGTTAGGTCAGATGTATAGGTCACATCACCTGCATAATATTTGTTTGTGTTTATAGTTCAAATACCAGTTTGTTAATGCTCGGTTACTACTTAATGACTGATGTAGTCATATAAATTCGTAGCCATGTATATAATTCGAAGTACCGTCAAGAATTTCTCTGAACAATTCGATTGGAATACAAGGAATTTATGTTTTGTTGGTGGAAATATTGGCGAAAAATCGTGACAAACTGACATGATCGACACAGCTCGTAACACGTGGATGCAGTGCGGTACCTTTTCGTCTGATTTCATTTATATGCTTTCACAAATGGATTAATACATTGGTGATTCGTATTGGATTTTAATTATTCGAAACATTAAATCTGGTGAGTAGACTTACTAATGATTTTCATTGAATCATTACATTTCAAGTTCAGGTTCTAATCGATGTTTAGACTAGAATTAACGTAGAACAGTCACTTATATTACACAGATTGTTGATTGGTAGCCCTGTAAATCATGCTTAATTTAGCATATTGTCATGCATAGCTGACACTTTGTATTGCCAATGTGTCGATTTATGTATTCACGCTTGAGTAGAACAAGTGACGATTCACACATCGCCGAAAGTAAATCCTCATGTATGATCCATGTACTACGACGTAGCCGTAGGTCTACTAGACTACTGATACCCCCCCCCCCCACAAGGACCGTGAGTGCATGGGTGTTTATTGGTACCGGTATTCACGTAGATAACATTTTGTTTGACAATGTGAATCACACTTTTGTATGTCCCAGCTAAGCTTGCATTTCACAATATTTGTGAAAGATCCTTCTTCAAAGTGCTTGGAACACAAGCAGCTGTATTGTGACAGCCCATTCCAATTTCCAAACTCTCGTTGTGGACAAACGCCGTCCACTGTTGTTGAATGGCTGCATTAATTATTGTGCCACTTGAACATTTATGGCTACAGTTTGCAGCCATGCAGCGACGAATGCGTTTTATTCTTCAAAAAAATAAACAACAATAAAAAAAGACGATTTCAAAATACGTGATTTTAAAAACGGCGCATAAAATTTCTTCCGTCTTTGTACCCTCGGTGACGTCATTTCCGAGTCGCGACGGAAACACCCGATTCAAAAATGACTATTGTAAACAAAGAAGCCGTTTTATTCAAATGTCTGGAAATAGTACTTTTTTGTAAAAATGTGAACAAAATGGAAAGGATACATGTTATAAACCTTATTTAGCATGAGTTAAGACATATTTAGATATGTTTGGAGCTAAATTAATTGTATTATTCAGCTGGTCTTTAAAACAAACATGGGCACCTGTGGCCATCTTGGATTTAAAATGTAAATCCACACCAGCATACCCTACAGCCCACATTTATTGGAGAATTGTTTTGAAACTTTGCAGTGCTGTTGGTATATAAAAGTAGGAATGCTTCTATAATCATGATACGGAACATTGATAGGAAAAGATAGATCAGGAAAACTGAGTAAAATAGTCATTTGAAGCAGTTTGGATGGGGTTGGTTCCTATCCCAGAATCGGAAAACGGATGAGGAGCGGAACAGCGCCGTCCTCTTGTGATTGAAGGTTAATAACGACCATCGGGAGGCCGAGTATCTCTAATATGGAAACCTAATTCATGGGTTCGTCTTTGCACACAAATCCTATCATCACAACTTGGCGTACATATTTTTGGCAACTAGTGATCATCAACTTAAACAACTAGGCGTACATAGACTGACGAGTGGGGTGTCCAAATAAATACTCTCTACGTTCAAATTGTGAATACACTCGAGCCAAGGGCATGTCCATATATGTTACACACATAACGGTCTTTCCGTTGCAATAAAGTGGGATTTCCGACAGATGCTGGATATGTGTTAAAATTGAATTTTTGCGAGAAAATTATTTTCTGAAGTGATCAAAGGCCGTTTTTATCTATTACACAGAGTCCTTCGCCCAAATGGAGCCCGCTTACGATCGGCAAATCTGTATGTACAATATATACTTACGTGTATAGATGTGGTGCAACCGTGTGTCCGTCTGAAACCTGGATTTTGTGGTGTTGTTGTGATATTTCGGTCACATTTACGTTCTAAAAATAGCATTTTTCGTCTTTTCGAAAACAACTTCCGATTTAATGTTTGTACGGTTTATACACTGTGTATTTATTTGCTCAATAATGTTGTATAGAAGAGGCCACTTGATGGGTGGATTTGAGGTCACCTTGTGTCCAGTGCAGCTGGGATTGTTATCAGCCTGTGTCGCAGCCTGTTGCCACTGGATCATAAGGGATTATGCCATGATTGGTGACCTATTTATTGTTTACAGGGTGGTGTGCTGAATTGAAGCTTTAGAAACTATTTTATCAGCTCACACTGTCAATAGTTAACCTATTGCTGCCAGCTCCCGGTCAGACAATTTGGGGGAAGTAAAGGTACAGACTTCATGTAAGAATACACGAAACCACGCACCACCCTCCATACTCCATATGTGTTAGGGTTAGGGTTAGGGTTAGGGTTAGGGCTATGTTAGGGTTTGGGTTAGGATTAGAGTTAGGGTTAGTGTATTCTTACATGAAGGACATACCGAAGTAAATATATCATTTGTAAACAACTGGTTATAAGTAAGTTTTTAAACTTGGTGAATAGGAATACAGTATTCAGAACACATTTCCATATTGTTTTCTTAGAAATTGATTTTGTTGGATTTTGTTTCGAAAAAAATATTTGTAAAAACCTCTATAAAGTTCACGTTTTGTATTTCTGAGATAATCCATCATGACTTATGTTCTTAAATAATGCATCCATGGGTTTAGTAGTTGCTGTGATTACTAATAAAAGTTAACATAATCCTTTATTTTGACTCCATCAAATTTGGGGAGAAATTTTGGGTTAGCAAAGCCCTTACATTGACGAGGGGACATTCTTCTTGTGGAATTGTGTGAGTTAATCTTATAATCAGTTGACTGTGCGGCAATAGTTGCCTTAGCTTCCCCAATAACGATGGTCACGGTTGATAGTTTGAGCGCATTTGAGGGGAGACGCAATACGAAAAATATTGAATGTCACATCATCTTAATTGTATGTAGAATCTGAGACGACAACAATAATGGATTTTAATACATTTGAGAGGTTGGACATATTATTTTACTGTTTGTCCCTTTCGGTACCAAGAACTAGCTACTGCTAGATTAATTAGTAATTTTAATACAACACTCCAGTCACCAAATAGATTATAGTCTTGGCTCTACGAGAGGAGGCTTCATTTATAGCATACTGCTTAGATAAATATTTAATTGCGTAATATAGCATCATTTAGAGTTGTCACAAATATTCCATAATATCCAATGGTTCGACGGTTCTTACATATTGTGTCACAATAATCGCTTGTACCAAATTTAACAAAGAAATTCCTGACAGATTTTTTAGAAAATAAATTTGGAAATACCAGGACATTTTGGCAAAACGTGAGCACGACCCTTAAGGTCTAAACATATAATCAAGGTGGACAGGCGAGGAAATGTTCTGTGACATGTTATCCGTCACTGATTCACTGCGGCGTCGAATGGCCCCGGTCTTCTCGTGCGATGTGTTATTGAGAATATTTTATTATGTCGTTGATTTTCCGACAGGAAGTAATATAATCGATTTGAGTCGTATATCGGGGAATAGTTTCCCGGATTATATTTAATGGGGATCTGGGCGGCTATTGTCCGGATGTTAGTAAATCCAGGCGAACAGCTGGAAGAATGCACTCACCGGAATTAAGTCATCAATCGTCTGGTCTGCTGAATATAACTGGCTAGCATCAGGCTGGACATTTTCTCGAAGAGGTACATTTCTGGTTAAAATACAGACTCGACAGCTATGCAGTACTGCTATTGGAGTATTTGAGGGGATTTCCATTACCACCAGCATAATTACCTCAGTACCACCCATTCACAGCACCAATCAGCAAAGCGATGTATCCTATCAGGCGATTGTCGGGATGCCTTTACAGTGGCAGATTCGTCACATATATAGCTAAAACAGCGCTATACACGTTGCATGCCAAACGGCATGCATTCAATAGTGAATACCGAAATTATTTCAGCGACACTGACCTAACGACACTTGCTGGTGGTAATAGATACCCCCAAATATTCCAGACTCAGTATTGCATTGCTGTCGAGTCTGTATTTTAACCAGAACTGGAAGAGGCATAAATGTGAGTTAGTTGCGTGTTAAAAGGGGGTATCCCTTGCATCGTAATTTGTTGTTGTTGCTACGTATACCTGGTTAAAGAGATCGATTATAATTTATCGGGACAACAGCGATATTATACATTTGGAGCATGGTTTCGAGGTTAACATGAGGATTTATCAATCCGAGGCAGTTAGTATTCACCGAGGCCGCATTGCGCCGTCGTGATCAAAGCTATTCACAGTATGTTCCCTGTTTATGCTCTGACTTAATAACGACTACAGTTTGTATCATACTGACTATTGCTGTGGATATACAAATCGCAGAACGAGATGAATATTAACTTCCAAGGGTCGATCAATCCTAATGTCAACCTCGAAACCATGCAACAAGTGTTTTATTATATGATCTATAGAATACCGCTAGAGCCTATATATAGGCTCTAGCGGTATTCTGTATATATATCTGGTAGCCCATTAGACTGAGTACTACTATACAGGAACCGAAGAGACAGATATGTTCAACAAATTTAATGAAACTCTCTTCCGCAAATCAACGACAAATGAGTTATGTATAAGCATTTTTGATTGGCTGGTTGCAAACGTTACGCGTATGTGATTTGCAGCGTGACTTTTCACATATTTTGTTATTAATCTCGCACCGGGTTAATATCGTGATTTATTAACTCGGCCACGTCAATCAATTGCTGTGTGGTTTGCGGGAGGGGGGATTAATGATCATGTAATAAAACACTTATTGCATTGTTTCGAGGTTGACATGAGGATTTATCAAACCGAGGAAGTTAATATTCATCGAGGTCGCAGGCCGAGGTGATTATTAATTTCCAAGTGTGGATAAATCTTCATGTCAACCTCGAAACAATACAATGAGTGTTTTATTATATGATCTACCAATGTATATCAAGCCACATTAGGCCTGAAACACACCACCCGCGTATATATGTGCATGGATCATTCAAATGCAAAACACAGTTGAAAAACCAAGGGATTTACAATTAGACTTGTTATTACCCCGTCTTGCCTATTTATAGCACAATCCAGTCGATTTCGTTATTTATCAACTTCTTTTCCGAGTGATTTATTATGAGACTTTTAGAAGAAAGTTTATGATCATATAATAATATACATTTGTTGCAAGGTTTCGAGGTTGACATGATGATTTATTAACCCGAGGAAGTTAATATTCACCGAGGCCACATGCCGAGGTGAATATTAACTTCCAAGGGTTGATAAATCCTCATGTCAACTTCAAAACCATACAACAAGTGTTTTATTCCACACCCATTGACGTGAGTCACATGTATTCAACGGAACCACAGCCATTGAATACATATTAGTGTATACCTCTAGTGGAATACAAGCCGGAACTATTTTTGTTGTCGCCAAGAAAGATGACGTACATTACGTCGGTCATCCGCTTCCGGTGATCCCCCCATAATTACTGGTCATTTGTCAGACTTAAATCACAATAAATGTATCTATGGTAACAATGTAGGTGACATTCATGGATTGAACTTATCTGACTGAACGGTGTATAATAAATACAGAACACAACTTGCATTATAATCTCGAATCTTTTATCGATCTCGTTGCGGACGGCGCAAAGTTATATTTCGCTCGAGCTACGCTCTCGCGTCATTCGCAACTCATTCGATAAAAGAGTCTCGATTAAGATGCGCGCGTTGTGTTCTGTATATTTATTGTATGAACTAGCGGCATTCTTTACCTGGTAGCTAATTAGAGTACTACTGTAGGAGTTGCTGAAACTCTCTTCCGAAAATCAACGACAAATGAGTTATGTATAAGCAATTTTGATTGGCTGGTTACAAAGCTATGCGTAACGTGATTGGACAGCCACCTCTTACGCGTGACGTAACACTTGTTGTTATCCTTCATCACATTTCATCCCATTTTCCTCTCTTCTGATTGGCTGAGAGTGCGTCACATGGCGGGCCGTAAATCACTTTATTACCCTCGAGGGTAACATTGTCTCAGTTATTGACCGCTCAGCTATTACCAGTAAACACAGAACTACGAAGAACTCAACGTGCAGAGACACTCTCACAGCTCTCCAACAATTTTCGAAAACACTGTTTTTATAAACCCCACTGTATCATAACAACCGCGAACTGTGGTGTTTGCTAATTTGCATAATTGTGTGTTTTTTTAGTTGCAATTAAAGCACGCTATGTATAAATGGTATTATCGCAGACACAAATCCGTTATAATGTGTAATGTTCCTATTGGACCTTTTTATATCAATAATAAAGACCGTGGGACAAATAGATAAACCTTATTATGCAGTTGGTGTGCTGCAGGCAATCGCACATACGATGTACATACGTTACAAATAGCCACTCTTTACTGTTTATAAATTGACTATTTCTTTTCTTCAATACATTCCTCAGACTTCAGAGAATACCCGTATGTTGCGTAACAATCTGTGACATATGTCAATTTCTTTTTGCACTACTACAACGTGTTAGTTTCACATTTTAGCAATCTGGAAATGAACACGTCTGTCGGTGTCTTCACGGCCATTTGAAACGAAACAGAACATTTCGCTGCATGGCTACTCAACTTCGAAATTGCTTTACTCCTCTTTCCGTGAACCGATTTCCACCATGCAACCAGCAAACTGACCAGAACTGACCGGAAAATAGCTGCGCAAATGACGGGTCCGTTAATTGATCCAGATTATGATTTTTTTATTTTCTAAATAGCGATGATTCCAACATAAAATTAACTTTTCGAACTGGATTAAAGAACATATGCGCGCATTTATGCCTGCTATTAACGAGGTTCGTGTGTATTCCTTTGTCAGATAACAAAACAGTTATCGCCCGCGATTGAGTGAGACACGGGGATTTGTCGCCGCTCTCGACCTGGAATGTCACCCTCGGGCCTGGCGGCCCTCGGGTGACATTCCAGGTCTCGAGCGGGCGACAAATCCCCGTGTCTCACTCAATCGCGGGCGATAACTGTATATTATTAACCCCGCGCCGGGTTAATATCGTGATTTATCAACCCGGCAATCAATTAATATTGGGTTCGCGGAAGAAAATTAATGATCATATAATAACGAGCGTTATTACACGCATGATCATTAATTTCCTCCCGCAGACACTAATAATTAAGTAATTGACTGGTGGCCGAGATTTTCATCATTTTTATAAATTTTTCTTACATTCTTTAACAATTTTTTTTTATCATTTTTTATCAATTATTTTCTTACATTCTTTATCGTTTTTTATAATTTTTTGTTATAATTTTTCTTACATTCTATAAAAAAATTTATAATATTTTTGTCTTATATTCTTTGACAATTTCATCATTTTTTATATATTTTTTTCTTACACACACATTCTTTAACATTTTTTTTTATCATTTTAAATAGTTTTTCTTAAATTCAATTTTTATAATTTTTTTCTTGCATTCTGTAACTGTTTTTATCATTTTTTTTTTATCTTTATTTCTTACATTCTTTAACATTTTTTTTTATCATTTTTTCGTACATCCTTTAAAAATTTAATAAAAATAATATAAAATTTGTTAGGCCAATGATTTCTCTTATATATGCGAGGTGACCTATGGTCGACTCGCATATATAAGAGAATGCATTGGCACAGGGTTTTTGCACAAATTCGGGAAGCTCCAGTCATGAAAGGGTTTAAGACTCGTGTGTTTAATTTTAAACCCAACCGGTAGAAGGCCCAACTCACCATATACACAAATAGTCGGTGTCGAACTTTTTTATTTTAAGATATACTTCCAAAACAATAGCTCGGTTCTTCCAATCTGGTTAATATTTTCCGTACCCCAAATTATGACACCAAGAATGAAGGTACACTGAATAATCCATCAAATGACCAGTCCTCTTGATAATACCTCTCTATTTGCAACCAGGGATCGACCAATACCCCCCTTGAACATAAACGGCGACTTCCTGATCTCACCAACTGAAAAAGCAAATGCTTTCAATTCCTATTTTTGTAATATTTCATTATTTGATGATGTCGGGAAATGCCTACCAGTGTTCGATCCTGATAACTCCATATCCACGTTAAGCGATATAAAAATCACAACCCCTGACATTTACAAAGCGTTAAAAAGTCTCAAAATATCTAAGTCAAGTGGGCCCGACGGGATAAGTTCGAGAGTTTTGAAAAATTGCGCCTCCTCGCTCTGTGAACCTCTTGAATTCTATTTTAGAATATTTACCGAAAACAGCTACTACCCACCCCAGTGGAAGCGTTCCAATGTTACACCTATTTTCAAGAGCGGTGATCCCAGTCTTATATATCAAACTATCGACCAATTTCCCTACTAAGCTGCGTCTCAAAGGTCTATGAAAAATGCATTTATAAATATCTGTGGGAATTTCTTGATGAAAACAAACTCCTATCATTTGACCAAGCTGGTGTCATGCGCAATGACTCAACAGTTTTCCAACTTACCGAAATATATGACAATATATGTCGATCACTAGACGACGGAAAAGAGATCCGGTGTATATTCTGCGTCATAAGTAAAGCGTTCGATAAAGTCTGGCACCGTGGCCTCTTGAACAAACTGACGGAAATGGGTATAAGAGGAAACTTGTATAACTTACTGAAATCGTATCTTGAATTTAGGCAACAACAAGTTGTCATATAGACGACACACACTCGGAATTACAAGATGTAACAGCCGGTGTCCCACAAGATTATGTATTAGGCCCACTTCTGTTTTTAATTTATATTAATGATATAACCGAAAATATACGGTGCAACATTCGTCTATTTGCTGATGATACCTCTCTATTTCTCACTATCGAAGACCACACTATGGCAGCAAAACTAAAAAATGATGACCTCGAAACTCTCATGTGTTGGGCATCAGAATGGCTTGTAAAATTCAATCCCCTGAAAACGGAGGCTCTCTTAATCTCCAGGAAAGAAACACCCGTATATCATCCAGATCTGACCATGGGAGCCGCGACAATTGTTGAGGTCGACAGCCATAAACATCTGGGACTTACTTTCGACAACATGGGCTCATGGGGTATCCACATCAGATCTATGCTTGATAAAGCATGGAGTCGAGTAAATTTAGTACGTAAACATAGATACAGGCTAAGCAGAGTAACGCTTGAAAAAATACATTACACATTTATCCGACCAATACTGGAATATGCCTCCCCTGTGTGGGATAACTGCCCTAATTATCTTAGTGATGACATTGAAAAGGTACAGTACGAAATGGCCCGAATAGTAACAGGTGCAACCATCAGTACGAGTAATGAGCGTCTTTTATCAGAAACTGGCTGGGAACTCCTCTCTTCACGTCGTAGAAAGCACAAGCTATGCCATTTTTTTAACTCGTTTGGGACTTGATTCTTTTGTGAAAACATTACTCACAGACGAGATTGTTTGCAGAAATGCTCACTTTTATATAATTTTATAGCAATTTATGCGTTTATTTAATGTTGGGTCAGACCATTTGCCATGGCAGAATTCTCCGCGTGACAACTCATACAATATGAGTGATAATCCGTAGTCTAGAAATTTTCTAGAAATTTTGGGTAGATACCATCAAATTGCGACCGGTTACCATAGCAACATATTTTCGGAACTGTAAACGTTTGGGGCTGTAATTTCGCTATATGACGATACCTTTGCGACATTTTGAATCAAATATAAATTATTTCCAAAGTTAAATGATCCAGGAATATATTGCCAACATCTGGAACTAGCCTTGCTAAAAAATCACCCATCACCGACAGAGGGCGCCATTCAAAATGGCCGCCAAACACCCGTTTTTTAACGTTAAAATGCTTACATTCATATCATTTTATAGCACTGTATGCGTTAATTTAATGCTGGGTCAGACCATTTGCCATTACAGAATTCTCCACGTAACAGCTGATAATATATGGGTGATCATCCGTGATCTATAAATCTTCCAAAAAATTTTGTTTGGGTAGATACCCCCAAATTGCGACTGGTTGACATGGCAACCGATTTTCGAAAATTATGCGTTTTGGGGCTGTAATTTCGCTATACGAGATGTCTGCGTGCGACATTTTTAATCAAATGTAATTAATTTCCAAAACATTGGATCCAGGAATATACTTAAATTGCTCTCGCTTCTTGTTCCTTCTGCTGAAGGGGTCAAGATTCACCTGCCATGCAACCGAAAAAATTGTCTACGCGTCTACGGCTTAGGCTACTTGGCGCCGCCATTTTGGAACAATGACGTCACGAATCACGTCACGCGACCCCCACGTGACGCCAAAAATAGGTTACATCTTCATGGACCCCTCACTGAGTGATCGGCCTATATTGAATACATGATACTATGCGCAAAACATTTAATTATCAAAGATTCATTCGCTGATAACAAGTGCATGAAGTGGGAAACGGATATATCCGTTTCCCGTCCTGTAGGTAATGTTTTGGGAAACGGATATATCCGTCCTAAACGAGTTAAATGATACGTGGAACTGCTCCATCAATTTTAAGAAATTATGTACGACCAATTCAGGCAAACAATTCCAGATATAATTTCAAATTTGAACATATAAGACTACCCTCGAATATTAACTATGACTATTATATGGATTATTTCTTACCAGCTGCAAAGCCTGCAATTACAGAATGGAACAAACTGTCGGAAACTACAAAGGGCAGCAGTACAATTGAAGACTTCAACAAGGAACTGAACAGTGACAATATACGTCCACCTGCCTATTTTTATCATAGCAAATGCCGTAAATCTCATATTCTTCATACCCGGTTAAGATTGAACTGCAGCCACCTGAGCTGTGACCTGACAGAAAACCATGTAAAAATATCCCCATTCTGTTTATGTGGAGAACTTGAGACAACTTACCATTATCTCTTTGAATGTACATTTTATCAAGAGCCCAGAAGAGAACTATATGACTCCCTACACAATGTTGCCCTATCTGCGAATACTCTAATGCAGGGATCAAGGGAGCTTAGCCTTCGCGAAAACAAACAAATATTTAATGCAGTACAGACATATATAATATAATGAGAAGAAAAAGATTTCCATGACATGCACGGGTAACAAATTGCTTTGGATTCCGGCCGCGTTATGCGGCAGCACGATATTACCAACTATACATGTAGTACTAAATATCTTCCGATAACGATTATTTTGTATGTTACTATCTTGTCACTATTCTGTATATACGTGAACTGATTCCACATGAAGGATGCTGCGATATTCACAGTGAACACCAGTGAGATAGGAATTGGCCATTGCGACTGACCCCCTCCCATGGAGCCTGACGCATGCATATTACTATAGAGGAGCATCATTTTTATCATGCAACAACTCAATTATTGAAAACTCCCCACCATTGTCATCATTCCACGACTCATCTGTCCCCTCCTGTCTTCTACTTGCTTACCCCCTCGCTCTCTCTCTCTCGCTCCCTCTCTCTTTCCCTGCCTCTTGCTATCCCTAACAATATCTTCTCCCTGTTTCCATCCCTAACTCAAACTTAGTTAGATATCTCCATTTCTCCTAAAAAACATTATTTGAATTCTTTTCTGTCTGATCGATACCCCTCCCTCACTTATTGGGTAAGGGGCATGTCGCCAAAGAGGAGAAGACTTCATATAAGCCCTCGGGCTTGTTGTCTGATCCTCATTTCCATACATTATCTCTTATCTCCTATATTTGCATATACAAATTTGTATCATCTGTATATTATGTTATGTTGGATTTGGAAATAAAAATATGTTTACACTAAATTTCACATCCATATATAAACACTGGTATCACCGTTTTTTCATATAAATCAATTATGGTAGACAGGCTGAGTTTAAGTTCTCGTGTTAGAACATTGATCGCTTCGCTTCCTCGCACCTACGTTTAATTTCAGAGTTAAAAGATCCAGAATTGCTCAATATTATGCCTAGATATTTGTATTCCTTTGCCGTTTTAATTATTTTACCATCAATCTTGAAAATCCTACTGTGCTTTCTATTATGTCCGAAAATGACCACGGCGCTCTTTTCGTTATTAATTATCATCTTCCAACGGGAACAATACCTTGTATATATATTCATAACTTTTTGTAATCCTTTTTTTGTCTAGCAAATAAGACTGTATCGTCTGCATACAGGAGGCAAAATAACTTAACTAACCCGAACACTGCAGCTAGTTTCGCTTAAATCGGAAATTTGGATTCCATTAATTTGGTTTTCGGTCATAAAATGTTCAAGGTCGTTCAAGTAGATGGAAAAAGTATCGGGGATAAATTCGCACCCTGCCTCAAACCAATATTACAGGGGAAACTTGGAGAAAATTGGTTATTATTAGATACTCTAGATTTAACTCCATCATAAATATTCATAATTACATTTAGCACTTTTCCTGTTATGCACATTATCGTATACTTTTGATGAATCTATAAAAGCGCAAATATAGACTGGTATCTTTTTTCTGAGTGAGTTCAATAAGGCACTTCAAGGTAAACATATGGTCGAATGTTGAATAATTCTTACGAAAACCAGCTTGGTTATCGGACAAGAGATGATTTTGTTCTAGAAATATATTGATTCGGTTACTGAGAATAGATGTAAATATAAATTTTTTAAATAGATATATTTCATTTTGTGGAATGTCGATTTTATGTACTCATTTCGAATAGAGTCTACTCCACTGGCCTTCCCGTTTTTTAGGTTTCTAACTGCAAGTTCTATTTCATCAGTTGTAATCTCCACGTCTAGACAACAAGTTTTCATCGGCGGGTTGAAAGTGTCATTATCTCATGTATCAGATCTATTTTGATCACTAAAATATTCACGGAACTGTTTTATTGAAGGAGTTTTTGTGTGTCTTGTTTCATTATCAGCATCCCTTAGAAGTCTCCAATACTCACGCGGCGATTTAGTTTTCATTTTAGAATTATTTTCACGCATATCATAATCATACACTTTTTTTGCATTTCTCAATGCGCGCTTATATTTTCTGCTCGCGTCAATCATACGCTGTCGATTATTATCATTCGGCTGTTCCCTATATGTTTTGCAAGTTTTTCGGTAGGATTTTCTAAATTCACCACACGAACCTTTATACCACGGTTGGCATCATCGTTTGCAAGATCGATATTTGGGATTGGGCATTATTGATGTGCATAGCCTCTGTCTCGCGGCTCCACAATAAAGCTTTTTCAATAAGTTATTAGCGTTTGAGATGTCATCATGCGTTATACAATTTCCATCTACAAAAGCGTTTTCTAATGCTATAAGTTTTTCCATAAGATTGGTAGTTTCCTTTGAGCTAAGGCTATCAACAAAGTACCCTGACCTTTCATCGGACCACCGGTTGAAATTTACAGTACGCGCCTCGTACCTACAGTCGGGTATTTCCCCGCATAAATCCCCTAACTGTTCACGTGGTTAGGAAAACCCATCGTCAGTACATTCCGCGACAATACACAATGCCAGGGGATTATGTGCGTCACTGAGTTCATTGTAATCCCTCACCATGAAGTCCGTTACAAACTCGAGAGCACTGGGAGTAAACAACAAGTAATCAATTACACTCACGTCTTTACATGTCACGTGTCCCAATCCATAGTCCCAACCAAGACGACCGTTACCAATATAAAGATCAGCACGCCCACACAATGAAATCAATCGGCAACCGTAATTATTTGTACATTTGTCCTGAGATGCACGTGGAGGGAGATTTTGAAGGGTTAGTTTCACTTTGCAGACACGCGGCAGGGGATTAACTGGGCAATTAAGCCGATCCAAGTTAAGTGTTTTGTCCAGGCCACCTTAAAATTGTTTATACTAAGGTCACGGTAACCGTTGTCCCTTTTTTTCGCGCATATGTGAATTACACTAACTAATGTTCACCGAGAATATTTTTTGTATACAATCATTCCGCACTGTCGAGTTCAGGTTTGCAACAAACATGTCCTTCGGGTTTTACACAAGTTATGTCCACTTACCTCACCGTTACATCTCCATAAAAACAGTCCACATGACAGTTAATCCTTATATAACGGATTTTGACAACGTTTTTGAGGACATGTTTGTTGCAAACCTGAACTCGACAGTGCGGAATGATTGTAAAACAGTTTCACCAATCTACCAACAAGAAGTAACTTCGCTTGTAACCAACGAAACCGACCCGATGTTGATCAGCAAATTTTATAGTTTTAAATCATCGTTATACCATTCTCGTGCAAAAACCACACCAGCTCTTCCGAAAGCCTTGCCGAGATCAACTAGCCTGAGCAATATACATCGACAACCACGAACGGAAACTTCCTTCTTGCATTCGATGATGGAAGTGACAAGATAGTGATCTTCGCATCAGCCAGCAAATTAGGTTCCTTCCATTAATCAGAAGAGCCATCGCACTGCCATTTCTACCGGTTCACAAGATTAGCGATGCTTAGTTCACCACACTCGAAGAGCACGAAATTTCACTAACCAACGACCAACAAGTCGACCCTATAGTGTAACGCAGTTTACAGACTATATGACAACCTTCTGGGTGGAGGGCGACAACGGAAGAACTATGTGGAACCATTTTGACACTGTTTTGGCCAAGGACCACGAACCACGTAGAGTGGTAGACGGGTGGAACAGAAAACTGCAACTGAGGAGAGCGGGCTCCCATCCAAACATTCCTGATAGACTTCATAAAGAAGGAACATGCGTTCAATAAATGTAATATATTACAGATAGGTGCGGGTGGCAGAGTGACACAACAGAAGAGAAAATATCGTGCCTTAGAAAATTCCAGACGTCATTTCAAGAGAGTGTACTTGGCAGGCGAGATAGATGCAGTAGAGATCCTGGATTAGATGACTAAGTTTTGCGGTCACTGAGTATGTTGTTGTCACTTATATGTTTCTAATTCGTTAATGTATGTACTCCATGTTTTTGTGTGATCAATTTGCATGTATATATTATCCATTACTAATAAACATTCATAAATGAAATTCAAACCTCCGTTCTTTCTCGTAATCAAAAGGTCTAACAGAAAAAACCCCCGAATCCAATCAAACCAAACTAGGAAAGGCCTAAGTAGTCATTAAGAGGATTATTCACACCTCTACCACAACCTACCGAAAACAATAGGTGTCTGCAAATTGGGATGATCCCATTTTGAATGGTCGTTGACTCATTATTGGTAGCGTGATCAATCAATTTGGCTGTTTAAAGTCACCAATCATAAGAATATTGTCACAAACTGCCCTTACTTCAGCCAGAGACATATAAATAATATAAAAACAGTCACCGGAACTATATCTAGAGCCTTCCGGATGAATGAAAACATACCTAATACGAGTGACCGTTCGGGTCCAAAGTTCAACATAAACCAGGTGACATATTCACATTTAAATTCCATAATTTTGACTAGGCACATCAACTCGGTTTTAATCAACACGCATATTCCGCCCGATCTATAACCAGTTACTGATGTTTCGTTCTGAATGATTACTGTTGTGTACCATGGAATCTCGACTTTGTCGACATCATCAGTTTTATATTCCTGAAAAAAGCTAAATTTCATAAGAACACACATAATCAAGAAATTCGCAATTTACTTCTTATTCCACACACGTTCAATGACAACAAACTAATGTTTCTCAGCTTCACTTCGCCCCCTTAGTGTAGTTATCCACTCGTTCAGTGGCAGACTGCTTGATCCCTTTGTGTTAAGTCAGTCACAAAGGAAACTACTTAAGTAGATAAGTATATATAAGTAGCGCCGTACAAGTCTCCAGAAATGATAATGTTAAAGTGATGTGAAACGTAAATTGAACACCACAATTGAGTTCCCTGCGTCATTCTGTGGGAAGAGTGAATAAAATAACTCAGATACACGAAACCCCCCATCCTGAAGTCAGTTTGTATACATTATACGGCCATTCGGCTAACTATTTCTATTTGATCAATCGTCCAGATTAATCTCGCCATAATAACACGAAAAAACAAACCGATACGTTGTCTTGTGCAGTCACGGAAATGCCCGAGCACTTCCGACTCGATTGGGATTGAATCGGGTTTGTTCTCAGAAATGGCTTCTTGGGAGGATGACCATTCGCTGGAATAGCGTCACATCAGAATATTAAAGCGAAAAACAAATTGACATCACAATCGGTAGTCAATTCGACACGGAAGGAATAGAAAGGGAATTGTTGCGTGAAATCACAAACGGAAGAACATTGGCCGAGTTAGTGGCAAAGATTATAATCGAACAGTGATCGAGAGGTAATAATTCCAAAATGTTACTATTTATAGAAAATTGTAAGCGCATTGACCGAATGTTTACATCAATCTGGCCATCGATCTGTATACCGGTACGTCGATGATCTGGCCGCAAGCACAGTACCGTGCAGAAAGAGTTGTCTTTTACTTTTGTAACTCAAAACTGTTTAATTACATTATACCTGTACAATAGTACAATAATTGGTAACCGTATTCAATATGCCAGTACAGACCATTTGTTAGCTCATTGGCCATGAAATATTTTTAAGGGCAAATTCTGTTGTCAAGCTTTTGTCAGCACTATTCATTCTGATAGATGATAACTATAATGGAACTTGGAAGGCCTTTTTCACATGTATTAGCTAATTGCACTTTAGCGTAAGTGAATTACACTTAAGCGTAATGTATTACACTCAGGTCACGGTGTAATGCACACATATAAAGCGTAATTCACTTATGCTTAACCGTATGATGTAGATAAATCATTACTCCTATGAGTACTGGTCATTCATTTTCATTGATAGATTAATTACACTTAATCGTAAATGAATTATGCTTAAGCGATTATACGAGAAGCCGTTTTCACATGTATTCTGATTCTGCTTAATCGCAAATCATTTACGCTTAAGTGTAAATCATTTGCACTTAAGAGCAAATCATTTATACTTAAAATACAAATCATATGCGCTTTAGCGGAAATAGTATGGGAGGCCCTTTTCACATTTATTATTTATTTGCGCTTAAGCGCAAATATTTGTGCTTAAGCGTAAATCATTTGCGCTTAAGCGCAAATATGTGTCTATCAATTTATTTGCGCTTAAGCGCAAATACCTAACACTCCCTTACATCCCTCTGATGTGAATGATTGAGTCCATCTCATATTATATTATCATGGGCCCGTAGTAGTAGCCCCATACAGACTGGAAAGTTGAAAAAAGAAATCCATATGCATATCAGCATCTCTGTCCCTGGTGTCCCAATAATTGGTGCCTCACTCCCAGAGCTCATGTATATTTTATTATCTCCTGCACAGATATATACCATTTCCATAGCCATAAATATGGAATTAGGCGTTACTGGGGTTTGCTTCCCTCATATGGTGTACTCATTGACTTGAAGTAGGGGAAAAGCCCCTATTTTCATAATATCAGCATCCCTGTCCCCAAGAATTTGTGTCTCCATCTCAGAGATATAGTATATTTTATAAAAGAGACATATCCTACACAGATCTATATCATTTCCATGGTCATAAAACAGATCTTGGGGTTTCTGGGGGATTGTTTCCCTCATATGGTGGGGTTATATCAACTTTAGTGATGTGTTTAGGCCTGTGCCATGTACAATTAATTTAGGGGGGGATCAATGCATATTGATTTTTATTTGCGCTTAAGTGCAAATGATTTGCGCTTAAGCGCAAATATGATATATTTGCTTAAGCGCAAATGATAGAGGTTATTTGCGCTTAAGCGTAAATAAATAATAAATGTAAAAATGGCCTCCCATAAAATAGATCACATTTATGGCAATTTTATGCTAAAGCGCAAATATATTATTAGACACATATTTTTGCGCTTGAGCGCAATTGATTTACACTAATAAATAATATATTTGAAAAGGCTGTCTCCCATGCGATTCCCTCTAAACTCAAATTTACTCTGGCAATAAGACATCAATCAAACATCGGTTTAGACTCCCCCATATAATATGAGATGGACTCAATTATTCAGACAGAGGAAATCAGTTGGAGTTAGGTATTTGCTTAAGCATTATTCATTTTAATTATGCTTAAGTGTAAATGAGTTCCGCGCTTAAGCGTAAATGAAGTACGCTTAAACGTAATTAATATACACTCTCATTGAACTCCCCTCAAGCTGAAATGGATGCAAACGCATTACTAATGCCAGTAACCTACATCAGGTTATACCAATATACATGAGGTATATGGGGAGCCAAATTAACATTTAATAAATAATAGAGCTTAAGCGATATAATTGAGCTTAAGCGATATAATAAGGGAATATATAATTGCGATTAAGTTCAATAAGGAAATATATAATTGCGCTTAGCACAATAAGGAATATCTTATTGCACTTAAGCACAAAAAGGAATATCGTATTGCACTTAAGCGCAATAAGGAATCTCTAAGCGCTTAAGTGTAATTAGAGATTCCTTGATGGGAGGGGGCTTTAGCTCAATTATTTATTAAATGTTAATTTGGCTTCCTCCCATAGAGGTGAGATAGCTGATGAAGCCAATTACACTTAAGCGTAATTCAAATGTATTACGCTTATCGTAAGTTAATTATGCTTAAGCGTAAATAATTTACGCTTAAGTGTAATTAGCTACTATAAAGTGAATCTGGGATAAGGGGAGTACTCTAAATTGTTCTTTCGACCAGCTGTTTTTACCAATTAAAAAAAATTCTCATTTATTTTGAAACTAATGAAAGACAACGGTATAATTTTTTACTGGTAATATTCATTATAAACTTGTACAAATTTGAAAACAAACAAAATTTTAATATTTAAGAAATTTAGAGTTCCCTCTCTTACAGCACCGACCACTATGCCAGGAAGACCAATCGATCTAGTTCAGCTCGATTGGGCTATTATAATTTATAGATCGATCGGTGATTCACTCTGCATTTCAAATATTGCTAATAATTTCCATTTACAGAAGTCAATAATGCCATTGCAGATAACTTCATCTTAAATTCGACCAAATATGTTGACGTTTGATAAGAAACGCAGGAATTCCCCGATTTGTTTATTTCCAATCGATGAGAATCATGACGACCTGCATCAGTTCGGAGGTGTGCCAATCGTATTTTGCATGCTGTGAATACCCATTCATAACATATACACAGTGTGTACACTTTGTTAGTTGCCAATTAATTCTCGATATTTCAATTAGAAAACATGAGATATCGATGCAAAAATAAAGACATTATCTAGTTTGTGTTTTGAGGAATCTACTTTCGGTTATCGACATGCCGGCTATTGTTTTGGCTGTTCTGTCAACCGTGCGTGCCAGCCGATCGTCGTTTTTCGGGCGGTTCCGATTTTTTCCGAATATAATTCCATGACCTCCACGCGATTATTCGCGCCGAAAATGTGGTTGTATCTGAGACGATTTCTTACTCTGACCGCAGTTTTCAACAATTTAATACGGGGCGAATACCGCATCAATAATATGCAACCTTGGGGTTTTATTTCTAGTTTTTTATGACCTTTCTTATGGTATATCGGATACAGTTCTGTCTGACATGAAATATATACCCACCGGGAGTGAAGCTAATGACTTTAATAAGACTGTAACACCTTTATAGACTTGTGAAATTTAATTCACGTGTTTCCGATCCATAGACCCATAGAAGGGTTGAAAGCTCGTGAATGAAATTTCACACCAGGTCTATAAAGGTGTTACAATCTTATTTATATTTTGGACAGTAGACTCTTCCCATTCAATTGTTGTCCATTTAGGAGATAAACGTACCATGAACTCGCTTGCCGGCGAGTTCACAAACCTTTTTCATGCTCGAATCCCAGAATGTACAACGAAACAGGTTACCTTTATCTCAATTGTAATTCAATCTAGCAAGGAATTTGCCAAAAAAATGTATAAAAAGTATAATTTAGTCATTTTCATGACACGAATCGAGACTTTCATTTTGCCGTTGTCACCGTGCACAAATAGTTGGGTTTGTTCATTGTGTTACCCGGAACACTGCTCCGTAACACTTTCCTGTGGGCGGGATGGCTCGTTTCGCTACTCCGTTCTGTGCCGATTAAATTTTACCGTGCTACATTCAGATTTGATGCACGCTGAAGCGGCCGATGAACGGTACCCATAGACAACAACGCGCGGGTGTGCTCGTTTCGCTACTCCGTTCTCCACCGATGAAATTTTACCGTGCTACATTCAGATTTGATGCACACTGAAGCGGCAGATGTCGATGAATCGAAAACTAAAGTTAGCCGCTCTCGGCCAACATCAGAATGCTTGTTTTAGTGACAAATACTCACTTGAAGTCAAATCAAGTATGTAGCCACTCACCAAATCATTAGTTATGTTATGGTATGCTATGTTATTAGATATGTTGGTCATATATAAAAGATAATCTTTCCAAAGTTTCATCGCATTCTGGTCACCACAGCTGAAGATCCTCGAAAATATCAGGGTAGAATTTTAGTTTTAAGTGTATAGTTATAATTTCTGATTGAACTGACCATGTATCGATCGGAATGACGCACTGAGATCATGTCCAGCAACTCATATCAAACTTGAAAATAGTTTCGCCCATGTATCTAGATACAAAGTTTCAATCTCCACATATCACTCACACAACAGTGAACCAATATCCGGCTGGTCGTGTTTTTTTTCCCGGTTTCTTGCCTTTTCGTTTAAATATGTGTCAGTCAACTTGCGCTGTGGTGAACGGCCAGTAATTTAGCCAGATCAATATCGGTGTATGCTTGCAAACAGTGCAATTGATCACAAATAGAAATTCTCATTAGTCCGGGATTCGCACTGCCTCATATTGTGATGGAATGAAACAATCACTTTGACATATTAAATTGTTTTTAGACAGGGTCATCAAATTTTGATGAGCAACATTTAAAACTCGCCTTATAGTCCTTCAACCAATCCATCTGGTGGGTACCAAATCGGCGGGCAAATTATTTCGCCAAAAGGGAGATATTAATACTGAGTTATTGCGCGGGGTTACCAGTATGTTAGCCCGAAATTACCATTGCTTTTTTTTGGAATCGTATAACACCAGCCCCGAATCGCATCAAACCAGCCCAATATATATTGACAGGTGTCAATGGTGGTCTGACGATTTGCAGTATAGGTCCCCATTTGCGGAGATCCATTTGCGGAATTCCGATAAAATGGGCGAAATATAGTGATTTTAGAGAGGGAACGGGTGTGCATATGTCAATTGATACACATTTTAAACGAATAACGACACGTTAATCGATAATAGTGGTTCGTTCTATCAATTCTACGCTCATAGGTCACTTGGCGCCTATTAAGCATTGGGTCCGGCAATTTTGCAGTATTATGTCACCATTTGTGGAGTTACCCGAATTCGCGCCTGTTTAATATGCATTATATAACATGTTATACTAAAGTTATTGGTATGTATATAATACACATCTTAAATATATATATTGAGTGCTGTTGTGACAGTACATCCTAGCGTATGTATGTACGATTGTATGTGTGTCTGCGTAATGTGTTAGATTGTGTATGCGTACGGGTGTGGTCGAGAGGGTGTGTGTTGTCTGTTGATGTGGTCTTTGACATATGTAAGTTCGTGTTCATGTACATACAATTAGAATTATATTCTTTTCCTCGGTTGATTGCTCTCTTGCCTGTCTTTTCATTACGTCTTGATTGCTAATTGTATATATGTTACATTCATGTACCCTGTGTCTTTTGTTAAATCTTCAATACTGGATGCAATAAAGATAAAGGCATAATCTTATAATTCTCATTTTCCAGCCAGATATTCACATGTGTGATTACTGGTTTATCATTGATACCGAATTGCATTATGTTGTGTCTGTCTTATAGAATTGGATATATATAATAACAACAATAAAATAATGGATAGTTTTGATATAGTGCTTAAACCCATAAGCCTTGGACATGCAGTTGCATAAAATTACCCCAGTTATTGAGCAATGCAGAGTATTATGATTACTGCCATTTTAAAGGCGCTTCACCATAGCGACGGTACATACACACTTATACATATACTCACGAACATACGCTTGCCCAACACGTTAGGTATCTACATTATACAACTAAAAATGCCATTACACATTTCCTTATATCTCACTAGTGATGAATAGGCGCGTGCTTCCCGTCAACTTGGCATCGCGCCAACAAAATGAATTTACATTGATTAAGGCGGATTAATACTATTTCGAAAAGCCGCGAATGATATCAACATCAGACAATGCAAATTGATTGCTTTTTTCATTAAAGTTAAAATGGTCCTTTGGCAGTCCGAGCAAGCAATACTGTCGTATACGGTTGTGAAGAGTCTCAGCCAACTAGACAATGGCATATTACACGTATGTGTGTATATATATACTAGCAGGGTGACCCGACTTCGTCCGGGCTGTTTCCTCTCTGCTTTCATCCGTCGAAATGCGCAATTTGACCTTGAATTGGGCATTTTGAAGGTCAAGGTCAGGTCGGGGTCACGATTTGACTCGTCGAAAACACTCCCAGGACAAAAGGTCACCATGACATAAAATTTCGTCGAAATCCGTCGAAAGGCGCAATTTGATCTTGAATTGACCATTTTGAAGGTCAAGGTAAGGTCGAGGTCACGATTTGGCCCGTCGAAAACACTCCCCGGACAAAAGTACCACAAGGTATCAAATTTCGTCGAAATCCGTCGAACGGCGCGATTTGACCTTGAGTTGACCATTTTGAAGGCCAAGTCGGGGTCACGATTTGACCGTCGAAAACACTCCCCGGACAAAAGTAGCCCTAGTATTAAATTTCCTCGAAATCCGTCGAAAAGGCGCGATTTGATCTTGAATTGACCATTTTGAAGGTCAGGTCGGGGTCACGATTTGACCCGTCGAAAACAATCCCCGGACAAAAGTACCCCTAGGTATTAAATTTCGTCGAAATCCGTCGAAAGGCGCGATTTGACCTTGAATTAACCATTTTGAAGGTCAGGTCGGGTTCACGATTTGTCCCGTCCAAAACGCTCCTCGGACAAAAGTACCCCTAGGTATCAAATATCTCTTTTAATCATATTCTTCAATTTTCATCGAAACGTGATTTGAGAACCATGTCGCCATAATATATCGCCCAGTTACGGAGTCTGCTATTCTTTTGATCGAAACGCCGGTGACGCTGTGATATTGTTGTGATATATTTATGGAGTGAATGATAATCTCGGAGACACGGATCCAATTCTGGGACACTTATTATCACTGAATCCGTCACAAGCTTTTATTAGAAGTTGACTTTGTTCACTGTAACGTACTACTGTACAGGTCTAATTAATCGTCCCCTTTAACAATGTTGTAGGGCATTAATGACACCGGTTATACTATACCGCCGTTCAACCGCGGTCAATCAAGTGGTTGACATGTGGCAACCGCTAGTAATCTTTCTATGGTACTGGTAATAATATTTTGCGACCACTCTACTCCACATTAATTTTTCACATGGCCACCTTACACACAGTCCAGCTTTTCGTGAGCGCCATGCACCGTGTTAACTATACACACAACAATATTTCAATTAATAATTTGTTTACGGTTTAATCATCATTCGAAGTTGGTCACTGGCCGAGATTTTCAACTGCATCATCAATGTAGCGTCAAGCCATGCCAGAACTACACACTCTGTGGTGGTTATACTGCTGACTTTAAAAAGATACGAAGGTCGGCCATGGTAGGACTGATAATGGTTAATAGCACCAATGCAGTCGAGTAACGTGGTAATATCGGTGGTCAACGTCGTTAGGGGGGGGGATCAATTAAAGCTTAGCTGTATACACACATGTACATGTAAACCATTCCAATGTCCAGATGCATCATGTTCTAATCAAAACATGTGTGGCTATCATTCTGAACGATTCGGCCAATTCCGCTTTTCTAGGAAATAACCTCTTCCATAATTGGAAATCATATTCGCGAAATTCTACATTATATGGCTCTGGTGATCAGGCAATGAAATTGACTCGATGACGCATAGCTGCGAATGGAGAATAATTTATTCACTATTGCTGTAACAAACTGGATTATATATTAAATACATTAAACTCTCTTTGTGTGAGCTTTGTTTGTTTGTTCATATACCGATACAGCACATCAGAAGTATATGATAAGCAAAACACTCAACACCGTGGCGATTTTTTTTGGGATAGTGATCCCAGTGACCCATTCAACACCAAAATATTGTGGCGAGGACTAGTGAGTGCTATTTTGCAAACAGCATGGTGCCAGTTTTAATTAACCAAAGTTCATTAGTGTGGTCTCCCCGTTGTGGAGTATTTTGCTTATCGCACGCTATTTACATGTACCGATATGTTATGGAACAGACTTTTGCTTTGTTAACATAATGCAGCTTAGGAACTATGACAATTACATAATATCTACGCGATATTTATTATTGTATACAGAAAGGCCTGAGTGAACCACAGATTAACTATAATATCCTGATTGGGCTAAAATAGACCGATCGGTCTTCCTGGCACATCGCTCACTGTTGTAAGAGAGGGAACTCTAAATTTCATGACTATTGAAATTCTGTTTGTTTGAATATTTACATATGTTTATTTTGAAATTCTCAGTTTGCGATTTATCGTAAAGATGTTTGAGAATTATTGTAAAGGTTTGCGAGTTATCGCAAAGATGTTTGTGATTTATTGTAAAGTTGTTTTGGGATTTATCGGAAAGGTTTGCTCCCCTTATCCCATATGGATGCTGGCTGTGAAAGACCCATCGGTCTAATTTAGCCCGACCCGGCAATTATAGATTGATAGGTTGTTCACTCAGACCTGTTTAAGATGTCTGATTTATAATGTTTACTTTAATTACACACACATTAAGAAATTTGGACGATTATTTCAGACAATCAGACAAAATTTACTCAACGTGCAGACAACAGGTCAGGGAAATCCTGACCCAGACCTGTTTAAGATGTCTGATTTATACTGTTTACACAGAAGCTCAATAGTGCCAAAAAACCTTTGCGACAAATCGGAAACATCTTTGAGATAAATCGCAAAATATAATCACCCAGTACGTAGTCTGAGAGTTATCATAAAGATCTTTGAGATTTATCGCAAAAGTTTGCTCCCCTTATTCCACATGTATTCTGTCTGTGAAAGACCGATCGGTATATTTTAGCCTGACTGTGCTATTATAGATCGATTGGTGCTTCACCCAGACCTGTTGAAGATGTCTGATTTATATTTATACGTTTCAAGCCCATTAGTGCCAACGCATAAAAATACATCTGTGATAAATCGAAAACCTTTGCACTAAATCGCGTATATTTATTGCAAAGTAGGTTGCGGTTCACAAATGTTGTGATTTATCGCAAGGTAGTGTTTTATTTATCGGGCTATTTATATAGATCGATTGGTGTTTCACCCAGGCCTGTTTAAGATGTTTGATTTATAATGTTTACTTTAATATTATTTCACACAAATTAAGAAATTTGGATGATTATTATAGTCATTCAGACAAATTTTACTCCATATGCAGGGAACAGTTCAGGGAAATCTGAAATAGAGATATTAAACCTTGAATTAAGTACAAAAACAGGACCAAGGTTCTTTACTAATAAAAGTAATATAATTCGGATTATTTCATTTTGCACTATGCAAGGGAGTTCAGTAACTGATAATATGATCTCGAAGAATCTCGATCGTGGTTTTGTACTTAATTCGATGTTTAAACGCCGTAACACCATTTGGAATCTAACATGCCACATTGTTAAATTTGCCGTCGGTCATTTTTCGTAATTTCGAGTGCTTGGTATCTGGGCAGGTTCTCCACATAGTACTTATATATTTGGTTCTCTGAAGTACCATATTGCTAGGTACTATGAATAGTACCTAAATATTTGGTACTGCAGATAATTTGGTACTTCCCACGGGACAAGTTCATTACCTACGTAGGTACTCTGGAGTACCTATTGTTTTAAAAATGTGCATAATGCCATGCCTGGATAGGTACTCCACAGAACCTAAATATAGGTACACAAGAGAACCTAAATATTGGTACTCCACAGAACCTAAATATATAGGTACTCCAGAGAACCTATATATATATAGGTACCCCAGAGTACCTAAATATTTGGCAGGTACTCTAGAGCACCAACAATTAGGTACTCCCCCCTGGGACAAAACTCCAGAGTACATATTGTTTTAAGAGTGTGGATCAAATAATGTTCATTGTCAGACTACGTATCCGAACCAAGTTACATGGAACATAACTTCATTCGCGGCTGAAAAAAATCTCAATGCTATATGGTTATAATATCTTCATGGGGTTTACAAACTAATGGGGATTACTTGGCGCATGCAATATGATATAATATCTCCTCTAAGATCAATCATCTACATCTAGACACGAATATTTCTGATACCGTGACACTGTATTGGGAAATTGTTCTTTCAATGTGTATCGTGAATTATTCTGCCCAATTGTAAGGTGGGGAGTTTTCATGATTACTCACTCTTTTGTGTCCCGTGTCCGTGACAAAAGGTCATCACATAAAACCGGTTTTGGGGAGAGTTCACGTTTTATTTCAGCCAACAACATGTCCAGCAAAATCATGGCAGCTATTTACACCCGGAGTACAGTAGTGGGCATAATTGAAATGGTTCGCGGATGCAGCAACAGATATAGCGGCTTCCTCATCTGCGGTCAAGGACGTTGTCTTCGCGTAAACCTGCGCTCCGTCGTAGATAGAACCGGCCGTGTTCCCGCAGTAGTAAACATAGACATAGTTAGGTCCGGCAGCAAGAACGGTCCAGTCTTCACTGTGATGTAGCCCTTCGGTCATCCCCGTCAGGTGGAGCTTACCTTGCCCAGCATGAGGTTGAGTAATGGTTTCTGTGAGCACATGTTGTCTCACGTGACCGTCAACGGTCGTGACATCGTATGATTTGTGTAGAGTGTATGTATGTCCTGAATGATTTATCACCGATACTTGACAATTGTAGCAGTCTGTGGCACTATTTTGACCTTTTACTGTGTGGAATGTTCCCGCGAGTGAGGCAATGTTATAACTGGCAACTGGTGTCGGTGTCTTGCAGTGAACATTGTGTGAGTGATCGATCTTGATACATCCATGGTCAGTAGCGGCACACTTCATGAAGTTGTCGAACGCATGGTCATCGTATGAATCCATGCATTTGTTGTTGCATGCCTTGTCATTGGAATGGCAGGCTTGTAGACACTGCAGTGCCTTATGACACAAATTATCCGAATTGCAGTGAGAAAGAGCTGAGAAACAGTGCAGCGTGAGACAAAATTTATTAACTCCAGCGGCATGTGCCACAGCGGCAGCAAGCAAAACCAAACAAAGACACCTAACCAACGACATCGCTCCCAACGGAATGAATGAATAAGTGAATGAAACGAACATTTTAACTTATCTTTGATAAACAAGATAAGATTTAACACTTAACCTGCCGAGTTGCCGTATGCAATCGACAATCTATATTAGTAACCTAACCTTCCCTTAACGCAACACGCTTATCTTATGGGAATGGGTGGGTATTTTTGTTTGGATATCGTCCATTTTCTGTGTCGTATTGAGAAGGAGTGTTTAACAAAGAAAGACATCGGATTCGGGCCACATGTAGTTAAATCGTCTGTCCAATGTGAAGAAACACATTGCACCATATTGGCAGAGATTGGGGTCTTCACTTATCATGCTTGTCTATACTTTGACACGGTTCCAATTTGTGCACGACGTGACCCATGCCAGATCGTGTTATTATTTGAACTTGTGGTTGAAACTTGAATTTATTATCACTAATGCCAATTTTGTCATATTATTGTCCGGTTACGGGCATTCAAACATGTCGATAAATACATGAAATAAATGTGTGCGGATTTGACATGCTTCGCAAAGAGTTACTTAATTGTATATATATATTACTAATTAGATAAGACAGTCTTGACGAGAACGGTATGTTATTAATTAATATCATATTACGACATCAGAAATCCGAGTGATATGGTTTTACGACATGCCGTAATTTACTTCACTGCTATGTCATGTGCATATATAAAATTATGTGATGTCACTCATTAGATAGAGTTGTCAGCTACTAAGAGTCCATCTAATTAATAAATATGATATTACTTGGTTGGTTTGATATTAGGCCTGATATCAGCCCGATGTAACCTCATATCAGCATGAGGTTACCTCGAGCTGATATCGGGGCTAAAATCAAACCAACCAAGCAATAGCCTCTAAACATCAATTAATGTATAATTTACTTTACTGTAAAAGTGACTTATAGGGACTATGGGACGGGTGTGAACCATACATCATGTGACCATCATAATAAATGTATTCTATTCTTTTCTCAGCCAATACGCCAAGGATTTGATAGCAAACAATATGTAATCGGGGTTCAGGATTGGATGGCTTGTGGCATCTAATCGCGAGCACGGGTAGCACGTGATGTTCGATTGAATATCAGAATGTAGGGTATCATATAATCCCATATCCCATAATATGTCAAATATAGCGAATTATCGAAATATGAAATACAACGAAAAAGCGAAATAGGTAAATACAGCGAAATAGCGGAATAAACAATGCAGCGAAATGGCGAAATAGAGCGAAATAGGAAATTATTTTTATTAACTAAATAACGGAGATATTTGAAGAAGAGTTTTTTTTTACGAAATAACGGAAATATTTGAAGAAGTATTTTAAAGAGCGTAACCCAAACCTCCCCAATGCCCACCACCCTATAGAAGAATTTGACTTATATTTAACCAGAGTTGATATATTGTGATGTTGTAATTTCTCATACAAATCGCCGTTATTTCGTAAAGGTACATTCTTTATAGAGTTATTACCCTTCAGATTTAATATTATAGTCAATCGAAACCACGCGTGCCTCCCGTGGTCGCGATTGTATGCCAATAGCCATCATATCGTGAACCCCGATATGTTAACTTTTGGAAGTCAAGCGTGTGCGTATTAGGTGCTTTTCTACTTAAATCATTGAATCTACACACACAAAAACGAACACAGACATTTATTCAGCATGTAGCAATAACATGTTTATGATCATTATATTCCTAACGTGGTGAGAGAATAAAGAGCACCTGTCTCATTTCCATGCGGAAAATTGAAAACAGCTGATAATTCTATGTAACTTCTGTAACTTGTTCAGTGTATATATACAATCTGAATGACGGCATTTCGTGTATTTACCGACCAATATTGACCTTATACTACGAAATTACGTATGCCCAATCTTAGGTTCAAATGAGCCATGTCGATCGGTTTAAAACATTTATCTATACAATTAGTGGTATATATAAATGCAAAACAAATTAGAGCTCGCATTCCCTGTGTCATCGACACATTATAGCTCTCAGAGATTAACATGCAAAGCGGTGACTGGGCATTATTTTGCTTAACACAGTACAGTCAGGGGATAAATGGACCTTGTTCCTCTTTTCGTGTCACTGATGACATTTGGTCACATATCAGTTTCAATCCACCGGTACTAATATAAATGTATAATAAAAATACCAGCTGGCTCCCAATAGAGCTAATTAATTAATATATATTTATAAGTTATAAACATTTTGCGCGGTAATGTGTTTGATTGTGTATGTGCTCGATTGTGTATGTATGTGTTCATGTGTAATCAAAATAAAATTAAATCAATATTCTTGGACATACCGCTTAAAGTATAAAGCCAACCCTATATACCAACTGATTCACCGGGCACCACTAGCAAGAAATCGACAACTTTGGTAGCTCATCTTCACCGCATAGTTATGTTTTTAAGTTTCCACTCCCAATTACGAACGATACGATACGATTTATTAGCTTATGTAGTCATGAATGTAATGATGTTGAATACAGAACATGATAATACATAAAATACGTGACCCATGCGCGGGTTGGGGGTTGGGGTGGGAGTAGCTGTGCACTTTCGATGGAAATTGTGGCGTGGTGTTATGGTGGTTCTAATAAGGTTTCTTTCGTTAAAAAAATGGGCGAAATCTAGAGTAAAGCCGCATTGGAAATATTGGGGTGGGGTAGGGGGGTGGTGTGGGGTATCGTGGTTCTAATGAAGTTTCATTTTTTGACATCAAGGACAGAATCTATAGAGTATTGCCATATGAGAAATAGTGTATCCACAGGGAGGGGTTAGGAATATATAGTATGTCCATATTGGAGGATCTGTAGTGGTTCAGCTTGGCCCATAGTTAAGCCCCAGGGTGTTCCTCGCAAAATTTGAGGGCTTTGCGGATGAAGAGAGACTTTTGAGAGTCAAATGGGCCAATATTCTACCATTCTTAGTGTTGAAAAGTGCGGTTAATTTCATCGTGTTTGGCCTAGTATCGTAATATGTTCGATGTGTCTCTTCCTAAGATCATTAAATGTTTGACATTTAAGGATAATGTGGAATTCGTCTCCTATTTCCAGGTTACATAGCTTGAATTTACGGTCGGTATACTATGTTTGTCCAGGACCCGTTTCAATTGGTAAATGATGATTTCTCGTTCTAAATTTCATTACTCGTGACGGTGCATTGATTCCTGGATGAGATGTACGAGTCTTTGCCAAAGTCAGTTTTTACTATTCTGTAGATTGAGTATTTGCTGGACGATGATACAGAACACCTCTATTCTTGAATAAATATGTCGTGTAGTCTTTCTTTGATTGCTATATTGAATGGCTTTGTTTCGCGGGCCCATTGATTGAGCCAAAATGCATGACGACTCCCAATTCATTCAACGTTTTACGTACGTATTGCAACGATGCATTATTGTTTGATGATGCAAGGGCGGAGTAATATAGTTTTAGTGGTAACCTATTGGTGTGCATGTTCATAAGTTTTCCCCAATATGAGATTAGTCTTGTTTTTATTTTGAGCTCTATTGGGAATATTCCGGTTTCACCGTAAAGAAAGGAAGTGGCTGTCGATTTTTTTTAAGCCGAACATGAATTTAAGGAACCATACACTCTTAGATATAACAATCCGTATAGGTACTTCAGAGTACCTGTACGTCTTTTAGTTTCAAAGCAATAGGTCTCGAGAAGCATTAGGTTCTATATATTGATGTAATACCTACGAGCATTAGGTACTAGTCGATATCGCAACCTAATTGTGACCCACGTGATTGCATCACGTGATGCACGATACAAATTCCACGAAAACATGGCGGCGTCCGGCCACGTGAGGCGATTTAATAAAAATGGAGAAGACACAAACTAATAGCAGGCTTACACATTTTATGTTGGAATCGCCCTCGGCCTCGGCTTACATGCTATAGCGTGTGCCCAATTAGGTACATTGTACTCTGACTGGAGGTATTTTAGAATATACGGAAGTGAACGTTCTCGGAAATTTATCAACATATTTTTGTGTGTGAAATTGGACCCAACTTGCTTCTTAATAACCTGGCATATTGTTAGCATTGTCTGGATTATGTTTGTATATGAAAGGGACAATATGTTATAACATCCGAAAATTAACGGGGGCTAATCATTGATATTTTCCTCTGTAAGACAGCAGCAATTTTCAATGATCTGAGACAGACCAAATTCAAACAGCAACAGGCTGAGTCAGTGAGTGCAGTGGGGTTACACTTGACACGCACGATAGTGTTGTGAATTTCAAAAGACAGATACTTAAGTTTCACAAAATTATAAACCGCCCAATTAACTCACAAGGGTCAACCACTGGTGACTAGGATTACGAGACATACAATTATGTAGAAATTAGTCGGAATTATGACGTCACAGATCAGTCATGACTCATGACTCAGTCACAAGTTTGTTGGCTACAACGTACAAGTACCTGTTCAAAGGATGATGGATCATATTCTTAAATTTTGATCGAAACGTGATTTGAGAACCATGTCGCAATAACATATCGCCCAGTTACGGAGTCTGCTATTCATTTGATCGAAACGCCGGTGACGCTGTGGTATTGTTGTGATATGTTTATGGAATGACGGATAATCTCGGAGACACGGATCCAATTCTGGGACACACATTATCACTGAATCTGTCACAAGCTTTTAGTAACGTACTACAGCTATGCTCTATTTAATAGTCCCCATTAACAAGGTTGTAGGGCGTTAATGACACCGATTATACCATACCGCCGTTCAACCATGCACGGTCAAGTGGTTGACACGTGGCAACCGCAGGTAATCTTCCTACAGTACTAGTAATAATATTTAGCGACCACTGTACTCCGCATTAAGTTTTCACATGGCCACCTTACACCCAGTCCAGCTTTTCGTGAGCGCCATACACAGTGTTAACTATACACAAAACAATATTTCAATTAATAATTGTTTACGGTTTAATCAACATTCGAAGTTGGTCACTGATCGACATTCGCAACTGCATCATCAATGCATCGTCAAGCCATGCCATAAATATACACTGTGTGGTGGTTATAATGCTGACTTTAAAAAGGTACGAAGGTCGGCCATGGTAGGATTGATCCTGGTTAACAGCATCAACGCAGTCGAGTAACGCGGTAATATCGGTGGTCAATGTCGTTAAGGGGTGGGGTGGTCAATTAGAGCTTAGTTATATGCATACATGTACACGTAGGCCATTCCAATGTCCAGATTCATCATGTTCTTATCAAAATATGTGTGGCTATCATTCTGAACGATTCGGCCATTATCGCTTTGCTAGGAAATAACCTATTCCATAATTGGAAACCATATTCGCGAAATTCTACATTATATGGCTCTGGTGATCAGGCAATGACATAGCTGCGAATGGAGAATAATTTATTCACTATGGCTGTACCAAACTGGATCATATATTAAATACATTAAACTGTCTTTGTGTGAGCTTGTTTGTTTGTTCATATACCGATACAGCACATCGGAAGTGTACGATAAGCGAAACACTCAACACCGTGGCGATTTTTTTTGGGAGAGTGATTCCGGCGACCCATTCAACACCAAACTCTTGTGGCGAGGACTAGTGAGCGCTATAACGGTATTTTGCATACAACATGGTGTCAGTTTTAATAAACCAAAGTTCAATAGTGTGGTGTCCCCATTGCTGAGTATTTTGCTTATCGCACGCTATTTACATACTTTACACAACAGTACGGTAGTTGGCGATTTATCGGAAATATGTTTTCGATTTATCGCAAAGCTGTTTTACTATGAATGTTCTCAGTAAATAATTTTATGGTGTATTGATAAAGAAATCGGAATTAATTTTGTTTTGTTTTGGTTGATCGATAATAATAGAACCGTTTAGAGTGACTCCCCTTATCCCAGATACATGCTGGCTGTGAAAGAACGATTGGCCTATTTTAACCTGCTCAGGCTATTGTGATAAATCTCAAACATCTTTGCGATAAATCGCAAAGTATAATACCAAGTAGTTAATTGAGAGTTATCGTAAAGATGTTTGAGATTATCGCAAAGGTTTGGGAGTTATTGGTGTTTGTGATATTTCGCAAAGTTGTTTTATGATTTATGTTTTAATTTTGAAAATTCTCAGTAAATAATTATATTGCATGTGTCCTCTAAAAGAGATCAGAATTAATTTTTGTTTTAGGTATTGGTTTGCTCCCGTGCATGTTGGCTGTGAAAGACCGATCAGTCTATTTAACCCGACCGTGCTATTAATGATCGATTTGTGGTTCATCCAGACCTGTTTAAGATGTCTGATTTATTATGTTATACAGTTCAAGCCCATTAGTGCCAACACATAACAATATATCTGCAATAAATCACAAACCTTTGTGATAAATCTCAAAAATGTTTACGATAAATCGTAAAGTATAATCACCAAGTAGTTTGAGAGTTATCGTAAAGATGTTTGAGATTTATTTGATTGGTTTGAGTTATCGCAAATGTCTGCGAATTATCGTAAAGGTGTTTGTGATTTTTCACAACGTCGTTTTCGATTCATCACAAAGATTTGCTGCCCTCATTACACATGCATCCTGGCTGTGAAAGACCGACCGGTCTGTTTTAGCCTGACCGTGCTATTATAGAGCGATTTGATTAATTGCAAACCTTTGTTATAAATCGAAAACCTTTGCACTAAATTGCATATATTTATTGTATAGAGGTTTGCTATTTTTGCAAAGAAAGATTTTTTGTTATTGGGCTATTATGGATCGATTGGTGTTTCACACATACCTGTTTAAGATGTTTGATTTAGAATGTTTACTTTAATATTATTACACACAAATTAAGAAATACGGCCCATTATTTGAGAAATTAAGACACATTTTACTCCACATGCAGGGAACAGACCGGTGATATCCTGAAATCGAGGTACATGTATTAAACCTTGAAATAAGTACAAAAACACGATCAAGGTTAAAAATAATTCTATACTAATAAAAGTAATATAATTTGGATTATTTCATTTTGCGACATTATCTGGAAGAACCTTGATCCGGGTTTTGTACTTAATTCGATATATAAACGCCGTGGCATCATTTGGAATCTAACATGCCACATTGTTAAATTTGCCGCCGGAAATTTCGTAATTTCGAGTGCTTGGTACCTGGGCATGTTCTCCATATGGTACCTATATATTTGGTACTCTGGAGTACCAAATATCTAGGTACTATGCATAGTGCCTAAATGTTTGGTACTTCAGAGTACCCAAGCAGGTATTCCAGAGTACCTATCTTGATATTAGGTACTCTATACTCTACATAAAGTCTGGATAGGTACTCCAGAGAACCCAAATATAGGTACTCCAGATAACCTAAATATTGGTACTCCACAGAACCTAAATATGGGTACTCCAGAGAACCTAAATATAGGTAATCTAGAGTACCAACAATTAGGTACTTGTTATGTGCTTTTTAGGTGTTTTTGTGATTATGATTGATTGTTCATATCAGCCATTGTTACATGGTACAAGGAAATATAATTTACGGTAACATGCATTTTGTAGAACATATGTACATATATATACAAGTATTCACCCGCGGAAAAAATAAACGACTATAGTGTCGATTACCATAAACAATTGCTCAACCATACCTTCAACCGTGCCAAAATATAAAGAAGCAATATACCATGTGAAAGTAAAATGAGTTCATCGTCTAACCGCGAAATCGCTAGAGTGACATTGTTATGACTATGGTGCTCGATGTTATATCATGGGTCGAGAAAGGGGGCTACTACATAATCTTATGAGCTATAAGACATGAGTTATATACCTGCAGAAATCCATGCATGGGTATGTCATCGCTAACGTTGCATGTGATATAAATTACGTATACACATGGATAAGAGATAATAGGTAACCATATCAAACCTGCGAAAAATATTTACTCCCATTATTTTTACATCCACCCACCAAATTTCACTACATTTTGTCTAAAACCGCATAAAACTCTACTAATATCACTCATATGACTGGGAAATGATCTCATTTATTTAACCTGTTTCAGAAGCTGTTTTAATTGAAAAAAATGTTTTATAGCTTGTTGATCATCTGTAAACCTAGGTCATTGTGCAGGATACCCCAGTAAAAATATATTACAAAATTGAACTCTTTTCTGTACACATATATATGGGATGGAAAACCCGACAAAATTAAGAGACAACAAATAACAATGGACTACTCGGAGGGGGACTGAAAATGGTTGACATTCAAACACACATAGCATCAATGAAGGTTTCTTGGGTAAGAAGGATTATGCTCGCGAATTCATTCTCGGCACGCTTTTTTAGTCACATCACACAAATAAAAAATATCCCTCTCATGTTTTGTAATGAAGACTTCATCTCTAGAGTAGTCAGGAAAATATCAAAATATACTTTTTGGTCAGAAGTTATTATAGCCTGGATGGCCTTTACTGCTAAAGTAGCTACAACTTTTGGTAAAGAAGATGTTCTCTGTAAATCGATCTGGTATCATAAATCAATAACCATAGACCATTACACTATATATATCAAAACGTGGGAAGAACAGGGGGTTCAAACATTCTTGGATTGTTTTGACCAAAACAGGAATATTTTAAGTTTTGCGAATTTTAGTAAAAGATTCTCTTTTAATCCAGATTATATTTATTATATTGGAATAACAAAACGTATACAAGCTTACTTTTCTACTTTGGACACCTCAAGACGAATGATAGTCAAAACACATAGACCGACAATGCCTGAAGAATTCAGGATAATTATGAACAGTAAGGGTCACCAGTTTTTACGACACAGTAACAAACCTACCACTAGTTTAAGCTATCTCGCGAACAAATGGCATGAGTTTGCTTACAGTGACATCAATTGGAATAAGGTGGCGTCTGCACCATTCAATTGTGGCAAAATTGAGGTAAAACTCATATGATTTCAATTTAAAATAATACACAAAATATTAGGTACAAATTCATTAGTATCAAAATTTTCTACCCCCAAACTCTGTGATTTTTGTGACAGCGAGAATGAAACTATAACACATTTATTTTGGAGATGCAACGTTACAAATTCTTTTTGGAGTGAAGTTTCAGAAAAGCTGAGTTTTAAGATCACTGAACAAATAGCAATATTTGGTATTACTCCCTCCAGAAATGCCGCCAATTTCACCTTCATGTTTATAAGATATTTCATATTTAGATGCAAATTTAAAATACACAAGAAGCCGACATTGACAGCCTTCATAAGATTTGCAACAAACTACCGAAAAGCTGATTGTTTTTTTCTGGATAATGATACATATTCTAATAGATGGGCAATATTGGATCCTATACTGGACTTATGAACAGTTGATGTATTGATCATATATGGAGATGGTTTTGTCATCCACCGCCTTCAACCTCTTCGACTAAACTATATATCTATACGTACGTAGCAGCCCACCATCCTTCCCGATACACCAAATCATCCGATATTTGTTTTCTTCTTTATTAACTCCTTAGTCACTAATTTAGTATTTAAAAATACCATGCCTATACAGAAAGTGGGGGCAATGCCATACACATAGGTTCCAATACATACGGCATATACTGCTATATATGTCCTAGAATAATATAGGGATTGTTTACCGTGTGTATGGAGCCTCTGTGTATTGTAACTTGTATTAATTTTCCCACAATGAAGTAGAACACACTACCCTATTACCAATAAGGGCGTTATGAAACAACATCTGTATAATATATAATTAATCCTTTTATTTCAGACAAAAAGAACGCCCTTATCCCTGCCACGTGGGTGTGTATGGGCTATGTAAAAACGTGGCTTATATATCTAAGGAATTAATAAAGATATCTAAATTAAAAAAAAAAAAAATCACACAATTCCATAATTTGTAACTATTTCCTGATTAGTCTGTCAACCAGCCCATTATCTAACATATTCCATATCACTTAGTTAGTCTTAGCAACTTCTATTACACTAAACTGGCTGAAACAGGCTCCCTGTATTCAGCGCCGGGGAGTCATGTGGCCCGCTTTGTGTGACTTCGCGAACATTTTGGTCTTTATAGACAGAGCCTTTATTCAGCGGCAGCCCCTTTGTGCGCTTCAAGCACATTTTGACCGTTGAAACATATTGATTTATATATATATCGTTTCAAACCATTTTTTTTTTAGATTGAACTCCTTGCTCATTTAACCCATGGTACCCCGAGTCACCACACTAAATTTGGTTGAGTTTGGTCCAGGGGTCTGAGAGAAAAATCCGGACAGATCCTACTCGTTTATATATATAAATGACAAGCAGTCACATCACTATACCAGACTTGGACACTTTAGGTCTTGTGAGAGATCATCTGAGTTGATAGACATGCAAATAATTCATTGATTGGCTTGATGCACTGATGACAATTATTTTATGGCCATTGATAGTCACATTAATGTTTGAGACAGTTGCTCGCTATTTTTCCATGCACACAATGATCTAGGCTTTGGTTACATCGGGACAATTTAATTTATTTCAGTTTTACATTTCTCGAAGTTTCTTTCCGAAGGGTGTCGGGAAAGAATATGTTCATAGCTTAATGCCATCTCCACTAAGGCCCATATGAGGTCCTAGTAACATAAATATGGTGTTTTTGCAGTTATAAATTCTTTTAATATGTTTTAAACTGTTACAAATATTGGCACAAAAGTTCTTTAGTAAATAATTTGCATGAGGTTTTGAAAAACGCGTTTTTTGTCACTCGGGACACCCACCCACCACGGCATACCTTTCTGCAAATTTTGTATTACCCCCTCCCGGTTGCCTTTGCGATAACAAGCTACACGACTGGTACACATTCGGCGAAAGTGCAACAGTCCGAAATCGTCATCTCAGTATGCTTTCATGTATATTTCGATGTTTCACCGTCTCCATGCATGAAGCTATTTTTGCTGATATGAAGGGACGTGGTGCCGGGGATATTATCATAGGGTTGTATTCCACTCCAGGGACGTGGCGACAGGGGGGGGGGTTGATGGATGTCTAACCCTCCGACTGGTCAAAATATTCAAAAGCTGGAAATTTCATGCCTCACAGAGCATTTTATAGGTTGAAATTGTTAGTTGGTTGATTTTCCAACAACTAATTAATGGGACATATGTTGTGTTAGACAACTCTAGCAAATCTTTTCAACATTTAGTCAAATTGCTATCAATTGGAAATATACCAACATTATAGGTGGTGTCACCTACACTACTCTTTGTTCGACCTGAATCGGTAAAGGGTCGAGAACTGGCATGGGTTCCCTATTTGAATCCCTCTGGACGGCGGCCATTTTGGATTGGGATGGGGTGTGTGTGGAAATAGAGTCTTGCGGCCATCCCACAATACCCTTTATTTGAGTGGGATATTAAACTGTTCAAATAAGGAATAGAAGTCACATTCGTCATATACGTTGAGTAAAAGCTGAAAACGGCGGCTGATTTAGGTCGAAGAAAGAGTGGTGTAGGGTTGCCCCCAAGGCACCCCACATATTCACCAAACACATCCGATTCAAATGGCCACCCCCAGAGGGATCCAAATAGGGGACCACTGGATTTGAAGTTCCTAACCGTTGGAAATTCCCAAGCAACCTGACCACCAATAATGTTGGTATATTTCCAATTGATAGCAATTTCAGACAAAAATTTTGACTAAATATAGAAAATATTTGCAATAGTTGGTCAAAAACAACAAATGCCCCAGTAATTAGTTGTTGAAAATCAACATACCAACAATTTCAACCTATAAGTGGTGTAAAATGTCCAACAAATGCTGAAGTTGAAGGGTTAGACATCCCCTCAAACTCCCCCCTGTTGCCACGCCCCTGGTGTGGAATGTCCCTTCATATCAGCAAAAATAGCTTCACGGAAACCGTGAAGCATCGAAATCAACACGAAAGCACACTGATACCTACGTTTTGGTTAGCGTAAATACTTAACTTTCGGAATCCGTATGTTGGATTTGTCAGATAGGCGGACTGTTTTCTCACCGCGCGGTTTTCTGGAGGCACCCGATGAAAAAATCGGTCATTTTTTAAATAAAGCCGACATATTTCATAGAGTATTTTCACACCTTTTGAGAAGAGATATTCGTCCAATTTTGATAACCAGAGTAAGGTAATACATTGAATCTAGGAATTGCCATCATGACGTCATGTGACGTCAGATAATCACAACCCAAGGGTTGTTTTACGGTTCGTAAGCGACGCAAGTATAGTTGTGACGTCACTAATTTCTATACTCTATCAACCTCAATTTGTTTTTTACATCCGGGCGATTCGGACCTATGGGGCCTTTATGGTGGCCTCCATGTTGGAATAACCTTGACAAATTAACAAAACGAATTTATTTTTCCTCTTCGATCAGCCTCCCCATAGCAACACTGTTAAATTTGAAAAACAAACCAACCTTATTCAAAATTAAATGATTGAAGTGGATTTAGTTGAAATAGGCACATAGCATTCGGAAAACTTCGTCAGATTCCGAACCGTTTGTTTGAAATTACGTCCCCTGGCAACGTTGCGATTGATGACATAATTTTCGTTACTAATGGGTGCGCCCAGGGTGCAAGAAGTTATCGGCGAGTGCATATTCGAAATTCTCCGTTGTTGTTCCCGTGCTGAATGTTATTGGTATAAGCGAATCGATTGGGCATACATTGTGTGTGAAGCCTCCGGACTTGGTTGAGCAGTGGAAGTGAAACTCAGTCATTCGGAAAGAAACTGAATGATGAATCTGTGACTAAAAAATATGAAAATCAAAATGATGGTGTCTGTCATGG
This sequence comes from Siphonodentalium dalli, assembly GCA_032622095.1. NCBI lineage: Eukaryota > Metazoa > Mollusca > Scaphopoda > Gadilida > Siphonodentaliidae > Siphonodentalium > Siphonodentalium dalli. The sequence goes on from CP136064.1 coordinate 163,249,039, forward strand.
TCAGTGGAGACAGTGGAGTGGACAATTGACGTTGGACTGGTCTGTGGTCACCACCGTGATTTGACTTGTTCTGTTAAATTTTAAGTATGTTTTCACCTGGAATGGTTTGAGTTGCAAGTGGCAAATTGTTCCGTCTACTTCTCTAAATTTAATTGTTAATAGCTGACAGTGACATTGTCAGGTCAAGGAAATCAGAAAATGGACATTTTAGAGCTGACTGATTTACTCATTTACTACTAGTACTACTAGTCTATTACTATTAGGATTGTATTAGTGATTACAAATTAGTAAATTTAGTTTTCAACGACTTATGGCTCAGCCTCACCCACTCACGGTGAGTGTGACTCGGGTCAAAATACAATTCTAGCCAGCTACAGAGCAGTCGACACACAGCTGTGACACACGTGTGAAGCCCAGTGAATTGGTGACTGACAAAGTGAATCAATTAACTTGGTGAGTGAAGGAAAAGAAGAACATCTCCCATATGGTCTTGGCGCACTGCAGAGTGTAGTGACTGGTGAGAGGATACATGTATGCTTTCAACTTTCCATCTATGAATTATGTTTCCTGTGATGGACAGATCAAGTTAAATATAATAATTAAGTTAACAGTGATTTGTTTCATCATTCTCACATATTAAATATTTCATGAATTTAACACTGTGTTCTCGGTTTAAACCTTAAGCATTAAGCGGGAGCTCGGTCAGCATGGCTAGCATATATACTAGTGGCTATTTGTGGAAAAATTATTAAATATAGCCCTGCGTACTTGCTATTGTCGACTTGACACATTGGGATTGGAATAATCTGTATGCTAAAGATAATAATTCCAGGCCAAGCTGTTCGAACTGTCATGACCTTCTAGTTCTACATGACTCATGGGGCAATCGCAGATGGTCATATAAATGTTTAATCTGGTAGCATTATCTTAGACCATGCCATGAATCTCTATGTATCTATGCCCGTCGAGAATGATATATTTCACCAGTACAAAGTTTTTGCTGTTGCGATAGGGAAGTTTGTAACAATGAAAAAACAGTACAGGTAATAAATTATGAAATACCTGTTCCTTAATACTGTGTGTCATAGAATGTGAAGGTCCAACTTTGAAATTGCAAGATTTAAGTGACTTTGTGGTTGATTTTGCTTTCACTAATGTAATTCCTCCCGGGCAATTATAAAATTCTCAACGATCAATAAATTATTTGGCATAGAGACATGTTAAATAGAATTAAATAGAATTAAATTTCCATCACTATTATTAATGTCAGTCTAAGTCTCCACTATCAATATTATTGACCATCACAATGATAGGACACCTGAAAGTTCGATATGATATCACAAAAGTCACAAACAAGCATGCAATCTCGAGCTGGGACCACCCTACTGTGAAGTAGATTATTGAGGAACAAGTATTAACAATAAAGGGAAATATATCCCCTTCTTGTTTATTCATTGTTATAAATTTCGCTGTCAGAACATAAGAGAGTTCCCAGGTTTTTGTACAGTGCAATTGGTGTAATATGGTGTATAGTGCGGTGATATCTAGTGTAGAGATTCATGACATGCTCTAGTATTTTTTGTGGTTGGATGGTCTTATAAGGTGAACTCAGTAAACGTGCATATATGCACGTTTGATTAATTAGTAGTAACCGTATAGGAAACGCCCCGAACATACCACTAAATATACACAATGACATCAGTTTGTTTGATATAAATTATTTATCCACTCCAGCCCCAAAACAATAGTCATTTGGCAAATTATGTCATTCCTTTTTTAAGTTCCCATCATCTACTGAAGGTGGATCCTACCACAGGCCAGAAATTGTGTCCCAATGAGTCATTGTGCCCCACCCGTGTAACTCGCTGAAAGTCAAGCATACATAAACGTCTATAGATAAATCAGATGTGGTTATGTGAAATATTCAATAAATCCCCATTTTCCACATCACAAAAATGTATTCATTATTATATGTAAATTTATCCAATAAAGATATTTTTCTCTTAAAATTGCAAAAATTAAATAAATTAATTTTGCCTTGAAAATTGGTCGCTGGGCCAGATTCAACCTTCACCTGATTTTGAACAAATATAGTAACATGTGTTATATGGCTAATATCTCTGGACTGGCGCCATTGATATTGGTCTGGAATTTAGAGAAATGTTAGAGACAATGTCTCACTCTGACCCATGTCTAACTGTGGCCCACATTCCCCTATATCTGGTGCTGCAACATATTCTCGTGCAAATAGGTTTATATTGTACTTAAATATTCACATAGGTTCATATTTTTTATTCATTTAAATTTGTTTAAATCAAAATTTAGAAAAACTAACGCCATTATACCCTCTGCCAGGGCACCATGAGTCACCACATCAAATTTCGTTGAAATCCGGGCACCAAAATTAACAAAGACCTGTTGGTCTCAACTTTACTCCAGTCTTATATGTATATATAAACAGTTCCATGAAACAGTTATACATTTACTGATGGACGTGTCGTGAGTAGTATTGGCTGGTACTCTGGCCCACCCCCATGGGCCAGAGTGCCAGATCCAGAGGGGGGGGGGTGAGACAGAGTGCCAGCCAGAGAGTCAATGACAGGACCTAGCGTTGTAAAATGTACTCGTAGAAATTACCTTTCAGTGAAATATATTATGAGATAATGGTAAAATGGTACAGATAAAATTTTCCCGAGTCAAATCGGTGTTTTTATTCGTAGAAATATGATGTTTTTGACAAAAAAGAAACACACCTGATTTGACGTTCGGGGAAAATTGGTAGAAAAACTCAATGACGTCGTCAACGAGGCCCGCGCATCCCATATATTTGATCCTCGAAGATGTTAACGTTATTACATGCGTAAATTGTAACGTCATTAACGTTAGCGTCATTTTGAAACATGGATCCAGTAACGGAATTTCTCAAGACTATTGATGTACAGTAAGATCCTGTTCCTGCAACGACGCAAATGTCAGCTCCATTGTATGCGGGAAAAGTGACACCACGGGTAGAACAGCAACAGGTACCAACGTTGTATCCGCGAACGGATCAACAACGAGTGTATATACCGCCGGTGAAAACACAACAAATGATTCAACCTGTTATATACCAAGTTATCAACAGTTCACAATGGGAAGAACAGACAAAGTTGTTACGGAATATTTGTCAGGAAATGAAAGACTAGCGAAAGCAGTTAACACAAAGACCGGCTGAATGTACAATCAACTTGAAGCCTCACACGATTGCCATACCAATTGAGGTACATGGTTTCCAGAAAGAACCTACGAAGCGATCAACATTTGGATCACTCGGGAAAGATTTAACAGTGATGAAGAAACAAAAGAAATGATTTTATATTATTTTAAACGGCCCTTTTCAGGGCCACTTAAAATTCACGAAAGATACGCTCTGTATTATTATGCTACACGATGATCGCTTTATAGATATGAAGGGTGGTAGTGGGTTTTTTTTATTGTTAGGGAAGTATTCTTTGATAAATTATGTGAACATTGTCTCCAAGTTCAGGATGAATGAACAAGTATTTTTGAGAAATTATGTGAACATTCTCTCCAAGTTCAGGACCAATGAATAAATCGTACGGTAGCAATGGTAGAGCGTATCTTTTGAAAAATTTGTGAGGCCCTGAAAAGGGCCGTTTTGGATGGTTTCAAAAGAAACCGCACTGTGTAGTTGGGTTTGAATAAACCTGGAAGTTATCTTGCGAACGTCGCAACCAAATGGCACAATTGCACAGCTGGCCTGTCTGTATCCCCCAGAGCGGCAAGAACTTGTACACCCTGTGCCCTGAGAAGATTATGATAGACCGCTGCAGCAAGGTAGCTGCGAGTCGCACCATCAGTCTTGACGATCCCAGCAACCTGGTGTATCCGAACAACCGTGGTGGTAATCCGATTAATCGACCTCTGTGATCTGTCATCAGCATAACGGTATATCTGTAGATCTCGAAGAAGTTATCTACAGTACCCGTTGTTGCTAGACTCAAAGCCTTCCAGATCATCTGTGTTTTATCCCCAAAGACACCTCTCACCATCAACCCCTTCTCCAAATAACTCCGATACAGATCTCGGTAATCCATTTCGGTATGAATGAAGAATGGTGGATATATGTTTATTTTTTATTGAAAACGCGCGGGCGCCGCTGACGACGTCATTGCGTATTTGACTAAATTTCCCCGAACGTCAAACCAAGTGTGTTTCTTTTTGTCAAAAAGAAACACACTTGATTTGACGTTCGGGGAAAATTGGTGAAAAAATGCAATGACGTCGTCAGCGGCGTCCGCGCGTTTCATATAACAGGGGGAGCGCAGTGTAGCGTTTTTTTTTTATCTTCAAAATGTTCTCTAAACTAAAAGAGAAAATTTTACTAAAATTCTCTGCCGATGCTCGATTAAAGAATGTTAGAGATTCGGAGAGACACAGGTTAGAGATTAGAGCTGGAGTTCAAGAATTCCTGCAAAGACGGAGACCTAGATCTCCCAAGGTGTATGTGGAAACTCCAGAGTGGAAACCCACGTATAAGGAGGGAGCATTATATCCAGATTTGTCTGAATTTAATCCTCCAAGACCACTGCCAAGGTGGATTACCACTGAGACAGCGGAATACGTGCGGGATCCATACTGGAGGCCCACATACAACAAGGGAGGACTTTATCCTGATTTGTCCGAATTTTATTGACTCAGCAAACAATTTAAACGGCCCTTTTCAGGGCCACCCAAATTTTTCAAAAGATACGCTCTGAAATTGCTAAAAAAACGTAACAAGTAATTAAATCAATAATATTTATTCAACAATTTTAACTTTCTTGGAAGATTCTCGCGATGCACGTTTTTTTCTCTTTCTGATAGGCAAAGTGTTTTGCTTAATTTCAGTATCGTCAGCGCCTTTGGCTACAGCGTTTATCACTTCCATCTGCGAATCCTCCGTGTTTAGAATAGTGATTTCATCATTTGACACCTCAGTTGAGGCGTATAATTCACCACTCTCAGTTTTCACATCCGCGATCTCGTTAATTGATATCGCCGTTGAGTTGCATTGTTCCCCACTTTCAGCTTTCACATCCGCGATCTCGTTAGTTGATGTCTCAGGTTGATCAATGTTCATTAAAATAGCATCATATGGTGTGAGATAATCGTTGTCTGATGTGTGCGTCCATGTAGACTTCCCAGGAGTAGATTCACTCACCATCAATGATGTTTTTTTCATCTGATCAATCTTCTTTTTCGTAGTGCCATCACATTGAAAAGCCCAATGTGAACTCGAATTGCACCTAAAACAGTTACCGTATGGTGGTATCCACTTTGTATTCTTTAAAACTTCTAATGCAATTTTTCGTAAATGTTGTATGTTGTTACTCTGCAATCGTGGATCCATGGTGAGCGTTCGGTGCATTATTCAGTCGTCAGTGAAATGACGACGTGATGAAAAATCGCGTCGCTTTTATGTTCTGTCACGGACGATGACTGCGCATGTCCGTGTCAGAGCATAAAAGCGACGCGATTTTTCATTAAGTCGTCATTTCACGATGAAGCGCTTTGTGGCATATTCAGATAGCGAAAGCGAACGAGATAATAGAAAGAGAGTGTGACTGGATGATGATTGTAAATATTATACTATAAAAAATCTGACCGATAAATACTCAAAGAAATTTAAAACAACATCAAAGAAATACAACGTCACATCTCAAGAAATTCATCAACCATTTCAAACTGTTCACAGAATTTTCAAAGATCTGGTGAACAGTTTGAAAGATGAGTGTGATGCAGGATCAAAAGATCAAATGAGTATTTCCATCTTTCATCCAGGGCTAGATCTAGGGATTCACGTCCCGTTCACTGAAGCAAAAGACCTGACGGTGAATTATTGCTTGACAACATAGAAAAAGTTGCACAATCGAACAAAAAATTCAAAATTCATGATGGAGAGATGACATTTGATATCACTGTCACGCATATGCCTACAGGGACCGCAAGACATACCTTACATTATGGAGCATTCGGTGAAAAAAATCAAATGAAAACAGTAAAGAAAAGTATTCTTCTGATTCAGAACGCAGAAGATAACATGTGTTTTGCGAGGGCTGTCGTTGTTGGTATGTGTAATGTTGACAAAAACGATACCGTTGAATGGAAACAACAATGGAAACGGATTACGAGACCAGCAAGAGCTACACAACGGGAAACTACAAAGTCATTGTTGGATAAAGTGGGGATATCACACGACACCAGTTGCGGGGTTGAGGAATACAAAATTATTCAGGAACAACTATATCCGGAGTATATTATAAAAATACATAATCAATTTGCTGACGAAGGCTTTCTTTTTCAACCACCACCAGTTGGGAAAGAAAGTAAAGTTATCCATCTATATTTCAATGACAACCACTACGATGTGATCACAACTGTCACAGGATTCCTTGGATGTAGTTATTACTGTGAACACTGATGTCGGTTCGAACAACAGAGGTGATCATTTATGTCCATTCAACTGTATGTGTTTCGAGGGTCAGATATGTCCCTTTGAACGAGGGATACACTGCACCAAACGTAAGAGGACTTTTAGAAGTAAACGATGTCTCGACAATCATTTGAAAAAATTACCAAAACAAGACAAAACTATTTGTGATATAATACACAAATGCCAGAAATTCGGGGTTGAAATCGTCACACGAAAGGAGAAAAGACATATCTGTTCGGGAATAAAGATACTGGTGTTCATATACCCAATTGTTGTGTTGCACAAACTGCTTGTGAAAATTGTATATGTAAACCCATTGATGAAATATGCAATTCATGTGATTCTGTATTGTCAATTAGAGAATATGTTTTTAAAGGTGAAAATGTATTGGAAAGATTTTGTAAATGGTTGTTTTACACCAACGACCATAAAGGCACAACATGTATTGCTCACAATGCAAGAGGTTACGATAGTCAGTTCCTCTTACATTACTTGGTGAACAATGGAAATTGAAAACCTAATGTTATTATGAATGGTAACAATATACTGAGTTTACAATGTAATGGCGTTAGAGTAATCGATTCATTGAGTTTCATCCCAATGGCATTATCTAAATTTCCAAAAACATTCCAACTTGAAGAAATGGCTAAAGATTATTTTCCACATTGGGCAAAATACACATGACTTTCAGAATTACATAGGACCATATCTAGAAAAAAAATACTATAAACCTGAAATCATGTCTGAGGAAAATAGGGATTCATTTCTGAAATGGTACAGATCTAGGGGTGAGGCTATTTTTGATTTCCAAAAAGAAATTCAAAAGTATTGTAAATCAGATGTAGACATTTTAAGACGTGGATGTGGTAAATTCAGACTATGTGTAATGGAAAATGGTCAAATAGATCCGTCCCGGGAAGCAATAACATTAGCTCAAACCTGTAACCTTGTATGGAGAAAAAATTAATTACCAGAGAATTCTCTAGGTATAATTTCAGATGCTGGATATCCACAAGCGCGTAAATTTTCAATGAACGCAATTCGATAGCTACAGTACATTGCTACAAAACAAAATATAAACATAAAACATGCTTTAAATGGTGGTGAAGATAAAATAGGTACACATTTTGTTGATGGTTATCATGCAAAATCAAACACAGTGTATGAAATGTATGGGTGTTTTTTCCTTGGCTGTCCTACTTCCTATCCAGATAGAAACCGCCGAAACCCATACAGTAATATAACAATGCATGAATTGTATGAAAGAACAATAAAAACGGAAACTGAAATCAATAGCTTGGGATGCAAATTAATATGCATCTGGGAGCATGACCTGGACAATAAATGTAAAGCAGACAAAAATTTAAAACAAACTATGGATCAATTCTATTTGCATCATGACCCAATTAAACCAAGGTAGGCATTATTTGGTGGTAGGACTAATGCTCTAAAATTATATCATGAAATAGAACCAACATCTAAACAGGAAATAAAATATATTGATATATGCAGTTTGTATCCTAGTGTGAATAAATATAGGGAGTACCCTCTTGGTCATCCTGCAATTCTAAGTCAGCAACAAATAGGAGACATCAAATCTTACAAAGGACTCATTAAATGCAAAGTATTACCTCCAAATAAATTGTACATTCCAGTGCTACCGATCCACTGTAATAACAAAATGATATATACATTGTGTAACACTTGTGCAGAAAATGAAAGTGGACAGTGTACTCATAAAACTGAACAGCGTGCTTTAGTTGGAGTTTGGACGCATGTAGAATTATTCAAAGCAATAGAATTGGGTTACCAAATTCTGGAAGTGTATCATGTTTGGCATTGAACTGAGTGGTCGGACAAAGTTTACAGGGATTACATTGATAAATACCTCAAAATTAAACAAGAAGCAAGTGGATATCCAAATACTGTTAAAAGTGAAGAAGATAAAGATAAATACATTAAAGATTATTATCAGTTTGAAGGTATAAAACTTGAAAAAGAAAAAATCGAGAAAAACCCAGGACTCCGTCAATGTGCAAAATTAATGATAAATTGCATATGGGGAAAACATGCACAAAATAATATTCTTACTAAAACTGAATATATCTCAGAACCATCCAGATATTTTGAACTACTAACTGATAAAAATATCACCGTCAAAGCAGTTGAAATGTTTGAACATGATACATTCATATTATTCAGCTATGAAAATAAAACCGATATTATAGAACCACATCCATCTGGCAATGTAGTTGTTGCATCATTTTTCACAGCTTATGCACGCTTGGAGTTGTATAAAGTTTTACAAAAACTCCAAGATAGGGTGTTGTATTTCGACACCGATAGCTGCATATATATTTTCGATCCAGAAAATGATAATATCAAAACCAAAGACAGCTACCTTGGTAAATGGACTGATGAGCATCTGGATGCTAAAACCATGAAATTTGTAGGGTTAGGACCGAAAAATTATGGATATCAGTACGTGAAAGATTGTGTCATAAAATCTGTATGTAAGGTCAATGGTATCACTCTGGATTATAAAACTAAACAGCAAATAAATTTTCATTCAATGGTTGAATGTGTTAACGACCGGTCAAACTTTCAACGTGTCATAAACTATCCATGCATAATTAAACGCACAAAGAACCTAGAAGTAATTAGTTAAGAGCAAACAAAAACATTCCGATATGTGTACACCGAACGACTTGTTGTGGCTGAATACAAAACAATTCCTTATGGATGGAATTGATGTGTTACCAGCAGAGATGCTTTTGAAAATTTATAATAACTTGATAGAAATGTCAAAAATGGATCAAGAAATCAAAAGAGAACTTAAACAAACTTGGTTTTTGAGGGAAAGTAAAATTATAGTGCAGACTTTGCTGAACGGACATTTCTCTGAGGGACAGAGTCGATTGAGATGTTTGATTGAGAGATCAGAATTTGAAACTGATTTCTTAATGGATATATTGGATCAACTGTTTTCAGATTTAGGAGATAAACATACCCTGTTGAGTTGTACATTCTGGGATTCGAGCATGAACACAGTTTGTGAACGAGCCGGCTTGCCGGCGAGTTCACAAACTGTTTTCATGCTCGAATCCCAGAATGTACAACGAAACAGGGTACGTTTATCTCCATTGTAATTCAATCTAGCAAGGAATTTGCTATATAACTGTATAAAAAGTATCATTTAGTCATTTTCGTGACACGAATCGAGTCTTTCATTTTGCCGTTGTCACCGTGCACAAATTGTTGGGTTTGTTCATTGCGTTACTCGGAACACTGCTCTGTAACCATTTCCTGTGGGGCAGGTTGGCTCGGTTCGCTACTCCGTTCTGCGCCGATGAAATTGAACCGTTCCACATTCAAATGTGATGCACGCTGATGAACGGTATCTATAGACAACAACACGCGGGTGTGCTCGTTTCGCTATTCGTTCTGCACCGATGAAATTTGACCGTGCTACATTCAGATTTGATGCACGCTGAAGCAGCCGATGTCGGTGAATCAAAAACTAAAGTTGGTCGCTCTCGGCCAATCAGAATGCTTGTTTTTAGTGACAAATACTCAATTGAATTACAATATTGGATATTTCATGGTGTTCCTAAAAACAAAATAAACGAAATTCGTGAATTGGTTGAAAATAAATTTACTCGTTTTGCTGAATATCAAGACAGGATTCTCAATGAAAAAACTTTGAAATTCGAAGAGGTGACGAGAATATATGGATACATTATTCTCCGAGAACCATGTGCAATTTTCACTGCTGAAAAGTTATTTGAAGAAAAAGTGTCTTTGGATTATAATGTAAAAACCACTAGACCTATTTCAGACTTAGATAATGCACTCATATGGACATTTGGAATAATCTGGAGTTATGGTGATTCTTCATTCAAAATACTAAAGTTTGATTCCGAAAAATCCTAATCAGTCTTACATGATCTGTCTCAGGGTAAAGATGGATGAATCATTGTTGTTCAAACATCCCTGTAACATTTTCATTTCGGGACCAAGTGGTTGTGGTAAAACAGAATTTGTTAAGAAATTAATCGAATATAAAGATGACTTGTTCAAACCTGTTCCATACAAAGTCGTTTGGTGTTACAAAGAATTGCAAAATACCTATAGTCAGATGCAAGAATTTCACAATATTCAATTTATAAATGGAATACCGGATGATGACAATGAACTTATTGATGACACAGACTTACAGCACCTCGTCGTTTTTGATGACATGTTAGGGGATAAAGATGAAGAAAACATTATGTTGTGGTTTACAAGAAAAGGACGTCACACAAATACGTCTGTTATTTACATAACCCAAACATGTTCATAAATATAAAGCGAGTAGAACTTTGAGTTTGAATGCACATTACATGGTACTATTTCAAAGTGTACGTGATAAAAGTCAAATAAAAAATCTTGTCTCTCAAATGCAAATACCTCATTTAATGCAAACATATGATGATGCAACTTCAGCCAATTATGATTATTTACTACTCGATTTTCACCCAAAAATGGATAAATCGTTGAGAATTAGAACTGATATTTTCCATCGCTGGCTCACAATTGACGACCGAGATGCGGTAATATATTCATCGGTATAAAAATAAGTGTATCAACATTTTCATTTCCAATCATGGAGTCGCATGAAGCAGCCTTGAGTGTATTTTCAACTATAGCTAAATTAATACTTGATGATCACTTAAAGCTTCCAAAGCAGACATGAACATTCCTGCAAAAACACAAAAAAGAGCTGAAGAAAATAGCTGACAGTACAACTCATATCAATTCAAAAAAGAAAATTCTTTTAAAAACTGGTGGAGGTGGATTTCTCGGTGGAGTTTTGATCAGAAGTCTGCTCAGACAAAAAGAAAATAAATCAATTGCACGAGTTAGTTCAAATAGAGTAAATTCTACTAGAGTAAATTCTACAATTGCACAGCGAGCTAGTCCAGTTAGAGTAAATTCTACAATTACACAGCGAGCTACTCAAGCTAGAGTAAATTCTACTGGATTAAATTCTACATTTGCTAGATTTCAACCACTCAACGATAATGGTCCACAACCAATTCCATCATTTTAAGAAGCAGAACTTTACCCGTTGGTTCAACGATACTCAAAAATTATGAATCTTTCAAACCCATCAAAATTAGCTTTGATGGCATTTGATCGTAATTTTAATAAACGTAAAAGTAAAAAGTAATTCAGTCATTTGACATTCAACTGTTGAAGAGTAAAGATGGCGAAAAAAACTCCACTGATTAAAAAATATGGTAATTTTGTAATGCTATGAATCAGGCACCAACTCATTTTCGAATAAAAATTATAAAAGATGCCCAAAAGAGAATGATTGATTGCATGTCAGAATGCTGTAAAAATATTTTAAAAGGCAATGTAAAACTAACAGAAGCTCATAAGCACAAACTTCGTCCGAGGTGTAGACACCTCAGAGAACTTGCAAGTCAATGAACATCTTTGAAACAAAAATAATAACAAATTTTAAACCAGAAAGTAGGGTTTTTACCTCTTCTTATGCTAGCACCGTTGCTTGGTAAAGCAGTCGCTGGAATACTTCGCGGTTAAACATGAAGAAAATGTTCGCTGTTCCCTTCAAAATGTTGGATGACATTAAAAAATGGAGAATGAGTCTAACTAATCCGAAATTACCACCTAATCCTGAAATTACAAATGTTTCAAAACTAAGCAGAGAATTGAATTCAGTTTCTGATCAAAATTTGTCAGAATCTGAGAAGGTTCAATTATATGGTACAACTTTGCACAAATTGAAAACTTCTCAAAAATCAGTTAGAGCTATTTCAACCCCGAAAACAGAACAACCATTTAATCATCATAGGGATGTGCTAGAAAGTATTCCGCTAAAGATGAGAAAATAAGCTGAACAACTTTTACAACTGATTTCAAAACATCCGCAAATGAAGTTTGATGAACATGGTGAAAAAGTTGATCTCCTCAATGATATTGCACGACAAAGAAAAGTTCGAACCAACAGGTTGGCAAACCTTTTCACAAGGATTGAGCGAACTTAATGACCTCAAGATTTTGTAGGGAACATAAACCGTTGGCTTTGGATTAAAACACATTTGAAAGATGATTCAGATGATGATTTTGAAACTCCGGTACAAAGCATAACACCAAAACGATTTGATTCTCATCGATTCACACCAATGAAAGGTATAAAAGCAAGACATTCAAACACTAAAATAGCAGATAGGTTGACACCAAAGGGTATTAAAACAGAAAAAAACACAATGGGATCCATACTAGATGAACAGTTATCTAAAATGTTCTATAATCCAAGGAAAGTTGGAAGTTATGGCGGTGTAAAGAAGCTTTTTGATGAAGCGAAAAAGCAAAATAAAAAAATAAAACTCATTGATGTGAAGAAATGGTTGCAAGGCCAGTATACATATAATTGACACAAACCAATATTTCGAAAAACTGTTGTAGCTGGAATTGATATTCAATGACAGGCTTATTTAGCTGATCTTCAGAATTTGAAAAAACATAATGATAATTACAGATATCTGTTGTGTGTGATAGACGTTTTTACAATGATTTGCGTGGGTACTGCCAATCCACGATAAATCTGGACAAACTTTGATCACATCATTCAGGAAAATTTTGAAATCTTCAAAACGTAAACAAAAATCGTTTCAAGCTGATAAAGGTTCTGAATTCAAAAATGAAAAGTTTTTGAAATTTCTGCAATCAGAAAGCATTCATTTCTTCACAACTGAGAATCCAGAGACTAAAGGAAGTATTGTTGAGCGATTTCAAAGAACTTTAAAAACTCGTGTGTGGAAGTATTTCACACATAATAAAACTTCAAGATATATTGATGTTTTACAGCCCCTAGTCGATTCTTACAACAATAGTTATCATTGAAGCATAAAATCGAAACCGTCGGAAGTTACTTTGAAAACTGAAGCTGAAATTTCCAAAAATATATATGGAACAGGGAATAAAAAAGGAAAATCTACACTGAAAGTGGGTGACTTGGTTCTTATCAACAAAACCAAAAGAACATTTGAAAAGGGTTATTTACCAAACTGGACTCATGAAATTTTCAAAATTTGTAAAACTAATCCAATCACATACAAAGTTTCTGATCTTGATGGTGAAGAGATTGATGGATCATTCTACAAGCATGAAATCCATCATATAAAAGACAGTAAGGTGTATGAAATAGAATCAGTTATTGATAAAAGAACGAGGAGAGTGGGGTGGTAAAACAGAAAGAGAAATTAAGGTTCATTGGCTTGGATACCCAAAAAAGTTTGACAGTTGGATACCAGCTTCAAATTTAGTATAAAACAGAATTAAATCCCGATGAACCATCATAATTTAAGTTCTGTGGTGAAAAAGTGGCTAAGAACCAAGTCACCTACTTCACGCCGATAATTATTATTTATATCATAATAATTACATCTATTGTACACATTAGTATCCAGAGCGCAAACAAAGAATTGTGGCTTATTCTTCTAAGTAGTTCTCTTGGTTATATTCTACCAACACCTGGACTGAAATTATTGAAAAATACTGAGAAAAAATGAATTCATTCTACATAACTCTCATGAGTGATAGTTCAATGTCACTTTACCCAGCCAACTCACAATGTTGTTTCACAGTGAAATTACCAAAAACCATACATATTGATAAAGAGCTTTGGGAAGTTGCAATGGTTGAACTAATTGTACCATCAGAAACATACAACATTATTGGAGATGCTTGCATAATAAAAATAAAAACTTCTGTTCCAAGAATTTTACAACACCTGCACAAGTTACCAATAAGTGATGTAGTAATTTCAAAACCAGAAAATGGTTTAGAATAAAAAATACCAGAAGGAGCATATTCTGGTGCAGCACATTTGACAGATACAATTCAAGGTGTAATTGATAGTACAGTAAGCAAATTGATTCCAGAACTGGAATTCGAATTCGGATATTCCAAAGCACAACGAGTTAAAATTTCAACCAATAGTTGCACGAAAGTAGGCATTGTACACACCAGAGCTCTTTTGGATAAACTTGGTTACAGAACAGAATCAGAGACTGCTACATTTTCTACTCCTTCGATAACATTTCCATATGGAGTTGATTTAAATGCGGAGCATAATCAGTTTTTTGTTTATTCTGATATCGCTGATTATACAATTGTTAGTGATGTTGAGGCACCAATATTACGAGTGATATCATTCGAGAGTAAAATAATACAAGATGGTCAACATATTAAGCATGAATTCAAAAACTTACATTATGTACCAGTATCAAAGTCGAGCTTTGATACCATAAATGTGTATATATCTGGTGATACTGGCAAACCAATTCAGTTTATTGGTGGAAAGTCTAAGGTAATGTTGCATTTCCGATGCCGAAGTAATTTGTATTTATGATGATACCCGCGTATAGAGGCGTACCTAGACATTATGGAAATGGAATTGGTTCACTATTCAAATCTGCAATGAGAACAGTAGTGCCGTTTCTAAAACCTATTGGTCAGATTGCTAAACAACAAGTATTTAAGCATGGACTTGCTGCAGTCGAAGATATCATTCATCATGGTAAAAGTCCAAAATAAGTATTTTTGAAACAAGGTACAGAAGCATTGAAATCTTTTGGAAGGGAAACAATAAAGAAAATATCAACACCAAATGGCATAAATAGATCATCGAGGCCTCTGAAAAATCATCCTTCTCGCAAACGAGTTAGAAGTAAGTCCATTAAAATACCCGTAAAGAAATCAAAACGATCTCTCGATATATTTGATTAAACATGATGATGCAAAATGGATCTTGCGAATGCAGCAAGTCCGAGTTAGATGCTTCTGATGTTCCACCAACAATGACAACGATGTTGGAATCACAATGGATAGAACATCACCCGATTAGCTCTTTGAATAATTCCGCACCGATAGAATTTGTAATTCCGCCTCAAACTGAAAAATGGACAGATGTGAATCAATCATATTTGTACCTGAAATTCAAAATCACAAAAGCAGATGGAACAAATTTGGTTGATGGCACTGATGAAATTGCTCCTATTAACAACTTTTCCCACAGCAAGTTCAGTAGTATCGATATTTACCTAAATAACAAACTTGTAACGGCGAACGGAGATACCTATCCTTATCGAGCCTACATGGAAAATCTCTTGGCTTATTCTGGTGAATGTAAATAAAATCAACTTGCCGCACTAGAAATATGGTATCCATACACCGCTAAACAGTTCACCGAAAACACTAAAGCTGGTCGTAATGATGGATTGAAATCTCGCCAAGCAATCATAGCAGGTAGTAAAACGGTAGAATTGTGTGGTCGTTTACACACAGATATATTTCTACAAGAGAAATACTTACCAGATGGAATTGAGATAAGAATTGGCCTCAATAGAGCGAATCCAAAATTCTCTTTAATTGGTCAGGAAGACGGAAAAATAGTATTTGAAACAGCAGTTTTCAATGTTCGTACAATTACGCTGATGCCAGTAGTAGCAAATAACTTGAACCAAACAATAATACAGAAAAATATGAAAATACCGATTAGAAGAGTTGAAGTGAAAACATGCACTATTGGTACAGGGCTTATATCAAAAATTGAAGATCACCATTTTCAAGGACAATTGCCAAAGAGACTTTTTATAGGCTTGGTATCAAACAAAGATATGAATGGCGATATTGAAACGAACCCATTCTATTTCCAACACTTTAATCTGAAAAAGCTTGAAGTTATTCAGGACGGACATACCATCCATAACCGACCATTTGAACCAAACTTTGCATCAGAACAATGCCTAAGATCTTATTTATCACTGTATCAGTCTTCGATTATGTTTGGACAAAACAAATCCTTTGGTTTGAATCTCGAAAAATACATGAATGGTTATTGTCTCTGGGGTTACGACCTCACACCCGACCAAGGAGCAGAGCAAGGACATTTGCATCCAATGAAAACCGGTAACATAAGGTTAGAGCTTCAGTTTGCTGCAGCTCTAGCTTCAGTGATCAACGTGATAGTCTATGCTGAGTTCGATAATCAAATTGAAATCAACAGTTTGCGAGAAATAATAACAAGATTATTAAAAGCATGGATGGATTGCATTTGGAGGAAAAATTGAGACTGCAAGTTGGAGAACTCGATTTCATTCCATATGTTTCTATCCTTGACAAAGTTCGGAAAACTTTCGAGAAATGTTTCGTTCATGAAATACAAAATCAAATTTCAAAAGAAGTGACACTCAATTGTGAAGGATGTAAAATAGATCATCCAAGTCAGACACGAGATTTACTTTGTCTTTGGACACCACCTATACAATGGGTAGATATGTTCATTGATATAGCACTACTTAAATTGAACATCTAGCGAGTTATGGAACAATGGTATCCAGAAATAGAATCATTTACACCACAAGTGGAATTTGAGGCATTCAAACTTTGGAAATATATAAAGGAAGTTGTTCATGCAAACTGTAACCAATTTAACTCGGTTTGTGTTGACTTGTGGTGTGAAAAACTAAAACAATACTACGAAGATGAACACTAGCGAACTTCAGCATATACTAGACAAATCATCCTACCTCTGTTCATTGTATGGTGTGGTGTGTGCAAAATATCAGTTAACACACGAGAAACCTCATCACGTAAAAGCATACATAGTAAATACACATACGTCAGAAAAACCAGGAGAACACTGGGTTGCAATTGTATTCAATGGGAACATTGCAACATATTTCGATTCGTTTGGGATACCAGTTATTGATAAATATATCAAACCATTTATTCAAAGAAATTCGATTGAATGTAAAATAAACGTTGGGCGGTTTCAACATCACGGTACAAACGTGTGTGGTATCTACTGCATATTTGCTTTACATTTCATGAAAAGCGGATATGGTATAAAAGTATTAGTTGAAATGAATTTTGATGGTGACTACTTCAAAAATGATAGAAAAGTATTTGATTGGTTTCATAGAAACTATGAGCCCTTACGAAAAGAATCAGAAACATTACCCAAAACATGTATTTCACAAACTTGTAAGACTTACTGTGAATTTCATTATTGATAAAATGTGCTCATTACCAATTGTTTAAATATGTTAAAATCATATTCATTTGTAAATATGTTGATTGTTAATTAATGATGAAATGAGTTACCAAATGTAAATTATGTTCATTGCATTACCAATTATTGATTGTAAATTTCATGATCAGTTGTAAATATGTTGATTATTAATTCAAAAATAAAAGTTATGTTGTTGAAAAACAGTGTCTGTTTTTAATGATCGTCTTCGGCAATGTCGATGAAGATCTTAATTCACCAAAAAAGAAACACATTTGAAATGACGTTCGTAGAAAAACACAATGACGTCGCCAACGACGCCCGCGCGTTTTACATATAACAAAATCCCATTTAGAGCATATAATTTCTCCACGATGGAATACGTTGCTACTGATCTTGGATCTTATGTCAGAGCTATCCGTGTATCGGCCCCGATGGACATTGCGGTGTGGGAGGTCATTTCTTGGGCAGTGTATGGTACAGGTGAAAAGTTCTTTGAACTATTCACTTCTGTCTGTGCAACTTGAGCTCGCAATCCTACACTGTTCAGTGGACAGGAGATAGAACAGATCGAATGGCTTGGGACAACAGCTATCTTACTCACGGTGGCGGCAACTCTTCTGCAGAGAAAACTCGTATCCCCAGTGAGGAATGTGAGTATACCGAAAGGTATATTTCCATCTCTCATCGAGGGTTCGCTTGTGTTTCGGGAGTTGGACCAAGAGGATGGATTTGAGTTCATATAGACCCCTTATCCACTTTTCTTGTGATCTGACGTAAAACGGCCCTTTTCAGGGCCACCCAAAACCTGCTATCAGATGGCTCTTGCATGCACATTTTCACAGAGCTACCGTCTTCGAATCTATTCGAAGACTTTCGCTTTTGTTAAAAATGCACTGGTAAAGCAGCACAATTTACTAATGCTTCTATGTTTGTGTTCGGTATTATCCTAAGTTCAGTGTGTCCAGCGAAGGGGAACGCCCTTCGCTTACCACACTGCCATTAGAATCCGAGAAAAAATAGAAACATCAGTAAATTATGCTCTTTCTGTCAAAAAATCATCATATTTCTACGAATAAAAAACACCGATTTGACTCGGAGAAGTTTTATATGTACCATTTACCATTATCTCATAACATATTTCACTGAAAGGTAACTTCTACGAGTACATTTTACAACGCTAGTGTCTTAGAATTTATTCGAAGACTTTCGCTTTTGTTAAAAATGCACTGGTAAAGTAGCACAATTTACAAATGCTTCGATGTTTGCTCGGTATTATTCTAAGTTCAGTGTGTCCAGCGAAGGGGAACGCCCTTCGCTAATCACACTGGCATTAGAATCCGAGAAAAAAAACGATACATTAGTAAATTATGCTCTTTTCTGTCTAAAAATAACCCTTCGAAGCGCTCACCTTACTCTTTTGGAATCTAACACAATCTCTGGATCGACTAGCCCGACCATGGGCTGTCACTCTGGCCCACCCCTCGCCCATGGGCCAGAGTGCCAGGTCCCAGGTCCTGACATTGACTCTCTGGCTGGCACTCTGGCCCACCCCGTCTGGATCTGGCACTCTGGCCCATGTGCCAGAGTGCCAGATCCAGAGGGGGTGGGCCAGAGTGCCAGCCAATACTACTGTCGTGGGATGTGCATACATGATCGGGTTCATTATTCCGAAGGTTCCATATTCCGCAGGTTCATTATTCCGAAGGTTCGCTATTCCAAATGTTCGTTATTCCGAAAATTCGCTATTCTGAAGGTTTTCTATTCTGGGCGTATTTAATCAGAAATGAATTAAAATTTGCAGCCCCACAATCCCCCCACAAAAACCACACGAGGACTGAAAAATGCTATTACACTAGTATTCACATATAGTACATTTATACACCCCATTCTAATTCCCAAATTGTCCCAGATGTCGGCTATTAATAGCAAGAAGACAGTATCAGTTTATCGTTTATTATGGAAAGTTGAAAACACGATGACTGCATGAATGAAATAAGCTGCATGTAAGAGTCTAAGTGATACAGTCTGTCCGGACTGGCAATCTGTATTTGAAAGAAACATCAACATTAAAGGCCCACTTAATTTTCGAACCACCATATCATATATATATATATAATATATGCCATATTATATACCATGCATTTGAAATAGGAAGCTCTCTAACATTGTATTATCAACTTATCCGTGTGTAATAAAATGTGAACATGTTTTTGTTGAATTGCCGACGTGTTTTTTGTGCTAAAGTTTTATCTGGTTTTGTTGTGCAAAGTGTATTATTTTCAATGGAGGGTGAATAACTCTATATTTTAAAGATAGAGTTGTTCCCCTTCCATTGAAAATTCCTTTTTCTAGCTTGAATTCTGTTGCATTCTGGGAGCCATAACGGGGGGGGGATTTTTATGATTTCAGTTATTTTATATTTCTTTATGGGCATCTTCTGAGACACAGACGTTTCAAATGGTGATGGATTAGCTTTAGCTGGCGTATTCTTGCCGCCTCTGAGATTATTGAGATATAAGGCCATGGATACATAGCAATTGTGTGGGCTGCGTGACGTGACATTAAATTTCAAGGAAACCCGCGAAAAAAAAAATCACATTTATTTGTTTCAAGTTATTTCCTTCATAAAAAGAGTCTTATGATAAAGAACCCTCTCAATACTTTAGAATATAGAATTACACTTCAAAATAACAGAAACCTTTCAGAATAGAGAACCTTCGGAATAGAGAACCATCGGAGTAGTGAACATTCGGAATAGAGACATGTCGCTGTCCATGCGTACTAACGTGATCATATATCCCAAGTTGGCCGGAAATACAGGCACTCCCATGGAACATAAATTTAACATTTTATTGATGAACGTACGTGTTTTGGGTTGTCCATACCTACTGACGTAATCATATTATTTTGGGTGAGACCATAGACTAAAAATAGGATAGACGTCGCACTGATGGTTATCAATCTGTAACGCTACTGGGCGTCGCCATTGCTTTGGTCCTCAAGCGTTAAGGTAGTTCAGAAAAGTAAGGGGAGATAATTTTACGTTATATTTACATCGAGTTCGCGTAGGTTGGGGAGAGATATTCGTAATGAAAGTAAGTTATACTAACTTTGTAACATTATGCATTTTAGGTGACACTAAGAATGCGATTTTGTTCAAGTTAGGTTTTACTGAAACATAAAGTGCCGCAATTCGATGTTGTTTACGGCATATTGAAAAACTAACAAACTGCCTTGTGGCAAGTTGTGCATTTTGTGTTGAGGTTTATTTACTCTGATTTCTTACGTGTAGTGTGGATTTAGTTTTGTAATTTTCCTCAATCAGCTAGTGCAAGTATTGGAGGGATCTGATTTCTTACCTGTAGTGGGGATTTAGTTTTGTAATTTTCCTCGATCAGCTGGTGCAAGTATTGGAGGGATACTGCTTCACAGAATGCAGGGTGGTTTTACTTATAAACGTACACACGTACGTTGCTGCAATTAATGAATGGATATATATGTGTCAGGTCCTCCCCATTTGAATCACTAGCCCGATTCAACCGGGGTCCGGGAACATTTTAACTTTTATATATATTATATATTGCAATTTCATCCTGGAAAAACAGACATGCCAGGCATATCACGTCTATTTATATAAATGCATAATCAATTAGTAGTTAGTTGAGTTCCATGATCCATTTGTATATTTGCCATATTTGGATCACAGTAGGGGGTTTCATCTAATAAGTTCAACAAACATGTGTGCTTGTGGTCTTATTATATGAATTAACCTAAACATGAATGTAAAGGGTATCTCTGTCCTCTATGATATTAAAATACATATCAACAAAGAAAAGTTAATTGTATAGGCTATTTTGAAACTGAGAGAGATAATCCATACAGTAAAATAAAATAGTTAATGACTATGGTACAATTTGTAAATTATGCTAGTAGGATAACATACTTATAGTCCATTTATATTAGATAATTACAGTTACTGAATCTGAATGGAATTTTGAAATGCTATTGGGAGCTAGAATATACTTTTTCAGACTGGAGGTGACAGTCCCGGGACACACACTGTGCATATGAACATGGGTGTTACCTTAGTGTGGATAAGTACCATGTGGCATGTGATAGAGAGACAATGTTTGTAATTTATAATTAATTTTATGATGAACTTATAAATATTAATCATTTGTGGCTCTTTCCTTGACAGTCATTGAGACATCAGCTAGTTTTTTATCCAGGATTTTCGCACAAGTATAGTTCAATTCCTTCTTTATCTTGAACACATCATTGCATTCTGCATCTCATTCTGTCTCTCTGGATTATTTTCGGCTCACGCATGTTGCACACGTAACTTTCTGACCCACCAATATCATGAAGGTGTTGCCATTGACATATCTGTCAACTTCTTGAAATGATAC
Source organism: Siphonodentalium dalli (assembly GCA_032622095.1). Taxonomy (NCBI): domain Eukaryota; kingdom Metazoa; phylum Mollusca; class Scaphopoda; order Gadilida; family Siphonodentaliidae; genus Siphonodentalium; species Siphonodentalium dalli. Next base: position 163,271,012 of record CP136064.1, read on the forward strand.
AGAATTTGAAGCATTTAATTTATAAATAATTGAGAGGTTACTGGTATGAAATATTTTATATTGGGATATTTCCCATGCAGTACCACACCACTCACCAGTACCTACATTGGCAAACCGTCTAATATTCAGTTGTTCACACCTCTTCGTGATAGCAGTAATAAATTATCATACAAAAAATAATGCTATTGCTATAATATAATAATAAATAAGGCTAATGGTATTATATTTCAACACAGCTGACCAGTACGTGTATAAATTATAATTAATGCCCACTCAGTCTCAATGCCATTTATTAACATTATGCATTATGAATATGATTATATCATATAATGACCAAAATACTATAGGAAAATATGTTATCAACAAATGTTATATATTACATAAAGGGGACATGAAACAATTCAAACTATGTATAGTATGATCACTACATTAAAATCTAGGAGTAGGACATGTAAACTGCCCAATTGGTGAGTTGTTTTGACTATTCATTTCTAAAGTATTACTGTAGTACACCTGATCACACATGGCAGTGGCATGGAATTTCTTGAAATCTGACAGCTGTCATTGAAATATTTCCCCGTATGCATGATATTCAAATTACCAATGCAACCATGATTGGTGAGATCTATTAAATTAATTTCATTTTGAAAGTCGTTATAACATAACTTCATCCAGGTGAAAATGACAAAAATAGAATACAGAATGTCGTGTTGTTTACTACGAAAATGGTCTCAAACGGCATAAAAACTCACCTTTCTTTCTCCTAAACGGACACCCTTTGAAACGTGAGATTCAGATAATTCATGACAGTTGGTGTACAATTAATTCAGCTGCAATAGACGCCAGATTTTCCTCTTTTTATTGCGATTAGAAAGCACTGTTTTGATTAGAAGAATCGGAGTTGAACAACCTTTAGCAATGGCGGACAGAATCTGAGTGCGTTACCGATTGGCGATCAAATGACGTTGAGTGCGGTATTTATCCTTCCTTCATCTATGGTGAGACGAATATGACTTCGTTTCTTATAAATCCTAAAGTAAGACGGCTTTGACTGGTCCCTGGACTGTAAACCTTGACATCGCTCTGCTTTGGACGTCTTATGGGAGGGCACGTCACAGAGCGATAGCGCCGTAGTGTTTCACATATGAGACAGGGACGAGTCTAAAGACGGCTATGCCATCATAAACTACTGCCAATTAGCTATATTTGATATATCATTTATCGCTATAGGTCGAATTACTTTTTTTCCGAGACAGAAAAATCACCACCCACCACCCCTAAAGTTAATATGCGCCATGCTGTGGTATAACGCACACATAACTCACGATTGCCTGTCAAATGGCTTAATTAACAAAACGGACGTTGAAAGTCTGCTAAAGAATGTAATAATAGATATTTTTCTGTCCTCGAACATTAAAGTGAAAAAAATGTATGTAATGTACCCCCTGACTCGAAATTAAATGTTTTAAAGATTTTTCCCCCCCAAAAAAAATATAATACGCATTTTGTTTATTTGATTTGTTTATCTAGTAAGTTGTTATACGCTTCCTGGTATACACCTGTTTATGAATAAGCTATAGGTTAACGGCCGCAATAAAAATAGAAAGCTGCCCGCATCATACGTAACAACACGGAAAACACGGCCAATAAGTAAAAAAGTCGGCCAATAAGTAGAAAGGCGGCCAATAAGTCAACGGTAACGTAAATGACGTCATATGTATTTAGTTCGATCAGCAAAGAATATTGGGTCGACGGAACATAGATTACAGTTGCTTTCGGATGAATTACTGACTGTTTTTGAAGTAAATATACATGGATGAACTGCATGTATCCGTATCAAAATCATTCCCAGTGGAAACAGACAATACTGTGAAATCGCTGCAATTTCTTCACAAAGTTCACAAGAATAAAATTGCTGAAATATTGTTAATTTAATAAAGCACACATTGGTATAATTATATCTATGTTAATATATTCTTCATGTGAAACAACAATGGCCAATGTTGCTAATTAATAAAATACTTATTAATTGGTTGTTTCCATATTGATCGAGTTATGAGGCCTCGGTCTAGTTGTCGTATTAGCCTTCGGCCTGCGGCCTCAGGCCAATACGACAGACCTCGTCCTCATAACTCAGCCGACATAGAAACAAACAAATTAATAACATATAGTATGGCATGTTTACAAATAATTGCAATTGTCGTCATTTTCATTCTGGTATCATTATGAGCTAAAACTTACACTGGGATACCAAAAGTCCAAAATGTATCAGTCTCCATGATAAAATTCCATTCCTATACCCCAATCTATATGTTGTTTTCTGAATATACACTTTCCAGAAGTAATACTACCTACTCATCCGCATAGACAGATATGGGCAAAATAATTGTATAATGGTGTTGGAGTCGGTATCGGCTTCTTGGTTTATATTTCAAGGGGTATAGGTTCTACCGCGGTAGTAGATTGCTTTACAATCACTGTCTATTATTCCACACCAGGTTCTATTGATTTCCAATAATTTTATTTTCAAAGTGAAACACCTGGTTGATAATATTCACTTCGTTCACAACTATAGGTAGCGCATATTATCATATTATCATATTATATACCGTACTAATAAAACTCAAGTTTGTTTGTTTGTTCGTTGTCTGTCCGGCTATGAATTGGTGACCAAACGGGGAGTGTCATGGATATATAGTTGACGTCAGATGTCTTAAAATGGCAATAATAATTAATTTTACTAAATAATTAATTATTGCCCAAAATGGTTGTTATTTGGTCGTTATAAATTTATTCACATGGGTATATTGACCAGGTGAGTGTCGTGGGATAGGTGCCTCTAACCCAGACTACTTGAAGGGTCACTAACACACACTTTTAATTACTTGTAAATAATGAATCATATACCAAAAACGGTTGGACCATGGTAACTGGACATTGGTAGGCAGTGGTGAATTTAAACGGGGAGTATATCATTGGACAGGTGCCGATGATCCTAAAGGGGAACTTAAAGATTTTATTATCATACATTAACAATAAAGAGCGTTCCTTGTGAGATTAGACGATGTGTACGATATTTGATACACAGTGGTCACCTGACCAGGATAATATAATGGGATATGTGACTTTGATCTCAGATTACTTATACTCTAAGTGATTGAACTAACAAGCATAAACTAATATGTCATAGCTTATTCAACTGTGCAAATAAACACTGGACGAATGGCGAGGTTTAGATTTATGGCGATATCACGTATGTCCCATGTATCGAATATACGTGACATTTAACTCACGTTCAATATAAAATATGCAAAACACAAAATAGACAGAACACAACGCCTCATCTTAATCGAGAATCTTTTATCGAATGAGTTGCGGTTGGCGCAAGGATATATAACTTTGGGCTGTTCGATAAAAGATTCGAGATTATGATGCAAGTTGTGTTCTGTATTTATTCTACACCGTTCAGTCAGATAAATTTCAATCCATGAATGTCACCTCCATTGTTACTATAGCCACCTTTATTGTGATTTAAGTCTGACCAATAACCAGTAATTATGGGGGGATCACCGGAAGCGGATGGTCGACGTAATGTACGTCATCTTTCTTGGCGACAACGTCAACAAGAATAGTTCCTGCTTGTATTCCACTAGAGGTATACATGTGCCTCAATGGGTGTCGAATAATACGTAATATGTAAGACTTCGAATTCTAGATAGGAAAGGATTTAATTCACACACACACACACACACACACACCCTTACTCGCATGAGTGTCGAATAGGGGACAAGTGTCACAGACCTCCAATCGGGGACACCTCAAATCTTTATGCCACAGCCTTCAAACTGATAGTGTTATGTCCCAATGAAAATAAAATCGTCACGAGCAAACGAAAACACGAAATCCTCCACCGAATCTCAAAATATAAAGTCGGGTTTTTTACATACTAATGGTGGACAGGGTGGATACACGTGTGTTTTCTCGAGTGTGAGAAAAGGGGACATACACCCATGATTTTGAAATTTGTTAATAGGGGACAGGAAAATACACGATCTGTATTTTCGAAGTGGGGACATAATATTTGTCCCTTGTGTTTTCAAAATATGGACATTAAAACATTGAAGTGTGACAAAGAGGGACAATTTTTCCCTCGTCTTTTCAAAATACGGACATCAAAATATTGAAGTGTGACAAAGAGGGACAAAGAGGGACATTCATAAACTTCGAAGTCAGAAAGTTGTCACAGTCGACAGGAATATAATAGTCCATGAGATAGAACTGTGAAAATGCATAAATAAGATTTTGGTTGCACCCCAAAGGGGGCAAAGGTTTTATTGCTTAATATGATAGTAAGATATGTTCTGATCAAAATCTCACTTGTTGGCCCTTGATTTAGGTGTCCGTTTCAAACAAAATTAGAATTAATGACCCAAAATATTTGCGATTTTGTCACATTGCTTAGGTTAGGGATGTTCATGAAAATTTCAAATTGGTCTAATCTTTTTCAATTTTGTAGAACTCACCATGCTGGTCACAGAACCGTAAACCATTTTAATATTCGTCAAATATTTTTTGAGTTATGGACATTTCTGTACCAAAACAATTGTCGTTTTTCAGATTTCAGAGCCCCCATTTTCGGCGTATATTCAAAATAAGCTAAAAAGCAGATTTTAGGATCAATTATTTGTTAAAACACATAATAATTTTGTGTTTTTTCACTAATTAAATGGTTAACCTACTGGTTAGAGCACATAAATCAAATTTTTAATCCATTTATGGTAAAGAATGAGAAAAAATATGCCGATGAAATGGGCGTTCCATAACATGGACTTAGTCAAATTTGGCTTTGTGACATGGGGTCAGTGACGAAATGCCATTTTTGAGGTCTTGTAACTCAGTAAATTTATCTCCATACATCTTGATATTTTCACAACATATTTAATATGTAAGTCTAACTATTTTGTAAAGAAATTTTGGTTATTGCATGTAAAATATTTTCGTTATGGCCTATGGCTTATTGAAATCCTCTTATTTTCGAAAATTTTATTTTTTGGGCATTTTTCTTGATTATTTGTTTATAAAAAATAAACAGGTGAGGATTAAGTGGTAAAACTAGCTGAACTTTCAGCTGAAAACATTTTTTAACTCAAATGGATCCATTTTGTCGATTATACTAAGGTATGTTTATGGATTTCACCCCTTTTTGTTGTCAACGGAGCACAAATTTGGCAGTCACTTTAGGGGTAGGCCAAATCACACAGTATACATATTGGTCATTGTTGTGGTATTTATGTATATCTTGAATGTCTATTTGGCCATGGGTGTGTATAAAAGGTATATAGGGTGGTGACCGTATGGCCAATGGTGAGGTGAATGGGTATTCAGGGATTGACTTATGTTCACGAACATGGTGAATATGTATACAGGGAGTGATTATATGGTTATGGGTTGTGTGTAGGATCATACCATGTGTTCATGTATTGTAACTCGTGGCTGTATGGTCATTTGTGGTGTGTACGGGTATAACCAAGTATGACTATATGGTCATGGGTCAGGTGTACGTGTATACGGTGGGTGACTATATTGTCATTTGTGTGGTGATTATGTATATATGGAGTTACTGTGTGGTAATGGGTGGCTATCGCTTTCCTCCATTGTACATACAGACAGACCATCAAGATGGAGAACTCTGACATTAACTCTCTATTGATTAACATATCCTTGAGCTATTTTGGAAAGCGATAGACACCCAAGGTTTCACATGTACAACCCACATATTACCTCACAGAAACATCACAAAAATGACAATATAGTCACCCACTTTATACACGTACACCTGACCCATGACCATACAGCCATACTTGGTTATACCATACACACAACAACTGACCATACAGTCACGAGTCACCATGCATGCACACCAGGCATACTCCTATATCTGACATATGACCATATCGTCACTCTCTGTATACATATTCACTACATTCAGGATAATAAGTTCACTCATACATATACAGCCCACCCATGACCATAGATTCAATCCAGGTATACATATACACATCGCCAATGGCCATTCAGCCCTTCCCAATATACCAATACCAGCACACACGACCACTCATACCTTCCATGCATATACACCTCACACATGACAATTCAGCAACTCACTGTATACTCATGCGCGCCATCCATCATCACACAGATAATGCATACACACCCACCAATGATAATCCATCCACGACATATATAACAATATAACCAATGTCAGAAATGGTAACGCGCTCAAGATCATATATTATAAACCCAAGAATGTAATTGTAGAATGTAAAATATATTGGTTTTGCGAATGGCCAACTCAGAATTCCGTTAAAATAACAATAACAACCAGCACCTAATTAACGAACCGGCGGCCGACTCGACCGTCTCCGACCACAACCCACAGTGGGCTGTAGAAATTTCTTTTATTTGTAATTGACATGTAGTTTATCACAAACCAAAAATCTAAATTAATCAACGTTGATTTAAATTCCCCAACTATACCTTTTACCGGACTCTGCCTCCAGCTCGCAGTTTGACTTTTAATCATCCCAAAAATTCCCATTCTATAAATAAAACTAATAAAACACCCATTGATAATGTAAGCGCCCACGAGAAAAGAGAATCTCGCCACCAGTTATACACGCGGCGCGCGTAAATATTCATCCCACCCTTTACCAGAATGGCAGGCCCAATATACTCACGCGCATAGCCAATGACCATCCAGCTTACTCCATGTATATGTACACTTCAAACATGACCGTACAGTCATTCCATGCACACACATACACCTATATATTACCCATAACCATTAAATCGCTCCCGATTTATCCACACACTCCATGACCATACAGACAGCACATGTCTACATATACACCCCACCTGTCATAATCCCGCCCATGACCTTACAGTCACTCTATGTATATACTTGAACAATACACAGGTGGCCATATAGCTTCTCTAGTTATGTCCATACACCATATCAATGGACATACAGCCACACCGGGTACACCCACACTGGGTACATACAACCATACACTATACAGTCACTCCATGCATACCGTTTCACCTCACACATGATCACGATCACTCCTTAAATACCTACACATCTTACCATGGACACCCCACTCATAACCATATAATCACTCCTTGTATGCCTATTCACCTCACCAATGATCAAACAGTAACTCCCTGGCTGTCATCTTGGCATCCACCATGTACCCAGTTGATCAACTTTTATCATAATGGGCCAGAATAGCCACATATTATGTTTTATGTCAGTTCCGTCGCAAAGTTCTGCCCATTTCCTTTCAATAATATGGCCAGAATCACAAAAGAGGTTCTCGGAAAAATTCCATACTGCATCTTTAAAATGCATTTGCAACCTTTTCCGGATAACGCAGAGATTAATGTTCGGGATGTATGTAAAAGAAATGAATTTTATTACCAAATTTGGTTGCCATCTTGAGAAAATGGTTTATAAATGCCGTAGTGTGACACAATTATGATGGACCAAAACAATCACCTTTCATATCAAAGATAGTTACATTTCACTTGAACAAATGATCCAGACCTGAACAGTTAATTTTTGCCGATATTTTTTGTCAAGTTTGTGAGAGAAAACTCCAATATTTCTGGTAATGTCAGTGGTGACAATAGTAACAATAAACCATGGTGCATCAGACATGTTAGTATTCAATTATAGAAGACAGAATAGCCAATTGTATACATCAACCACAACTTCTAAGCGATTGAAGGGCATGCTGAGGCAATATCTACCATTTCCAGTATTTTGACGGTCTTTTTGGCAGCCATTTTGAGCCAAAGTAACAATTTTGGTTCCAATGAGTTGGAATATTCATAGGTAATAATATGCCTCACTTATATTACAAATTTCTGTTCATTTCTTGTAGAAATATGACTAGAATCCCAATTGTGTTTTTTTGTGAAATTTAATACCGCATTCTGTAAAATCGAATTTTTGAGGGATCGGACTGGGCTAGGAGCCCAGTAATTGCATATGTTATTGCTCCAATGATCAGTTAATATACAAAATACAAAATAAAGTCTCATTTCTCAACCATTTCCAAACAAAATAAACTGATCTAGAAGATGTATGTGAAAAAATGTCATATTTTCAACTTTCGGTGGCCATTTTGGCAGCCATTTTGGATTGGGAGTTTCAATTTTGCCCTGTCGAAGTGACATTGTGTCCTAGCTTCATGAAAATATATGCATTAGTATACATTTTACTAGAGTGTCCAGCTATAATTTGCAACAAACTGACTTAGGGTCTGGTCTGAAAAACGGCGGCCATCATGGCCGCCATCTTGTCTATACGGCCACCTTTTGTTCTTGTTAACATTAAAAGTTGAAGGACATAATAAAGAACAAAATGGGTGAGGTAAAGTTAAGTCACATTGGGTTGCAAGGGTACCGCCATTAGCTCCCGGACTGTCATATTAAGGTGCAAGAAATCACAAAAACCCAACAACTCCCGTCATATAAAATCATAAAACGCTCTTTATTTACAGCATTTGACTCCCAAAGTGCCACTTTATTGTCTTAAATGTTTGTTTATGTGTTTAAAATGTTTCATGAAACTCAATTGGCGGCAAAAAACGTTTTTCCTATTTTGACGGGAATATTGGCGGCCATCTTGGATTACGCCCCCTAGCGGCCAAACGGACACTTTTTGTCAAGGCCAAGAAGTCAAATTTTTTTCCTGGTGCTATAAGCTTTCCATAGACACCAAAAAACCTTTGCCCCCCACCTCCGGGGTGCAACGAAAGTCAATTTTCCATTTTCTATCTCATGGACTATAAACGATATGTGTTTCAAAAAATGAGACATTTTGAATTACAAAGAGGGAGAGTCAAAATTAGAGTCAAATACACGCGATTTGCTGACAATATATTTTCCTGTCGTCTCAAGATTGGCCAAATCCCTTTTGTTCTAAATATCTTATTTAATTGTTACACTACCTGATCTATCATGTATGTAAACTGTATTGGGAATAAAAACAAACATTACCTTGCATTGTAGTTAGATGCTTTAGACTGTAGTTAGCATCTAATAAAAGTGTCAATGACACAGTAGCTTAACTTGCGACAATAACTATGAATTGAATTCAACCTTGTCAACCCACATGACAAAATTCATGATGATATGAATGAGTGTCCATGACACTGAATCAACTAGATGTTCTCAATGGTTCATTGCACTAGCAAGTTTCGAGAAAATCGGTTCATAAATGCGACCTGTAGGGAGTGCCGAAGAAATTCAAGATGGCTGCCATGGGGCCATTTTGGATTTCGGAACGGACTCAAAATAGGACGTTCTCGTTAACTCATGGTACTAAGTAATCCTAGCAAGTTTCGAGAATATCCGTTCATAAATGGGACCTGTAGGGTACAAAAGAAATTGAAGATGGCGGCCATCTTGGATTTCCGAACAAACTAAAAATAGGACATTCTCATCTACTCATGATACTAAGTAAAAATAGGCCCACTACATGGGCAGATGTGAACCCACTGAGATGAGTCATTCTATATTTCAAATGATACACATATCAATTCATAAGCAAACATAGCATACGAGAAATAAATGGCCACTGCATTGCCATTGATAATGAATCACCTTGTACACAGAATATTCAGAAACAGAACATCTGCAACAAATAGCAGTGGCCCTTTGAGTGGGCTACCAATTTCTGAAAGAATTCACCAGGTAGCTCTAGAGAATAAACTATTTTTATAAACCAAGTAACCAAAACTATATGAACCACCATACTCTGGCCCCTAATTAATATATTTGATCCTAAAACAAAATTCACCAATAATGCAGGTAAATGCATCCATGGTATTAGCTCTGCAGTACGCTGAATATATGTATATGGTCAAGGTTTCAAATAAATTTAATAAAAACAAATTGTTTCATGAACAGTTATAGGTTCAGCTCAAAAGAGCATCGAAGCAAAAACTACTTAAGTCTGATTTCCACCTATTGCCACTATCAGACTTGACATGTATCATGCTGAAAAAAGGTTGTTAAAACTGGTGTATTTCAGGACACTATGCATAATGGTTGCTCATAATCATATCACATGAAATTATTGTCATTCTCTGAACAGGGAGTAAACGCAAATGGCACATATCCACAACTATAGTGAATCACTGTTCAATAGGTTTCTGGTTCTAAAATCAAGAGAGTTGATAACAAAATTCATTGATGTAGAACTGAATGCTCTTTTTATTTATTTAATCTTGCTAATGGCATTTACCCTATGTTACAAAAGGAACAGTCATTAAAAGTAAACAAACCAGATATATGCCTTGCCAGGAGATGATTAATGATGATTAATGACCTCTGTGCCCATTGATAACTGCTATAAACAATAATGCCATTATCAGAGTTAGATGCTAGCCACACCATTCATAGGTAAGGGTTTATAGCACCTGGAGAAGTGCATATTTGTCTGTTCAAGATGGTTCAATGCACCATAAGTTCACCCCTAATCAACATATTGGGACCTTTTCAACACATTTTATTCCCAGTCACCAAGGAAACTTGCTCACTGAATTTGAGTTAAAGGGCCAAGTGGATTTTGAGGGAAAAAAATAAACTGGCAGAAGAAACTAAGATCCCTAATCCACCCCTGATTAGCATATAGGCAGTGAATTAAATCCCTCCATCATATAACAAACCTGTAGATAAAATTTGAGCTAAATCGACCATGGGGTTTTTGTGAAGCCACTTGAAGAAAAATTGACCCAAAAGACCTCATCTGCCCTTATAGCCACTAATTGGTGAGCCAGTCACATGCGAGAAATAGAGCAACATATTCATGAGTATTGTCCACAGGTAGAATTTGAAATTGGTATCTCATACCATCCTTGTACCAATTAAAGAATGAAAATGATTTTACCCACAACAAACCCCACCCATCTGCCACTAATTGGCGGACAGGTCCCATGGATGAACTCAATCCGCTGATGAGTTTTATCCATATTTAAACTATTGAGTTGATACATTGATACCATTTTGAGTTATAATAAATGTCTAGAAGAGCAATGTACCTCCCACATTTTGGCCCCTAATTGGCGGGCCGACCCCATGTGATGATATTGGCCTATTGCCAAGTATCATACACATAACAAAATTAGAATTGATACCTTTATAACCATTCTTCAGGTATACGCTTCATAAGTACGAAAAGGAACATTCTACACACAAAGACCCCCCCCCCACCCCTCGCCCCCTGATTGGCGGGCGGGTCCCATTTTCGAACTCAATCGGCTTATTAATCAAGTTTTATTCATATTTAAAATATTTGGAATTGATATCTCAAAGCTGTCTTGTTGATAGCATACCGAACAATGAAAATTAACATTTTACCTACATAAAGCCCCACCCCTAACCCCCTAATTGACGAGCAGGCCTCAATTTCGAACTCAATCGGCCTATTGATGAGTTTTATCCATATGTAAAAATTTGGAGTTGATATCTCAAATCATTTTCAAGTTATCGGATACCGATGGAGCCCGGACGGTACTACCGCCATTAGAGGTTTATGGGGTACAACTAAGGGCTACGTTTTGTCCAAGGATGATGGGCTATCCCCTGTGTCCATGTAAGGATAATGGGCTATTTACTGTGTCCATGTAATTGTAAATAGCCCATAAATATGTCCAAAACCGGCCAAGACTCCCAATTTGATCCCATAATACCTAAATTGTAGCCCCCAAACCGGTGACCGTCTAATGACAGTCCGAAAAAAACAAATACCACTGCTTGAGGGCTATTTTCCAAATCACTTGTTTTCAACTTCTACCCCCCCAGGATTAATTTAAAATGAGCACTACTTCTGAAGGATTATGGGCTCTAGCCCATAATCCAAAATAGCCCATAAACCTGGGATGGGCGACTATTTTAGCTCCTAAACAGCAAATGTTAACTCAGACGGATGGACAGACAGACGGACAGACGCCGGGACACACCACGACTCGACAACCCAGACGGACGGACGCCAACTGAGCTAAAAATGATCTATTTATGACAAAATCTATTAACATATATTTGTATTATTCATAGTTAAACTTCAATTTTGACAGGTCATGGACAATTCGGCAACTGATATTCACCTTAATTATTTCATACTTGGTAAGATAAATTCAAGTTTAAATGCATGCATATTCAATCAGACTTTTCGCTCTTGTGACATGCCATATGGCCGACGAGAATGCCATCAGTGTGTTTCTATATTTTTCCAATATTATGTCCCCAGTCGTGATCAGTCCGGAAACACACACACATGCAATGCACAAGACATTAAACATAAAAATGTCCCCCAGTCGTAAGCAGTGTGATTCTATTTTTAGAAAATTATCCGCAGTCTGGATTATTTTGATGTCCACATTTTGAAAACACACGAAAAAAACATTATGTCCCTTATTGGAAAACACACAATAAAGTGAAATTTTTTAATGAGAATGTTGGACACCGACACACAAGTTATGTGCATGTAGGATATTACTAAAAATACGCAACGTTATGCCAAGATGGGTCATGTGATCAGTATCGTCAACATACCCGTCACCAAGTTTCCATCTCCTTGGATGCACAGACAGTTTCTTCACTTTATTATTGAATACAATGGTTTTACATTTCTGTGCATTGCATGTAAACCGCCACAATCGGTTATTAAGCGTGCATATATCACAAAGACGTTGTAGGCCCACATTTGTGAGCGACAAAAGCGTCATATCATCCGCTTGAGTTGGCGACGCGCAGTTTGTGGAGACAATCCGAAGACCATAGTTCGATGCCTCGAGTTCAGATAACAGATCATCAATATACAACATGTATAGAAGAGGGGATAAATAAGCCCTTGTCGTGTGCCTTGTAGTATTTTGATTTCGCTTGACAATGATTTACCATATTTGACGAAGCACGTAAAGCCCGACAACATCTCCCGTAGTATGAACCATATATGTCCACGAACACCGCGATTGTACCCAAAGGCTTTACGGAAATCGAGGAAACATGCATATAAAGCTTACTATTCTGCTCTGATGTGTAATTTATGCATTCGCTAACTACATATGATGACATCAAGCGACTTATTTCTTTGTGGAACCCGTTCTGAAGGGGGTGAACTTTAACGAGATATGGTGTATTAATTTCGAAGCGATTGAGCAGAACCTTTTCCAGAAGCTTATAGAATATGGATAAGAGTGTAATTGTTCTTTAGCTATCGAACTTGTTCTTTGGTTTGTCTCCTCCCTTATACAAGGATATCATTAATCTTGTCTTGGCCATTTTTGGAACATGTGTGAGTTTCAACATCATAGACAGCATGTATGATTTGCAGTTATACAAGATATCGCCACCATATACCACATGCTCATAGCATATGCGGTCGGGTCCTGTGGCTTTCCCCATTTTGGCATTACTAATAGCGCTATTGAGCTCTCTGTGTGATATTTCATAAATGAGAAATTGGTCTACGTTAGAAGGTGACTTGTGTTCTGAAATATCTGCAATCAAACGTTGTATCTTCTCCAGATGTTCCGAATCGAAGGTGGGCGACTGTAGAGGTGAGTATAGTTGTTCATAGTAATCTGCCCATGCAGCGGTAATGTCCGACGTGTTCCGGATTATTTTGCCATTTACATTGAATAATTTAAGTATCCGGTTTTGATTTCGACCTTTTGTTGTTAAAGAGCTTGAAAAATAGACCCTGATCTAACTCAGCAGACATGTATTACCCATTACATTTGCGAAGTTCGCGTCGAAATTTGCGTTTAGCTTCTGTATAGTTGGCGTAGCTGATATTTTCAATACCTTTCGGTCTCCCCTCTTCTAGCCAGCTATTTCTGGTAGTGCGCATTTCGCGGTGGAGTGATTCCAAAGAGTCGTTCCAATACGGTTTGGCGAAGGATTTGAAAGACTTCTTTGGTATACACTGTTAGAAATGACTGTCGGTTCGACGGTTTCGGACCGTCATAATCGCCGGTCCCATACCGTTTCATCAGTTTGACGGCCCCATACCGTTATTTTATGTGCCCATGAAAATTGTCTAAATTAAATATTTTCGTGATTCAAAGTCATCCCGTCAAAATTCAATAGTATATTTATCGGCGACCATATTATATACGGCAATGACTCCATACAGTATGACTGAATCTTACTATGCTGATATTTAATATGTATTATTAATGCGGCATTCATTCTGTGTTATGCGGGTCCGTACGAATTACCATGAGTACGGTACGTAATTCTCATTCCGGGGTTAAGTTCCCGATTTAGCACTCAGCTCATTTCTTCGACATTTTATGATTTATCGTTGATAGCAAACTATTGTTTTTTGGGAAACTGTTACCTTTTCGATTATGGACAGTTGTTAAGGGGATGGCAAAGTCTGTTTCATAAAAAATGTCTGGAAACGGGCTGACAAAATTGGTATTTTTCACATAAAAGCAGACAGAAATAGATATAACAACATAGAGATAATATATAGAGCATACATGTATATCGTTAAAGGAGGTGCCACGAATAGATGTGAGCTAAAAAGCTTTTTGTACCAGAAAAATGACTTTGAAACAGAGTATATCTGCAATATTATGGCATTGTTTTGGCATTCAAATGTAAAAAACTATAACGTCAACAGTATCATTTAGGCAGCCCATTATGATAAGTGACATACCGTTAAGAGACAAGGAGCTATGCTTTAGATTAACGTTCACTGTATCGTTTGAAAAACGTCCGCTAAAACGTGTCAGTTTTTCTTGGGAGCCGGTCGCCATATTTCTATTGTAAACACATGTTCATGATGTTGTTGTCATTTTTTAATTCGCGGCAGGTATACATGAAAATCGACCAGAAAAGCAATTCGATCCTGCAATCGGGCAAGTTTATGATATGAAATCGATGCTTTCAGTTTATTTAAGGTGTTGGAATTAATTTAGTTGCTTGATTGCCCACGATTTATGAAGTTTTGTGCTGTTTACAGATGGAAATGTTGATATTTTATTTTTAGAATTACCAGTCTATAGTCGAAAGCGAGATTACAAGATGTCGTATTATTACGCAAATCACATAAATAGAAAACTTACATGTTTCAGAATATTGTATTATTCTAAAATCAAATAGCCTATATAAAATCATATTTATGAATAGGAAAGTACCGTATTCCGACGAAATATGTCATATTTTACGACGGACTCCTTGTGCGAGTTCACTTCCGGTCAATTCTATTTTGGTTCACTGGGATAAAAACATTGTGGAGAAAATTACGTTTAATAACATTTGAATGTAAATTAATCGAGAAATTGTCGGTTATCAGGTACAATCATATAGCTTATAACCCATATATATTGATGGGCATAATCAAAAGCTTGATCCCATGCGCGATTGTCTGTACTGATCGATTTCCATTCGTAATCGTATTCTAGTATTGACGGATGGGTTTGTTTGTAATCATGGCCGCCCCGCCCCATGGCACGTGTATCGGCTATCGCAAAATAATGTTACGATATTATGGTCTCCCATACCAAGAAAAATAGTTCCTAAGAATGTAAACAATGCAAATGGAGGACATTTTGCCATTATTCAGGATGACAGTACTATTTTCACAGGCAGGGTATTTGGGAAAGTTATTGTTTTGCCTCAAAATGATGTCTCCTTGTCTCTAGCCAGATTCTTATAGGACCATTTTGACTGTTCAGTTTGTGCAAACAGTTAACCATTGGAACTGGAGAAACGTCGTTTGGGGACATGATTTTTTGTCACTCTACCGCGAGTAAATTCTAACAGCTAAAATTTCTCTACTAATGACAAGAACTTTGTTTATTATTGATTATTATGTGTGAAAAATATGAAGTTTATCCATTCTATGGCCGGTGAGTAATTATTGATCATCTGGAGGTAGGGTGCAATCCACGGTGGCTATCTTGACCAAACTTTGCCATACCCTTAAGACGGTCTGATTTCGGTTCCTTTGATAACCGGACAAGTTTAAATTCTGCGAATACCGGCTTAATCATTGACAATTTCCACTAAATTCGAGAGTAGATCTTCATGTCAATCATGGCATGATCCGCCGCCCGGGGTCTGACTTCATTCGACGCAGTGCTGATGTTGAAATTGCAGTGTTGTGACTTAGTATCAAAATACTGGCACAGTTACTGACACAAGATGATACAGGTACAATTAACACAAGCTTCGATGTCAACAATAGTGACAATAATAACAACAGCGACTCAACGAGCAGCTATTACTATTAGAATGTTGACAAGTCCAGTTGACAGTGTTCTGAATCTGATTGTTTCAAAGCACACGCGTGTACATTTACAAGAGAGGATATCCATGTACATGCACTGTACGCACCAGTGTAATTGACAAGAACTTCAATGTCAACAACAACACCGTAAACAATGAACTGACGCCGCACAGTGACGGATGATCACATATCTACAATTCCAACTTTACAATTACACGGACAAATTCATACAGTGTTCATCAATTTTCATTGAAACGTGTGGATATGAGACATTGTCATCATTCGCCATGTTATTGTCAAGTTATTACGACAATTTACCGGGTGTACACTATTGGTTGGATGTTCTTATCAAACTATCTTTGGCTGACTCACTGATATTGATACTAAGTCAGTGTCGTGATACCAATATACAGTTTGATGCATCATGCATTATAATTTCATGGAAAATGTGCGACTACAGGAGAACATTGTCGCCAAGTCATCGCGCACAGTTATTATGGGATCTGCTGTTGTCTTGAAGGTTCCAATCCCAACTAGCTGTTATTGATATACAGTACCAGTCAAAATAAGTGGTATATTAAGCGTGCTATTTTCGCGCCCAATATCGCAATAATATTGCAAGTGGAAACGCTTATAAGCATGTCGCTTGTGATATTATTGCAATATTTTGCGCTTAATATCTGAATATTTTGCGCTTAATATTGCGACATCTTGCGCTCAAAATTGTGACATTTAAATCAAATTAATGCTTCTTCTATATTGTTATTGTATAAATAGAGACAATGTTTTAGATATGTATATAATTATAGTTGTAAATGATATATGTACACTATATGTACACTATTTTCACAGTATTTATCTAATATAAATATAACACTATCAGGTCTGTATGAAATTTAGCGCGCTTAGTATCGCAATATTTTGCATTCAATATTGCAATAATAAGCGAGACAGATTTTTGGTATTGTGCCATAATCACGCCTTTTTCTAAATTAAGCACGATCAATATCACAATAAAGGTGCGCCTAAAAATAACACTTCCTCTGACTGGTACTGTATTGTCATGATGTACAGATTCATCTGTTAAAACAAAATTGTGTTTACAAGTGACTGGACAATTTGAAGCCTTACATGTTACCAAAAAGTATGCCATTAAGATATTTGACTTTTACATGTACATAAATTTGAGTTGTAACTGTGAAGCTTTGTTCCTTTTATGGCTTAAAAGGGCATGCCGATTCATGTTTTAGAATGGTTGAAATTAGTATTACTCATAACTGAATAGTGATGGGTTTTATTGGGTTGGCTTATCAGCTATTACTAGTATCGTTTTTTATTTACAGCCATATTTATACAGTAGTTAGTGAAAGGCGAATACATTACGCGTGCGCAGCCTTTTCCGGATTACATTTTACGAGGCAGATAACAAGATTGATCCCCTGCAAACTGCAAAGTTTCATAATTATTGTTTACCCCCTAAATCTAGTTGGATAAGAAGTTATCTAACAGTCAATCAACCGTTGTATGCCCACAGCACCTATCTACGTTGTGTGAACAGTTGCATGACAATTTTGTTGGATACACTTTTACACAACGTTGCATATATATTTACTACCAACGGTTGTATGTTAATTATACAACGTGTTGGATGAAATTTCACACAACACACAATCAACGTTAATTGCCCACAGCACCTATCTACGTTTTTTGAACTGTTGGGTGTTGGGTAGAGTTGGATGACATTTGTTGATTGGAAAGTTTACCCAACGTTGATTGGAAAGTAAAATGGGGCAAGACGTCGTGGATCGCTTTGCCGGTATAGTATACCTTTGTTATAATTATTCTTTGTACGATACACTGATTATGTAGGCTTTATGTGTTGAGTGTATGAGTGTACTACTTTAGTCAAATTAGTTCCGTCAGCAGTTGTGTAAATTTGTAAACTTCAAAATTTGGCAAATATAAATAAATATACACTCAATACATAAAGCCTACATAATCAGTGTATCATACACAGAATAATTATAACAAAGGTATACTATACTGGCAAAGCTATCCACGACATCTTGCCCCATTTTCCAGTCGCTCTGGAGTTTTTTAATGCAGTCGTCCATCTTGTTTTGAAATATTTGGAGCCAAAAACTCGCATGCTCGCCCGCACCGGAAACGCGCTGCTATTGGATGACCCGGTCGCGTGGCGGTTTTATCCAATGTGGTATGAAAGTAATACCACAGAAGACAGTTCAGGCAATCAGTTGTGTACATCGTACTAAACTGTTGGATAATAAGTACACAACAAATTCGCACCCAATGAGTTGTATACAACGTTCATCCAACTAGATTTAGGGTGGAATTATATGCATTGAGGATTTATATTTCATCAAAACTATGACAGTAACAATAGAACTAAGATGTATTTTTCAGTTACGAATAATACTGGTTTCGACCATTCAAAACATATGAATCGTAATGCCTACCAGGAAATCATATTGTCACCATGGGAACCTGACTAATTATATGGTAAATTAGCAAATTTAAGAGCAAAACAATTGGTGTTGACCCATGAAAAATACCATTGGTCTGACCTTTTATTAGTTACGATCTTGATATTAATTAAACGGTGCTGAACCGTAAAAAAACACAACATCTGACAGTTACTGGTTACGGTCTGCCAGTTACATAAACGGTTTTATACCGTGGAACATGCTACGGCCTGACCGTATATCCTTAACGGTCAAATGTTGGCAGCGATGTTGCGCGGTCTCAGACCGTTAAAGCGACGGTATTATTTCTAACAGTGTATGTTGCGTTTATCGCACTAACATAAGAATCGTAGTACGAATCGAGATCATCGATGTCAGATATGGCAAAGTTCGGAAGACTGTCCTGCACGGCGGACTGATAAGCATTGATTAAGTCTTATGAGGCAGTGAACTTTTTCCAATTGCATGCTGAAATTTGGTTTTCTGAGCGACCCATTTTATTATTATGTGGATAATTTATGACCATTTTAATTGTCCTATGATTAGAGACATCCAGTGAATCGTCGTCGATGATTTCGATTTTCTGTACGAAGTACGATTCTTCCTCGGGAATGAGGATGTGGTCTATCAAGGTACCTGGTCCACCATCGGAAGGTACGTATGTCGCAGAAGGCCCAGTACAAGCGTCAGTATTGTTGACAGACACCAGTGATTTTTGTGAGATTAGTTTGGATAAACTTCTATTCCTGGCATTCGATCTCTGTACACCGCCGTTAAAGTCACCCATTACAATGACATGCCCTATTTATGTGTACATATCGATAAGGTCTTGCACACGATTTATATAGTCTATATACATTGTGACTGGATAATTGCCGGATGGGAGGTACACCTGAGAGATGCATACATACTGTGATTCTGATATATGTATTTGAATGCCGCGATCGTCGTCGTATTTGATGACTGAGACGGCACTGTGCAAACTAGCATGCCATATAATAGACATATCTAGTTGGCTGAGACGCTTCACAACCGTATACGACAGTATTGCGCGCTCAGAATGCCGAATGACCATTTTCGTTAGTACAACGAAGTTGGACAGGCATTTAACTTTAATGAAAAAAGCAATCAATTAGCATTGTCTGGTGTTGATGTCATTCGCGGCTTTTCGAAATAGTAATAATCCGCCTTAATCAATGTAAAGTCATTTTGTTGGCGCGATGCCAACATGGCGGGAAGCACTCGCCTATTCATCACTAGTGAGATATAAGGAAATGTGTAATGGCATTTTTAGTGATACAATGTAGATACCTAACGTGTTGGGCAAGCGTACGTTCGTGAGTATATGTATAAGTGTGTATGTACAGTCGCTATGGTGAAGCGCCATTAAAATGGCAGTACGCATAATACTCTGCATTGCTCAATAACTGGGGTAATTTTATGCAACTGCATTCCAAGGCTTATGGGTTTAAGCGCTATATCAAAACTATCCATTATTTTATTATTGTTATTATATATATCCAATTCTAAAAGACAGACACAACATAATGCAATTCAATGGTAAACCAGTAATCACACATGTGAATACCTGACTGGAAAATGGGAATTATAAGATTATACATTTCTAACTGAAACAGGCTCCTTTGTGCAATGTGCTTTTCGCGCACATTTTGATCTTACACAGATCCTTTATTCAACGGCGGCCGCTTTGTGCGCTTTGCGCACATTAAAGCGCACATTTTGACCGTATACATATATTTCGATTAAAAAATAAAAAATAGAACATTTAAGTAAAAAAAAAAAAAAAATTATTTTAATTTGTAATTAAATTTTACAAAATAAACAAGAAATTCAATTAATTGAGGAAAAACACCCACTGTCCCGAGTGGTATTGATAAGCTATTGGAGGGTCTTCCACTTCGCATGCAAAATAGCAAAATATTATTAATTGATGACTGATGTACATGTACAGTACACACATAGTAATAACAATTAACGTTATGATTTGAAACTAACCATGATAGGATATTGACAGTAAGGTGGTTTTAACTACTACGAGTGGTATTAGTAATAATAGTACCATTCTAGCATAATATATGTGTACATGATGTATGGGAAATATTAAAGGACAAAACAATAGTTACAATACAATTAGATTTTTTTTTTAATTAATCGCAAGAAGAGCTAATTGTGCTTAAGCACAATAAGGGAATCTCTATTGTGCTTAAGCGCAATAAGGATATATTTAACTGTGCTTAAGCGCAATAATGGAATTTACAAATTGCGCTTATATAATAAAACCCAATAAGGAATCTCTTAATAAGGAATATATTATATATAGTACATAAACTCCCTATAATTCAGGTGGTGTAGTCCATCTCCATGGTACAATGGGTGGAACAAATATAGGATTATTCTACTATTTGCACTAGGGTGATCTAATGAGAGATATTAATTGCGCTTAAGTGCAATATTGATGTAATTGCGCTTACGTGTAATAAGGAATGTCTTATTACACTTAAGCGCAATAAGAATATTCCTTATTGCACAGGAATATCACATTGTGCTTATGCGCAATAAGGTATCTCTAACTGCGCTTAAGCACAATAACTGAAGGAATATTCTTATTGGGCTTGAGCTCAATTAGAGATTCCTTAAGTTATTGCAGTTAATCGAAATTGTCTATTAAATGTCAAGTTGGTTTCCCATAGAGATCATCAACGATGTCTATGCGCAAGGGACCTACGCCAGTCTTCTCTGTTGGGATTCCAATTGTTGGCTTATTAAATATGCACATATGCTTAAGATACAGTCGTGCGCGAAGCGTGCTCCCGTAGGTCGGGTTTTGTATCCCAGTGAATTAAAATATCATTGAAATAATCGGTCCCCCCCCCCATCCAATAAACATCCATATATTGAATATACATGTTTTTGGAGCAGAATTAGATAGTCCATATTGGACGCCATCATGGAATTTAATTTTTTTATTTAATTTTCACACATAGTTATTAGTTATGTGGATGGCGTTCTCATTAAACATCACACCCGTATATTGATTATGTGGATAGAGTTATCATTAAACCTCACATCCTTATATTGGTTACAGTAATGCCCAAAGTAATTGACCACTTAACCAGAGCAGAATTATTGGTAATTTTTCAGGATTTAAAATCCTGAAAAATTACCCATAATTCTGCTGTGGTTAAGTGATCAATTACTTTGGACATTACTGTATGTGGATGGAGTTATCATTACACCTCACATCCTTATATTGGTTAGGTTATGTAGATGTGAGTTATCATTAAACCTCACATCAGTGTGTTGGGGATTTTGGACCTTGACTTGGGACCTTTGGTTTTTAACGCAACAAATGCGAGTACACCTTATACACAAGTTTCTTGGATAAGATGAGTTTGAAGCCTGCTTACATTTCGAAATGTTGTCAGTTTTGTATCGTCTGCAGCAGAACTCGGCATGTTGAAGCAAAAGTTACAAGAGATAAAATATGTACGTAACGAGACTATAATACAAATGAAAAAATAAATTGAGGGAGCAGTGGGCGATACAGGGAACTAAGGGTTGAACCGATATAAATTTGTAGAGCGATAACGACCAATGTTGACATATCATGCATCTCAACTCTACTGTTGCAACAAGGCTATAAAATGGGGGGGGGGGGGGGTTGTAATAATCTTCGTTATCTCTATATAGTGCCAGAATAGTCATTTATAGACTTCTATAGTGGTACAATGCAAATTGGAATCAAATGATAAAAATATGTATGTAACACAACTACGGTATACCGATGAAAATAATTTAGGCCGGGTTTAGATGTTGGGTTGGTTAAATAGACTCGGAGAAAAAGGGGAACGATGAACTGACATAAATTAGTAGAGCGATAGCGATCAATGTTGCCATGTGATGCATCGCGACTGTACTGTAGCGGCAATGATATAAAATTGGGGGGGGGGGTCTGAAATTATCTCTTACTCTATAGATGGCACCAGGATTATATAGAAAGGAATAGCAATTGATATACGTATACCGTATACTATAGTAATACCATAGACATATAAGTAAAATTATCACGTGATAAAATATTACGTAACTTGACTATAGCGATGAAAAAAAAAAAAAATTGGACCGGGATTAGAGGTTAGGTTGGTTATATGTGGATAATTGGATATGGAATTCATACCGATGAGACGATAAAAATTAGTGGAGCGATAAAGACCAATGTTGACACTTAGTCAGGCTACATGGGGGTTGATACGATAGACCGAAATAAATTTGTCGGGTGATAATGACCAATGTTGACGTATAAAGTAACGCGACTGTACTGTCGCACAATTTTCAGGTAGAACCTGTCAAATATGGACTCTGTTGGCCAATATGGAACAGCTCAGAAAACATTCGCAGGGCCCTAAAATTTATTATTTAACATGGGATCTGCCATTAAAATTGATTTATGTCGATAAAATTCTTATTTTTCAAAATTTTAAGCTGAGACTTGGTGTGTCTGTGTGGAATACTTATATATTCCTAAAATGACAGGGTACAGCACGTAATTATTTTTTAGATGGAAGAAATTAATTTTTTTCGATGATAAATTTTAACATGGGATTTGCTATTCAAATCGATTTATGTCGATAAAACTCTTATTTTTCAAAATGTTAAGCTGAGACTTGGTGTGTCAGCGTGGAATACCTATATATTCCTAAAATGACAGGGTACAGCACGTAATTATTTTTTAGAGGGAAGAAATTATTTTTTTTCAATGATAAATTTTAACACGGGATTTTCCCATTTAAATCGATTTATGTCGATAAAACTGTTATTTTTCAAAATTTTAAGCTGAGACTGAGGTATATCTGCGTGGAATACTTATATATTCCTAAAATGACAGGGTCCAGCACGTAATTATCTTTTAGATGGAAGAAATTGATTTGTTTCCATGATAAAAATCGAGCGTGTACTGTGCCGCAGGCAGTGTGCGCTCAAAATGTAAACAACTTTCTCAAGTGTCGTTTTGGTCAACATATCGCTTTCTCGACGGGGAGATCTGATCCGAATAATAGCTAAGATGTATTTAGATAGAATTATTGAAAGAATTTGACCGATTATTGTGCATTTTGACTCGAGAATCGAGTGGAGAAAACGTTTAGTCAAACACGCGAATTCTGCCAATTGCAGTGGCAGACGAGCGCTGTCAGAATCAGATAATACATATTGACAACAAATGCAGGCCTGAAACTCACCTTTTTGGGAGGTAAATCCCACTTATTAGATATCAAAACAATCCTTCCTAAGCACATTCCACAAGTTGCTAATATCTTAGGACACAGTAACAGTCAAAATGAATGAATTTAAATCACGATTCCGAGACGAAGCGAGACATGTACTGTGTACGATTTTTGACTCATTTTGAGTCGCCTTGTTTTCGATGACGTCATTTGCGTTGCCCCACAACCTTAACCCTTTCCAATTCCAACGGCATTTCAATTGGTTGAAATTAAAAATTTCTCAAGTTCTAGCTCAACCTGAATCTAGTTACCCAATTGGTAGAATTACTTTAGCAGTACAATTTAGTTTTATCAATTATAACTATAATTTTATTGACGATATGAGCTCAACATCATAATATGAAACTGTTTATGGCGGTGTTATCCAAACGTGTGCTTAGATAATGGTTATAATTTTATTTTGCGATCAAACGTCAGTGCAGCTCAGCAGAAACGCATAGGCACTATTTCAATTCAGCAGAAACGCATGAGTCCTACGATAATAGTACACCCACTGAACGCGCTTCGCGCGTTGGTCAGTGGGTGAAAAACTATGAAAACTAACGCCATTATAACATTCGCCATCGTATCCCGAGTCACCACATAACATTTGGTTGAAATCGGTCCAGGGGTCTGGGAGAAAGATGCGAACAGATAAACAAACAGACAGATATCTCATATATATTTTGAAGACCTCTGTCTGTATGTATGTTTGTCTGTCTGTCTGTTTGTCTGTCTGTCATTAATACAAATCTACGATTCTCGACCGATCGGGACGAAACTTGGTACGTGTGTGTAGTTTGACCAGGCGGTGGACGTTGTCGTATTGGCGAGCTCGTGCGGCGCCCGCTTCGCGCATGCGCAGACGAGATCTCGGGAACGGGTGGAGCTATCGACTTGAAATTTGCTATGTGAATGTATCTTGCCCCGGATACGAATTTTATCGGGTCGCCGAGCCCGTGCGGCGCCCGCTTCGCGCATGCGCAGACGAGATCTCGGAAACGGGTGGAGCTATCGACTTGAAATTTGCTATGTGAATGTATCTTGCCCCGGATACGAATTTTATCGGGTCGCCGAGCCCGTGCGACGCCAGCTTCGCGCATGCGCAGACGAGATCTCGGAAACGGGTGGAGCTATCGACTTGAAATTTGGTGTGTGAATGTATCTTGCCCCGGATACGAATTTTATTGGGTCACCGAGCCCGTGCGACGCCAGCTTCGCGCATGCGCAGACGAGATCTCGGAAACGGGTGGAGCTATCGACTTGAAATTTGGTATGTGAATGTATCTTGCCCTGGATACGAATTTTATCGGGTCGCCGAGCCCGTGCGACGCCAGCGACGCCAGCTTCGCGCATGTGCAGACCAGATCTCGGAAACGGGTGGAGCTATCGACTTGAAATTTGGTTTTTGAATAGCCCGGACAACGTGCTACGCCAGCTTCGCGCATGCGCAGACCAGATCTCGGAAACGGGTGGAGATATCGACTTGAAATTTGGTATGTGAATATATCTTGCCCCGGATACGAATTTTATCGGGTCGCCGAGCCCGTGCGACGCCAGCGACGCCAGCTTCGCGCATGTGCAGACCAGATCTCGGAAACGGGTGGAGCTATCGACTTGAAATTTGGTTTTTGAATAGCCCGGACAACGTCGGGCTCATCGGCTAGTCTCATATATATTTTGAAGACCTCTGTCTGTCTGTCTGTCTGTCTGTCTGTCATTAATACAAATCTACGATTCTCGACCGATCGGGACTAAACTTGGTACGTGTGTGTAGTTTGAACAGGCGGTGGTCGTTGTCGTATTGGCGAGCCCGTGCGACGCCAGCTTCGCGCATGCGCAGACGAGATCTCGGAAACGGGTGGAGGTATCGACTTGAAATTTGGTATGTGAATGTATCTTGCCCCGGATACGAATTTTATCGGGTCGCCGAGCCCGTGCGACGCCAGCTTCGCGCATGCGCAGACGAGATCTGGGAAACGGGTAGAGCTATCGACTTGAAATTTGGTTTTTGAATAGCCCGGACAACGTCGGGCTCATCGGCTAGTCTCATATATATTTTGAAGACCTCTGTTTGTATGTTTGTTTGTCTGTATGTTTGTCATTTATACAAATCTGCGATTCTCGACCGATCTGGACGAAACTTGGTACGTGTGTGTAGTTTGACCAGGCGGTGGACGTTGTCGTATTGGCGAGCCCGTGCGGCGCCCGCTTCGCGCATGCCAGACGAGATCTCGGAAACGGGTGGAGCTATCGACTTGAAATTTGGTATGTGAATGTATCTTGCCCCGGATACGAATTATATCGGACCGCCGAGCCCGTGCGACGCCAGCTTCGCGCATGCGCAGACGAGATATCGGAAACGGGTGGAGCTATCGACTTGAAATTTGCTATGTGAATGTATCTTGCCCCGGATACGAATTTTATCGGGTCGCCGAGCCCGTGCGACGCCAGCTTCGTGCATGCGCAGACCAGATCTCGGAAACGGGTGGAGCTATCGACTTGAAATTTCGGGCTGGGTAGAGCTATCGACTTGAAATTTGGTTTTTGAATAGCCCGGACAACGTAGTCCGGACAACTTCGGACTCATCGGCTAGTCTCATATATATTTTGAAGACCTCTGTTTGTATGTTTGTATGTTTGTATGTTTGTCATTTATACAAATCTACGATGCTCGACCGATCGGGACGAAACTTGGTATGTTTGTGTAGTTTGACCAGGCGGTGGACGTTGTCGTATTGGCGAGCCCGTGCGGCGCCAGCCTCGCGCATGCGCAGACCAAATCTCGAAAACGGGTGGAGCTATCGACTTGAAATTTGGTTTTTGAATAGCCCGGACAACGTCGGGCTCATCGGGTAGTATTATATATGTGTGTGTAATCGTAAGCGATGCAACTCGAACATGATTAACAAAAGTCGCCTAAGCCATGAAATCTCTAGATGGGCCCGACCTTCACTTAAAATTGTCTATTTTGAAGGTGAAGGTCAAGTGGGGTCACGATTTGACCAGTCCAAAACACTGCCGGACAAAAGTACCCGACAAACGTGCCCGTCGAAATCCATCCGGTTTTACCCGATTTGACCTTGAATTGATTATTTTGAAGGTCAAGGTCAGGTCGGGGTCACGATTTGACCAGTCCAAAACACTCAGTGGACAAAAGTAACCCTATGTATAAAATGTCGTCGAAATCCCATCAAAATTGGTGATTTGACCTTGAATTGACACGATATCAAGGTCAAGGTCACGTCGCACGGGCAACTTAATAGGTTTATGCCCCTCACCGGCCGAAAATACACCCACATACCAAGTTTCATCGAAATCGGGTCGGCCGTTTTCGAGTTCATCGATTACACACACACACACACACAAACACACAAACATATCTTCCAAAATATATAATAGACTAGCCGATGAGCCTGACGTTGTCCGGGCTATTTAAAAACCAAATTTCAAGTCGATAGCTCCACCCATTTCCGAGATATGATCTGCGCATGCGCGAAGCTGGCGTCACACGAGCTCGGCGACCCGATAAAATTCGTATCCGGGGCAAGATACATTCACATACAAAATTTCACGTCGATAGCTCCACCCGTTTCCGAGATCTCGTCTGCGCATGCGCGAAGCTGGCGTCGCACGGGCTCGGCGACCCGATAAAATTCGTATCCGGGACAAGATACATTCACATAGCAAATTTATATAAATATATAATAGACTAGCAGGTGGACCCGACTTCGTCCGGGCTGTTTCCCCTCTGCTTTTCCGCGAATTGCTCGATTTGACCTTGAATTGTCCATTTTGATGTTCAAGGTCAGGTGGGGTCACGATTTGACCCGTCCAAAACACTGCCCGGACAAAAGTACCACACAAAAGTACCCGTCGAAATCCATCCAGTTTTACCAGATTTGACCTTGAATTGATCATTTTGAAGGTCAAGGTCAGGTCGGTGTCACGATTTGACCCGTCCGAAACACTCAGTCGACAAAAGTAACTATATGTATCAAATTTCGTGGAAATCCAATCAAAATTCGCGATTTGACCTTGATTGACCCGACTTCAAGGTCAAGGTCACGACACACGGGCAAATGAATAGGCTTATGAGAATCCCCACACGAAAGTATCCCTAGACACTAATTTTTATCGAAATCCCTTGATATTAAGCGTTTGACCTTGAAATGACCCGATGTCAAGGTCAAGGTCACGTCGCATGGACAAAGTAATAGGCATATGCAACTCCCCGGCCGAAAGTACCCCCAAATACCAAGTTTCATCGAAATCGGCTCAGCCGTTTTCGAGTCCATCGCGAACACACAGACAGACAGACAGACACACACACAGATTTCCCAAAATAGATAATAGACTAGCCGATGAGCCCGACGTTGTCCGGGCTATTCAAAAATTTCAAGTCGAAGCTCCACCCGTTTCCGAGATCTCGTCTGCGCATGCGCGAAGCTGGCGTCGCACGGGCTTGGCGACCCGATAAAATTCGTTTCCGGGGCAAGATACATTCACATACCAAGTTTCAAGTCGATAGCTCCGCCCGTTTCCGAGATCTGGTCTGCGCATGCGCTGCACGGGCGTCGCACGGGCTCGCCAATACGACAACGACCACCGCCTGGTCAAACTACACACACGTACCAAGTTTCGTCCCGATCGGTCGAGAATCGTAGATTTGTATTAATGACAAACAGACAGACAGAGGTCTTCAAAATATATATGAGACTAGCAGGTTAGCCCGCCACTGGCGGCGTTGGTCCGAAACATTACATTTGTTTTCGCTTTTCAATGAGTTAATCGTGCCTTTTTAAGAGAAATTATTGTACCCTCCCTAAAAGAGGTATGATTTAAGGTACATCGGGCGGAAAAAAACTGACCCGATGATGTCGTTGTTGTTGGCATTCAGGGCTTCGGGTCGTTGTTGGCATCACGGCTCGGGGCTACCCGAAAAATCTCACATTGTCGTATAGGGAAAATAGGATTGCGTGTATTTAGTAATTTTAACTAATTATTTTCTCGCCAACAATGTCGTTGTTGTTGATATTTACGGCTTGGGGGCTATTTTCTCGCCAACAATGTCGTTGGCGTTCACGGTTTGGGGCAGTGGAAGTCCAGTCAGATTCGGGACGTATCGCAGTGCCTCGGATTCACTTAAATTTCAGCAGCCATATAGCTGCGTCATTTAGCAGGAATTGTGGTGTGTAAGTTTATACTTTAAAATCTGAATGTTTCGGAAATAGACTAAGATTTTCAGCCGTAACAAAAAATGTATACATCAGAAAATGTAAATTCTATATTTTGCGAGGTATTTGCAAGTTTTGGCTCAACGGGTTTAGCAGTTTGAAGTGAATATGGATATAAAAATATACATATACAGATATAAACTAATGTAGAGTTACTCCTCTTGGATCGCGAGCGAATATCAACCCGATTAACCCCGCCGTGTTTGCGGTGATTTTATTGATTGGAAGTGGAGAATGAGTGATCATAGCTTGTCCAAAATGCGACGACGGCGATCCCCGTGGATTTTTACACTTATATACGAAATTTGAGCTCAATCCGTCCAGGCGTTTTCGATTCCATGACGTACCCACATACATATATATATATATACACACATATATATATACGTAGTTCTCAAAATATATAGTAGAAGCAGGTTAGCCCGCCACCGGCGGCGTTTGTCCGAAACATGACATTTTTTGGAATTATTTTGTTTTTATTTATATTTTAAAAAAATAAAATATAAATTTTATGTTTTTTAAATTTAATTTATATTTTTTTGATTTTTTTAATATTTATTGAATTATTAATCTGCTTTTTATTATTAATTTTTATAATGAAAAATTGACCCGATGAAATCCCCCCTTCCTAGGAACGACAGACAACTCATTCTTTGTTTTTCAATGGGTTAATTCATGGTACCCGTCCTAAACTTCCCCGTTATTTAACCTGCCCGTGGCCATTGAGCAGCGATAACATTGCATTGCATTGAAAACAAACGCTTCCCGTCGTGAAATCTCTCTGCGATAACATTGCATTGAATTGAAAACAAACGCTTCCCGTCGTGAAATCTCTCTGCATAATATTTCGAGTCTGCCGTACCCGTCCTAGTGTCGTATTTCGAGCGATAACATTGCATTGAATTGAAAACAAACGCTTTCCGTCGTGAAATAAACAAACGCTTTCCGTCATGAAATCTCTCTTAATAATATTTCGAGCGACTCCCGTCATACAGATAAGTAGATAGCGAAAACGACGCTCTTTATATAGACACTGCGGAAAACGAACGCTCTTTATATATCAACAATATTAACCCCGAAGTACCGATTGCGGTGATTTTGATGATTGGGAAGGGAGAAACGGTGCTCTGAGCTTCTCCAAAACGCGACACGCCGGTGTCCGTGGGATTTTACACTTATATACGAAATTTGAGCTCAATCCGTCCACGCGTTTTCGATTCTATGAATTACCCACATATATACACACATACAGTATAAGGCCCGTGGTTTTTTACATGTCCACGGAAGACCACGCGCGATTTTTCCGTGGTTTTTCCGTGTTCAAAATCTGAACTCGCTAAGAACACGGTCTGGGTAAACGTGTTCAATCGTGTTCAGATTCTGAACACGCTCTGATCACGTTTGAACACGCTCTGATCACGTTTGAACACGGAACATCCACGCTATGATCACGGTACGACGAACGGGTGACCACGGCCAAATGATCACGTTTGAACACGGAACATCCACGCTATCACCACGGGTGACCACGGCCATAACACAGGTGACCGCGACATGAACACGGAGGAACATGGCTGAACACGGAGCCATCGCTAGCGGCCATCGCTTGGCACGCCGCGGTGGCGGAGCTCGCGGTGTGCGTTACGTAATTAGTTATCACCTGCCTAGTCCAAAATATATTCTCTAAATTTCTGGCCAAATTAGCAAATGAGCAGCACCATTTTATTTAACGGAAATTTCATCGAAATTCAACCCGTCGATTGTGAAAATTGTCCCAGAAAAAGTAAAGATACCAATATAGCGCGATTACTCAGAAAAATAACTTATATATGGGAGTCGGAATTGTACCGATACACATGCATTATTTCAAGCATGCAGGGTGCTAACTTAATACTAAATAACTCGAATGTTTTGACAGGAACATATGACTATATATATTTATTGAATTTTATAGATTTACATCTTCTGATCGAAAATATCTTGACGGGACCTTTGATAAATGTTCAATTTAGTTTCAATTAAGAATGTTTCTGGTATCAATGTCCGTTAGTTTTTAACAAACCTTGATCACGTTTAAATACGGAACATCCACGCTATGACCACGGGGCGATCACGGCCATAACACAGGTGACCGCGACATGAACACGGAGGAACACGGAGGAACACGGAGGAACACGGAGGAACATGGCTGAACACGAAGGCATCGCTGGCGGCCGGGGCTTGGTACGCCGCGGTGGCGGAGCTCGCGGTGTGCGTTACGTAATTAATTATCACCTCCCTAGTCCAACATATATTCTCGAATCTGAACACGCTCTGATCGCGTTTGAACACGCTCTGATCACGTTTGAACACGGAACATCCATGCCATGACCACGGGTGACCACGGCCATAACACAGGTGGCCGCGACATGAACACGGAGCCATCGCTGGCGGACGGAGCTTGGCACGCCGCGGTGTGCGTTACGTAATTAGTTATCACCTCCCTAGTCCAAAATATATTCTCGAAATTGCTGCTCAAATTGGACAATGGGCAGCACCATTTCATTTAACGGAAATTTCATCGAAATTCAACCCGTCGATTGTGAAAATTGGCACAGAAAAGGTAAAGATATCAATATAGCGCGATTACTCATAAAAATAACCTATATATGGGAGTCGGAATTGTACCGATACACATGCATTATTTCAAGCAGGGTGTTAACTTAATACTAAATAACTCGAATATTTTGACAGGAACATATGACTATATATATTTATTGAATTTTATAGATTTACATCTACCTGATCGAATATATCTTGACGGGGCCTTTGACAAATGTTCAATTTAGATTCAATTTAGAATGTTTCTGGTATCAGTGTCCGTTTAGTTTTAAACAAACCTTTGAACGTTGTGTCGGATCAGAACCTTTCAACTGATTTTACTCCAATATATTTACACGAACATATGAATATTTAATATGTGTTAAAAGAATAATATATTCTGACCTGATATAATTCGTTACATGAAAACTATTTCGATGGATGGGTGGCTTCATTTTGCTAATTCTTTCATACGTGTATAATCGATATTCGTAACCAGCGCAGAGGGCTTCATCTCAAAATGTCCCTATTTTAACTTTGATTTTACTGCAATATTTTGTTTACAGAAATATGTGGTTATGTTTTATATATATTAAACGAATAAAGTATTCAAACTGATAATCGGTCGTTACAAGCATGGCAATTATGTCAACGGAAACTTATTTATTGTCAGTTTTGATAACCTACATGATGTGGGTGGGGTTAGGATATTTACTGTTAATGATGACCATAACCTGCTTGTGTGTATATTCGAACTCATGACAAGTGCCCTCCAATAAGTTTTACGATAATATTTAATTTTATATACTTTCTGCATTTCCCCAGTTGGCATAGCGCCTGCATACTAACTAATCAGTTTCACGTGCCCGAACAAGTGCATAATATGTCTTTAACTAATGAATTTGTATAATGTTATATCCAATTTTTCAGCCATTTGTTAGAACACGATATCGCCGCACAAACTACCGAAACCATTTGCGTATATGTAATATGAACAAACACAAGAAAATAGCAATGCCAACTAAAATAAAATGCGACAACAAAACATGACACGGATATAAAGGCCATAGACACAGATAAACAAATATGCATATATATATAATTCAATATATGAAATTGTTTTTTATTATAAAAGATTTTATCTGACAATTCTTTATTCATTGACGAAATCAATCCGGCCAAATATACCCTAACAAAGCCTACTGCAAGTAATACTGCGGCAACTCTTTGATGTCGCGGATTATTCACACATCCTGGCTCCCGCACTGTCCCTGAAAAGAGTAGGTGCCGCTCTGCATTGGGATGCAGACCACAGGGTAAACACTGCTGACCACGCTATTAGCATGGATGACCACGGCATGACACGACTTCGTACACGGATGACCACGGAGTGCACTCAGAGTGCATAATATGTCTTTAACTTATGAATTTTTGTAATGTTATATCAAAGTATTCAGCCATTTTTTGGAACACGATATCGACGCACAAACAAAATGCGACAACAAAACATGACACGGATATAAAGGCCATAGACACAGATAAACAAATATGCATATATATATAATTCAATATATTAAATTGTTTTTTATTATAAAAGATTTTATCTGACAATTCTTTATTCATTGACGAAATCAATCCGGGCCAAATATACCTAACAAAGCCAACCGAAAGTAATACTGCGGCAACTCTTTGATGTCGCGGATTATTCACACCTCCCGCACTGTCCCTGAAAAGAGTAGGTGCCGCTCTGCGTTGGGATGCAGACCACGGGGTAAACACTGCTGACCACGCTATTAGCATGGATGACCACGGCATGAACACGACTTCAACACGGATGACCACGGAGTGCACTCAGAGTGCATAATATGTCTTTAATTTATGAATTTTTGTAATGTTATATCCAACTTTTCAGCCATTTGTTGGGACACGATATCGACGCACACACTACCGAAACCGTTTGCGTACATGTAATATGAACAAACACAAGAAAATATTAATGCCAACTAAAATAAAATGCGACAACAAAACATGCCACGGATATAAAGGCCATTGACACGGATTAACAAACATGCATATATATAATTAAATATCTGAAATTGTTTTTTATTATAAAATATTTTATCTGACAATTCTTTATTCATTGACGAAATCAATCCGGGCCAAATATATCCGAAAAAAGCCTACCGCAAGTAATACTGCGGCAACTCTTTGATGTCGCGGATTATTCACACCTCCCGCACTGTCCCTGAAAATAGTAGACGCCGCTCTGCACTGGGGTGCAGACCACGCCGTAAACACGGCTGACCACGCTATTAACACGGCATGAACACGACTTCAACACGGATGACCACGGCGTGTACTCAGATGACCACGACATTGAACATGCCGTTTTTGAACACGCTGGCCATATTGCCGAAATTGATCACGCTAAGAACACGACTTCAACACGGATGACCACGGCGTGAACTCGGATGACCACGGCATGTATACGCCGTGTTCAGACCGTTTTTGAACACGCTGGCCATTTTTCTGAAGTTGACCACGCTAAGACCACGCGCGATTTTTCCGTGTTTTTTCCGTGTTAAAATGTTGGCCACGTGTGGTTTTGAAAAAACCACGGGCCTTGTACTGTATATACATATATATATACGGAAGTCTCAAAATATATAGTAGACTAGCTGGTGGACCCGACTTCGTTCGGGCTGTTTCCCCTCTGCTTTTCGGCGAATTGTGCGATTTGACATTGAATTGTCCATTTTGAAGGTCAAGGTCAGGTGGGGTCACGATTTGACCCGTCCAAAACACTGCCCGGACAAAAGTACCCGTCGAAATCCATCCGGTTTTACCCGATTTTACCTTTAATTGATTATTTCGAAGGTCAAGATCAGGTCGGGGTCACGATTTGTCCCGTCCAAATCACTCAGTGGACAAAAGTAACCCTATGCATCAAATTTCGTCGAAATCCCATAACAAATCGCGACTTGACCTTGAATTGACCCGATTTCAAGGTCAAGGTCACGTGATTTGACCTTGAATTGTCCATTTTGAAGGTCAATGTGAGGTGGGGTCACGATTTGACCCGTCCAAAACACTGCCCGGACAAAGGTGCCCGACAAAAGTACCCGTCGAAATCCATCCGGTTTTACCCGATTTGACCTCGAATTGATCATTTTGAAGGTCAATGTCAGGTCGGGGTAACGATTTGACCCCTCCAAAACACTCAGTGTACAAAAGTAACCCTACGTATAAAATTTCGTCGAAATCCCATCAAAATTCGCGATTTGACCTTGAATTAACCCGATTTCAAGGTCAAGGTCACATCGCACGGGTACACGAATAGGCTTACGACACTCCCCATACGAAAGTATCCCCCAGACACCAATTTTCATCGAAATCCCGTGATACCCGGGCGTTCGACCTTGAAATGACCCGATTTCAAGGTCAAGGTCTCGTCGCACGGGCAAATTAATAGGCACATGCCAGTCCACGGCCGAAAAGCACCCCCACATACCAAGTTTTATCGAAATCGGCTCGGCCGTTTTCGAGTCTTTCGCGAACACACAGACAGAAAGACAGACTCACAGACAGACACACAGATCTTCCAAAATATATAATAGACTAGAAGGTGACTCGACTTCGTCCGGGATTTGACCATGAATTGTCTATTTTGAAGGCCAAGGTCAAGTGGGGTCACGATTTGACCCGTCCAAAACACTGCCCGAACAAAAGTACCCGACAAAAGTACCCGTCGAAATCCATCCATCCATACGGAAGTCTCAAAATATATAGTAGACTAGCTGGTGGACCCGACTTCGTTCGGGCTGTTTCCCCTCTGCTTTTCGGCGAATTGTGCGATTTGACATTGAATTGTCCATTTTGAAGGTCAAGGTCAGGTGGGGTCACGATTTGACCCGTCCAAAACACTGCCCGGACAAAAGTACCCGTCGAAATCCATCCGGTTTTACCCGATTTTACCTTTAATTGATTATTTCGAAGGTCAAGATCAGGTCGGGGTCACGATTTGTCCCGTCCAAATCACTCAGTGGACAAAAGTAACCCTATGCATCAAATTTCGTCGAAATCCCATAACAAATCGCGACTTGACCTTGAATTGACCCGATTTCAAGGTCAAGGTCACGTGATTTGACCTTGAATTGTCCATTTTGAAGGTCAATGTGAGGTGGGGTCACGATTTGACCCGTCCAAAACACTGCCCGGACAAAGGTGCCCGACAAAAGTACCCGTCGAAATCCATCCGGTTTTACCCGATTTGACCTCGAATTGATCATTTTGAAGGTCAATGTCAGGTCGGGGTAACGATTTGACCCCTCCAAAACACTCAGTGTACAAAAGTAACCCTACGTATAAAATTTCGTCGAAATCCCATCAAAATTCGCGATTTGACCTTGAATTAACCCGATTTCAAGGTCAAGGTCACATCGCACGGGTACACGAATAGGCTTACGACACTCCCCATACGAAAGTATCCCCCAGACACCAATTTTCATCGAAATCCCGTGATACCCGGGCGTTCGACCTTGAAATGACCCGATTTCAAGGTCAAGGTCTCGTCGCACGGGCAAATTAATAGGCACATGCCAGTCCACGGCCGAAAAGCACCCCCACATACCAAGTTTTATCGAAATCGGCTCGGCCGTTTTCGAGTCTTTCGCGAACACACAGACAGAAAGACAGACTCACAGACAGACACACAGATCTTCCAAAATATATAATAGACTAGAAGGTGACTCGACTTCGTCCGGGCTTTGACCATGAATTGTCTATTTTGAAGGCCAAGGTCAAGTGGGGTCACGATTTGACCCGTCCAAAACACTGCCCGAACAAAAGTACCCGACAAAAGTACCCGTCGAAATCAATCCGGTTTTACTCGATTTGACCTTCAATTGATCATTTTGAAGGTCAAGGTCAGGTCGGGGTCACGATCTGACCCATCCAAAACACTCAGTGGACAAAAGTAACCCTATGTATAAAACTTCGTCTAAATCCCTTCAAAATTGGCGATTTGACCTTGAATTGACCCGATTTCAAGGTCAAGGTCACGTCGCACGGGCATATGAATTTGCTTATGAGACTCCGCATACGAAAGTACCCCCACATACCAAGTTTCATCGAAATCCCGTGATATTCGGGTGTTTGACCTTGAAATGACCCGATTTCAAGGTTAAGGTCACGTTGCACGGGCAAATTAATAGGCCTATGCCACTCCACGACGGAAAGTAGCCCCACATACCAAGTTTCACCGAAATCCCGTGATATTCGGGCGTTTGACCTTGAAATGACCCGATTTCAAGGTCAAGGTCACGTCGCACGGGCAAATTAATATGCCACTTCCCGGCCGAAGGAACCCCCACATACCAAGTTTCATCGAAATCCCGTGATATTCGGGCGTTTGACCTTGAAATGACCCGATTTCAAGGTCAAGGTCACGTCGCACGGACAAATCAATAGGCCCATGCCACCCCCAACCGAAAATACCCCCACATACCAAGTTTCATTGAAATCGGCTCTGCCGTTTTCGAGTTCATCGCGAACACAGACACACACACCACACAGATCTTCAAAAATATATAATAGACTAGCCGATGAGCCTGACCTTGTCCGGGGTATTCAAAAACCAAATTTCAAGTCGATGGCTCCACCCGTTTCCGAGATCTGGTCTGCGCATGCGCGAAGCTGGCGTCGCACGAGCTCGGCGATCCGATAAAATTCGTATCCGGGGCAAGATACATTCACATAGCAAATTTCAAGTCGATAGCTCCACCCGTTTCCGAGATCTCGTTTGCGCATGCGCGAAGCTGGCGTCGCACGGGCTCGGCGACCCGATACAAATCGTATCCGGGGCAAGATAGATTCACATACCAAATTTCAAGTCGATAGCTCCACCCGTTTCCGAGATCTCGTCTGCGCATGCACGAAGCTGGCGTTGCACGGGCTCGGCGACCCGATAAAATTCGTATCCGGGGCAAAATACATTCATATAGCAAATTTCAAGTCGATACCTCCACCCGTTTCCGAGATCTCGTCTGCTCATGCGCGAAGCGGGCGCCGCACGGGCTCGCCAATACGACAACGTCCACCGCCTGGTCAAACTAGACACACGTACCAAGTTTCGTCCCGATCGGTCGAGAATCGTAGATTTGTATAAATGACAGACAAACATACATACAGACAGACAGACAGACAGAGGTCTTCAAAATATATATGAGCCTAGCCGATGAGCCCGACGTTGTCCGGGCTATTCAAAAACCAAATTACAAGTCGATAGCTCCACCCGTTTCCGAGATCTGGTCTGCGCATGCGCGAAGCTGGCGTCGCACGGGCTCGGCGACCCGATAAAATTCGTATCCGGGGCAAGATACATTCACATACCACAGTTCAGGGCTATTCAAAAACCAAATTTAAAGTCGATAGCTCCACCCGTTTCCGAGATCTCGTCTGCTCATGCGCGAAGCGGGCGCCGCACGGGCTCGCCAATACGACAACGTCCACAGCCTGGTCAAACTAGACACACAAACCAAGTTTCGTCCCGATCGGTCGAGAATCGTAGATGTGTATAAATGACAGACAAACATACATACAGACAGACAGACAGAGGTCTTCAAAATATATATGAGCCTAGCCGATGAGCCCGACGTTGTCCGGGCTATTCAAAAACCAAATTTCAAGTCGATGGCTCCACCCGTTTCCGAGATCTGGTCTGCGCATGCGCGAAGCTGGCGTCGCACGAGCTCGGCGACCCGATAAAATTCGTATCCGGGGCAAGATACATTCACATAGCAAATTTCAAGTCGATAGCTCCACCCGTTTCCGAGATCTCGTTTGCGCATGTGCGAAGCTGGCGTCGCACGGGCTCGGCGACCCGATACAAATCGTATCCGGGGCAAGATAGATTCACATACCAAATTTCAAGTCGATAGCTCCACCCGTTTCCGAGATCTCGTCTGCGCATGCACGAAGCTGGCGTTGCACGGGCTCGGCGACCCGATAAAATTCGTATCCGGGGCAAAATACATTCATATAGTAAATTTCAAGTCGATACCTCCACCCGTTTCCGAGATCTCGTCTGTTCATGCGCGAAGCGGCCGCCGCACGGGCTCGCCAATACGACAACGTCCACCGCCTGGTCAAACTAGACACACGTACCAAGTTTCGTCCCGATCGGTCGAGAATCGTAGATTTGTATAAATGACAGACAAACATACATACAGACAGACAGACAGACAGAGGTCTTCAAAATATATATGAGCCTAGCCGATGAGCCCGACGTTGTCCGGGCTATTCAAAAACCAAATTTCAAGTCGATAGCTCCACCCGTTTCCGAGATCTCGTCTGCGCATGCGCGAAGCTGGCGTCGCACGGGCTCGGCGACCCGATAACATTCGTATCCGGGACAAGATACATTCACATTCCAAATTTCAAGTCGATAGCTCCACCCGTTTCCGAGCTCTCGTCTGCGCATGCGCGAAGCTGGCGTCGCACGGGCTCGGCGACCCGATAAAATTCGTATCCGGGGCAAGATACATTCACATAGCAAATTTCAAGTCGATAGCTCCACCCGTTTCCGAGATCTCGTCTGTGCATGCGCTGCACGGGCGTCGCACGGGCTCGCCAATACGATAACGACGACCGCCTGGTCAAACTACACGGGCAAGATACATTCACATAGCAAATTTCAAGTCGATAGCTCCACCCGTTTCAGAGATCTGGTCTGCGCATGCGCGAAGCTGGCGTCGCACGGGTACGGCGACCGATACAATTCGTATCCGGGGCAAGATACATTCACATAGCAAATTTCAAGTCGATAGCTCCACCCGTTTCCGAGATCTCGTCTGTGCATGCGCTGCACGGGCGTCGCACGGGCTCGCCAATACGATAACGACGACCGCCTGGTCAAACTACACACAAGTACCAAGTTTCGTCCCGATCGGTCGAGAATCTTAGATTTGTATCAATGACAGACAAACATACAGACAGACAGACAGACAGAGGTCTTCAAAATATATATGAGATTACTTACTTTATTATTTTGATGTTAATAAAGCTCCCCGTAAAATTAAAACAGTTCCCGGGTTTTGAGTCTTGACTTGGTGGAATATATTATCTACGGGCGTATCCAAAGTAGACCAACGGAGATATCCATGACATGATCTAATCGTCACGGGGCTTGAAAGTAATTATACGATCAATACGGTCTGTCATTTAGAAAAAGATGTCAATGACCAACTTGTGGAATAAAAAAGAGGGTTATCATGAAAACACGATGTAAATATATGGAGAAACTCACAACTCTACGGATTCCCGACCAGGCTGTGACGGATGGTCGTCATGTTTCTTATAATTTGAATAAGTTAACCAACATTAACTCCAAATACAAAATCCCAAGTGAGATGTTCTGGGCTTCATTCCATTTAGTTCCGTTTGATATATAAGTGATGACGACAAATTATTCAATATGATTCACTAATAGGGTGTTGGTCTACATGTACAAAGCGATTCAACTTGAAATCAATAAGGGTGCGTTCACATCGATGTAGATCCATGTACACAAATATGCGAAGTTTTGTGTCATGGATTACAATGATCACAACATGATTACTGGTATTGTTCGCGCGCTCGTCAGTTCTATGGTAATGGATAATTCACTTCAGTTTTGGTCTCGTCAGTTTAGGCCAGACAAAAAAAAATGAATCCACTATCAGCAGATGAAAGCGATTGATCCATGTCGCACAGGGACGTGCCTATAATAACCCCGTGAAGGGGGTTACAGATTGGAATTTCCAACTGCACCTCATTCCCTTGAACCAGACAAATACCACGAGCTTGCATGCATAGTTCCAATTGCACCCATGCCCTTGAGTTTTGATTTCCCCCAACTTTTCCCTCACATGCTTGGACAGAATCAACTTGGTGGACTATATAGGTCTGAGCAAATTTTTATATCCTGGAAATTGACAAAATCCTAATATCCAGTAGTCTAACTCGTGGGAGAGTGACGTATCTACGTTATTTTTTAAACTTTTGTCTCGATCCCTTTAGCTTTTGCTGTACCGGGCGCGGGCGGGGTGGGGTGGGGGGCAGGACCATGCAGTATCATGATCGGTCCGGTGTGACAATTTTGAAATATGAACATGAAAATCGCACAATCCAAGCAACTAGATTGACCTTCAGCTTTCCAACATTACACCCATAATCTCTTACAAACTACACGAACATTGACCATTGATAATGAAACACGACGCGAAATTTCAGAAAGCGTTGAAGCCGTATCAAAAACTGTGTGTCACTCTGCCATTCCTTGCTTCTGATTGCGAACCGAGTTTCTGATTTCGGATTCAGAAATATGCAAAATCGTACCAAATGTTTGCTCGGCCATTTGCATACCAAATACTTAAATGTGATCATCTTATATAGCGAACCATCTGATTCCATTGAATAGCTTAATACGTGTGTTTAACTGACAAAGATTACGCACGATTTTGCGCCAGGCCCGAGTAATGTTTAAATCCTATTTGCCTGTCGCAATGCCTCGGCGTTGACCGTGACTTACAACGGATACGATTTTTGCTCACACTAATGATTACCATTTTTGTTCTGTGCATGTGGATTTCTGCATATAAGCGTAAACACTAATCTAGTGTGCGTGTGTAGTAAATATGGGAGGCCAAATTCACATTTAATAGCAAATTCCGCTTAAGTGTAATATCACACTTAAGCGTAATATGACGCTTAAGCTAATAGCCTCACTCACAATTCCATTACGCTTAAGCGTAATATGTTTTCATAGCCTTACTACCTTACATATACTACTATCATCCAAGGT
Source organism: Siphonodentalium dalli (assembly GCA_032622095.1). NCBI lineage: Eukaryota > Metazoa > Mollusca > Scaphopoda > Gadilida > Siphonodentaliidae > Siphonodentalium > Siphonodentalium dalli. Next base: position 163,312,750 of record CP136064.1, read on the forward strand.
AGATATATATTAAAAGTTACTAACATCAGTAATTGGCTGCATCCATTTCAGCTCCAGGGGAGTTTTGAGACATGGAATTTTAATTACGCTTAAGCGTAATGCCCTTACGCTTAGGCGTAATGCCATTATGCTTAAGCGTAATACAAATTCCATTATGCTTAAGCGTAATGGAAATCTGAATTACGCTTAAGCGTAATGTCATTACGCTTAAGTGTAATGGAATTACGCTTAAGTGTAATGGAATTACACTTAAGCGTAATTGGTTATTAAATGTGAATTTGGCCTCCCATAGTAGAGATGTACAAATATCTACACCAATGTAAACGATTCCTAACACGCAATACTTCTTCAAACGCTAAAATTTGACATTGAAAAATACTCAATAAAGCTTTTAGAACACGGAACATATTTTGTAAATTTTATTCGTTGCATGGCAAGGGCATTCGCTGAAAGGGGTATTTTTTCAAGTTTCATTTATTTGCTCACCACTCCCCTAAACCACCAGGCCCCAAACTTCGAGAAACTGCATGGATTATAATTTTCTTACTTATATATATCTATCCTCTAATTCTCAAATTTTAAGACCTAACTCCCCGTTGTTAGTCCGGGAGCTGATAGGGGTACCCTTGCACCCACTGGGACTTAACTTTACCCCAACCATTTTGTTCCTTATTACGTCCTTCAACTTTTAAGCGATGTTAACACGAAAAAAAGTGGCCGTGTAGACACCAGACAAGATGGCGTCCATCATGGCCGCCGTTTTTCAGACTAGGCCCTAAGTCAGTTTGTTGCACATTATAGCGGAATATCTAGTAAAATGTATACAATTGTATATATTTTCGTGAAGCTAAGACATAATTCCACTTTAATAGTGCAAAATTGACACTCCCCCATCCAAGATGGCCGCCAAAATGGCCGCCGGAACTTGAAAATATTACGTTTTTTCACTAATATCTTCTAGATCAGTTTATGCTGTTTGGAACTGGTTGAGATATGTAACTTTATTTCGTATTTTTATATTAAATGATCATTGGAGCAATAAAATATGCAATTATTGGGTTCCTAGACCTTTCGATCCCTCAAAAAATCGATTGTACAGAACGCGGTATAAAATTTCACAAACAATCACCATTGGGATTCTAGTCATATTTCAACAAGAAATGGACAGAACTTTGTAATGTAAGTGAGGCATATCATTACCTATCAATATTCCAACTCATTGGAACCAAAATTGTTACTTTGGCTCAAAATGGCTGCCAAAATGCCCGCCAAACTATGGAACATGGTAGATATTGCCCCAGCGTGTCCTGCAATCGTTTACAAGTTGTGGTTGATGTATAAAGTTGGATATTCTGCCTTCTATTCATTGAATACTAACATGCACCATGGTTGACTTTTACTATTGTCACCACTGACAGTACGAGAAATATTGGATTTTTCTCTAACAAACTTGACATAAATATCGGCAAAAATTCGCTTTTCAGGTTCGGTCCATTTTTTTCAAGTAAAATGTAACTATCTTTGGTATGAAGGTGTTTATTGTTTTGGCCTATCTTAAATGTGTCACACTACGTTGTTTATAGACCAAATTGCCCAATATGCCTTCCAAAATGGTAACCAAATTTGGTAAAAGTTGATTTTTTTCATATATCCCGAACATTATTATCTGCGTTTTCCGAAAAGGTAGCAAATTGTGACTCACTTGGTTATTATACGTGTTAGTTAATTAACTGACAATTACATGTTTTATTCTGGTTGTCCCAGTTCCGTATAGGGCATGGCAAATTCATTTTAAAGTTGCAGTATGGGATTTTGCAGAGGACCTCTTTTGTGATTCTGGCCATAATCATTGAAGGAAAATGGGCAGAACTTTGAGATGGAACTGAGTTGAACCATAATATGTGGCTATTCTGGCCCATTATGCTAAAATTTTATCAACTGGATACAGGGTGGATGCGAAGATGGCAGTCAGGGAATTAATATTTGGTCATAGGTGGGGTGAATAGGTATACAGGGAGTTATTGTATGTCATGGATGATGTAAATATGTATACAATGAGTGACTATTTGGTTATGAGTGGGGTGTCCATGGTGAGATGTATAGGCATACATATAGGAGTGGCTGTATGGTCATGTGTGAAGTGAATCGGTATACATGTAGTGACTGTATTGGTATGGTTGTGTGTACCCAGTACGGGTGTACCCGGTGTGGCTGTATGGGCATAGATGTGGTGTATGGATATAGCGAGAGTAGCTACATCGTCATCTGTGTGTTGTTTATATATATATATATTATATATATATATATATGTAGTGACTGTAAGGTCATGGTGTACCGTGTGTGGTTGTATTGTGACAGGTTGGTGTATATGCATACATATGCTGTTTGTATGAACATGGACGAGTGTGTGTGGATAAATAGGGAGTGATTTTATCGTTATGGGTAATGTGTATAGGTGTACATGGAATGACTGTACGGTCATGATTTAAGTGTATATTCACCATACACCATACAGTCACTCCATGTACACCAATTCACCTCACCATACAGCCACTCCTTGTATGCATATACATCTCACCATAGACACTCCACTCATAACCATATAGTATACCTATTCACATCATTCATGACATACAATAACTCACTGTGTACCTATTCACCTCACCTATGATCATACAGTAACTATGTGGCCGCCATCTTGGCATCCAGCCTGTATCCTGTTGATCAAATTTTATCATAATGCCAGAATAGCCACATATTATGGTTCATCTCAGTTCCGTATCAAAGTTCTGCCCATTTTCTTTCAATAATATGGCCAGAATCACAAAAGAGGTTATCTGCTCCCATGTATGCGGTACTATACTTCAAGTGAGGGTACGTCTTTCCTATGGGTTTGTGCCTCCCCTATGGGTGTGTGACTCCTCTGTGATTATATAACGCCCCTTCCCTATTGTTTTGTAAGTGATTATATCGCTTAAACTCCTCATTTTCTATATTGATTTTTTCTTATAGGTCTTTATTTACTTATTTCTTCCAATAAAATCGCGATCTTAAAGTCCTTCTTTTTTCGACCCACGCATACATTTTTGGACACTTCTGGAATCTTATCTTCGCACGCATGTCCAAATGTTCTCGAAGCTTTCGAACCTTCGATATCTCGAATATACTCGAAGCTTTTCACACTCCAGTTTACAGCTACCCCTTTAAAAATTGGTACATTAACACCTGTAATCGAATTTCAAAATCGCTCGATAAAACATGCCATTTACCTCTAGATAGAGAAAACAAGGAATGTTCTGGAAGCCGCGTGAAATCCAATAAATAAGATTTTCTGTTCTCTGGAAGGTTCGCTGGCTTCGCTGGACGAGTTATAAAGCATATCTTCTCTGTCTCTTCTCTCAATGCCGTTTTCTATGGGAGTACCTAAAACGCTGAATCAGCAGCTGATCAGCAGGTTATCATCTAAAATGCTGATCAGCAGATTTCCGGATTTCAGTTTAACTCAAATATAACGATGCATTTTCAAAAGCATGCGCTTAAGTCATTAAAGCTGGGCAGTAGAATGTTCTGGTTTTTCTCGTCCAATAAAGCAAAATTGTTTCTCGTATACAACGTATTGGCCCAGGCACACAGTCCCTCAAAGGTTCGTAATTACATAATCTTCTCTGTGATAGACCGAAAAGCACAAACGCATGCAAAACTTACTAACTGCCGTTAGGGAGACTAGAGAGATATTCTGTCATTGCATGCAAAAATATATAATTTTCTGTATGGGATGTGATTAAATTTTCTTTATTTGGGGAGGGGTACATAACCTTCAATTTGCGACTGTACCCCCACATTGGACCAGACTAATTTCCAAACTTTGCTCTGGAGTATATGCCAGAATTGACACGATTGGCGCTAGCACAGAATTTTGCGAACTATGTGGAATAGCGAGCGCTATTTCCTTCGATGTCGTCTTCTGAACAGCAAGCATGACTATTAACCTCGGCCTGCGACCTCGGTCAATAGTACTGTTTTCTGTTCAAAAGACATCTCCTCGATAAAATAGTTTTTGCTAATCCTCCCCAAAAGCAGTCAATATGTGTATACTAATGACTTACTTCTTTCATACTTGACAACCGATGTGTTCTCACAATAATAATATATATACGCACAATATTCAATTTCGACCGACACTGAGGTGACGTTCACACATAGCCGGTGAAGCCGTTACCCGGCGAACCCGTTAGCCGGCGAAGGTTGGGCAGAGTGTTTACACATCGCCGGCGAAGATATGCATATATTCATGTGTCTCCTTTACTTGTTAATAGTTTTCGTTTTAGTTCTCACTGAACTGCAATATGATATGCTGTACACCTGTAAACATCTAGCCGCTTCCTGTTAGAGATATGGTTGGGCAGTATAGTGAAATGAAACTTTTTAGAAATGGAAATGCTGAAATTATTAATATCCAACTCAAACTTTCAGGTATTGCTATTGGTAATTTTATAGATATTTAAAAAACATTGTTAATGGTTTGTTTGGATTCATATACAGCATGTGAAGTGAGTGTCGCACCAAAAGCATGGCCATTGTCAGTTTTGAGATCTTTTCGTCGCATACATCTACAAATTGGTGTCTAATCATTCGGATTGGATTTTATATTATATATATAAGTTTCAACATCGCGAATCTATTGTGACACATTTTCCGTTTGCACATTATACAATAAAATATGTTTTTCATTTTACTCGGGCGTTCACCATGTCCATGTATATAGGGCCGTGGCGATGGGGTGTCTTATCCCAACTTCAATCAAAATATTCAAAAGCTGGAAATTTCATACCTGACACGCAATAGTTGGACATTTGACACCAGCAATATGTTGAAATTGTTCTCGTAGTTTTATTTTCATCAATTTGTTATTGGTGATTTCTTTAGGCAACATTTGCTTATTTTTTTTACCAAATTGTTGGACTGAAATGACCATCAGTTGGAAATGATCCAACCTTATTAGAGGTGCGTCAAGTTTGGAAAATGTCCAACAATTGGAAATATTAAGGCTGAATGCTAGGGTTTTGCAATTTTCAGGGTTCAGATTAAAAAAAATTCTCACGCCTGCCATAACCACGGTCGGTCGATAAATTCCACAGATGAACAGTCCCACACTCAGATTTAGATTATTGAACTAATTTTCCATTAAGTTTGAATCCATAGAAACGTGCCATCCCATTTCCTCCATATATATATATATGGACATACATGTACATGAATTAATTCCCTCGAATGCGCAACAAATGTACCATGCACATGCAGAGTACGTGTACCATCATCGGTTAGTATTTATAATAATAGCTTATAACCAAGGTGCGTGACCACCGACCTGACAGCTGATTAGAGACAATCAAACTGGCACACTGACCAATATATACACAGGTGAAAAGCGGGCTGGTCTATCAGAGATTTATACACAATAATATTGTTCGAGTTAATTGTTGAAAGGAAATCACCCATGACGGCATGACCCCAGATAAACATCTAACTTAACCGCAGAGCGAATTAGAATCCATACGACAATCAGGTGCTTGTACTAAATCATTTTATCCAAAAGTTGAAAACCGTATAGCTGAGTACCGGATAGCCGTAATTCTTATCCGGCGAAGTATAAACACTCTATTGTTATCGCTGCCGGCTAAAGCGAATGCGATCTTCGCCGGGTAATGTATAAACACCCCCTCAGTATACAGATGACCTACAACGAGTCCGCAGTTTATAGCGAAATTTACAAAACCGAGTACTGGACGAGATTTGTAAATTACCTCCATGAAACATAATTAAATCAATAAATGGGACCTATATAAGACATGTGATGATGTTTCGCGTAACTATGCGTTGTTTGTCTGGATAAAGAGTAGTCCCAGATAAATAAGACTATTTGATGTATTTAAGGGCGTAAAGATAATGAAATCTTTGTTGAAACTAAATCAAGAATAGTCACAAACACCGTTGTAATTCAAAGGTCACGTTTTCGCATTACTAACACATTTGGGTACAACTGACACTATTTCTTGTTATATGATGACCGTTGTATATCATTATTATAGCATCCTGTTAATGAATGGAATAAGGGTCGGATCATGCAATAAAATATGGCCCCACAAAACGAGGGCACACATACACTGAGTGGATATTTTATGCTCAGAAACCTAAGCCCGGAAGAAAAAAAACATTTAAAGATGGCATATCTCTTCTGGGCCACACTTAAAACAACGACATAAATGTTATAAAACCTAATTTCAAGACCACACATACCTTTTAGTTTTACTATGAGTAAAACAGACAAAACTGACGATTGGGTATATTAATGTCTATAAAGGCACAATGATTTCGAAAGTGATTTCGTCCTGCACATTATCTGAATCGAAATAGCATTTGCCTTCACGGACAGTACTAACAGGATAAAGTTCTCCTCTTACTACTCTCCTGACATTTATGTTCTAAAAATAGCCCATACAACTGTCCTGAAAGATTGGATGTAATATTCCACAGGAAATCGAAATAAAATAAATATTAATTGATAGAAGCGTTTCCTGACAGGTGTCTTAAATTCATATTTATTATTTTACTAGCAGGGTTACCCGGCGTTGCCCAGGTTAAAGTGATGTGAAACCCTCTGCATGCTGTGTATATTTGTTGGGAATAGAGAACACTCTTGCTCAAAGTGTTACACGTATTCTCATAAATTGTATATTCAAATAGCATCACAAAACACGATTCTTACTGTCATGGAATATAAGTAGTGGCCCACCTTGTCGATTGCCATTTATAGCGATTAATCCGCTTTATTTATTTATAACTGCGTATACTTCACACGTTATAATATGATACATGAACATCATAAACACATTAGTTTGCAAAAATAAAAGACGACAATTGGGTTTTACATATAGAGATGTATCAATCAATCTAGTGGGTTGGACTAATATCTTGAGGACACCTGACTATCATATATCCATGAAGATACAGTTGTTTTAAAGAAATTTCCAGGTGCTCCTCTGTTCATGGTGCTATATATTGGCTAAATATTCTCAGTTTAAAAGAAATGTTGTTGCGCAAGTATATCAGCTACATGTGCCAGACACAGAGCTAGATTTTGAGTTGTGTATATCAGTCGATGGGTCTGTTCTAAAAAATCCGCTGTATCGTGCAGATATACCCTTGTCAGATTTCAGTATTAGAGGATCCTGAAAAGTCATGTGCTACTGATTGCGTTTTCTTTTACATCAGAAGAAAATATATTTGACTGCACACTGTGACCACTATTTTTGAACAGGCATTCGATACATTTCCATATCTCTTGACAAATTGTAACTTTTTTGTGGAAACTGTATTGAATGGAACCGACTCAATTGTGTTATAATCTATATGCAATCCTCTGACGGTTCGAGGTCTCTCAGTTTGCAAGAATGTGAGTACCTCTTCTTCTATGTATCTCTTTATGCTAGCTCATTATGTGAATGCCCTGATTGCCATCCCCATATAAATATGACAGTTGAGAAGATATAATTGTTCAAGTAACTTAATTGGGTCACCATTTGTCGAGATTGTGAAATTTGAACGCCCAAAACTTCTTAAAATGATATGGAGATGGCCTGGTTGACTATATATAACTTATAGGTGGATAACGGCGAATAGCAATCTTATCAATGATAGTGCATATCCTCTCGCAAACCGTGACCCAAACGACACCAAATGTGATTTAATTCATCGTATCATTAGAGAAGAACGTGTATGAATTTGTTGCTAAATATATTTGTATCAGCTTGGTGCAAATGCCATCCTCATGCACGACTTTAACGGCGCCATTTTTGACATATTAAACCACGTCCATTAGACTCATGGATGCATGATATACTGGAGATGATTATATATAGGTTTGGTGGTAATCAGCAACTACACAAATTCTTAGAATAGTTATGACACCCCCCCCCCCCACATCTCTCACCCAAACGGCAGCAATTTGGCGTCTTTAAATCACACGATTATATTCCTCGTATCATAGAGAAGAATAATATATCAATTTGTTGGAAATTTGCGCTAAAAATAGTTTATCAAATCAATGCCTCCCTGCAACGCTGACTCGAACAGAGCCATATCGCGGAGGTGATTATGTATGCTTTTGTTCGAAATCGGCGACAAAACTATTTCACCATATTTTTTAAATTTTGCCGACCCCCCGACCCCTTTCTTCCCATAACACCAACAGCGTCACTTTAGAAAATTTTAACCCGCACCATTATCTTCCTTGTGACCTTGTAAAAAGTTACCCCTCTTATAACGACTTGATGCCATCTCGATTGCACACCGTGAAGTTATATACAGAACGCATGCAGAAAGACAGACAACACGATTTGATTTCTCGTATCATTTGAGAAGAATGTGTCTGAATTTGATGGTAATTGGTACTAAAAATATTTTGTATCAGTTTTGGTGACCCTCCCGTCCCTATTTTGGACTCAAGCGGTGTCACTTTTGTCACCGTTAAACCACACACTTAGACTCAATAGAGATTAGAGATGCATATATATAAAATTGGTGAAAATTGGCGAGTATACAAATTCGTATCAAATTCAAGGTCCCCATATCTCTCACTCAGAGGGCAACAAGTTGGTGTATCTAAACCACACATTAGATTCCTCGCATCACGGAGAATAATATGTATCAATCTGGTGGAAATCGGCGATAAACATATTGTTATAGTTTTTTGTGTCCCTCTCACCTCTATACACCACTTACTCAAATGACCCCACTCGTGACATCATTACACTTATGATATCACGGAGATGATTATTTAAGTTTGGTGCTAATCGGCGACTAAACAAATTTTTATAAAATTTGGTGCCCACCCTCCCCTCCCCATCTCTCACCAAAACAGCATCAATATGGCATCTTTAAATCACACGATTAGATTCCTCGTAGCATGGATAAGAACGTGTTTCAATTTGGTGGAAATTGGCGCTAAAAATATTATGAATCAATTTGGGTGCCCCTCTCACTTTCAGTGCACTCCTGACTCGAATGAGGTCACATTTGACAGATTTTAGCCACACCATTAGACTCCTCATACCATGGGGATGATTTTGTATATGTGTGGTGGCAATCGGCGTAATTCTCTATATATTCATATGAATTCGAGAATAAATCATCATCAACTAAACCCATTCTTATCAAATTTAGTGCCCACCCCACCCCAATCTCATCTAAAACGACAACAATTTGGCGTTGTTAAATCGCACAATTAGATTCCTTGTATCACGAAGAAGAATATATATCAATTTGGTGGAAATCGGCGCTAAAATTAGTTTGATCAATTTTGGTGCCCCTCTCTCCTTCCGTACACCCCTGACTCGAACGACGCCACTTTTGCCATATTTAAACCACACCATTAGATTATTCATATCATGGGGATGAGTATATGTAAGTTTTGTGGCAATCGGCGACAAAAAAAATATTCTGCCCCTCCCCATTTCTGCCCCTGACAACAACGGCGTCACTTTAGAAAATTCTAACCCCCACCATTATCTTTCTCGTAAAAAGATACCCCTAGTAGACCCCTTTGTCATCATCTAGATGGTCCCCTGTGAATTTCTATAGAACACAGACAGACAGACAGACAGACAGATAGACAGACATTCGCATAAGAAGAAGAAGATACCCTGGAAACTATATAAACATGTTAGGAAGCGATAGACAAACCATATATTTAAGTTATGAATGAATACAATGAATATGCATGCATGGGTGGAATAATGCGAGTGAGGTTTGGGAACTTTTCAATTAACATACTGTATATACTTGAGTGAACGCATGGACATATATATATATACAAGAGGTGTGTTGTTGGGGATTTTTGTTGCGATTGGCTCTCACCTAAATAGCTCTCACCTAAACGTTATAGGTCAAATGCATGCAAGCGTATAAATATAACTATTCAAATTACATGTACGCCTGAACTTTGTGACACATATGCGACCATGAAAAATATATTGTCTGACCGAGTCTACGCTGTTCCCAATATTAACAATGTGACAAACTAACAATAACATCAACAATATGTCAGAAACGATAAGAAAATATTAATCGTTTACCAAAATTTTCAATAATTTGTAATTGGTTCAATTAAAGCGTTCGAACAAGGCGGAAAATGCGATGATCACATGAAAGGTTTTGGCAAAGAACCAGACACGAAAAGCCCTCTAATATCTATGTTCAAACGCGAATATTAAATTCACCGGCTGATTCCGATTGATATATAGATCCATGTTACAGCGCTTCGTGTGGTATCGAATTAAATCATATTTGTTTTGTTTCAACATTTATCCTGATAACATTCCTGGCACATTGAAAATGTCCGGGCATTGTACTTGAAAGTCAACGGACTAGCAGGTTGTGACAATTTAGAGACAGTTGCCACGGCGATGGGTAATTAGGGCCTATATATAGCTCTAAATCTTCCCGAAACAAATATTTATCCTTCACTAAAGATTATCTAAACAGATATGCGGTATATGAAATTCCAAGAACCACGTTTTGGGAAAAAGAAACTAGGCTCGAACCACATGCACAACTATGTTTTATATTAGGATACCTGCGTTTGATTCGTAACGCCGTGAAGCATCCTCGGGCATGCGCGTCATTTGAACCTTCATTCGAACGAAAATCAACTCAAATCGAGTGAAATTTAAGAAACTGGTCTCCAATTTTACATTTTGTCTCGCCAAAACGGAAAATTTTAAGACTCGTTTCTTAAATTTCATATGAGAGAAACATTCATTTCATATCCTCTATATAATATATTTGTTAGATAACACAACTTTTACAGTTACACACTTGGCTTATTTGGGAAGCTGTCATCCCTTATACAAGTTAGAACTTTGTTCCACGAAACACGTTTGTGTCACCAAACGAACTTTTCAATGCAAGACTGATAGTGGATTGGATTGTGGTGGATAAACATTACAATACACTCAATTGATTCGAAACAGCACACAGCTATGGCTGAGTGAAAAAATCCATTGATGGAAATATGGTGACATCTCAGTTTTTTTATAACCTTTGACTAATGGTGCACCCTGTGGATGCCACTCAAACCAATATTTAAATATGCGCGTTGCTTGTCAGTCATGGTTTATTCCGCTATCTGAGACAATCACTGTTTTAAATGTGATAATTATATCCCACTGCGAGTTGTTCTACAATTATAAATCAGAGCCACCAGAAATATAATACTATTAAGGCAAATGTTATAGTTAACTGTTACAGAGCAATTGTCCACGAGATTCCTTGGCTATTTTAGCAGCACAGTTAGTCTTGCTCAGACAATAATCCTCATGGCTATCCATCGACCGCTAGACTGCTAGGTTCATTTTCATAAATTTGGATTATATATAGTCCAGATGGATTTTACAGGGCGAGGTTCAACGCCAAGCTACATTTGGTCATCGATCGGATATACATTGACGTGGTGTAGGATTATCCAATCAATGGGATTTGATGCCGGTCATACATATTATTAGTTTCCCCGTGTCTGTTCACGTAGTATGGGTTTTTACCTATACATGAAGCAGTCGTATCCATTGGGGCCGAACGGGATAGGGCTGGCTGATGGTGGGTAAAACTCCTGCTACGTGAATAGACACGGGGTGACGATCTGCTCACGTAGTACGGGTGTTTACCTACCTGAAGCAGTTGTATCAATGAGGCCGAATGGGATACGGCTCGCTGAGGGTAGGTAACAACCCGTGCTACGTGAACAGACACGGGGTGACGATTTTATCTATTGGCATTAACAATAGATTCAAAAAAACATACATGTTGCCCTTTTCCCATAGCAATTATTAGGGAAATTTGAACCTAATAAGTCAGTATTTGTTAATTTTGAACTGTATTAAAAAATAAAATAAAATTCATGTACTGTTTGATATTTTTTACCATAACAAAAGATTTCACTGTAGCGTGTCGGGGGTAGGGGTATCTAAAGGATGTACCACTGGGCCGAGCGAAACCCTAAATGATAGAACCCCGAAGTATATTGAAATGCTTCAACTATTGGTAGAGTGGATAAAGAATTTACTACATTATGAATAACTGGTCAACTCATTACACTTGATATACACATCCCAATTGATAAGCTGATGTCTGTCTGATAATAACGTTAAATTGATTGGTAATTGCGTGTCAGCATAATATGGCCTTTGACAATGCCGAAGGACCATATGGGTGCCATGGGTTCTCTCATATGGCGACATTACCTGAGTGACCATGGATAAGTGATGTAGTATATGAACATGTGATACAGCAGTGGATATGCTGGCACAGCGACCGGGTTGTCGACACTGCATGATTGGGTAGCGTGGTGACTGATATATCTGATACCAGTGGATAGGGCGGCACCGCGGCCGAATCGTCAACACTGTTTTACTGGATGGCCTAGCATCTGAGGAATCTGACGCAGTGGATTGAGCGGCACAGCGGCCGGATCGTCAACACTGTATTTCCTGAATGGCCTGACATCTGAGACTTCTGATACAGTGGATAGGGCGGCACAGCGGCCGGATCGTCAACACTGTATTTCCTGAATGGCCTGACATCTGAGACTTCTGATACAGTGGATAGGGCGGCACAGCGACCGGATCGTCAACACTGTATTTTCCTGAATGGCCTGACATCTGAGACTTCTAATACAGTGGATTGGGCGGCACAGCGGCCGGATCGTCAACAATGTATGTCCTGAATGGCCTGACATCTGAGACTTCTGATACAGTGGATAGGGCGGCACAGCGGCCGGATTGTCAACACTGTAATACTGAATGGCCTGACATCTGAGACTTCTGATACAGTGGATAGGGCGGCACAGCGGCCGGATTGTCAACACTGCAAAGCTGGATAACATCAGGACATCTATTGTACCCTCTTTTATCAGACCAATGGTGGTTCTTTGCTAGGGGAACAGATATCGACTATGCCGATATATATGGGGTTGGCAATTGGCATGACACGACTATACTACTCAGGACTGGGAAAGTCAATATGTATCTAATATGTCCAATATGTCTGCTAAGTAAAAGGTTATGACTCTTAGACTGTGTAATAAACACAACACCCAATTCACTCTGAGTTGACCAGCTTAACTAGAGCCGAGACCGATATAGAACACAAGATGGATTTATTCACAATTAGTCAACAAGAAAATACATGTATAACAAACAAACTTGTAACAAAATATATGACTACTTGGATCCTTAGTGTACAACTTGCGGAAAAGTAATAGGTGTAATTAACTCAGGTCTTATATCCGCTATAAGTTGACTAACCGGAATATGTATGGAATATAGGTCTAAGATAGCTATGACTGGTTAACACACAAGCGATACGAACCAACGTATTCAATAAAAACACGCTATAACAACTATGTGACCTGAGTTACACAGCAGACATACTGTACTGTGTGCGCTAACTTATTAGCATGGACTGAGCTTAAGACATTAACTTAAGCGATATGTCTGCTTGATAATATTGATTGACAGATAATCGACAAACTTGAACGTCTCCAACTAACCTGGACAAATTACAGAAGTTCCAGGATTCAATATTATTCTGCATAATTAATCGACTACATCGAGCTACCTGTGAGGAGTATAATAGGAGCATGGTAACCTTACATAACTGGTTGACCCTGGATAGTGCCGGACGACCTTTTGGCACCTGATAATGGACTGATTGGAGGGATACATCCGGGATGAGCACAATACCTGACAGTGACATCGGCACGGCAATCGACCAAATAGTAACCATCACGCAGCATCAGGATTTATTTAGCAAGGGACCAGCTTCTGACCACATCATCACCATGGGCTATATCACTAGCAGCAATTCAGTGCAATATGAATATATTAAATTCATCAGTCTGACCAGTCATAACTCACATCAGTGTCATCACATTCTATGGTGGTAAACTTCAATCTGAGCACTCGATTTGGACAACATCAACCTTCTGTGGATTTTAGCTACATCTCCTCGCAGTAGTATATATAGGTATGGCTAGGCTCCTTGCTGGATGGTCCGGAATAGCTGAAATACCTCTAATTCCTCACAGGTAACTACAGGTAAAAACATTCCACCAAATAGACCAAAGTCCAAAAAGTACCTAATTTAGGCTAAAACTGCATAAAAATACGCTAAATATTCCATCAAAGTACGGAAAGCGTAATCGGAATAGATAATCACCTTAAAGAACCAATTTCCTGAAAGGAAATACCCAAGAATACTTGATATAGTATTAAAAGTCCAACGACAAAATACTACGAATTACTATAGAAATTAACCACAGCTGATTACTGTTTACGTTATGGCAGTTGGAGTAAACGTAATCACGTAATCACGTGCATGCGAGTGACAACATGGCAACGGCTCCAACGGTTGGCTCGTATTTATAGCCGGGGTGGTGGAGCCACCAATCGTTAGGGTCGCTGCACCAATGGTAACTCGCACGTGCACGTGGGATTTCCCGCGGTACACAATGATTTGTTTACAAACAATGTGCTACGAATGAAGTTGCGTAATAATATAAAACGCGAAATAATACGAAGTGATGACTAGTAGAATACGTATAGGAATTACACCTTATAATTAGGTATTTATGCGTAACTGATAAATAATGACTTTGAGATGAATTACGGACTGTTATGATAGAAATATTTAGTACAACGAAAATAGGAAATAATGATGACCGGCAATCGCTACATTACCCCCCCCCCCCCTTGCGAAAAAAGGGTGGGGTACAATTAAAAATTAGCGATTACGAAAACATTTTAAAATGTAAAGAGCGTTAAGAGTGAAATTTATATTTGGAGGTCTTCATTCTTCTTCCTGTATGGTGAGATCTAATGGTTCTTCTTCTGTATATGTAGTCTTCTTTGTTACGTGTGTCGGCTGTGGTGTGTCTTGTGTATGTGTATCTGCAGTCTGTGTTTCTTCTGTCTGTGTGCTGCTGTCTGTTGTTGTGGTGGCTTCCGGGTTGCGTGTTCATGTCTCAGTTAAAGTGTATGTTGTTCCGTCTGCTGTGCGTGCTGTCTCTGTCTTCTTTATACATAGGTATCCGTAGGGAGTGTATCGTTTCTTGTAAGTGTCGAGGTGATGTTTCGCGGATGTGTTTGCTGCTCGGATAATTTGCGCCCGGTGTCCATGTAGATATTCTGATGGGGCCCCTATGAAAAAGAATCTCGGGTCTGCCGCTAAATCATTTAAAGTATTTAATGGAGGAGGTATCATTAACTCTTCTGAAACAGGTTCCGCTGCATGTGCCTGTAGATCTATGGGGGTGTATTCTTGATTATCTTCTGGTGGTTGACTTTCTGATACTGCCGGAAGGTCCGATTTATCTGGTGATTCGGTGATGGCTTTCAGTGACTTCATGATTTCTGGTACTGTGGGTGGTGTTTTTAACCCTTCAGCCAGAGAGAGTTGCCTCTGTCGAACTTGATCATCTGTCCATGGGGATGACGGGAGATGACGGGACGCTATAACAGTCCAAATATGATGGGAACACTTGGATTGGGGCGATTTCTTCCCACTCGCACACAGGCCTGCTTAAATCCAATCCATGGTTAATAATTAGTTCAGTATTCTTGCTCGGTATCACCGGTATTTTGAAACTCTGTGATGTACTAGTAGTAGTTGACTTTTGACCGGGACTGTTCGTGATTCATGGCTGAGTGCAGCTGAGTGGGATTTGGTTGATTTATGCTGATCCATTTTTTTATATTTGTTGCTGACAGTTGTGGAATGGTGATGACTCTTATTTTCTTTTCCATGTCGATCCTTCTTTTCCGATTCATACCGTCGGTTTCTTGCCTGGCGCTGATTCTTTTGCATGGAATAGGATCTATAATCACGGCTACGTTTCCTGATATGATTCTGTGATGGGGATACATGATGACGATTGTGATTACCGGTAGCTGTCTGTCGATATACATATATTGGTGCTGTTATTGGATGGTACCTCTGTGAGGATGAGGGATGATATCTGTGGACTTTTCTCCGATGGTCCCACAGTTCGTTTCTGTCTCTGAATATCATGGAACAATCAGCACAACTCAACTAAACGGGCGTCATCTGAATGAAAGAGATAGAATGCATAAGACCTTTATTGCATATAGCTGTCTCATGCTGCAAACATAATTCAGTGGTTATATATCTGACATGGTAACTTGTGGTTAATATCGGTCAAGGTCGGCTATACTTTATTCTCCTGTTGTGATCTCGTAATGAGGGCTGGGTCGGGATTAAACCATTTATTTGCATTTCTCCTATATGGTTTGAGTTTGTTAACATGGATAATTACTGGATCGGATTTGAAGGATTTCTTTATTTCATAAGTCACATCAGACAATTTACGAGTTACAGTATATGGACCATCCCAATTCAAATGAAACTTTCTGGAGAGACCTTTCTGTATTCTAGGTGTATATCTGTACACATGTTGTCCGATGAAAAAATCATGGCTGGTCGCCTTCACATCATAACGTTTCTTCTGGCGGTTACTCGCTTCCAGCATTTTTTCTCTCACATGGTCATACACTCTACTCATCTTATTCTGGAAATTATCAACATACTCGTGGACTGATTTCTCGCCCCAGGATTCAGTCTTTGGTGCTCCGAATTTAGATCGAATGGGAGTGTAGCTTCTCGACCTGTCATAGTCATGTAAGGTGATTCTCCCGTTTATTCATGTACAGACGATCTGTATGCAAACATGACGATTGGCAGTAACTCGTCCCAATTTCGATGATTCTTTGCTATTACTTTACTCAACATGTCTTGGATGGATCTGTTACATCTCTCGACTAGACCATCGCTTGCTGGCGTATAAGGTGTCGTTCTCGTCTTCTTTATTAATAACTGCTTACATAAGGCCTGGAACAATTCAGACTCAAATTGCCTCCCCTGATCTGAGTGGATTTCTTTGCTGAGGCCAAAACGACAGATGAATTCTTCAATTAAAATTGTCGCAACTGTCTGTGCTTCCTAATTCGGCATTGCATAGGCTTCTACCCATTTAGTGAAATAGTCCGATATCACCAGTATGTATTTATTCTTTCGGTTACTTTCCGGCAGTGGGCCCATTATGTCTAAGGCAATTCTTTCCATTGGCTCTCCCACCAGATATTGCTGCATAGGTGCAAAAGACTTTGGGTGTGGGTCTTTCCTTCTCTGACACAATCGGAAATTCAGAATATGTCTTCTGACATCATCGGTTACTCCGACCCAATATAATCTAGCCCGAATTCGCGTAACTGTCCGGCTGACTCCAAGGTGACCTGCCACTGGCTCGTTATGTAGGTGTTCCATTACTTCTGTATTCCATGACCTTGGGAGAACGTATCGCCATGTTACCTCGTTTTGTCTTGCACGCCTCCATCCATGGACCAATAATCCGTCTTGTAATTTCAGGGAATCCCATTGTGCCCATAACTGCTTAATATCTCGAGACATGTGTGAAATCATTTTCCATTCTGGGCGCTCCCCTTTCTCTTTCCGTGAAATTAACAGAGCTAGTGTGCTGTCTTTGACTTGGGCCTCCTTCAGTTCATTATTGGTTTTGCTCTGTATCCACTGCATACCTTCTAGGGAATCTTCAATATCGCCATCCGTGTCTGGAATTTTTCTTGTAATAATTCTATGTATACCATGACAATCTTCGTATTTGTAATCTTCTTCTATTTTCGCTTCTTTCTTCCGACAATAATCACAATCGATACATGGTATTCTGCTAAGTCCATCTGCATTTGAATGCCATTTACCACTTCTGTGTTGAATCTTGAAGTTGTAAGTGTCTAACGTTTCTAGCCATCGTGCTAGTTGTCCCTCGTCATTCTTGAATTGCTTTAACCAATTCAGGGCACTGTGATCGGTCCGTACAAGAAATTCTGTGCCATACAGATAGTGGTGAAAATGTTTCACAGAGTCGATGACGGCCAATAATTCTAATCTGGTGATGCAGTATTTTCGCTCTGTCTTCGATAATGCACGACTGAAATATGCAACGACATGTTCACCGTCATCATGGACCTGGCTTAAAACACTGCCGATTGCTTGTCCCGAAGCATCCGCATCAAGGATTATTTTCTTTTTAAGATCTATATATGTCAAAATTGGGCTTGTTGTTAGTGCTTTTTTCAGTGCATCGAAACCTTCTTGACATTCAGGTGTCCATACCATTGTTGCTTCTTTCTCTGTGAGATTGTATAGAGGTCTTGCTACTTGTGCGTAATCTTTAACAAACTTTCTGTAATAATTGCAAGTTCCTAAAAAGCTTCTGAGTTCTTTGACAGTCCGAGGGGTTGGCCATTCATCAACTGCTTTAGTCTTCTCTACGTCAACTTCTATACCGGCCTCAGATACGATAAACCCCAGAAAGCGTACTCGCTTCTTTAGAAAGTGGCATTTCTTCGGCGATATCTTAAGACCTGCCTTACCTTTTCGTGATAGGACTTCATCCAGTCGAGATAAATTCTGATCTGTATCTTGCGAAAAAATAATAACGTCGTCAATATACAAAAGGCAGGGTTCCCACTGTAAACCATGAAGTATTTGCTCCATAAGTCGTTCAAACGTCGAGCCCGCGTTTTTTAATCCGTATGGCATAGACCGGAATTCCCAGAGTCCATTGCACGAAAAGGCTGTCTTACATCTGTCGGCAGGGTCTGTTAAAATCTGCCAATATCCAGACTGTAAATCAATTAAGGAGTATGTCTTAGCGCCACCAAGTGCATCCAATGAATCCGAAATTCTGGGCAGTGGTTAGACGTCACTTATGGTAACACTGTTTACGGCCCGGAAATAAATGCAAAATCGTATACTTTGATCCGGCTTCCTCACGATGCATACAGGAGAGCTCCACGGGGATTTTGATGGGATGATGGCACCGGCTTTCAGCATTCGTTGCACCTCAGTTTCCGCTTCTTTTCTTAAACCTAGTGGTATTCTTCTTGGAGCTTGTTTAAGTGGTCGACTGTCACCTGTATCTATTTTATGATACACCATATCTGTACACCCTAAGTCCTCTTTGGACCGTGCAAATGTATTTGCATGTTTAATCAACAATTTGTGTAATTTCTGTTTCGCCTCATCATCAATGTCATCATCGAGCGACGCCATCATTTGTTTTATATGTTCTGTATCATTCTTCTCCGTCTCTTTCATACTTCGTATAAGATGTTCTGGTTCTGCCTCTCCATAGTTTATAAGTTCACACTTAGCCGCCAGCGTTTTCTTGAATATGGGTTCCATTTGATCTGATACATTTATGACTTTAAGATGTATCTTGTCCATTCGAGGGTCGATAAGACATCTCGCTATCATTAGGCCTTTCTTCATTAGACTCTCACTTGTTGTTTCCACCATAGCTGTATTTCAACCAACTGCCCCGCTGATCTGGCATGGGATGATCATTTCACTATTTGGTGGGACTGTCACATCTTCTATGAGATTTAATCGATAAATATTTGGCGTTGACTTTCCAAGTGACCTTTTACATCTATCTTTATAATTCCTTGTGTAATATTTATCTCGCAGTTATATTTTCGGAGGAAATCATATCCTAAAATGGCTGGGGTATCGATATCTGCAACTATCATATATGCTTCAAATTTTTCGCCATTAACCATCACTGGAAATGTAGCTGCTCCACTTGGTTGCACAAGTTTACCATCTGCCATTTTCAATCGACCGCATTTGGTGTTAAGTGCAGGTTTGTTCCTACCCAATCTGTGGTTACATCACCATGAAGTACTGAAATTGTCGCTCCGGTATCAATAAGGCAGTCAACGTCTTCTTCAAAAATGTGAATATTTAAAAATAAACCATCATTGTACATCTTTCGAATTTCAAACATTTGCTAAGACCTTTCTTGTGTTTGTGCTAAATCTCGGTCCTCTGACTCAGCAGCATCTAGTTTCCCGACTGTGATGTTTGGACTGCTCTCTCAGTTCTGAATCGTCTATTCATGTTTTGGTACCTTGGTCTACCCTGGCTACCTCTCTGTCTCTTCCATTTCTCAGTCTTTCTGGAAATGTTGGTCTGACTTGCAGTAGACACAACACACCTTCTGTCTATCCTTAGGCCGTTCTTCACTCTCTAACTGAGCTAGGCGTTCTGATATCTGGCCGCACCAATTTGTTCTCTCATTTTGTGACTCTAAGGCTCTTTCATAATCACTATCATCAAAGTCTACTGCTGCTGTCCGGGCGCTATTCCGTGTTCTGCCACGTCGACTTACTACGAACGCTTCATATTTGAGGGCCAAATTGAGTGCTTCGTCAATACTATCAGAGCTATTTTGGCATACTGCCCACTCCATGTCACGGTCGTTCAACGCATCTCTGAAACATTTGTAAGCCAGGCTTTCACGAACGTCACTATTTGCGGTTGGATAGGCCAGGCGTACAAGGCGCTTGATGTCTTGTACTAAGTCTAATAATGGTTCATCTCGTCGTCTCGTTCTTGTGTTAAGCTGTGTTCGATATACTTCTGCCTGATTTTTGGGCTCAAATTTCATCGTAAGGATATTCTTCAGCTGGGCATAATCTCGAAGCTGCTCTGGCTTCACCTCTACAATTATGCTTCTGGCATTCCCTTGTAAGCATGTGGCAAGCTTCATTGCTTTGACTTCATCAGCCCACATATTCAAATCCGCAACCATCTCAAAGTGCGTTACGTAATCAGTCCAACCAGTGCGCCCGTCATAGTAGTCAGGTTTGGTATAGCCCACATTGCCTCTGGCATTTCTCAGTGGCGCTGTATAATCGATTGGAATTTCTGGAAATTCCAAGTTGGCGATTTCATGAATGTCATCTTGCTCTGCAGGGCAATAATTATTGTTACTTTGATTCACCAGTAACTTTTCGAGCATTGAATTCATTGACTGATTGATTGTCGTCATGTCCCGCTCTAGTCGTTTACGCTTTTGAGCTTGCTGTTTGAGCTCAGTTTGACTAGTTTTGCCCTCGATTACCCGAACCAATTCGGGGTCCCTGTTGTCACTCATACTCATAGGGGGAGATTTCTGTCTTCTTGTTCTCATTTTTGCAACTATAAAAATATAACAAAAACCAGTCTGTTCGGAGGCGTGGTCCCACCGCTGCCACCACTTTGTAGCGTGTCGGGGGTAGGGGTATCTAAAGGATGTACCACTGGGCCGAGCGAAACCCTAAATGATAGAACCCCGAAGTATATTGAAATGCTTCAACTATTGGTAGAGTGGATAAAGAATTTACTACATTAGGAATAACTGGTCAACTCATTACACTTGATATACACATCCCAATCGATAAGCTGAGGTCTGTCTGATAATAACGTTAAATTGATTGGTAATTGCGTGTCAGCATAATATGGCCTTTGACAATGCCGAAGGACCATATGGGTGCCATGGGTTCTCTCATATGGCGACATTACCTGAGTGACCATGGATAAGTGATGTAGTATATGAACATGTGACACAGCAGTGGATAGGCTGGCACAGCGACCGGGTTGTCGACACTGCATGATTGGGTAGCGTGGTGACTGAGATATCTGATACCAGTGGATAGGGCGGCACAGCGGCCGAATCGTCAACACTGTTTTAATGGATGGCCTAGCATCTGATGAATCTGACACAGTGGATTGGGCGGCACAGCGGCCGAATCGTCAACACTGTTTTACTGGATGGCCTAGCATCTGAGGAATCTGACACAGTGGATTGGGCGCCACAGCGGCCGGATCGCCAACACTGTATTTCCTGAATGGCCTGACATCTGAGACTTCTGATACAGTGGATAGGGCGGCACAGCGGCCAGATCGTCAACACTGTATTTCCTGAATGGCCTGACATCTGAGACTTCTGATACAGTGGATAGGGCGGCACAGCGACCGGATCGTCAACACTGTATTTTCCTGAATGGCCTGACATCTGAGACTTATGATACAGTGGATAGGGTGGCACAGCGGCCGGATCGTCAACACTGTATGTCCTGAATGGCCTGACATCTGAGACTTCTGATTCAGTGGATAGGGCGGCACAGCGGCCGGATCGTCAACACTGTAATACTGAATGGCCTGACATCTGAGACTTCTGATACAGTGGATAGGGCGGCGCAGCGGCCGGATTGTCAACACTGCAAAGCTGGATAACATCAGGACATCTATTGTACCCTCTTTTATCAGACCAATGGTGGTTCTTTGCTAGGGGAACATATATCGACTATGCCGATATATAGGGGATTGGCATGACACGACTATACTACTCAGGACTGGGAAAGTCAATGTGTATCTAATATGTCCAATATATCTGCTAAGTAAAAGGTTATGACTCTTAGACTGTGTAATAAACACAACACCCAATTCACTCTGAGTTGACCAGCTTAACTAGAGCCGAGACCGATATAGAACACAAGATGGATTTATTCACAATTAGTCAACAAGAAAATACATGTATAACAAACAAACTTGTAACAAAATCTATGACTACTTGGATCCTTAGTGTACAACTTGCGGAAAAGTAATAGGTGTAATTAACTCAGGTCTTATATCCGCTATAAGTTGACTACCGGAGTATGTATGGAATATAGGTCTAAGATAGCTATGACTGGTTAACACACAATCGATACGAACCAACGTATTCAATAAAAACACGCTATAACAACTATGTGACCTGAGTTACACAGCAGACATACTGTACTGTATGCGCTAACTTATTAGCATGGACTGAGCTTAAGACATTAACTTAAGCGATATGTCACTTGATAATAGTAATACTGATTGACAGATAATCGACAAACTTGAACGTCTCCAACTAACCTGGACAAATTACAGAAGTTCCAGGATTCAATATTATTCTGCATAATTAATCGACTACATCGAGCTACCTGTGAGGAGTATAATAGGAGCATGGTAACCTTACATGACTGGTTGACCCTGGATAGTGCCGGACGACCTTTTGGCACCTGGTAATGGACTGATTGGAGGGATACATCCGGGATGAGCACAATACCTGACAGTGACATCGGCACGGCAATCGACCAAATAGTAACCATCACGCAGCATCAGGATTTATTTAGCAAGGCACCAGCTTCTGACCACATCATCACCATGGGCTATAACACTAGCAGCAATTCAGTGCAATATGAATATATTAAATTCATCAGTCTGACCAGTCATAACTCACATCAGTGTCATCACATTCTATGGTGGTAAACTTAAATCTGAGCACTCGATTTGGTCAACATCAACCTTCTGTGGCTTTTAGCTACATCTCCTCGCAGTAGTATAGATAGGTATGGCTAGGCTCCTTGCTGGATGGTCCGGAATAGCTGAAATACCCCTAATTCCTCACAGGTAACTACAGGTAAAAACATTCCACCAAATAGACTAAGTCCAAAAAGTCCCTAAATTAGGCTAAAACTGCATAAAAATACGCTAAATATTCCATCAAAGTACGGAAAGCGTAATCGGAATAGATATTCACCTTAAAGAACCAATTTCCCGAAAGGAAATACCCAAGAATACTTGATATAGTATTAAAAGTCCAACGACAAAATACTACGAATTACTATAGAAATTAACCACAGCTGATTACTGTTTACGTTATGGCAGTTGGAGTAAACGTAATCACGTAAACACGTGCATGCGAGTGACAACAGGGCAACGACTCCAACGGTTGGCTCGTATTTATAGCTGGGGTGGTGGCACCACCAATCGTTAGGGTCGCTGTACCAATGGTAACTCGCACGTGCACGTGGGATTTCCCGCGGTACACAAGGATTTGTTTACAAACAATGTGCTACGAATGAAGTTGCGTAATAATATAAAACGCGAAATAATACAAAGTGATGACTAGTAGAATACGTATAGGAATTACGCCTTATAATTAGGTATTTATGCGTAACTGATAAATAATGACTTTGAGATGAATTACGGACTGTTATGATAGAAATATTTAGTACAATGAAAATAGGAAATAATGATGACCTGCAATCGCTACATTACCATAAATAACTGAACACAAACTGAATTGTCACAAGTGTTAACAATTACTGATATCTCACACTTGACTCAGATTGAAACTGAAATAATTACTCTCCTATGTTTGACAAATACACAATGAGGAAAAATATCTGTGTCGTTCCCAAAAATATCATGCGGTTTACTTCCGCGTTGTAACGGAAGCGCCAATATGTATTCCGGAATCGAGGCAGCTATATGATACGGAAATAATTATGTGTTGGTCCCAGAAATATCATGTGGTTCGATGTTGACCACACACTACGGGTTTATCTTGTGTAGCTATCGACCAATCAAATTGAAGATGACACACTTGTCAATAGATAAAGATTGACAACTATTGTTGATCACTGGTTACATAAAACCTGTTCATATTACAACAGTATATGCTAATATGGAGTTGCATGGGCCTACATGCACATATATACTGAGCTTAACATTGGGTCACATGAGGCGTTCTCTTGGTTCTTCTTCGCTCGGGGCTGATTCAAAGAGCCCAATTATATCTCCAACGCTCATTTCATAGAAAGATTAAGTCTGAACCGTTATGTGTGCGAAACAAGCGGATTTTATCCGGCGAGTGCTCGCGATATTCTGAAATAGACGCTGTTATTAAACTGTAATTTGCACAACAGGAACGCGAGAAAAAAACAGAAAACAATGATTTTTTATTGTTTTTTAAAGGTTAGTAATATTTGTCCCAAATCGGGTTGGTTTTCGTCAGAATTTCATATGTTATTGGGAAAATACTCGGTGTGTGTCAGTTGAAGAGGAAAACAATCTTCATTTCCATAGAATTTACCAACACTAATACTGATGGAGATCCGTCGTACATGTAACTTTGAAAATATGTCTCCCGTGACATACACCAGGGAATGCTAACAATGCATTGTAAAACTAATAAGTTATAACAATGTAATGCAACTATAACTATAGCTATAAAGAAAATCTGGTGAAGTTTCCAATTCTCTATCAATGGATCTACATGCATATAGAATCGAGGTGGCCCAGGTTCTCTACAAATGGGCGTAGTAGTTTTTATTCGCCTAATTTATTTCGTATGCATGTAACGCAAACATCATGTTCAAACAATAGTAGGGCTAAAACAAGATGTATGATTGTATTATTCATATTACCCAACTGCAGTTATCTGCTCACAATTATAACAAATCTTTATCGCAAACAAGTCACGCCATGCAAAAATTTACTGAGCACATGTAAACCCAATTAATATTCTTTCTGGACGTTACTTTCTACTAGCAGGGTTGCCCGGCGTTGCCAGGATTAAAGTGACTTGAAACCCTCTGCTGTGGATATTTGGTGGGAATAGAGAATACTCTTGCTCAAAATATATTCTCATAAATTGTATAACCAGTTGGCATCACAAAACGCCATTCTTATACATGGATTATAAGTAGTGTCTCACCTTGTCGGAGAGATTGTAATTGTTGTTTATCGCGATTAATTCGTCCCACCAATACATTTTTTAAAAGAATTATTTATTACAACTGCATGTACTTCAGACGTTATCATTTTAAAATAGTACAGTCGATGTGGTTTGAATTGACGTTTGTTGTTTTGTTTGTTTGTTATTTTTAATATTTTTTACTGAGATCAAAACATGAACATCATACACACATTCATTCGCAAAAATAAAAGACGACAATTTGGTTTTACATAGAGCTGTATAAATCAATCGAGTGGGTTAGACTAAGATTTTGAGGACACCTGGTTATCATATCTCCATGAAGATACAGATGTATTAAAGAAATTGCCAGGTGCTCCGCTGTTCGTGGTGCTATACTGACTAATTATTCTCAGTTTAAAAAAAACTGTTGCTGCATATCATCTACATGTACCCGACACAGAGCGAAATTTTAAGTTGTTTATGTTAAGCTATGAATCTGTTCTAAAAATGAAAGAAATCCTCTGTATCGGGAAGATGACCCTTGTCAGATACCAGTATTGGTGGACCACGGAAAGTAATGTGCTACTGACTGTGTTTTCTTTTATTTCAGAAGAAACTATATTTTATTGCACACTGTGACCATATGTTTAACAGGCCTTGTATACATTTCAATATCTCTTGACAAATTGTATCTTTTTTGTGGAAAATATCTTGAATGCATGGGCCAGACTCAATTGTGTTATAATACATGCGCCATTCTGACATGCCTTCCTCTGACGGTTCAAGGTCCCTTATTTTGAAAGAAAATAAGTATATCTTATGTAGAATGATAAATATACTTTAATGATTTATTCTATGTATATGTTTTACTAGCTCACCATATGAATGCCCTGATTCCCGTCCACACAGATATATAACAGTTGAGAAGACATCATTGTTCAAGTGACTTAATTCGGTCACCATTATATTTTGCCGAGGTTGTGAAATTTGAAGGTATTATGGAGATGACTATATGTTACTTTGTTGGATATCGGTGACTAAAACATACTTATCAATGTTTGTGCCCCTCCTCTCTCCATCCTTGGCACAGACGGCACCAAATTTGGCGTCTTTGCCCACATGATATGATTTCTTGTATCATCGGAGAAGAACGTGTTTGAATTTGGTGGAAATTAGTGCTGTATCAGCTTTGGTGCCCCAACCCTCCCCATTCATGACTCGAGCGGTGCCAATTTTGACATACTTAAACCACGTCCATTATATTCCTGATAGCATAGAGGTGATTATGTATCAGTTTGGTGGTAAACGGCAACTAAACAAATTCTTATCAAATTTAGTTACCCCAACCTCTCGCCCAAACGGAACCAATTTGGCGTCCTTAAATGACATGATTAGATTCCTCCTATAATTGAGAAGATTATGTATCAATTTGGTTGAAATCGATGCTAGAAATTAATTTGATCAATTTTTGATGCCCTTAAATTCTGCCGCTACGCACACCAACCACTGGCTCGAACGGCGCCATATCATTTGGTGAAAATCGGCGACAAAATATTTAATACTTTGTTCTACCCCTTCCTCACTTGACACCAACAGCATCACTTTAGAAAAATATTAGCTCGCAACATTATCTTACTCGTTAGACTCTTTGGTGTCATCTAGATGATCCCCGTCACGTGAAGTTATACAGAACACAGACATACATTTGCAAATGTAGGCAGAAATGTGGCGGCTCTAACCCACACGATTTGATTCCTCGTATCATTGGAGAAGAACGTGTATTGATTTGGTGGAAATTGGCGCTAAACATATCATTTTTGGTGACCCTACCCTCACTAACCCCGACTCAAGCGGCGCCACTTTTGACATCTTTAAACCACATAATTAGACTCACTATGAAGATTAATATAAATCAAATTGTTGGATATCGGCGACTAAACAAATTGGTATCAAATTTAGTGGCAAATATCTCACCAAACGGCACCAACCCCACAGTGTGTACAAACCTGTACTCGAGGATTTGCCTTTCTACGGATTATAATGTCACTACTTTCTTCGGATTTTCAAATATTTTCGCCTATTTTATAGATTGCGGTACCTTTGTTCAAACAACGTTTTTACACACTAAATTATCTTATCTGCGAGCAAATTTTCTTTTCCCAAGATCCAGATTGATGACTGAATGTTTATGTCCAACAAAATTGGGCATTTGGAATAATGTTGCAAAGATATTCCTCATTTAGTTGCCAAATTTATCCCACCGGAGTATAAAATGTTATCTTGGGAAGCCACTTTAAGTTCATGCTGCACAGTGCGAGTACATTCCAGTGTGGGAACAATAGTCGTGTGTAGAGAAGTCGGTTGGAACACGTAGAAATCAATCGTGGTTCCGATAACCGATGTTTTAGGATGAACTAGACTGTATCACATAGGGTCGATCGCTAAGAAAAAGCTGTAACCTTTTTGTCGATTAACTGTAATCATTAGTCGACATCGAAAAATTATTTTTATCATTATTATGATTATTATTCAAATTCAAATCGACAGATAACGCACTATATAAAGCACATGTTGCATGTGCACACGATGTCTGCAGTGTGCCTTAGTATGGCTGAAGGGGTCAGTCTCACCAAAAAACTGCTGAATGGCACACATGTTTTGGAAATGTGCTGAAGACTGAAGTGTACACAGGTTTTTTAATCTCGTTCTAAATGTCTGCTATGATTTCTGTAAAAGAAAACGAAAATTAAAATGAACTGAAAACAAACTGCTGATGGGCACCAGACTTTCAGGATACACAAGCCCTTCGGCACATTTTCAAAACCTGTTTACCCTTCAGCAGTTGTTTTTGTGAGAGTGATTGGTTCAGCCTTATATGAATATGTACAAAAACCTCCCCGGTTACAATACATGACTGAATTGGTCAATGCTGCATGTTTCTGTTTATTAGAGTATCAGGATATCATAAATGCTGATTTTGGTACACCAGTTCTATTAAAATTTAGTGTGCTAGGATATGTGGATCTCATCACAATTGATCTTCTGCAGCTGTCAATCAATTAATTATTAGCAGATATTTTCAACCAATCAGCGATAGAGCCGGTCGCTTGCTGCAATGCAAATTTCTTGACCTTAATTTTGATATCCGTGCATACTTTCAGCATATTCAAACAACTTTCTATGTCATAATGTACTGAAATTTATAGTTTCCCCATGATGTTGGAAATTTATCCGTGGTTATAACAATGTTTTTTTCACTTTGAATGAGAATTGTCATAATTTTCAGAACTAAAGGCGAAATCGTATGATCTCTGGTGTGCATTTAACCGTAGCTATTTGGTCATTGGAATATCATGTTACATATAATGTATTAGCCTTTCTGTGACATATGGCTAGTCCACAGCAGTCTTGTATGCTAACGAGTTTCAGAGAGGCAGTCCGATGTTGATATGAAACCATGGATGAATTGGGAATTCTGGGAGAGTCCTGAGAACGAGAGATCAGAAGCTGTATGGGGGAATCGCTCTTCGGAGTTTACATGGGGTTTTACCATGCGAATTACATATTAACACAGTTCTCGACTTTATTTCCGTACGCCCAGATATAATGTATGTACCATCGTTGTGTCACAATTGATGCTTGATATTGCCACATCGCAATTCAAGTTATCTACTAAAGACCTACCAACTCGACACTTACCGCAAGACCATTACATCGGCCCAGGTTGTTGTCATACCCAATTATGTAACAAACTCACCGGACTTCGGTCTGTGGAAATTAACTCATAAATTAATTAATAATAACTGTATTTATCGACACATAATGAAGCATATTGGGTCTATTGCCTGTATAATTATCACACAATTTAGCTATTTCCACATTGACCGCAGTGCTAAATATGATGCCAGAAAAGACAACGAAAAAGACGAGTTAGAAGAATACAATCGATCTGATGAACCAATATTTATATAGTGTATGTTAGTACAAAAATGAGGGACTGTAGACCGTTGTGGCTTTCGCATAATCCCCATTTGAAATAGCAAATATACTAAAGTAGTACAGTGTCATTTGGCTTGTCTGCAAACAGAAGTACACTCAGCGACTAAAGTAGTATAGACAGGATAGCTACTAGTAGACTAATTCGGGAGAAATTTTTACAAAGTTCCTGGCGTCAACCTCAACCAAGCTTTATATACAATAGAGGGGATATATAGTGTTATACTGAGAAGTCAATTTTTACTGGATATAGTTAATGTACTTTGAGTATGAGTACATTTTATCGCCTATACGGAACGAAAAATTAACACAAATTCTGAGAGATATGGCGTTTATTTGTATACTTATGCATTTGAAATAGTTGTTTTGGTCTGAATAGCAAATTTAGATCATTGGTTAGTCGCGTGGTTAAGTTGATTTATTCATTAATTTTGTCGACGTTTTAACCCCTTTTAGTAACCGATTTTGTACACATGTGATCAGTATTTGGTCAAAAGTGATGCAAATGCGAAGAAAGTAGTAGTATATATCCGAAGAATGGCAAATCCTCGAGTACAGGCTTACACACTGTGAATTCGGTATCTTTAAATCACACGATTAGATTCCGTTCAATGTGTATCAATTTTGGTGTCCCCCTCCCCAACCGTACACCGCTGACTCGAACGGCGCCATGTTTTACTTTAAACCACACGATTAGATTCCTGATATCATGTATACGTTTGGTGGTAATCGGCGACTAAACTAATTATTATCAAATTAGCCCCCCCCCGCCTTATTCCCCCTAGTTCCCCCATCCCCACCCAAACGGCAACGATTTGGCGTCTTTAAATTCCTCTATTATATTCCTCGTATCATGAAGAATGTTAATCAGTTTTGATCAATTTTTGTGCCCTCTCCCTTTCAGTGTGCACCCTTGACTCAAATGACGCCACTTTTGACAGCTTTAAGCCACGCACACCATTAGACTCCTGATATCATGGAGATGATTATGTATAAGTTTTGTGGTAATCGGCGACAAAACAATTTCTTATTTTGATTTTGTGCCCCCATCTCTCATCCAAACGACACCAATTTGGCGTCTTGAAATTTAGATTCCGTGTATCATGGAGAAGAATGTTTTTCAATTTGGTGGAAATCGGTGCTAAATATATTATTTTTATCTTTTTTGTATCCCTTGCCCTTTCCGTGGACCCCTGACTCGAGCGGCGCCACTTTATATTAAAATATAGATGTGTGCATGTGTCCGTAAATATGATTTATCTCTCCTGAGCCAGATGAATCATACATCTAGTTTCAGACCCTAGTGGAAAAATATTGTTGTCAAACTAAGATATAGTGTTATTCCCCTTCAATTGAAAATAATACACTAAATGCACTAAAATCCAGACTTAAGCACATAAAACACGTCGGTATCTCAACAAAATCAACATGTTCACAGTTTATTACACCGGATAAGTTAATAATGCAATGTTCCTCATTCAAATGGTATATAATATGGCATATATTATATATAATGTGATCTGGATGTTCGAAAAGTAAGTGGGCCTTTAACAAGGTAACGGGCATAGTAATAGTTATGTTTCAAGCCCAGCAGGGTCTGCCTTTAATACCACAAGGGATGACTTTGTTATCGGGACAAGTCTATACACCTGCTGTGTAACACAGTACGCCTTATACCTATTATATAAATTAGCTGCATGTATAGTTGTATAATCAGAAAAAACAACTTTTTATATGGCTAATTTTGAGGTCCAGTTAATCACACGACAAGGCGATGTTATATCCATCCCATTTGAAATACTTGAAAAGTGTAGTAGGTCTGGGTCATTGCCCCCCCCCCAATCGGAGGACTATTACAATCAGCATGTCCGTCCGGGGTTGTCCGGATCAAATTCCAACACTTCCAACACCATTAGTCAGAATTCGATGGGATTTGGTTCGTGGTTGACAGTTGAGAGCGCATGTTCAGATGATTTTGACAGGTATTTCCTTTTTCGACACAGAATAAATGTTTGGGTTGTCCGAAAGATAACTGGAGCAATATTCAACATAATTTCATGATATTCGCATGTGGTTCACATTTGAGAAGGCAGAGGTAAAGTTAGATTTGATCATTATCGGCTGATTTTCGCCTCTTATTCGACTTATACTCTTTATGTGTGGGTTGTCCGGTGATAACTTGACCAATATTCAATTCAGCATAATTTCTTGATATTCGGTATGTGGTTCACAATTGAGCAAACGAAGCTCAAGTTCGAATTTGGTCGCGGTCCAAATATTTTAACGGAGCAATTGTTTGTACTGAGAAAAGAATTATTATATTGTCTAAAATTTGACTCGAGCAACCTTCAAAAGAATATCTTGATGGTGTGTGGTTCACATCTGAGGATACGGAGGTCATCGTCAAGTTGAAATAAAATATTCGCCAGAATTTGACTTCTTAGTGTTCGATAAAGACAACCCCGCAAAAAGTCACATATTTTCGGAGGACGTGGGCTCAGCGCGAACTTAAACTTATAACTTAAAGTGATGTGAAACACTCAGGTAGGGTGATCAAATAGAAATGTACAATAATCTTGCTCAAAGTAGTTATTTTTACGAATATAAATCCAAATTTACAACACACGCCGTCATTCTTATATATCAATTAAATTAAATGACTCTCGTTGGCAAAATCATTTGCGTTCGTTTATCGCCGTTTGTTCCCTCCCGAATCGAGATGTAAATATTTACAATTGCGCGTTGTTCAGGCGATGTTTTGTATGAAGTGGTTTGGTCGATTTCGTTGATATTTTCGGCGATGATAGTAGAATTTTACATCCCCACAGTTGACACAGCGCTTGAGTACTAACTTATCAGTTTAATGCACCGAACAAGTCCATAATGTGTCTTTAAAATGGCGAAAGTACGACCACATGATGTCGGATATTGTGCGCCCGCTTCTTTACAATTCGGAAGCGGTGTTTGGTGTGACCCATATTGTTCATTGCGAGATAACCGTCGCCACTTGTATTCAATGACTATTATTCGTGCCATTAGATTCGCTTACTTTATTAACAATAATCTTATCTCATTAGAGGCACCATTGAACGTGTGGTATTCGAGACATATAGCCCAGAAATAGGATAGAGGGTATAAAAGGATAATCCGTTAACCTGATTGCTGGAACACAAAGGATGCACTATTGAGATGAATCCACACATATATTTTCCTAATATCTCTGGAAATTCGTTTACATCGAACTATTGATCAAACTCGACACCGATGTAGCAAGAATAGTTAACTGTCTCCCCCGAAGCGATTTGAACGTTTTGTCAATTACTGATACTAGGTATTGGCATGAACAGGGCCATCGTTGCTAGTGGGTCTGTTAGGATCTGACTGTGTATATATATACACTGTACCAATTGACCCAGATATATCAGTAACTCATCAGTTACATTGTTATGTGCAATTCGTTCGATACGAATCGATTAGCATGATATGTTATGAAGTTGGGGATGCTTTTTGAGAAATAAAAGAACTTGTATATATTTGTTATAAAACATTGCTATTTTCGCCGTGTATGTACGCGGAAAATTCACACACTTGGATGAAAAATAAGTATTTGTGAAACATCCAGGAGCATTTAGATAATTGCGTATTAAGCTCTTGGCTGATATACGTCAGTATACTGAGTACTGACGTAAAATGTCACGCTGTGTGCAAAACGTCCGTACTGAGTACGGATCTACTTCAGAACACTGACACTAGTAGTCGGCCATTATTCAAAACGATTGGTGTATCGGAGCAACTTTATCTCGATGTTTCAAAAAGTGTATGATGTTCCACAACTTTCAATGATAATAGCGTTTCAATTGAGTCAGTTTTAATGGTTTCGTGATATTCCTGTTATATTTTTCCACTGGAAAATGGCCATAGCGTCATTGGCCCAGCACTCGGCGCCATAACGTCACTGAATAGGTTGAAGAGGTTACATGTAATAATAGCTGCATATATATTGTTGAAAATTGGTTGCATTTATACGGTTATTCAGCATACCTTACTATTACGATGGTTGTATTTATACGGTTGTTCAGCCTACCTTACTATTACGATGGTTGCATTTATACGGTTGTTCAGCCTACCTTACTATTACGATGGTTGCATTTATACGGTTGTTCAGCCTACCTTACTATTACGATGGTTGCATTTATACGGTTATTCAGCCTACCTTACTATTACGATGGTTGCATGTATACGGTTGTTCAGCCTACCTTACTATTACGATGGTTGCATTTATATGGTTATTCAGCCTACCTTACTATTACGATGGTTGTATTTATACGGTTGTTAAGCCTACCTTAATATTACGATGGTTGCATTTATACCATTATTCAGCCTACCTTACTATTACGATGGTTGCATTTATACGGTTGTTTAGCCTACATTACTATTACGATGGTTGCATTTATACGGTTATTCAGCCTACCTTACTATTACGATGGTTGCATTTATACGGATATTCAGCCTACCTTACTATTACGATGGTTGCATTTATACGGTTATTCAGCCTACCTTACTATTACGATGGTTCCATTTATACGGTTATTCAGCCTACCTTACTATTACGATGGTTGCATTTATACGGTTGTTCAGCCTACCTTACTATTACGATGGTTGCATTTATACCGTTGTTCAGCCTACCTTACTATTACGATGGTTGCATTTATACGGTTGTTCGGTGTACCTTACTATTACGATGGTTGCATTTATACGGTTGTTCAGTCTACCTTACTATTACGATGGTTGCATTTTATACGGTTGTTCGGCGTACCTTACTATTACGATGGTTGAATTTATACGGTTGTTCAGCCTACCTTACTATTACGATGGTTGCATTTATACGGTTGTTCAGCATCAGGGTTACGAGTTGCATGTGCTTTACGTTTTTAAAATTTCTCAATATAAATAAATAGTAACTTGAAACGTTATATTATTATTTACTAGAAGCTTTTTGAAATCAGGGTCAAAACGCAAACAATATAAATTGAACGACGACACTTTTCATCGAAATTGTTCGCTTAGTGTAACAGTTTCCCGCCATTCCCGCCAGTATATAAAAGAGTAGGATCTATCTCTCTGTCCGGATTTTTATCCCAGACACCTGGAATGATTACAACAAAAATTTGGTTTGGTGAATAAGGATACTTTGGCCGATGTTACAGCGTTAGTTTTTCAAAATTTTGATATAAAATGTTTTAATTACTTTAAAAAAACATAGACATTGTTTTTATTGATTTGAATATATCAAATGTTCGTTTCTCAGAACAGTCTTGTTTTCTTCAGTGCTCATGCTTATCTTTGGATTGGACAACCTCGTTTATAATAAACTAGCTGAAACAGGCTCCCTTTGAGAGCCTTTATTCAGCGTGGAGGGGCTTGCACCCCCTGCATAAATGGGCATGTGGTCCATGTGTGCGCTTCGCGGACATTGTGATCTTAGACGGAGCCTTTTTTTTTTTAAAGTAAATGTTTTTAGATTTAACTCCTTGTTCAATCTAAAAATAATTACTTAAAAAAAAGACTAGTATCATATGCGTTTTAAAATTATGCCTTTATTGCCGTCACCACTAGCGACATTTCCAATACTATCGATATACTGTACAACTTTACCGTTATTTGCTTATCATTATTGTTTTTAATAATAAACCTTTTTTTGAATTTACTTAGAGTCTAGCTACATTTAATTAGTGGCTTTGATTGGTTAATAGATTCAATTCTACATTATTCTATTATATTTTCGCAACCAGAAAATCTTATAATTTAAAGATGATTTGTTAGAGATGACGCCAAAACTACAATTTGTACGATATCTTTACCAGACAGCAATACAAATTCCCATGATCCTCTCTTATAACGAGCGTCCATGCCCAAAATAAATATATAATAAATACCGTTCTAAATCAGTTCGCCATGCCTGTGTGTTGCGATTAATGCCGATTGCAAGTATCTTCATTGAAATTATGATTAATTTGGTGTCAAAACGGACCGGGCATCTTTAAATGCCCACTTAATTTTCGAACCCCCAGATCACATCATATAAAATATATGCCATATTATATACCATTTGAAAGAGGAAGCTCCAAAACCTTTGTATTATCAACTTATCCGGTCGTATAAACTGTGGACATGTTGTTTTTGTTGAAGGACCGACATGTTTTATGTGCCTAGGTTTCATCTGGATTGTACTGCAAAGTCTATACTTTTTAATGGAAGGAGAATAACTCTATATCTTAGTTTGAATTATGTTGCATTCTGGGAACGAGACTGAGGTAAATGTTTCTGTGATTTCAGCTATTACTACTCTAAGGGCACATTCTGAGACACAGACGTTCCAAATGGAGATGAATTATAGTATTTTAATCATATTTTATGTCATATATTGTTATTAAAACCCTATATCAAGCACTATACAAAATAATCGGTGACTCGAAAATTAAATGGGCATATAAACCTTGAAAGCTACCTTGAAAATCTCTACCTGGGCGCACCAGTCATATTTCCATTCTTATTTTCTCTGTAATCGGCTGTGTATCAGTCTGTGGTTTTCTATATTTAGCGCGGATGTTTCTAGTAACAATGACGAACGGGATCCCCCCAAAGTAATATTTCATGTGTACTTTGAGAAGAATTTCCTCACTAAACACTCATTAACAGAATACAGATTTAGAGAGATAGGTATTCCTGGCGATATTTGCAAGCTACTCCGCAAAATGGCAGTCAATTAAAACGCTTGTGTAAGACTTGACCGGTTGTTTGCCATGTGCTGTGTTGTCCATGTGCGTTGTTGATAAAATATCCGGAGAACCAAATCTCACCATTGCGAAAAATATAGATTTGGTTATAGTGGGACTCTCCAAACTTAAGAGACGATATTACACTTTTTTTTACTCTCGATATTTGGTGTGTTTATTAAGGGCAACGTGTTTAGTATATATACATGCGCATGTAGAGTAATATCGAGGAACTCCACACAATATGGGTAAGATGTTGCCGGTGGCATCGGCCTATCGAGGCATCAACGCACAGATAAACCGTGCATGTGGTTTGCACTTTGGGTTGGTACATGGAAATAGAGGGTTGATTAATAGTACACATTTAAGCAGCCAGTGGTAGAGCACCTAGAGTTATAAGTAGGTGATT
The DNA here is from genome assembly GCA_032622095.1 of Siphonodentalium dalli. Classification (NCBI taxonomy): domain Eukaryota; kingdom Metazoa; phylum Mollusca; class Scaphopoda; order Gadilida; family Siphonodentaliidae; genus Siphonodentalium; species Siphonodentalium dalli. Next base: position 163,349,420 of record CP136064.1, read on the forward strand.
TTACGTCCTACAAATGTGGCATATAGCTTCGGGTAATAACTCTCTTAGGACCAGACTATTTCACTTCTTCTGAATGTCTAGAATCTGTTACAGTCTCGTAGAATAATATATGATATGGACGACCGCATGGGATTTATGGCACGACTGTGGTCCAGTACACGAGACCAGGACTGTCACCATTCATTTTGAATTATAAATGAATCGACTCAAATTAACGCATTTGCTGTGTCAACGATGACGATGGTGATACATGTAATCCACGTAGAATTATTATTCAGACAGCGTGGTTGACTATATACGTCAACTATTATAGATGCGCTATCATCCGATGTAGTCCAACAAACCACCATGGAATGGCTAATGTTAGCGTACACAGCTAAAAATTGTGGGGAAATCTAGACAGAAGAGGTAGTGAAAAGCTCACCGCACACGACCGCGCCTCCCCCAGGGATCCGAGCGAGATGGCGCACGCACTATCGCGCATAATAGAACTGTACCAAAGTTCCAATCCCCCAAAAAAAATCGATAGCCCGAGCGGAAACGGCACAGTTAACCACTAACATGCGGCCATTTCCATCAAGTACGGACAATAAAAAAGGCACCGACCGCACCTTCCCTATATATATATAGCTGCCAGACCACGGAAAAGGACATCATATCATGCAGCGAACACCCTTCTGCACCCATGGGCGATCGCGCAAGTCACCAGCTGTAGCGGAAGTGAATATATTATACCATACCCTGCTGTCGAATTCGCTATGGATCGACTCGTTTGTACCAAAGTTCCAATCCCCAAGTCGATAACTCGTGCGGAAATAGCACTGTTAACCCCTAACCCGTACCGGTTCCGTCAAGTACGCAAAATCAAAAAAGGCACCGACCGCACCTCCCCTACATGTAGTTGCCTGACCACAGAGAAGGACATCATATCATGCATCGAATACCCTTCTGCATCCATGGGCGATCGGGCAAGTCACTAGCTGTAGTGGAAGTGAATATATTAACCCATACCCTGTTGTCGAATTCCCTATATGAATGTACGCAAACACGCCGAAAATAGCACCCGCCGACCGCACCCCCATGGGAGATGGGGCATGCAATATCGTGCAGAATAAACCTGTACATGTATATACCAAATACCAATCCCCAAGACGACAGCTCGAGCGGAAACGGCACTGTTAACCACAAACTTGCGGCCGGTTCCGTCATGTACGCAAAATCCAATAAGGCACCGACCGCACCCCAACTAGCTGCCTGACAACGGAAAGGGACATCATATCATGCAGCGAATACCTCTCTGCATCCATGGGCGATCGAGCAAGTCACTAGCTTTAGCGGAAGTGAATATAGTAACCCATACGCTGCGGTCGAATTCGCTATGAATGTATACGCAAATACGCCGAAAATAAAACCGTGCCGCCACCGGGGGACCGAGCGAGATTGTGCATGCTTTATCGTGCAGAATTGACATGTATGTACCAAATTTCCAACGAGACGTTAATGGCGGAGATGTTAACTCCTTTCGTATATGACCGGGATCTGTAATATAGGTACGTGTACGCAAACACGAACAATGTGTTTCCCGTTCATCCAATATTGGCGTTGAAAATTGTCACCATTCTGACCATTAACGTGCATTTCGTTTTCATTGATTACCTGCAATTACTGTTGGAGCTATATTGATTCTCAGAAATCGAAAAAATAATGATAATGCATGAGAAGGAGGTGTACGAGATCACCGAGAAATATCAATGTTGTCGATGGATATCACGCGAGCAAATGTGCTTTCTTATCATAGTTGAGCTTGCTTGAATGTGGTTACTTCGAACCGGTCACAACATAGGTGTGTTTCTATTTTTGTGATCTCGTACACCTGCTTCTTGGACATTATAATTTGTCGATTTTGTCAGTATACATACAAGTTTGCCTCTTATATTGTATGAAAATATCACTGATACTTCAGCTTAAAGTGTTGTTATCAACTTCAAATTTCAACAGTGACCGGGCCAGAGTGTCCAGGGTGGGCCAGAGTGCGCAGGGCCAGAGTGTACAGGGTGTGCCAGAGTGTCAGTCGAGGACGGGTACCACCCCCTCCTCGACTGACACTTTGGCCCATGGGCCAGAGTGACCGTCGATCAAGGGATGGGCCATAGTGTCAGGGCCACAGTGTCCAGGGTGACCCAGAGTGGCAGGCCCAGAGTGTCCATGGTGGCCCAGAGTGGCATCGAGGGCAGGGGTACCACAGAGTGGCAGGGCCAGATAGTCCAGGGATGGCCCAGAGTGACATCGAGGGCAGGGGTGGCACAGTGACCACGAGCCCAGGGTGGACCAGATTCCACACGAGTCAGAGTCTTGGTCAAGGAGGTTGACAAACAAGATAATCTATTTTGACAGAAAAGTAACACAGTTCGTGAACATTCCTAGTTCTCGGCTTCTATGGACAGTGTGGTAGGCAAAGGGCGTCCCCATTCAAGTTGTCAACAGATGCTCTAATTGTATATGGAGCAGACCGTGGGTGGGTTTATAGGTACTCAATCCGACCAAACGGTCCCCATACCATCAAGATACAACAACAATAACAACAACAACAACATTTCTTCAAAATACGCTTTAGTTATCAGAATCGATTTATTGCAACAAAATAATGCCAACCACTGTCAACTATGGTATCAAATTTCCCCAAAATAATTATTTATCAACATTTTGTTCAACAAAATATGGCCGTATTATCACTACTAAAGTATCACGAAATTTTACCGTATTACCATTTGATTTTAGAGTTATCCATCCTCAACCGCAATTTTGTCCGAGACCCTGCGTTTGACCACGTGTGTCTGGGCCACATATTATTACACATCTCGAGAAATAACAAACTTCAAAAATCGATATCTGATCACTCTGAGCTTTGATGGGTGAGTTCCTCGACTCGAATAAAATAATTTTTTATCCCGAAGCCAAAGAAATAGTAATTTATGAGCGTCTGGTCGGATTGAATACCTTTAAACAATGAGGTATGCATCTACCGTGTCTTAGTGGACACCGAAAGTATAGCATCATAAATGGTCCCATACACATACACTTATACCGGCACGGAATGTAAATTCCACATACAATGTGAATGATATAGTTGTGCAATCAATTTGGTTGACAACCGGTAATTTCATGCCACAGACAAACTGAACAAGAGATCAATTGTGGGAGACGGAGCAGACAAACGACAAACATTAATTCCACCATCATGTGCAGGGGACATAACCTCGCTTTAAAAGATACCTCATTGGACGAGACCTCCGTTAACTGTGCTGTCCACACAGAACAGTTGACGTTTGAGTTATTGCCGTCTGCGCTCCGAGAGGAATATGACAAACTGCGGGATGGGACGGGATGCGGGACAAAATGACAAACTACGGGACAGAATATGCGTTGAACAACCGATATATGGAAAATATATATAGTACCTAGAGGAGGCTCATTTTTTGTGTATAGCGAGAGCGTCATATTCGCACCAAACAAATATATTAACCCCGCCACTCTGCTGGACAGATGTAGAAATTCCGCTTCAGTTACCAGTATCGAATAGTTGCCAAAAATTAATGCTAACCACTGTCAACCATAGTATAAAATTGCCCAAAAAGGGTTATTAATCAACATCTTGTTCAACGCAATTTGGTATCGAGAGTATGTCGGTCGGCATTCGTCGAACATTTGCCAAGCCGCCAAATATTCGATGTAGTGAAAAATCGAAATATGCATGGTAACTCTCAAATCTAATATTGTATACCCCCGAAGCCGACGAAATAGTAATGTAGTGGCGTTAAATCGGATTATATATATATCTTTAAAAAAAAACAAGTATTAATATTGACGATATGAAAGGCATTTGACAACAAGCTTTAATCTTTTGGCAGTCGTTTCCTGTTGTGACTAGGTCCATCCTGTGAGAGTGGTTTCAGACACTTCAAGTCATTTCAAATAAATTAGGACTTCAGGCTTTAGGGTTTTCACATGTAATGGCGTGGGTACCCACAATGTGGGTAGGCTTGATACGTGTTGGTGTCTCAAAATAAAATAGATTCATATGGAATGATTTAGGTTGTGTGGGAGTTGTTTGAAAGATTATGTTGGTTGTCTGATGAAGATAAAGATGAAGCCATTTCATATGTAATGATTTTGGGGCATGTGCGAGCGTACACATTTCAAGGCGAGGATAAGAGTGAGAGACGTTGTGAGCGGTATCTAACACATTCAAGACAAAATTAGAATAAGTGTGGTAATTTAGAGTATAATCTTCACCGGGCGTGCATGATTTGAGCTTCACGGGTATACGAATAGTAAAACGAGTTTTAGGGAACTCTTAATTGATGATACGGAATCCATGTTAATAACGTTTGTGTCAAGATTATTCCATACGACCTTTGTTGATGGAAGAAAAGATAGTCTGTGATATGTATAGTCAAAGCCAGGTATTAGGAAGATATTTCATTGTCTAGTTTCGTGCACGGCGGGATAGTTGTCCGTGAGTCGGGGTACTAATGTTCTAAGATAAGTCGGTTGACTGGCCGTACAACATTTTATAAAACACTTTTAGTTTGTGTTTTTCACGACGTGATTTTATTGTTTCTCAACCACTTTCTAACAGAAGTATATAATTACCGACAGACCTTTTGGCACCAGAGATGCTTCGTATTGTATGTGTCTTCGATTCTATCAGAATATTGATGGGAGCAGTCGTCACAGACGACACGCGAATATTGGAGGATTGATCGAACTAGCATGAAGTAGCATTCCGTCATTACTGAATACAATGTTAAGACGTGTATGTACTTCGAATTCTCTGGTAGGCTGTTGATTCATACACAGAATTGGGTGGTTAAGTGGGATACGTTTGGGCAATAAATTTGCAGTTGTTCATAGAAGAACGCTAAATAGATACAAAACCCAATCGCATCCAAAGTTACGATTGGAAAGAACTCACTGTTAGCTTAATACATACATGAACCTATATTTATTTCATCACCTCCATTTCTGGAGTTCTAAGAGTATTCACAGAAGAATATTACTTACAAAGTTCCGCGTTATGCACATGAAGCTAACGGTGAATATGTGACGTACATACATGTATAGTTGTACTCGTTTATATAGAACACAAGACACAGGTTACTTGTGTCCATCAGTTAGTGAGGTTTGAGCGAAGTCGGTAATTAAACATCGGTTGTCCTCTAATTGTATAGCACGTAGCAACAAGGAACGCGGAGGAATATAGGATAACCTCGTCCCGACATTCGATAACATCATGTGGGTGCGAACAATCGTTTCCTCCCAATAGGAATGCCGATAGTGCTTCATCGTTCAGAAAGTTGTGCATTAACAAGAATGTTGTGATTCCATGTCGGTTAAGAATAGCCTCCCAGTAGTTATTCCGCAAAGACACTATGGCATCTGACGAGCAATAACGCATAGCATGGATCATTTCGCTGTGATATTGACGAGAACAGGCACAGCATGTCAGATTGTTCATGCATGACGTTTTGTTGAGTATCAGCCCAAGGTTCCGCATTTTAGCTGAGCTGAGTTCCCATATCCACCAGTGTTGGTTCGGGTCAACGTGAACTGAACGAAAAGACCGATGGAGACCAGATAAATGAATAGTTATCACGAATAGCTTCCTTGTAGATATCGTTCCATGCTGTTTCCAGTAGAAATTGTCCAGTTAGGATATAGGTATCAAGGAAGTCATATAGTTTATATTGGCGGAGTATATGGATGATTTCAGTAGTTTGCCGATTAAAGAGAGTGTATTGGTAACAGCTTAGTAGGAATATCTTTAAGGTTGCCTGATGCCCAAGAGGAAGGTGGATTAGATGTGGATGAATTTCGCACTCGAGTGGAAGGAGTCCCAATAAACTAAGAGCGACGTCCGTATGTGTACTTTTTATGTATGGGAGAGTTTCTATGTGTTTCACACAACACCGAAATGCTCGCTCTAGTGAGTTCTTTGTATACTGGGTATTCAACGATATAAGTTCGCATCCGTAGAGCGCCTTGGGCATAGCATAACAACAGACTTCAGCATGGACATCATAGTCAAGGGAGAGCATGTCTTCATCAGGTCTTTCTCAGTTTCGCAGTCAAGTCAGTTGCTCAGTTAGAGTTGGTTGGAACTTGGAATGTATTATTCCTGAGTGAACACATGACGATGTTTCTAATATCGGCTGGTTGCCTGAGAACCATTGTCTGCCTCGGAGCTCGTGTTGTCGTTTCGTCTCATTGAAAGTAATCACTACACTTTTTGTGTCAGAAAAATGAAACGCCACAGCATTGAAAGCATAGTTCAAGTAAGCGAGAGGGGGATATGAGGTACTCATGAGTGAGTCAGCACTTGTCCTCCAATCCCATTGTCTATAAAAATATATGTATAATTTCCTATGTGTTATTGAATTCAGACAAATAAATATGTTTAAACCAGTAAGCAATCCATTCCAGCTTTTGATATTGAAAGTAGGGCCATGTCATCTGCTGCTGTCGGTGCGGCGCACTGCACATACTCCATTGAAAAGCCACAGACCGACGAATTCAGGTCTTTCAACAAATCGTTTATGAAGGCGATGTAGAAGAAAGGGGACAGAAGGCGGACCCTTGTTCCCTGTTTAACTTCAAGAGCGTGTGAAAGTCCGTTGCAATATAGCACACGACTAATGCAGTCTGAGTACATTTTAGCCACAACCATAGGTTCTTGCCACGGAAACCTAGTTGGTGCAGATTCACTAAGTGTCCTTCGTGCCAGACTCTATCGAATGCCTTGGCTGAGTTCAAAAAGCATACATATGCACGGTTGTCAAGGTCACCATGCAGTATAATGGATGAACTCTTATACCATAAATGCAGACATTAGGCAGCTAACCCCTTCTGGAATCCATGCTGCAATTCGTGTGGAAACAAGCCGATGTCACCGTCTTTGAGAAATCTATTGAGGAGAATACATTCAAATACTGTATATATAACAGGTAGTATAATGTTATGGCTCTGTAGCTGTCTGGGAAATGCTTTGGCTTAGGTTCGCCTTTGTATATCGGCACGATGATTCCGGTTTTCAGTGAAGGCGGAATCCATTCCAGCTTCAGAATTCCGTTAAACAGGCGGCACAATGGGATCAGAATTTAAACTCGCGGTGAGACTTGTCGAACAGTGAATTCAGCTGCGAACAAATAGTTTTCTCAACATCTGGATCACCATGAACAGGGTGAGTGTACAGTTTCCCATAGCAGGTTCTCAACCCTTCCATTAGGCCTATGTCGTCGTGGTCACAAATTGGTCTGCCTTCAAAGTTCATAACGGTATCAAAGATGTCAGATTGCGTTGAAAAACCATTTCTGTTCAATATTTTCCAGAATATTTTTTGGTCCTTGCTGGCACAAAACTCGAGGTTTTCACGTTTGCGTTGTTCCTGTAAACGAGCTTCGGAGCGCACTGATCTTCTAAACGATCGTTTAGATTCTTTGAATTGCACATATATTCGACCTGGAACTATAAGCGTGGGGACGACCATCCGCTATCCACACCGTACGCTTCTGTTTAACATCGAATTCGCAGTTTACGTAGTTCGTCATTCCAGAAACTTTTACGGGACCTGTGCATAATTTTTGGCGGCGAAAAAATCTTTAAAGCATACAATATCGCACCAACAATGTCTGTGTACAGGCAATTCAAATCGTCTCGTGGTGCGATATTAGTTACGGTCTTGATATTAATTAAACGGTGTTGAACCGTAAAAAAATACAACGGTCTGACTGTTACTGGTTACAGTCTGCAAGTTACTTAAACAGTTTTGTGCCGTGGAACATACTACAGCCTGACCATATGTTTAACGGTCCAATGTTGGCAGCGATGTTGCGCGGTATGACACCGTTAAAGCGACGGGCATTTTTCTAACATTGTATATTGCAGACTATGCCCCACATGGTCAGTTTCCAACTGTGAAAAGCATAAATTCCCACTCATGGGCCATCTGTTGACTAAAATCACCTCTCCAGAACCAGAACCTGGAAAATGTAAGGTATGCAATTTCACGCCCAGCAATATGTTTGAACACGCTATTCTGGCATGTTCTGCAACCTCCGTCCAGAGAATACAAATATGGTATGATGTCATTGGTATGTTTGGCGTACCGTGTTTCATACATATTGACTCTGAACTATTCAAGAGCAGTCGATGACATTCTTATATTGTTTATCAACCGATATTAGATGTATCGTTTCCTATATGCGTGTACATGAACTAATGGTCTTCATCTTCCAACGGTTACAGCTAACTCACCCACGTCTATATGCGAAAAAGTCACAATTGTCTTACGCTAACACGCGCGTGGCCTGGCGCAATACTGTTATCTAATATAATATATACTCTCATATATATGCAAAGTTTATTTACGGCAGCATTCATTAATTATAGCATACTCTCGATTTGTTCTTGTAGTGGTAATGAAAACAGGATTCATGGTCCATTTGTCCACATATAAAAATATTATTACATTGATATTGCTATCGTGTGCTAAAAGCATACTTATGAAAATAGACACATGCATCACCGATATAGTTATACTATAACATACATGTAGTATGAATGTTTGTGTGTGCGTGCTTCTCATCCTTACTCAAGTCATACTAACACCGTAAGTTCTATTTTTCTGTTCAATTCTTAATGTAATTGTATTCACGAAACTTGTGTATGGCTCTCCTATACTTGGAGGAAATAAAAGTATATAATATATAATTGGTGACGTTTCGACTACCGATATACAATTGATCAACAGCTTGGTTATCAGCATCCCCATGCCAAAATAATGTGGACAATACAAGACGACACGACGATGGGACATACTGACTGAAATGTTCCTTTCTCACGCCACTGATAACGTTATCGGACCCGTTGATGGCATGGGAATTTATCCTCTATCGTTTCGTCACATGCATGGAGAAGCATTTCGCATGGCTGTTGGAAATGTCCCCGGAAGCTCCCGGCTATTGTTTTCCCGTGACGGCAAAACAGAGATGCATGCCAATCAATGTGACGAAAGCGAACAATTTAATCCCGTAAGTAATAGATGGTAATTTTCGAGTTGCCATGTACGTGAACTTATTATTTATATGTCGATTTGGAAATGAGTCACCCTTTGTATGCATTAAAGTTGATGGCAGCAGATTTCTTCTAATTAGTTCTCTGTAGCGTAGCATTGCAATGGCAACTAGTATGGTCATGTGGTTAGACTAGTATTGTCGTCATGTGGTTAGACCAGTATGGTCGTCATAGTTAGACTAGGAAAATATTAGTAAGGAAGAAGTTTTGGTATCAAAATGTGCCGACTGTTGTAGAAGAACATATCCAAAATCCGCTGTGGGCAAAATTCACAATTAGACATGACGTCCAAGGTGGCCGTCGGTGTCGGAAATGCTGAATTTCTGTGGCAGGTGCACACATTAGTACCAACTTAGTAATACATTGAAATATACGCAACCAATGCTTATTCATAAACCATACCCGTATAATCTCTGTAACAAAATGGCCGCAAAAAGTGGACACAATCGAATGAACTTTACATTTTGTGCAAAATTTGATAATTAGTCCTAGACGAGTACACAAACGCACCGATTATGCGATGATGAATGACTGAATTATCTCTAATGTATCTCACGAGAGAGCAAGCGAAATCAGGATCTTAATCGGATTTAACAAGGATGTATTGATTCTCTGACTTTTTCAGAAGCAGAAATTTATATACTCAGAGCAGTTTCACGAATGTGACCGATCATAATTTATTATGATATATACAACACCATAACTTTCAAAATTCACTGCTGTAGAACATTATGAAATATATTCATAAATATCACAGTTACATCCGATCAAGCGAATATTTTGCTTTTATCACACGAATGCATGGTGGTATACTATGGACTCAAATCTTCAATAAATTCTCAACTTGACCAAAATATCTACATACTCTGAAAGAGACTGTGTTTATACCTGGAAATATATTCACCAATGACATGCACATACATGTATACGTGAAAGGTACTATACCTTGTCTGCAACCGCATCATCGCGTTTACCCATTCTCTCTAATAATTATATATGCTGCATGTACACACAACAAAAAATATCAACATTGAGTGAATGGGCAACACTGAAATAACAGCTTTGAACGCCGATCTCCTGGTATTTGTACGTGGGTGGTATTGGTAATATATTTTAAAACAACAAGATACTGAAAAGGAATATTGTGCATTACGTGGCAACATATTCCAGTTGTAAAGTGCCGACTGACATCATTTGAAAAAAGAATGTCCACAAAAAAAACCGGTTTGGTAGCAGCATCAACATTACTCTTACAAAAAATTCACGATGTACCGTCTCTTTGATCTCGTGAGATGGGGTGCTAATATATTGAAGTGTATATATGAGTGTTTCATTTCAGTATAATAAGCATTGCGACATACCTATATGGTTTATTGTCATGGAGAGTGTTGACAATTCCGAAAATGTAACTAGTAAATATACCGCAAATGTATGCACTTGTATGCAATGTATGCCTAATATTCAACAACTAATCATCATGCCGATGAAACTACCACGGACTGTGTGGCGAAACATTACTCCGTGTGTTGCATGCCCGAACTTATATTTTTTGTCCGACTGTTGGATGTATTCTATAACAGAAAACCTCTAAAGATGTAAATCGTTGGGTTTTAATTGCGTTACAGTTACCGATAAATCCTTCAGATGGATCTGTTTTAATGATCTGTGCACCTCTAAAGATTTTTAACAACAGACTCTTATGTTGTCGATACATATTTTCACTCCCATGTGATCATCTAATATGTTGCTTTCGTCGTGGCGTCGCGTGACCATTTTGACAGCCACCGCGATTATATTATCTGTCCGTGCCACTCTATTCGCTCCCGTACTTTAATTTCACACAAACTGATATAACTGCGTAACTCATATGCCACAATATATATCATACAATGTCAAAAGCCGAATATCTCAATGCACAACTTTAACAGCGTTCTTTCTGGTGTTTATATACACAACATATAGAACATGCTAGCTGTCTCTACAACATATATGCTGATCGCACAGGACTTATTGCCAATCATATTTCGGATAATATTCAAGATACCATTGATTCAGTATATACGAGTATCCAATTAGTCTCTTATATATGTAGCAGTAACGGTTTAACTTGTCAAACAATCAAATTAATTCCCTACGGTTCAGGTAAATACAACATAATGGCACACATATAACCTCCCAGAAATAACTGTGTCATTGTGGAAAAGAACTGGTTATTCACAAGATGATCATTTGCCCAGACCACCACCACGACCCTGGAACGATTACGAGTTGAATATAATACATTACTAGTTTTATGATTATATACATATCCAATTTAGATATGGGCTTTAAAATAACGCGAAGAACCAAATGTTAAAGGCAAAGGTGTCAATAATGTATTGTGTAGTATTAGCCTTGCGTATGATACGGCTGAAAATAATTGAAAAGCCGAAGCGAGTATTTAGAAGGGAAACAGAATGTCGCACGTGTGGCAACAGGCTCCAGACGATGTAAATTGAGTTTTCGTCGCTTGGTTTACGAGGTCGAAATAAGCAGGCATCGAGGTTCGACATAACACACGAGAGGCACACATGCGATAGTGTATGAGCGTTAGAAGCTATATATAATGCCAATGAAAATAAATATTGTTAGGTGGTCCATGTCGCATACGTATGGTCTTTGACAAGAAATTAATATATACAAGGTATGTTATCGCTTAATGGTTCCTCTGATTGCCCTGGTCACAACCATAAGGAATGATGCCGATAAGTCTATTATCTGTTCTTGGCAGTGGTTGATCTCCCATGTATAATGCGTGGATCCTCAGAACCAATGAGAAGAGCGTAGAAATCACATCTTGGGAAGTTGTCTAGTTATAGTGTCATACAACTCCATGGCGAGTATTGTGTCCCATAGGCGCTTCCTCATCGTTATAATGGGAAGCGACGTGTACGAGTATAATGCATGGTCACCTTCGTTGTTATGCATATACAGAAGAGAATTGATGACATGTGAATTTGTTGTCATATGTTTTATTCTGTAACTAGCTCAACTTCGGGAGCCTATATTCAGCGCACATTCTGATCGTTTAAACAGTTTGATTAAACAATATATATATAGTTATATGTTTTCTCTAGATTGAGCTATTTTGCTAAAATTAACAAACATTTGTTTTTAAATTTGGTTAAATTAAAATTTTGAAAAAACTGACGCCGTCACCCAGCTTGTTTCCCGCCACTGAAAACGTATCATTCTGCGCTTGTGATACTTTTTGCCTATCTGTCGTCCGTTTAAACTTGAACATATCCTCAAAATGAATAATTTTGCGATGTATATTTTGTATGACTGATTCGGAGAATGTATTCAGTAACGAAATCCCTAAAGTAGACCATACAGTACACGAAATATTAAAACGCAGACTTTATTTGACAAGAAGACATACAAAAGTGATAAATTTCTGATCTTTTTGCACAATATTCTACGAACGCAATGAATCCTTCTGAGACATTTAGAGTGCGTTCATACATAACCATTGCATTTATCTACCGTTGAGCATAGAAACACGACAAAAGCGACAATCGTGTTACTAGTGTGTATGTACTAGCTGACTATTACATGTATAAACGCGTCACTCGAATGTGATAAAGATGAGCGGAACATATATCTAGGCGCACAATCTAGCTGCTATTTTATACTAATTTATTCAACACCCATTGATGTGAGGCACATGTATTCAACGGAAATCCAGCCCTTGAATATATATTTGTGTATACCTCTAGTGGAATACAAGCCGGAACTGTTTTTGTTAATGTTGTCACCAAGACAGATGACGTACGTTACGTCAACGTTCCGCTTCGGTTATGCCCCGATGCTATTCATCAGAGTTAAATCGCAATAAAGGTGACAGTAATTGATTTAATTTATCTGACACAACGGTGTAGAATAAATACAGAATACAACTGACATCATAATCTCGAATATTTTATCGAAATCGTTGGTGACGGCGCATAGTTACATTTTGCTGGAGCTATACGATCTCGCGAAACATATCCTTGCGCCATCCGCAACTCATCCGATAAAAGATATATTCGATTAAGATGCGCGTTTTGATATGTCGATGTTCAGAATATAACCACTCGGCCCCGACATTTTCCTAATGAGTTAGACACTATAATTATCTCAAATCCAGACATCATCAGACATCCCTAAAAACGGTGGCTAAACCACACAAATAATAGCTATATAACGACCACATTACGAACACATGAATGGTGGATATCATCGAATTACATTCCCGGTCTTTCAATGGTCTTTTGATGACATATTGTGAACTCTAAGACAGCTAATATTGCTCTTGGCAAGTTTTTAGGGAGAATTAGGGATACAGATGCTGCCTGATGTGATTTTGGGACGTTTATCGGTGGGTTTTCAGTTTTACCGGCGACGCGAGCATGTTTATCGCCACTCGAATTAACACCCGACCGAAATATCATGGGGGGGGGGGGGGGGTGGTCTGCTAATGTTTTTTTTCCAGACACAAGGCGGGGGTGTGTAGATTGTCTCCGGTAATTTCTTTTCATATTTTTTTTTACCTCTGTTATATTAAGATCCAAATTGTTCAGAATTGTTTCAAAATTAGCAAATTTGTTTCACTTACATCTTTTCACACATTGAGATACACAATACACCACATATTTCCTAATATTTTTTTATTTTCGTTGAGCTTAAAATTTTATTTATGTTTTGTATTTCGGATCTTTTTATAACTGGATTTTAAAAACCTGGTAAATTTTTAATGCGTAAACTGAACAGAACAACACTTACTAGGAGGCTATATGGTAATTTCTGACCAATTTATATAAAAAAACATTTATGCATACAATCCTCCATCATTCTATTAAACCTTTTAGGAACAGATCTGTGAAAAAAATTATCAGTGTGGTCCTTCATGCCATTTATGTTTCAGCTAATGTTATAGGCTTTTATTAAGAATAATTGTATCCCATAACGTCATGTTTACGTACCTTTATACTCTGAAGATCCGATATTCCGAAGGTCTAATACTACGAAAGCCAAATACTCTGAAGTCTAATACTCTTATTTTTTTATATTCCGAAGACCGATTACTCCGAAGGTTCGATACTCCGAAGGTTCGATACTCCGAAGGTTCGATACTCCGACTGTTTTCTGATGTAACGACGGGTACCTTTGATTACCGTTTGTATGGATAGATCTACTGATACATTATATAATGTCATGACTGTGGTGTTCTGAGATTCCGCATCGGCCCAGTGGGCCTCAGACGAGAGCAAGCGACGTGAGTTTGTTCCTTATTCACCATGTATAATCGCTATATAAAACTGGTCATTTTGATACAATGACCGGAATGACCCCAAATTCGTTCGTAACCACATCGGCAAACATTTTGAGCTAGAAAAAAGATGAGTCGATATTGAAAAAGTAGGTCGAAAAGTGATCCGAACGCTGCTCGGGCCTAAAAATATCTCGACTTGGGGGAGATCACCCCATATTATATTTTTCGGCCCGACACTTTTCGACAATTCTTCATCCTCGATCCAACTCTTTTTAAAATTCGACCCAAATTGTTTCGGCTCAAAATGTTTTGCCGAGGTGGCTATAAATGATTCTGGAGTTATCCTGATTTCCCTATTTTCGACATATTTTCAGTTTCTATCCAAAAACTTTTCAGCAAAATTTATCATCGAACATCACTGAGGACGCTCCCAGAGTCATTTCCTCCAATTCCCATTATGTTTCGACCCGAGAAGCTTTTTGTCCCGCTTTTTTAAACTCTACCCGTGACTCGTGTCAATAGGGACTGATGGAGAGGGGTGATATGGAGAAGAGAGGTTGCGAAAGGAACAGAGTTAATAATCATGAACCAGGTGCAAAATATTGTATTGGTAGTCGAGAGAGGCGGAGAGAGGGCGAGGAGAGAGCGAGGAAGAGAGATATAGTGGATGGGAGAAGAGAGGGTGGCGAAATAGTTGTGAGACTTCTTACTGTGCCATGCAGGTGCCATGGGAAGGGGTCGTCTGCCTTAAATATATAAACATTCATGATAGTCGTCCTTTAAAAAGGACGCTAGGCACATATGCGTGATCTCATATATGCCTAGCGTCCTTTTTAAAGGACGACTATCATGAATGTGCATATATTTATTTATTAGTATTCTAGTATTTTGCGCCATGGGCAGGTTCCTTAGTTAGTTGGGACTGTGACTCCTTCAACTCCCCGTCGCGACGTCACCGAAGGCTTTCATCGTTGCATATAATACATGTAGTAGAGGTTTAAAATAATTAAATTTACATACGCATATCAATTGACAGTCCTTATAATAATATGACCTTTGGAGTATCGGACCTTCAGAATTTGAGAATAATCTTGATCACAGTATATAGTTATCTTTTTTACGAATGTTAATCCAAATTGACAACACACAAATAAATTCAGTGATTCTTGATAGCGAAATCATTTGTGTTAGTTTATTGCCGATGGTTGCGTCCCAAATCGAGATGTAAATATTTACAATCAAGCGTAGTTCAGACGAAGTTTTCCATGGAGTGGTACGGTCGATTTCTATGGGGCGCCGTTCCTCTATTTATTACCTATTTTATGATATCAACAGTTAATTTTGTGACATCAATAAATGAATATATGGTATCACAAAATCGAATATATGTTATCATAAACTAGTAAGCATTTAGTGATATCACATATTCGATTTTATGATAGCATACATTCATTTTGTGATATAACTTATTCGAATTTGTGATATCATATATTCATTTTTTTATATAAATAACTCGGATGAAAATACTATTTATTGATATCATTAAATGCATTAGGAGATATCATAAAATATTTATTGATATCATAAAATGAATTCATGATATCACACAATCGACTTATTGATATCACTAAATGCTTTCTATTTTGTGATATGATATCACTAATTCGATTTGGTGATATCATATATTCATTTTGTGATATAAATAAATACTAATTATTTTATGATATCACATATTAGATTTTCACGAGGCGCCGATCTTCTATTTATTACCTATTCGGTGATATCAATAATTCATTTTATGATATCACTAGATAAATATATGATATCACATTAGGCTGGACTATTTGTGACTGCTTTATTCTTCATTATAATATATGGGGGTATGATGCTATATTATGCAATTAAACATCTAACTCAACATGCTTTATGATACAAAACAAACGAAGCCTCCTCTCATAGAGCCAATACAATAAGTTATTTCGTGATTAAAGCGGTGTGTGGAACTATTAATTATTCTAGCAGTTCTTGGTACCGAACGGGACACATTCACACACAAAAAAGAAGAAATAAATATGTTCAACCTCTCAGTTGTATTAAAATATATTGTTTGATCGTCTCTTATTAAATCATTGCTCGGGTGCTATATACAATGAAGATGATGATATATGAAATTCAAGAATTTTCACCGGAGAGATGCAGAGAAATTCTTTGTTGAAAATCTCTTGTCATTTTTGGCTGGATGTATGCAAAAAGTGCGTCTCACCCTTAACATTCTCAAATATGCGTCTCCCCTGTAAGTTGTTAGTGTGTTAAAATTGCATCATTACCAGATATATCGAGAATCGGATAGAACATAAGGTAATGTGATAAGAAGGAAAGAGAGAGAATTGGAGACGAAGAGGTTATTTTGAAATTTGTACATTGTGAGTTTGAAAGTGTAATGGCGCGTCCACATGACGGGCAAGAAAATATCAGGTATGCCCCATGTGATTTACTTGACCAATGAAAACAATAATACAGGAAAATATCCGATGGAGGCAGTGAACGGGAGTGTTATCACCTGTGTGTAATATGTGTTCACCTTGCTTGGTGGTCATCGGTATCCGTTAAATAATCTCTAAGCGATAAGCTGGTAACCGTTCACGCACTCGAGTTATGATCCATCAATAGTCTACACTAAACTAAATAACAACTAAACACATGTTTGAGCAGATAGCCAGTGTCTTTATTCGCAGAAGTTGACACCAGATGGGCACACCAAAAACCGCTGGATGTACAACATATACAACATTCGTTACAAATTAATATGTGTGAGCATCTCATTTCAATAGTATATTCACATATTGTAATTCCGATAATTATACTGTAATAATTAACATGTCATTCTATGCACAAGAATCCTACACAAATCTCCAGCAGTTTCCGGTTAGAATTCCTGCGATAAACCAGAGATAAAACCACATTTTGTGGGGAAAACTCTGGAAGCATTGGATGGTGCATGCCCAGTGAACATAATTTTTATGTTGTCATATATATGTAACATGTCACATTCGAAACGTATGTTTATGTGCGTGTACGAGACGTTTCCGTCCGCTTCGCGATTATATATAACGTTTCATTAATTAATGTGTTATACATCTGTATGTAATAAATCTTATTCGATGTGTAATTATTAATTTGTACAATTATATTACCATAATGGTGCTAATGTAACTAGTAACTATACTCATATAAAATTATTTTTACTCAGATATGTGGAATTTAAGTTGTCACTCCTAGCGAAAAACTGGCTAAAGTGACCCAACTTTATTATGCGCTAACGAAATTACTCACTCACTCGGTGAACTCCAATTATCGTTAGCCAATTACCTACTGATACTCTAGACAACTCAGTTGTATTCACACGATACGCTACAGACAATAGTTTTGGGCTAATCTACGAAACGCTCAAAACATGTAGTCTACACTAAACTAAATAACAACTAAACACATGTTTGAGCAGATAGCCAGTGTCTGCTAAATTAACGTTCAAAAGAATAAGTGCGGCTGCCCAAAAGATTTCTTTTGAGCTCGGTTATGGTTGATCTATTAATATATTTCTTATAAGACGAATTGAGAAATGTTTGTTTCACTCTGAATAATGACAATTATGCATATTTCGGCCATGACAAAGTATATCAAGTAACAATGGTATACCCTGTCTATCTGACAGTACACATGCAATTTTAAGTTTTATAAATTGAGGCTTCTGGATACATGTAACCTGGATTCTAACGAATCCACTACATAACCGTCCTTGGCGGACTCAGATTGCCATCTACCGTGGCGTTTCCAACATCTGTCGTTGACGCCAGACCTGGCGCCGCTTGCTCTCATTGAATGAAGCCCTAAATTGGCGTCTTTTCCACAAACCTCTTTCATTCGGGTTGTGATACATTCTCTAGCCCTAGGAAAATATGCAGCGAGCATGGTAAATTTCGACCACAGATTTGTTATTCATCGGTATTACAATACGGATGTAACTGTTATTGGAAATTACGGATTATCAACATACAAGGTTTGGAGAATCTTACAATTCAAGATATTGACTTTGCACAATTGTATATATTGTTGAATATGCAAAGTAGTGTTTACTAATTTGCCTACCAAAATGACCACTATACTTCTGTGACATGATCGTATATAGAAAGGTGTGATAAACAATTCATTCTCGTTAATTGAGTTATCGCTATAGAGAGACAATGGAGAGTTATAACAGTGACTACCATATCACCGACATTTCAAATGCGACCGGTGTAGCGACCGGTGACGTGTCACACACAAGTGACGATCGGCCTATTCAGCAACTTAATTATTCCCGACTGAACAATATGAGCACTGACTTCATTGATCTACATTCGTATATCATCAAATATCTTGAGAGCCCATCAAAAGAAAGTTCAGATTCATGCGAACAGCATCTTACGATTGTCCTGCAACACGTCAATACAACCATTAAAGATCGCGTTATCGAATCAATACTCTTTGCAGTTCAAAATGAAAGTTCACTAAAAGATATACGTGACTACATATTTCTACAAGTCTTGAAATCTGAGAAATACCAATTCGACAAATCACTAGACATTAAATCTCGCATTTCTAACAGAAATTGCGCACCTGTTAAAGATCGTCTAGCTTGTGATATTTATAACTTGTTGCTGTTCTTAGTTGATGAAAATCCTGATGTTATTGCAGAGCTAATCAGCAAAACTGTTCGAAGAAAATCTACAACCGTTGTTCCACGTCTCACAGAATCACAAATCGTAGACTCCAAACTTGATGATTCCAAGCATAAAATTAACGTTCCTAATGCTATAATACAGATTCAGAAGGACATAGCTGCAATCAAAACGGAGTATCTGCCTGCAATGAATTATATCAATGAACAGCTTCCAAAGATAAATGGTTTCATTGTTAATATTGAAAGCAGACTCACAAAAATGGAGGAGCGTCTAAACCCGGATAAATTCATGAAACCATTAAAAATACTAGAGAATAAATTCTTAGAACTAACAAATGCCAGTGTAATAAATTCGCAATCAATCTCACGAGTAGAAAGCGACAAACTCGACGGAATAGCTAGGATCAGATCGAATATTAAAACAGTCGAAGATGATATGTCTACGGTCCTTGAGAAGGTTGAAAGCTATATAAAAGCCGAGAGGAAACAAGACGCTCAAATCGCCACACTGAAAGATGTAATTTCAAAACAGCCTGGAAAATGTTCAAATAACACTCAAAATATTAACATTGACAAAAACGTGTTGGAAACAATGAAACAGAATACAGACAGAATGCAGCAAGAATTCCGACGCCACACTAACGAGACGTGCAGTAAACTACAGACCATGATTGAAAGTGTGTCGAAATCACATACTGGGTCAATGAATTCCCAAACAGAGCTGATTAATAGTGTTAAGGTGCTTTGCACTTCTATTCAACAGAGACCTCAACCAAATTCGTATATGTATAAGGAGGATAACCAGAAATCCACAAGTGTTCACATTAACAACCAATCATCAGACGCCTCTATAAACAGCATCCCTGTCGATAATTCCGACCACAGTAGCGAAACCCGTGAAACGAACGAAACGTATTCCAGAACAATTAACAAGGATCGTGTTTTTAGACAGAGACTTGATGAACCACTGAAAACAGCTAAAGTTTTTGTTAGCAACTTTGTTGATGAAGTGACAGTCTATGACTTGAAGGACGTTCTGACGCAAAATGACATTTCATTCACCAAAATTCTGTTAATGTCAAATAACTCGGCTAGAATCAATGTCTGTGAATCTCAAGTTGACCAAGTTACAAGCAGGTATTTTTGGGCAAATCGGATTTATTGTCGGAAATGGATACCTTACAACGAGCATACAACAAAGCGTGAAGAAGAACGCCGTTATTATGATTAGTTTGATTGATTGCTTGCCTATAGTGAGCACTATTAATTGTATTAACACGAAGTAATATCATGTCACCACCCTGTCATTCTAACCTACACCATAAGTCGTATTTTACTATAATAGGTTTATTGCTGTGCCTACTATCGACATTGTGTATTCATGTATCTCTAAATTATATATCACAATATGTACCGCCGTATTTGAGCACCACATATATTATCATGACGTCCAATAACTGTAGCCAATTAAAACGGAGCTTCCTAACATGGAATGCCACAGGCCTAATGAGCTCTTCATCTTACCTAACAAGATTTCTTGAATTTAATCATATCGATGTGGTAGGTGTCAGTGAACACTGGCTACATGAACACAATGCAGATTATGCGCAATGTATCAGTAAGCAATATGATTATCACGTTGTCTGTGACGCCTCGCAACGTCTACCCATGCAGAGGGGTAGATATTCCGGCGGTGTTCTACTTATGTGGCATAAAAAATACGCAAAATACGTTACCGCTCTTCAAATTCCAGATGATAGGATTGCTGGCATTCAAATGCAAATTAGCCGACATCAGTATCTATATATCTTCCAGATATACCTTCCTTCTACAAATCACACTCTTGACTTTTACAAAGAGTATTTGCAAAAGGTCAGCACTGTTTTCGATACATATAGTTCGCTGGGCAAAATAATTATGATGGGAGACTTTAATGCAAATCCGGACAAAAAGGGTCCAAGGAATTCTGCATTCAAGAAATTTGTCAAAGCGCTAAAATGTTTCTCTGTGAATCACTCGAGATGCAGATACCCAAATAGTTCTACGTGTATTCCGTACAATAGTAATAACGGCACAGTTATTGATCACGTTTTGATTCCCACTGAAGACTCAGCCCTTATACCAGACATCAATGTTATCGATGACGATTCCCTAAATGTGTCAAATCATCGCCCAATTTTGTTCACAATGCAATTTCCAGTTGACAATCACGGCATTTACAACGTCACGAACAATAACTCTAAACCAAATTGGAAAAAAGTTAAATCAGACCCTTCAATTTTGCAAAATTATCGCAATGCTCTTGACTTAAAGCTATATGATAGTAAAACTGACATTATTAACGTATCGGAAGTTGATGTTATATATAATGAGATTGTAAGCGCGATAACATATGCATCTGATCAGTGTATACCCCGCAAGAGGTTCTCAAAACACCTCAAACCGTTCTGGAATAAAGAACTTAATAGCTTGCATAAAGAAATGAAAAAGTATCGATCTATTTGGATCAGGGATGGCCGACCCCGTGCTTGGTCGGGTGCTATAAGCTACACAAACTATAAAAACGCTAAGGCACACTTTCGAAGGTTGTATCGTTTGAAATCTTATAAGTACATTCAGGAAATAAATCATGAAATTGATCACAAAGCTGAAGTTGACCACGACTCATTCTTTAGGTTATTCAATCTGAAACGGTCTAAACGAGTCAGCCCCATAATATGTTTCATCACGATGGAAAACTCTTAAGGGACCCTGAAGACATTGTGTGCGCATGGGGTGATTACTTTGAACAATTATATACGCCACTGACCTCAGAAGAATTTGATCAAACGCATTATACCTCAGTAAATAGTTTTGTCAATGACATAATACAAGAAAAGGCACCTTCTTCTATTGATAAACTCATTCTCTTCCCAGTTACATGTCAAGAACTCAAATCTGTGTATAAGTCTCTAAGCTTAAATAAAGCTGTAGGGTGGGATAACGTAGCATACGAGCATATTATATACGGCAGCGACTTACTCACAAATATTTTATCAACCTGCTTATCCGGAATATTTAAATATGGTAAAGTTCCAAAAAATGCAAAGAAAGGAATAATTATAACTCTACACAAAGGCGGTTCCAAAAGCAAAGATGACTTTAATAACTATAGAGCAATTACATTGATGCCTGCCCTATACAAAATTACTGAACGTGTGCTTCTGAACCGAATCGAGAAATTCTCTCCCCGTACTCTAGAAGTTGACCCATTGCAGCACGGGTTCCAAAAATGTTTGAGCTCAAATATGGTGTCGTACATGACACTAGAATGTATTGATTATGCTAAAGATGTTGGTCACAAAATGTACGCATGTTTCCTGGACGCAATGAAGGCCTTTGACACGGTGTGGATCAACGGGTTGTTGTACAAACTATATGATCGCGGCATTCAAGGCCTCTCGTTTTCTCTTATACATAGCCTGATATCTGATGTCCAATGTTCAGTTAGGTATAACGGTACATCATCCCGTTGGTTCACAGTGTGTCAAGGAGCAAGGCAGGGGGGAATATTATCCCCTTCATACTATATGATCTATGTGAACGACCTCATACTACAGCTGAGGAACTCAAGAAATGGTCTAAACTTATATGGTATAGATTGTTCCAGCCCAACGCTAGCTGACGATATGTTATTACTTTCACTTACTATGACTGGGTTACGTAATCTTTGCGACATCTGCTACCGTTACAGCACGGTGTGGCGCTATATGTACAACCCATCAAAATGTTCCGTTATTGTATTCAATGAATCTAAGGCGCGTGCAAACAAAACTAACCGTAGATGGCATATTGGACCATCTGTAATACCGGAAGTGGAAGAAGTTACCCATCTTGGTATTCCTTTAAATAAGTATGATTTAAATGGTGCATTTGTAGACACAATTTGTCGCAAAATCAGGGGCACCTATCTCATGTTATCTAATGCTGGCCTTTACGCCGGTGGGATAACGCCACTGAGCTGTAAGACAATTTACGAATCTATTGTCCTCTCAAAGTCGCTATTTGGCGCAGAATTACTATGGAACCTGGCACATAAACATGAGGAAGCTCTTGAAAAATGCCATAGATTTTGTCTGAAACAGGTTCAGGGTTTACCTACGCGTGCTAGAACAGTTATCGTCCATGGGCTCATAGGAGTTCACCCTATTATGAGCTATATAGATAAACGAAAACTATCGTTCCTTAGTTCAATGTGTAATCTGGAACAAATTAAAACGGCCAAGGAAATTTTCATTTTCCGTCTTTATCAACACGCACTTGCTCCAACTACTTCTTGTAAAAATTTCTCCTCCGATATCATGGTAACAATGAATAAATACAAACTGGTAGACTACTTGCGTCTGTATTTGAAGGAATCAGTATTTCCTTCTAAAGAGAAATGGAAACAATTAACTAAAGCTCTCATTAATGAGACTGAGAGCGCGGCCTGGTCCGAGAGAATTCATGCTGATAACTCCTTAATTCGATTCTCGAAGATTCAGACCACGTTCGAAGTCTCGCATCTGTGGAAATTGTGCCGCCTATTTCCAGAAAATAAATTGTCTTATTACAAAATGGCACAAATTATACAATTCTCCTGCGTTCCGTGTGATACAGGTATTTGTTCAAATTGCTCTCGCGCGTACTCCGACTACATGCGGCATGCAATAGTCCAGTGTTCCTCATTAACGTGTATCCGTGACGAAATAGAATTTTCTGTTTTGTGTAGATTTGGAGTTCAAATTTACATACGCTTTGATTCTCTTTCAGATGAAGATAAATTATTATTCTTCTTGACGGCAAAATTTGAAGAAATTGCCTCTTATGTCGAAGATATCAACGACTTTGCAAATTTCATAATTAATTGCACTTGTAAACTATGGGAAGAATATCATTGCCTCTCTGTTTGAATTGTAGTTAAACAATTTATAGTATACGCTAGTAATGACATAATGCTATACATAACTCATAGAATCCATAGAATCCGAAGACACGAAAAATGAGTAAATATATATACTTGAGTGGTGCTGGGGAAATGGTCGGCTCCGAGTCGGTAAGACTGCACAAAGGCATTGGCGTTTGTGGGTCTTCCAGAGAGAGAGAGATCCCCGATTTGGGTACAACTCCGGCTTGGTCGTCTCGGAGTATGCTATTTCTCTGGTCCCAGTTCTTTATATATAAAGATCTATATAACCGTATAATAACACATCACATTTAGCCTGTCGTGGAGAGCCAATTAGATATTTGACCATATGTTCATTCCATTACACGATAACGCTACATTGCCATTCTGGTCGTCTGTCTCTGTCTATACATATAACGAATGTGTGTATGTTAGTATGAATACTTCATGCATGTAATTCGCCAATGTTTTGTGTGTGTCTGTTAGTATGAATGCTTCTGGGAGTTTGTTTGTTATAAATGGAAGTCATGCATGTAATTCTCCAATGTTATAGATGTGTGTCTGTTAGTATGAATGCTTCTATGTGTATGGTTGTTGCAAATGGAAATCATGTATGTAATTCTCATGTTCACCACTTAGATGATGACTGTAAATATGTTGACTTTTGTTACCTGTTTATGTTCTTATAATTTATATTAATTGTATGCATTCTCTAAATATCTCCATGAATGGAGGAAATAAAGAATATATATATATTTCGGCCATGACAAAGTATATCAAGTAACAATGGTATACCCTGTCTATCTGACAGTACACATGCAATTTTAAGTTTTATAAATTGAGGCTTCTGGATACATGTAACCTGGATTCTAACGAATCCACTACATAACCGTCCTTGGCGGACTCAGATTGCCATCTACCGTGGCGTTTCCAACATCTGTCGTTGACGCCAGACCTGGCGCCGCCTGCTCTCATTGAATGAAGCCCTAAATTGGCGTCTTTTCCACAAACCTCTTTCATTCGGGTTGTGATACATTCTCTAGCCCTAGTATAACTGAAGGGCTTATTCTTATATACTAATTTGCTTGACCCCTTTGAACCGAACATGGGCCTGAAGAAATACATGTCTGATTTAATATCTAAGTTGGCCACATTAATATATTTAGAAATAATTGTTAAAGGACATGCTACTGTGTTTCCTTTGGCAATCACGATTTCGTTGCCCTGTCTATATTGATCTGTTTTACTCTTTTCAATAATCAATTTCAAATGATCTGGCAATATTTCAATATTACTGCATTTTAGTGCTTGAAGTTCCGAAAACCTTAAAAATCCACTGAATCCGAGAACTATCATAGATAGATCTCTAATTACTGTCAAATCTGTTGAATCAGCATAGTTTGTACAAATGTTAATGACGTCGTCAGAGTAAACAGGGTCCTTCTTTTGGATTTTCTTTGTACATAATCTCTTTGCTGCCTCGACGATTCCGGTAACGAATCCGTTTGATGTCGGATCCAAATGTCCATGTAACTCGTGAATCCATTTTATTGCGTATTTTGCTGAAGACACCACGTTATGCGAACTTCCGTTGTCCACGAGGCTGGTTAGAAATAGCGTCACGTGTACAGAGTCCGCTGGCATAACCGTTCCTCCTATACCGCGAACAAAGTCAGTCCACCGCCGGAATTGTGAATAATATTTCGACACTGTACTGTCCGCTCGGGATCGCAACAACAATGCGGCCATCTTACTGCTCAATACGTCGGTTTTGTTTGATTCTGCCACGCCAGTGTCATCTAGCGCCGTTCGTATCTGTTGTGATAGCCCTAAAAGACGAAAGATTAGTCAATTTTGTTTTTAATCACATGACATTATATGTGAAATATATATATATCTTTATTGACCTCCATAACTGAAGAGTTTATCAAATGTTATACATGTATACAGTATCAAGGTAGGCTAACATTTTAGCCAACATGAAAATAAACAAATAGCAGTATATATATACACAAATGACACAAGTGCCTCCAAGACATGGTATATATGTTGGGTCAAATATTGAGAAGCCTTACCCACAGGCAGATATAAATTCAGACATGCAATCAGACATACCGACATGCGGACATAGTATATGCAGATAGACAAACACAGGCACGCGAACATAACTTTTAAACCTGAACATATTTACATAATGCGGATAAAATCCGAAAGGTACAGAGAATAAATGCTTAAACTCGCATTTGCTAATTTACTGGCGGCAATCAGTTAGAATTTGGAATATTATTCAAATGTTAGTATTGTGTCGTTTACTATTCAAATACAATTGATATACCACAATGCATAAGTGCAAGGAATACAAAAGCGCACACAACTGCTATTTTTACATTCACACCGGTAACATCACATCCGCATGGACGAGTGATGATGACTACACCGACAGACTACAATACACAGAGATACAATTTCGAAAAAAACATATTACCGGTATCAACGTAATTGGCCTTTCGTCTGATGTGGTAATATAACATAATTGGGAATGAAAGCTTATTTCCTTGGCATTTTTGATCCGAACATTGGAATTTGATTTCTGTGGTGATCAGTTAATAATTGGTCCTAACATACCACTGTGGAGTTTCGTTGATACGTTTGGAGATTACTCAGAATGAAGACTTGACAGCATTTTGTGTGATAGCCATAATATGTGGGTGTGGTGAACTATAAATGATACGAAAAACATAGGGTCTTCAATGAAAGAAAATAATTCAGACGGAAGTTTTGTAAGGTGAAGCATTACAAGTTCATCATCGTCAAGCTCATCCACCCAAAGATAGAACAGTAATCCAAATGTGTCAATCATTTGGTACCACATGTCATTACGACGAGAGCACACTATATGATGAGTGCAATAAATCATAACGTGTGTTACCACGTCGTCATAAACCAAGTGACATAACGCACAAGTACCCTCGTGTTTGGTAGCAGTAGTCGCTATAAGTTGGGCAACGGTGAAAAAGTATCTCTTCCGCTCTGGATATTGCCGACAACAACGCCAAAGGAGAGACATCTGTAAGTGACTTTGGATTTGATAGAAGCATGTTAGTGTTGGGTCGTTTTGAACATTTTGCGTCCAGTCGATATCGCGCTTACTGTTGACTTCCGTTTTAACTAGTCGGGTCCACTCCGGGCGGATTGGACACGTACCGACTACTGCGAGTTGCTCAAGATATTGGTTCAAGTTGTGAGAAATAAGAATTCGTTCAATGTCAGCAAAGTATGACTGAGGATTATTATATTTACGAGAAAGATGCATGTGAAGTCTTGATACAAATATTTCCTTGCATACTTTGGAAGGCGATATGCGACAAAGGCTACCAAACAAACTGAGTTTTCGTGCATCTATAAAAGAGGAAATATGGCCTAGGCCCATGAGACCTAGAACAATATCGGTTCTCGTCCTTACAGGCAGTCCTTGAATGCGTTTTAAGCAAAATCGGTGGATTTTCTCGAGCGAAGTAGTATCTGACACAGACATGCCACACAGAAATTCTGATCCATATAATCCTTTTGGCAGCACCATCGTTTTGTATATAGTTGCGCAACTCGACGGAGTGATCCCTCCGACATAAAGACCAGCATTACTTAAGAGGAAAAAAGTTGACCTGATTTTGTCTACAATGACTTCAACAAATGCTTTGACAAAGCTTTACTTATTTACTTGTATGCCCAAATGGGTGATTTCGTCTGTTTCGGTCAAAGTACTACCAGCGACAGTCCATCGTCTACTTGTGTTGCAACTCTGGCGAGAAGTTTGGTTAAAAACGATGACTTTACATTTGTTTGGATTATACATGAACCGCCACTTTTGACTATATGATGTGCATATATCGCATAAACGTTGTAAGCCGTAACTTGAGAGGGACAACAATGTCATATCATCAGCTTGTGTTGGAGACGAGCAGTTGGAGGATAAAAGTCGAAAACCAAAGTTTGAAGCTTCAAGTTCATACAACAGATCATCTATGTACAACATATAGAACAGAGGGGATAAAATATCCCCTTGCCGTGCGCCTTGTTTTATCGCAATTGACTTAGACAGAATGTCTGTATGTTTGACTACACATGATATATTACTCAAAAACTCTCGTATGAGGAGCCATATTTTGCCTTGGAACCCACGATGGTGTAGTTTCAACAATAAGCCGTTGATCCATACTGTGTCGAATGCCTTATGTACATCCAAGAAGCAGGCGAATAGTTTAGACTGTTGTTCTTTTGTGAAATTCATGCTTTCATGCAATACATATGACGACATAAGACAACTGACATTTTTCTGAAAACCGTTTTGAAGGGGGGTGAACTTTAATTAGATTTGGCGTATTGCGTTCCATGCGAGACTAATATTATCCATCATGACATGGGGTGTGGGATGATGTGCATATATCGCATAAACGTTGTAAGCCGTAACTTGAGAGGGACAACAATGTCATATCATCAGCTTGTGTTGGAGACGAGCAGTTGGAGGATAAAAGTCGAAAACCAAAGTTTGAAGCTTCAAGTTAATACAACAGATCATCTATGTACAACATATAGAACAGAGGGGATAAAATATCCCCTTGCCGTGCGCCTTGTTTTATCGCAATTGACTTAGACAGAATGTCTGTATGTTTGACTACACATGATATATTACTCAAAAACTCTCGTATGAGGAGCCATATTTTGCCTTGGAACCCACGATGGTGTAGTTTCAACAATAAGCCGTTGATCCATACTGTGTCGAATGCCTTATGTACATCCAAGAAGCAGGCGAATAGTTTAGACTGTTGTTCTTTTGTGAAATTCATGCTTTCATGCAATACATATGACGACATAAGACAACTGACATTTTTCTGAAAACCGTTTTGAAGGGGGGTGAACTTTAATTAGATTTGGCGTATTGCGTTCCATGCGAGACTAATATTATCCATCATGACATGGGGTGTGGGATGGAAAAATCTCACCCGAGGGGCCAGATATTTGGGCCGGACACGAGGCTTGCCGAGTGTCCGGACCAAATATCTGGCCCCGAGGGTGAGATTTTTCCATACCACACCCCAGGTCATGATGGATCATTTTTCTCCCAACCCAAGAGCCTCATTCCGATTTTTTGTTTTATACCAATCTTTTGCACATTCCAGTAGATTCGTAACGGTATATATGGGGAGAAATCTGATGCGATATTCGTGATTAACTGGGATGATTTCGGTATATACCAAAGGTATATACTGTAAAAACAAAGCGCGTTACCCGTGCGCGCAGGGTTAATACGTTAGAGTGAAATCGACACGGTCTTGTGAAAACGACACGGATACGTCACATCGTTGCACCTGCATAAATTCCGAGAAACGCGCGTATTGATATGAAGTATATACAACTGGACTAATCGTGTTTGTCGTCGGAAATAACCATATCGATACCATTAGAAAAGGAAACATGTGAATATATGACAGACACATGTTAGTTAGACGCGTTCGACGATGACAACTGTTCGAATGTGGAATTATTTCGTTCGTCATTTGTGAAGCGGCTATTGTTTACCTGTTACGAAATGTGCCAGTGGTGCCAGTTTCGCTTGGGGTCTTCCGTTTTATGGAATATGTTCGCAAATTAGTCGTTTATATTTCATGTTATATATGCAACTCTGTGTCTGCAAGTGATGTTATGTTGAAGGTTTTTCGTGATTAACAGTTGAGGCTTATCTCCATTTGTATTAGCGTCCACGAATTCGTCCGTATTTATTTACTTGAAACGTGAAGCGTAACTGGTTGGTCGCCATTGTTTTGATCTGTTTTAGTTCACACAAAACATGATGACGGATTGTTAAATTAGTTCCGGCTCTTAATTAAATAGGCAAAGCAGTCACGTGGGTGGTGTGAGATAGATGGTCACGTGTTATGTGAGACAGGGAAATCTCACCCAGCTATCTCACACTGGCTGCCTGTGCTAAAGTGTGTAGGGGGTGGGAGAAAACATTATTTTTTCTAGTGTCTTATACAGAACTGGTAGAAGAGTTATTGCCCTGTAGCTGTCGAATTTAGTTTTTGGCTTATCACCCCCCTTATACAGGGAAACCATCAGGCCAGATTTTGCCATAGCGGGTATATGTTGTAGATCTAGCATTTTGTTCAAGACGTACGCTAACCGTTCATGTAACGACTCGCCTCCATACACAATGTGCTCGTAACATATCATGTCCGGACCAGGAGCTTTCCCCATATTCATTGACTTGAGAATTTCCTTTAGCTCCTGAATAGAAATAGGATATAACATATGTTTATCAAGTGGGGTAGAGACACCATGTGTGTTTATGTTAGATGCAATGTCTTCAACTGAATTATTGACATAATCGTAATGATGATGATCGAATGCGTCCGACTCAAGTTGGCAATATAATCGTTCATAATACTCAGCCCACGCAGTTGTGATTTCTTCTGGATTACGGAGCATAGCATTGTCAACCTCGAAGAAGTTATTATTAGTTGCCCTAGTTCTAGATTTGTTTTGGTTAAATAACCGAAAAAAGTGCTCTTGGTTGATTTCCGCAGCATTGTCAACTTGGTCGTTTTGGCTTGACAAGAATTTCAAGTTGCTATGTCGTAGTTCCTTGCGGAACGCACACTTCGCTGCTTTATATTGGGCATACGAGAGGTGATCCTGACCTCTTGGGCGACCTTCAACGTTCCATATACGTTTGAAGTTGCGCATTTGATTATGAAGTTCCTTCAGCTTTTCATTCCAGTATGGTTTAACGTGCGATTTGTACATTTTTTTTGAAATGAAGATTGACGACGCAGAATATAATGCCTGAGTAATATTTATCAAGACTAGCAGAGTCCGTAATGGTACTATTGGGTAGAAGTTCATCGACACAATTTTGATAACCAGCCATTGAAGATTCTGAAGATAAAAACTTCTTCCAGTTGACAGTGCATCGCTCGGAATTTGGACGAGTGCGGTGATTACCTAGCTCGATGAGCATTTTGATAGGACGGTGGTTGGAATAATCAGTGGCAGAGTCGTCGATGACTCTTATTTCGTTTACACGGTGCAGATTTGATTTGTGTATAAATATATGATCGATCGTGGTGCCTGAATCGCTTGCTGCAGAAGCTGGAATGTGTGTAGCAACCAAACGTGTGACCGGATCAGACTGATTCACAGAAACGAGTTTCCTACGTGCGATAAGTTTCTTGAAACTGCGATTTCTGGCATCCGATTTCTGGATATTGCCGTTAAAATCACCCATGACAATAACTGTACCCATAGATGAGTAATAATCAATCGTAATGTCCAGCTTATTTATATATTCACGATAAAATGCGACTGTGTAGTTCGTTGAGGGAAGATAGACCTGTATAATATAAATGTATTGCAAGTTATCTAACTGTAATTGAATACCACATAGTCTATCGTCATTTAGGTCAAGTATTGAGACAGCGCTATCCAGCCTTCTGTGCCAGAAAATCGCTACACCACCCTTGTCACGCCCCCTCTGCATGGGTAGTCTCTGTGAGAAATCACACACTGCGTGGTACCGGTAATTGTTGCTAATAGTATCAAGTATGTGTACATTGTGATTGTGGAGCCAATGCTCGCTGATTCCAAAAAAGTCCACCTCCTGATTTGCAAGTAGATCTGACATGTAGCTGCTGCTACCCATCGCCCCAGTGGCGTTCCACGTGACGATATTCAACATCACGACTATACAAATACAAATTGACAGTGCAAAAGACCTACGTTTGTGTGAGTTCTTATACACAATACTATGTTTATCAGTGCGAATCATTTTGTGCCATGCATTAGGAATATTGTAGATCTGAAAATGAAGAAATTACTACAACATTTGGGATATCAAGCATCATCTCCAAACCGATTTGACTGACGGTTAATACGGACATTATTAGTTGCTGGACGTCTGTCGCCGAATGAACTCTTAGAAAGCCAGGGTCTACAAAATACAGACTCTGGCCAGAAACCGGTCCCCAGGGCTTCTTCAAAATCATGAACATGAACATTTATACGTGCCGAGACGGGACCATCGTACTTTCCACCACGGAGAATGCGAATTACTGAGTGACGAATTTTATATTCACTAAGGTAGTCTGAGAGAACTTGGGCGTCCACTTTGGTGTCCAGATTACCAACAAAGATTCTCCGCGTCCTGATGAGACGTGAATTTTCATTTTGTTTAAAACGTACATAATCCATGTCGTGCGAATCGTCACATCTGTAGTAATCGTTACTGCGATTATCGTGGTTTGAATTATTGTCAACACGTCTATCCTCTGTTCGCGTATGATTCTGGCTGAAAGAAGATGTGGTATCTCTAGGAGATGCATGTCTAGGTCGGTTATGGAAGTCATCGACATCTACGCTCTCCAGTGTGCTGGCTGAATGGCTATTGTCAACTTTTCGACTAGAATGAGAGTTGTGCGTAGCGTTAACCCTTTGAACCCTGGCTCCCCACAACGATCGACACCCTGACCCTGGGCTCCCAGTGGTATTTTTTCTATTGTGGCCAGTGTTTAGATGTATGGTGTTGTTTATGTTCAAGTGGTGTCACATTTCTGAAACTTTAGATGTATGTTCCCCATGGACCACTGATTATTTTACGATCTGGTTACATTGCCACCTGGTCACTCCCTGGTAACGGTTGCTAGGCATCTACCCGATATTGAAAGTAAAATACAATTATAGCTTTTACGGTCGTAATTCAGCCCAAGGAAATGGCGTTTTTGATGCAGTCAAAACCCTATTGTGAAATTTGAGATATATCTGGCCAAAAGTCTGATCCTAACTTGTATTTAAGGGTAGCAACGGTTGCTAAGCAAATACCCCAAATGATCGAATGACACCATTGCCCTGTGAATCCAATTGTATTATGCCCAAATTTTGGCATGCACATGCTGATGGTTATGTTCAAATGGTGCTACAGGTCTGAAATTTTACAGGTATGTTCCCATGGGCCACTGTGTATTTTTTTTAGAACGGTATACTTTGCCACACGATCACTCCCTGGTAACGGTTTCTAAGCAACTACCCGGAACTGAAAGTATAATGCAATTATAGCTTATAGCGTCGTATAATTATGCGCTAAGAAACGGCATTTTCTATGCAGTCAATACCCTATTGTGAAACTGGAGATGCATCAGGTCAGAAGATTGAACCTGCATGTAGTTTGTATTTAACGGTATCAATGGTTCCTAAGCATATAGCCCAAGTGATCGAATGACACCACTTCACTGTGCATTCAATGGCATTACGTTCCGTTTTAGACATCGCCTATAGGGCACAGTGATGGTCATGTTCAAATGGTGCCACGAGTATTAAACTTTACATAATTGCTCAATAATGCACGATTTGACCACGTGTTTGTAATGTGCACGCGCAAGTAGATGGTATTGTGACCATGCAACCCATTTCCATAGTACTACTATGGTGCAATGTCAAAACGTGCAGCTGTATAACGCAAATTTATGTACTATGGAGGTCCTTGATGTGATTGCATCATTTCACCAAAATCCATACATTTATCATTTTATCCTATGCGCATGCGCGAAACAAATCGACTCAAATAAGAAACTGCTTGCACCTTCCTCACATATGACAGAACACTGATTATGTATGCAATACTAATTTAAACCAAAAAGAGTGATCGAAATGGTGTCTTTCTACAATCCTGCGAACCGCGCAACAATGTATAGAGCTTTACCCGAATCGCTTCAAATAATGTACGTTTGTTGAATTCTGCGCTGTGCGCATGCGCATGTTTTTCTACCCCAACTAGTCGGCAACAAACTCATACACATGCACCCAGGGAACTGCTGAAGTTCCTTGGGATCATTTACATAGATATAAGTGGACATACCAATGGTTATAACATGTATACACATGCTACATAGGTTTATGATATCACTGAATGCTGCTGGCCGCTTTTGCGGCCAGTCGGGTGTATGAACGTTTTCTGGCTGGCCGCTTTTGCGGCCAGTCGGGTTCAAAGGGTTAATAGAGTTACCTCCCGTCCAATCACTGTCAACGTTGTCTGAATACTTGACATTTGGTTTAGAAGAAGTTGGGGTTGATGCGTCTTGAGGGTGAAGACGGGTGAAGACGTATTCCCAACATTAGGCGAGTTCGCAGGCTGTATATCAACATGACTTTCGGGAGAAGATTGCTGAATTATGGACACATCAGGCACGTTTTGAGTTCTGTTGGCGTGAAGAGTTGACCAGGTGACATGAGCAAAACGATTTAGTTCGCCGTAAACATGCGTGGCAAAACTACGAAGGTCCGCTCTAAGATTTTCTGCGCATCGATGCTCACATTGGCATCGGTCAATGGGTTGAGAAGATTTCGATGTGCACTTCAGTTTATTTTGTGCTTCCTCTAACGTTTTCATTCTACCACTTATGCTGGCGAGTGATCCTTTTACTGAGTTGTTTTGATTTAGGAAACTCTCACACTTGTCCAGAATTGTTCCAATGTCAAGTTTTATTGTTTTAATATCCGCCTTTAGTTTTGCGACACCGCTACAGTTTTCGCTTTCAATTCGTTCGATCGCTAGCTTATTTGCAAAGGAGACACTTTCTGATGCATCGATACGGTTAATGGTGTCTTGCAGTAATACCTCATTTTTGCTGACGCGACTTTGGATGTCTGATTGTATATTGTCGATTTGAGACTGCATTGTGTCTCTTGCCTGTTGGAGAATGGTTATGCTTGCACGCATTTCGACGTTAGTATACATATCACGAGAGGAGTCTGTGTTCACATCAGTTTCGTTTTCGTTGTTATTACTAACTGCTGGAGTTTTCGGAGTAGCACATTTTGCATTTTGTTGTGTTTTATTGCGAGATGCACTCAAAAGGGGTACTATGTGCTCAATCTTCTCATCCAGGATACACAAGAATAGTTGGTAAACATCAGTGGCGAGTTTTTTCGACACTGGTTCCGAAGCTTTTGTTTGGATCCTGCGTTTTAATATTGCATCTGGTGCCAGGTTAATTGAGACAAGTTTTTTTATTTCAGCAAATAGTGCCTGGCGCATCTCTTCCAGCTTGGCTTCATTTTCTTTTGTTGAAAACAAGAGTTTCGCAATGAATAGATCCTTAGGTGTGTTATGAACAAATTCCATCATCAGCATTATATATAACTTTGTTTCCTTGTCAAGATTTCCATCTGTCTGCAAGCTCTCGGTGAAGGTTGCAAATGCACTTGTGAACAATGTTTCTCCATGGGCTTGGTTTGGATCTGTAGAAGACGGTACTAAATCGTCCAGTGTGTGATTTGACTCTCCAATGCTTGGAGGCTCAAAACCCATCGGGTCCATGTTGAGAATTTTATCAGTTTGTGTTAGAAAGTTGCCCTGTCTATATTGATCTGTTTTACTCTTTTCAATAATCAATTTTAAATGATCTGGCAATATTTCAATATTACTGCATTTTAGTGCTTGAAGTTCCGAAAACCTTAAAAATCCACTGAATCCGAGAACTATCATAGATAGATCTCTAATTACTGTCAAATCTGTTGAATCAGCATATTTTGTACAAATGTTAATGACGTCGTCAGAGTAAACAGGGTCCTTCTTTTGGATTTTCTTTGTACATAATCTCTTTGCTGCCTCGACGATTCCGGTAACGAATCCGTTTGATGTCGGATCCAAATGTCCATGTAACTCGTGAATCCATTTTATTGCGTATTTTGCTGAAGACACCACGTTATGCGAACTTCCGTTGTCAACGAGGCTGGTTAGAAATAGCGCCACGTGTACAGAGTCCGCTGGCATAACCGTTCCTCCTATACCGCGAACAAAGTCAGTCCACCGCCGGAATTGTGAATAATATTTCGACACTGTACTGTCCGCTCGGGATCGTAACAACAATGCGGCCATCTTACTGCTCAATACGTCGGGTTTGTTTGATTCTGCCACGCCAGTGTCATCTAGCGCCGTTCGTATCTGTTGTGATAGCCCTAAAAGACGAAAGATTAGTCAATTTTGTTTTTAATCACATGACATTATATGTGAAATGGATAGCTCCTAATTGGAAACTCAATATACTGTGTGCAAACATGCCGTTATGTCCCCTTCCGGGGTGAACGATGTGTTCAGACCCGAGGGTTTTCAACCCGTTATTCCCATCCGATATCGCGTCTGCTTCTCGGACTAAGGGCCAAAAAGGCGCAGATTTCCATATGGGAAAAATTAAGGTGCTCTCACATTGCTCATTTTGAATTTTTCTTATGACTGCTGTCAATATTCTAGGGGGTGGAACGATCCAGTTATTCTCGCCCCACCAACATTGCTTCATTGCGTCTACCGCTTCGGTTCCCGGGCACCACCATCTAGAATTAAATCTATCTAGTTGAGAATTGTAATCTGTTGCGAATCTGTCGATTGAGTGTGGTCCCCATAAATTGTTTAATTTGTGAAATATTTCGACGTCGATACACCAGTCATCGGGATCGAAACACCTGCTCAATGCATCTGCACTCATATTGAGTTCTCTCGGTATCCATGTGGGTACCAGCGTGAAATTATTTTCAACGCGCGTTGATTCTATATCAAGCGCGACTTTTTGTAAATGCTCTTTACTACTGCCCTTCGTGATCACGCACACGACGGCTTTATTGTCGGTGTATAACATGAACCTTCCTCCCGACATGGCCGCTGAATTTGATTTACAAACTCTATTCACAGCTTCTAGCTCTCTCCATGTGGAGCTACTTCCGGCTTCTGTAGCCGACCAGGTCCCGATTGCTACGGGACCTCTTCCCACTATGGGGTAGGCGGCTAACACCAGGTAACCTCCGTACCCTGTGTCGGATGCGTCTGTATATGCGCTTCCGGTGTACACATCTGGCTCTGATCTAACTAGATCTTGCCCATTTGCCCGCTGTATATTCGCGGCCCAATATGTTAACTCCTCCCGAGCTTCTGGTGAGATAAGAACTGGTGCGTTTCAGCACACTTTCTGGTTTAAACACATATGTAAATATCGCGTGTGCAAACTGGTTGGCGCGTCGATCGCTCCGTTCATTGAGGCTAATTGCCCCAAAATGCCTGCAAGCAATCTTGCTGGCACCATATCGTGGGCGGAAGCCATGGTAAGCTGCAAACGCTGCAGCCCGACTAGAAATGCGTCTAGTCGGTCTTCACTCACGCAAACGCGTCCGACTTCGAAATCCCACTCTAAACCGAGCCATTTCGTAACTTGAGTAGGCTCCCAGTGACTTTTTTCATTTGATATTATGAAACCGAATTTGGTTAAGTCGCCGCGTATTCTGTCACTGACCTCTTGCGTCGCGTCTTTTCCGCGCGCGCCCGCCAAACCGTCGTCCAAATACATAACGACTTTGATACCGTCGTTTCTCCAATATTTCACCATGACTCTAGTCAGCTTTGTGAATATTTGGCCAGCCGTGGAAATTCCAAACGGTAAAACGTTGAAAACGAAATATGTATCGGTCCCGTTGTGTGTCCATTTGAAACCTAAATAGGTTTTGCTAGCGTCCGCGATACAAATATGATGGAACGCGCCTTCAAGGTCAAAATCTACGGCAAAATCACCGATTTCGAAAATCTGTCTTGCGACAGAGCTGTCTTCAAACCTGAATTTGTATTTTGCGAGGTTATCGTTTAAATGCCTACAGTCTAAAACAAGTCTACGCTTGCCATTTCGATTCGTTGCCACCGTCAATGGGTTAATCACCATAGGCGGTTCTTTGACCGCTGTCACGTGATTTTTTGACAAAAGTTTGGTTATTTCTTTGTTTACAAACTCACTATTGTCATTGGAAGATTTGTTGTTTTTTAATTCAATTGGTATGGGAATTTCTACAAATGGCAAACGATAACCGTGTTCTATTACTGAAATTATGTAATCTGAAGCCCCGGCTTCTTTCCAACATGAAATACTCTCCTTTAGAGAGCCTACTGATACGATCGTGAACGCGCATTTATCAACGTGTATTTCTTCTACGTGCATTTCGCCTGCGTGTTCGTTATTCGTTGCGCTTTTATCGCCAATACGACATTCACCCTCGTCCCTCTCATTAAATTTAACCCCGATCTGGGGATAATAAGAAGGAATACTTAGCTTTGCTTTGAGTGAAGTGGTATTCTGTTTACTCGGGCGGGCGTATTTCCAATGTGACGGATCTCCGCTTGCCAGGCTGTGCTTCTGGTATTCTGGAACTACACTCCAACCGAGCTCGGACGGGCCGGACAGCTTAACCATTTTCTGTCTAACTTTATTATTGTTCAAACCTTCTGACAAACAGTCCGCGGCTTTCGATGTGTTCTGCTGTCCATGGTCGATATGCCATTTGGCCTCTGTGATTTTGTCCTGAACAGGCTGAACTTCGTTGAATTTGAAATGTGCTCCGTTTCCGGATCGTTTGAACACATGTACGTCCTTTTCTTTCGAACTAAGAATTTGCGTTTTGGAAATTTCTCGTTGGCTCTCGACGATTCCAGCTTTAAGACTGGTAAACTGAGTGGTTAACATTCCATTAAATTGTGTCAATAAACTGTCCTGAGATTTCCTAACTGCCGCTTCGATGCGTTTGTCTAAGTCGTTGCTGTTCATTGTACTAGGAATTTAAGTTGTCACTCCTAGCGAAAAACTGGCTAAAGTGACCCAACTTTATTATGCGCTAACGAAATTACTCACTCACTCGGTGAACTCCAATTATCGTTAGCCAATTACCTACTGATACTCTAGACAACTCAGTTGTATTCACACGATACGCTACAGACAATAGTTTTGGGCTAATCTACGAAACGCTCAAAACATGTATTATCGCCTGTTTCAACAACTGATTTCGTGATTCCATTTTAGATGGGTTGCAGAATCGCTGAAGTATTAATGGATATATGTGTGGAGGCGTATTATCTATAGAGTGTTTCCGTCAATCCATGTGGGATTTCGAACTGCACCCCCCTTGAACCAGGATAAACTCACAAGATCACATAATTCAATACACCCCTCCCCATCGCCTTTGAATTCCGACCAGGTACCTCACATGCCTTGTGTTTTTTTTAACTTGAATTTTGACTGGACACCAGGGAGGGAGGGACCAAGAGGAAATTTCACACCATTATTTTGAACAAAAGTAGGAAGAGATTTTAATTTTTTCCGGCCACAGGGGACCCACCAACCCAATTTCTTCCGTTTCCGGCCTTTTTTTCCAGGCAATTTTGGACACCCACCCTTTTTTCCCGTTTCAGGAAGTTTTTTTCCGGTCAGTTTTGGACACCCACCCCCTTAAAATTTGAGAAAAATTATCAATCGAGCAACCAAATAGCTGATTATCCTGCATTATCATAATTTATTGCGCTATATTTGAATAGAACAGTGCATAATGAGATAACTATACTATTTGAATTTATCATATAAGTGTCATTAATTAAGAAATGTGTCAACATAATCACATTTCTAGGGATATATAGGCAGAGTGCCAAGGTTTTTATTAACATTCATTTTCATAATATATAGTCACATGATCTAGTCACATAATCACATTTGAGTATTCTACAGAATACATGGTACCGGTACAACAAATTTAAGATTATTTGATATTTTGATACTTGCTATGTGATATACAGTAATGCCCTAATTAATCGACTCCATAACCACAGCAGAATAATGGGTAATTTAATTTTAATTTCCGACTAAATCCTGAAAAATTACCCATTATTCTGCTGTGGTTATGGAGTCGTTTAATTAGGGCATTACTGTATTGCTGGAATCAAATTGTTTATCAAAACATGTGGAAATACAACTGTTCATCCCAGTTCATCCCAGTTTGAAGAATAATGCTAATACCAAACATAACCATGATATATATGCGTGACTCTTCTTGGGGCATCTCAGAAACCAGAACTGAGGAAACATGTTATAGCGTGTAATGGCAGGCTGGTAGCCACTGCCTGAAGTAATAGGCTTCGTAATAATTGGGAATAATATGGATGGATAGCCCAATTTCACTTCTTTTTTGCTCACGATATCAGTGACGTTAAAATCTTCGTTACTGTGATTAACATTACAAGCTGATCCACATTAACATGGAAAACAATGTGAAATTGTTCAAGCTGGCCCGGCTGGCCTTCAATTTATTTGTTAAGATTTTGTTTTACGTTGTCAAAAGTCTATTTTATTCCATTAGTTATTATATCTTTATTTCCAAGTCACATATGGTCAAGTGTGCTTTCATTTTATTGCTTATTTTCAGCTGAGTTCTGCATAGTTATTCTTATTTTGTTGTATCAGTAGATGGAATCCTGATTAAATTTTATTTTTCCAATAGCGCAGTGTCTAGTTCTATCAAGTTGAATTTGGGTTATTGTTGGCCATTGTGCAACTGATCCAACTTCTGATAACCTCTATATGTAGTATAGCATAAGTATTAACTATATATGACCTGTTTCTGTGCAAAACACATCAAAATAAGACTCAATAGCAGGAATGGAAAAAAAATTGGCATATGGAAAAAACTGTTTTTTGGACACAAGAGACACCCACCCACCCCATCATACGTGCCTGGAATTTTTTTCCGACCCCCCCCCTAGGTCAGATATGAAATTTCCAACCGGTGAACACTTTCTCATTATATAGAAGG
Organism: Siphonodentalium dalli; assembly: GCA_032622095.1. Taxonomy (NCBI): domain Eukaryota; kingdom Metazoa; phylum Mollusca; class Scaphopoda; order Gadilida; family Siphonodentaliidae; genus Siphonodentalium; species Siphonodentalium dalli. Next base: position 163,390,148 of record CP136064.1, read on the forward strand.
ATTTGTGCATGAGAGCAACGTGGCAAAAGTTCGGCGAGTGCTTCACTCCACGACTCTACGGTAATACATGTCAACAGTTGGAAATGTAAATACTGTTATGAATTGCTAATATGGACTCTTGGTTGTTCACCGGACGAAATTCACTTGATCCAGCACGACTAATACTGTTCTGATTAAGCTCAATCAACGCCATCTAAACCGCCGGGTTCTTACGGGCTTAATCTTTGCAGCAAGAAAATATCAGGGCACAATTGTATCTGATATTTTCTTTTTGGTTTGCGCCATTATGGTTTTATATATTTCTGACCCCGACGTGTTTCATAATTGTGCGACCCCGTTGTTTGCAAGCATTCACTGCAACCAGTGACGATGTCACAGAAAGTATTTGCATATGAAACTCAAAGTTGGCCACCTCAGATACACGAGTTTCAAGCGTATTGTTTGATTGGTGATTGCGGGTGACTTCTAAGGGTGTTTAAATCATGTGGCCCAAGACATAATAATTATCTTCGTCTCTATGTTATAACAGTCGTGATCACGCCTACGTGTACCATCCAGGTTTTCACTTATCACGTTTGTTGTTTATTATTATGTTTATCTGTCTCTGTCTGGAGTAGCCTAGTTAAAAAAAGAGAGTTGCTATCATAATTTGGTTGGTTTTGTTGGATTTTGGCGTAATCAGTATATTTTTGCGCTAGATCATGTCATGAATCAATACCCTGGCTACACCCTTAGATATCATAATCCAAAGTTCAAAGCTGGGAATTGTTTGATGTTCTGACAGGGACGATTTTAACAGCGAAAAACAGTACATGTTTCTCAGTTAACATCTCTGTTCCTTAATATCTATTTCACAGGCGGTTAAGGTCCCAGTTAGAAATTGTATGAATTAGGTGACTTTGGTGAGGTTTTACGTTTCGTCGCTTCTCCCGGGTAATCAATTCAATGTGCATTGCGATATCGGCTCACAAAAGTCACACAAATCATGCAATCACAGGCTGAGATTATTATGGAACAAGTAGTAATTAACAAAGAAATATATTCCCTGCGTGGTTTGTTAATTGTTAAAATTTAACGTCAAAACATCAAACATTTCCCAGGTTTTGAACGAGTGGTATATGATCTCTACGGGCGTAGCCAAAGTAGAGATTCGTGCGCCACTGCATGGTACCAATCATTTCAGTTTATATATAGTCCAGGTGGTTTGTACCCAGAGAGGCTCAATGCGAAGCTGTCTGTGGTCGTCGATAGGTATAGCGGCGGCATAGGATTATCCAATCAAGGATTGACAACTATTTTCGATAGCTCAATGCTTTATTCTCTGATAAAATATAATAACAATGATATCGAGAAATGTATACACAGAAGACGAAGAGAAGGAACTTAATGCATTATGTACAGTGATCTGCCGATTCACATGGCGCCTGTTCATCATCGTTTTTATCATCATCATTATCATCAACTTAATTAAGACATCAGAATCATCTTCATAATCATAATAATCATTTATCATCGTCGTCATCGTCACATACTTTATATCTAACAGCAGCACAATCTTAATAAAACAACAACAACAACAACAATAGCAACAGCAACAACACCAATAACGATAACGCTATACAGTATTCACGTCTGTCCAGTTTAAGGTTTATCAGTCGGATGAACAAGCAAAGTCTGCGAAGAGATGTTACATCTTTCAAATTTAGTGTGTGGTCTAGAACACAGGTCCCCAGAACAAAAATTGACCCCACCCCCAATAATACTTAATTCTATAGGATTAAGTATTATTGGGGGTGGGGTAAATTTTTGTTCTGGGGACCTGTGGTCTAGAATATCAATAGTTTATTTATAAGCATATATGATAAAAATGGTAATATCATGTCAGAGACCATATGGAATAATTCTAACATCAGAATGGAAGGAAACCCAATTAACTTTAATTCGTGGAGAAATGCAGGCATATATTTTATAAACGATCTGTTCCAAGCAAATGGATAATTTCACACCCACTACTCCCTTAAGGCTACATTCAATATTTCTACTAACTTCGTTATTATAGCTAGCCTAAAACGCCAAATATATAGCCTTTCAAACTCTCGAAATCAGCCCCTCCTACGATTACCCTCTCCGTTCTTACCCAAAACTTTGATCCCGTTATTAAGGGACCAGAAAGGCGGTCAACTCTTTCATCGAACCCTGTCAATGGGGAAACGGGTGCCAAACTCATGTAAAAAATGGAATCTATATATATAAAACCCGTTGTCTGTGTGTGTGTGTATCTGTCTGTGTGTGTATAACTCGGTCACGCTTTTGGCGCGTTTATAACTTTTCAACCATGCGTCCTATGTGGCCCAAATTTGTACCCCGACCTATAGTGTGTCATAAAAGGTGACTCACCAAATTTCACGCCGATTGGTTAAAGCAAACCTGAGATCTAACATGGTCCCCAAATGCAGCATTTGCACTCAAGTAGACACTATTTCTTATGACGTTTGTCGAAATGACGTCATTGACGTCGAACACAAACCAATACTTGCTTTGCTATTGTAGGCGAAACTTCCATGCGCTCTACCAAAGCGTTGTTGGAAATTAATGTGTCAGTTCAGGTTCAGTGTGAATTTAGGTAACGAATGTTGATTTTGTCGCGGAAGTGCATGTATAGTGGGGTGTAGAGTCAAAACTCGAACGTTCTACCGTCGTTGGGAATGGGTGGATGTAGTGGGTTGCAGAGCCAAGACTCGAACGTTCGTCGTTGGGAATGGGTGCTAATATGGTATTTTAATTTGCCAGTTGGGTTTGAACACAAGTAAAGAATGCTGTCTTTGATACGAAAGTTGTGCATTGAGTGTGGAATCGAAGGAGTACCGGAAAAAACGTGGGTAGGCGGTACCCAGTGGGTACCGTGAACTCAGTAAATTCGCCGGAACTCAGTTGAAAAAAGCACATTCCCGGGACAGGCCTAATAATAGGGCCTACAGTGTAAACAATACTGCCGACGCTAATTAATGCTCTTTTAATCTTTCGGTTGAGTGCAAATCTGATACAAGAATAAATGTTTAAAAGATCACAATGCGCGAAGCGCACGCGTTTTAAATTCATATAATGTGCGCGAAGCTCATAAAGGGGCTGCAGGCCCCTACCCCGCTAAATAAAGGTTCAGAATTGAGCCTGTTTCAGTCAGTATAGATTAAGTAAAATATCTCGATTGTTGCGTTCCATATATGTGCATGCATATACGTGGGTTGGGGAGATGATGGTGGGGGCAAAAATACAGTTTTATTGAAATAAAGTGTTCATACAAATGGGTCACGCAGTGCAGGGCGTGTGATCAATAGGCTGCATGTTGAATACAGGGTCCGTTTAAAATGTGCTGCAAGCTCCCTATTTATGTGCGCGAAGCTCACGCAGTTTAAGATCATATAATGTGCGCGAAGCGCAGAAAGGGGCTGTACATAGGCTCCTCCCCTCTAAATAAAGATTCCGAATTGAGCCTGTTTCAGTTAGTATAGATAAAGTAAAATATTTTGATTGTTGCGTTCCATATGTGCATGCATATACATGGGTCGGGGAGATGGGGGTGGGGGTAAAAATACAGTTTGATTGAAATAAAGTGGTCATACAAACGGGCCGCGCAGTGCAGGCGTGTGATCATTAGGCGGCATGCTGAATACAGGTTCCAAAGGAGGTCCGTTCAAAATATGCAGAAAGCTTCCGAATGTAGGCTCCTGAATTGAGTATGTTTCAGTTGTTGCATAGTATTTAAATAATATACTGATTTTGTTTCGTTGCGCATATATATGTGGACTGGGTGTGTAGAAATACAGTTTTAGTGAAATAAAGTGTTGCAATGCGCATCCAGTAACAAAAAGGAGAAACATGACAATTTCATGTGTCCATGAACGCGGACACTAGAAAATAACAAAGAAAAATTATATACCCGTCATTTTGTGACGGGCAACCCCCTAGTCTATATATATAAAACCCGTCGTCTGTGTGTGTGTGTATCTGTCTGTGTGTGTGTGTATAACTCGGTCACGCTTTTGGCGCGTTTATAACTATTCAACCATGCGTCCAATGTGGCCCAAATTTGTACCACGACCTATAGTGTGTCATAAAAGGTGACTCACCAATTTTCACGCCGATTGATCAAAGCAAACCTGAGATCTAACATGGTCCCCAAATGCAGCATTTGCACTCAAGTATAGACACTATTTCTTATGACGTTTGTCGAAATGACGTCATTGACGTCGAACGCAAACCAACACTTGCTTTGCTATTGTAGGCGAATCTTCCATGCGCTCTACCAAAGCGTTGTTGGAAATAGGCGCTAAATTAATGTGTCAGTTCAGGTTCAGTGTGAATTTAGGTAACGGGTGTTGATTTTGTCGCGGAAGTGCATGTATAGTGGGGTGTAGAGTCAAGACTCGAACGTTCTACCGTCGTTGGGAATGGGTGGATGTAGTGGTGTGCAGAGTCAAGACTCGAACGTTCGTCGTTGGGAATGGGTACTAATATGGTATTTTAATTTGCCAGTTTGGTTTGAACATAAGTAAAGAATGCTGTCTTTGATACGAAAGTTGTGCATCGAGTGTGGAATCGAAGGAGTATGGACACAGTCTGACCTCCCGCCAGTGGGTACCGTGAACTCAGTAAATTCGCCGGAACTCAGTTGGAAAAAGCACATTCCCGGGACAGGCCTAATAATAGGGCCTACAGTGTAAACAATACTGCCGACGCTAATTAATGCTCTTTTAATCTTTCGTTTGAGTGCAAATCTGATACAAGAATAAATGTTTAAAAGATCACAATGCGCGAAGCGCACGCAGTTTAAATTCATACAGGCATAATGTGCGCGAAGCTCACAAAGGGGCTGCAGGCCCCTCCCCCGCTAAATAAAGGTTCAGAATTGAGCCTGTTTCAGTTAGTATAGATTAAGTAAAATATCTTGATTGTTGCGTTCCATATGTGTGGATGCATATACATGGGTTGGGGAGATGATGGTGGGGGCAAAAATACAGTGTTATTGAAATAAAGTGTTCATACAAATGGGCCACGCAGTGCAGGGCGTGTGATCAATACGCTGCATGTTGAATACAGGGTCCGTTTAAAATGTGCTGCAATCTCCCTATATGTGCGCGAAGCTCACACACTTTAAGATCATATAATGTGCGCAAAACGCAGAAAGGGGATGTACATAGGCCCCTCCCCTCTAAATAAAGATTCCAAATTGAGCCTGTTTAATTCAGTTAGTATAGATAAAGTAAAATATTTTGATTGTTGCGTTCCATATGTGCATGCATATACATGGGTCGGTGAGATGGGGGTGGGGGTAAAAATAAAGTTTTATTGAAATAAAGTGTTCATACAAATGTGCAGCAAGCTCCCGAATGTAGGCTCCTGAATTGAGTATGTTTTAGTTGGTGCATAGTATTAAAATAATATACTGATTTTGTTTCGTTGCGCATATGTGGACTGGCTGTGTAGAAATAGAGTTTTAGTGAAATAAAGTGTTCCAACGCGCATCCAGTAACAAGAAAGAGAAGAGTGACCATTCCATGTGTCCATGAACGCGGACACTAGAACATAAAAAAGAACATTTATATACCCGTCATTTTGTGACGGGCAACCCCCTAGTCTATATATATAAAACCCGTCGTCTGTGTGTGTGTGTGTGTATCTGTCTGTGTGTGTATAACTCGGTCACGCTTTTGGCGCGTTTATAACTTTTCTACCGTGCGTCCAATGTGGCCCAAATTTGTACCACGACCTATAGTGTGTCATAAAAGGTGACTCACCAAATTTCACGCCGATTGGTCAAAGCAAACCTGAGACCTAACATGGTCCCCAAATGCAGCATTTGCACTCAAGTAGACACTATTTCTTATGACGTTTGTCGAAATGACGTCATTGACGTCGAACGCAAACCAACACTTGCTTTGCTATTGTAGGCGAAACATCCAGCGCTCTACCAAAGCGTTGTTGGAAATAGGCGCTAAATTAATGTGTCAATTCAGGTTCAGTGTGAATTTAGGTAACGAATGTTGATTTTGTTGCGGAAGTGCATGTATAGTGGGGTGTAGAGTCAAGATTCGAACGTTCTACCGTCGTTGGGAATGGGTGGATGTAGTGGGGTGCAGAGTCAAGACGCGAACGTTCGTCGTTGGGAATTGGTGCTATTAATATGGTATATTTTAATTTGCCAGTTGGGTTTGAACATAAGTAAAGAAAGCTGTCTTTGATACGAAAGTTGTGCATTGAGTGTGGAATCGACGGAGTACCGGTATACACGGAAGATGGCGAATGGACACAGTCTGACCTCCCGCCAGTGGGTACCGTGAACTCAGTAAATTCGCCGGAACTCAGTTGGTAAAAGCACATTCCCGGGACAGGCATAATAATAGGGCCTACAGTGTAAACACTATACTGCCGACGCTAATTAATGCTCTTTTAATCTTTCGGTTGAGTGCAAATCTGATACAAGAATAAATGTTTAAAAGATCACAATACGCAAAGCGCACGCAGTTTAAATTCATATAATGTGCGCGAAGCTCACAAAGGGGCTGCAGGCCCCTCCCCTGCTAAATAAAGGTTCCGAATTGAGCCTGTTTCAGTTAGTATAGATTAAGTAAAATATCTTGATTGTTGCGTTCCATATGCGTGCATGCATATACGTGGGTTAGGGAGATGGTGGTGGGGGTAAAAATACAGTTTTATTGATATAAAGTGTTCATACAAACGGGCCACGCAGTGCATGCGTGTGATCATTAGGCGACATGCATGCTGACTACAGGTTCCAAAGGGGGTCCGTTCAAAATGTGCAGCAAGCTCCCGAACGTAGGCTCCTGAATTGAGTATGTTTCAGTTGGTGCATAGTATTTAAATAATATACTGATTTTGTTTCGTTCAATATGTGCATGCGCACATGTGGACTGGGTGTGTAGAAATACAGTTTTAGTGAAATCAAGTGTTCCAACGCGTATTCAGTAACAAAAAGGAGAAGCATGACCATTCCATGTGTCCATGAACGCGGACACTAGAAAATAACAAAGAAAATTTATATACCCGTCATTTTGTGACGGGCAACCCCCTAGTCTATATATATAAAACCCGTCGTCTGTGTGTGTGTGTGTGTATCTGTCTGTGTGTGTATAACTCGGTCACGCTTTTGGCGCGCTTATAACTTTTCAACCATGCCTGCAATGTTGCCCAAATTTGTACCATTGCCTACACTGTGTCTTAGAAGATGACTCACCAAATTTCACGCCGATTGGTCAAAGCAAACCTGAGATATAACAGGGTCCCCAAATGCAGTATTTGCACTCAAGTATAGACACTATTTCTTATGACGTTTGTCGAAATGACGTCATTGACGTCGCACGCATACCCACACTTGCTTTGCTATTGTAGGCTTTCACTTCCATGCGCTCTACCAAAGCGTTGTTGGAAATAGGCGCTAAATTAATGTGTCAGTTCATGTTCAGTGTGAATTTAGGTAACGAATGTTGATTTTGTCGCGGAAGTGCATGTATAGTGGGGTGTTGAGTCAAGACTCGAACGTTCTACCGCCGATGGGAATAGGTGGATGTACATGTAGTGGGACGCAGAGTCAATGATCGAACGTTCGTCGTTGGGAATGGGTGCTAATATGGTATTTTAATTTGCCAGTTGGGTTTGAACATAAGTAAAGAATGCTGTCTTTGATACGAAAGTTGTGCATTGAGTGTGGAATCGAAGGAGTACCGGTATACTCGGAAGATGGCGAATGGACACAGGCTGGCCTCCCGCCAGTGGGTACCGCGAACTCAGTAAATTCGCCGGAACTCAGTTAGAAAAATCACATTCCCGGGCCGGGACTAATAATACAGTGCAAACACTACTGCCGACGCTAATTAATGCTCTTTTAATCTTTCGGTTTCTCAAGAGTGCAAATCTGATACAAAAAATGTTTAAAAGATGAAAATGTGCGCGAAGCGCACGCTGTTAAAGATCATATAATGTGCGCGAAGCTCACACAGGGGTTATAGGCCCCTCCCCGCTAAATACAGGTTCCGAATTGAGCCTGTTTCAGTTAGTATATAGATAAAGTAAAATATATTGATTGTTGCGTTCCATATGTGCATGAATATACGTGGGTTTGGAAGATTGGGGTGGGGGTAAAAATACAGTTTTATTGAAATAAAGTGTTCATACGAAGTGCAGGGCGTGTGATCATTAGGATGCATGCTGAATACAGGTTCCAAAGGGGGTCCGTTTAAAATGTGCTGTAAGTTTCCTATATGCATGTGCGCGAAGCGCACGCAGTTTAAGATCATATAATGTGCGCGAAGCGCAGAAAGGGCTGTAGGCCCATCCCCCGCTAAACAAGGCTCCCGAATTGAGCCTGTTTCAGTATATAGATAAAGTAAAATATCTTGATTGTTGCTTTCCATACGTGCATGCATATACATGGGTTGAGGAGATGGGGTGGGGGTAAAAATACAGTTTTATTGAAATAATGTTTTCATACAAATGGGCCGCACAGTGCAGGGCGTGTGATCATTAGGCGGCATGCTGAATACAGGTTCCAAAGGGGGTCCGTTCAAAATGTGCCGCAAGCTTCCGAATAAAGGCTCCTGAATTGAGTATGTTTCAGTTGGTTTATAGTAATATTTAAATAATATGCTGATTTTGTTTCGTTCAATATGTGCATGCGCATATGTGGACTGGGTGTGTAGAAATACAGTTTTTAGTGAAATAAAGTGTTCCAACGCGCATCCAGTATAACAAAAAAGAGAAGCATGACCATTCCATGTGTCCATGAACGCGGACACTAGAAAATAACAAAGAACATTTGTATTCCCGTCATTTTGTGACGGGCAACCCCCTAGTCTATATATATAAAACCCATCGTCTGTGTGTGTGTGTGTGTATCTGTGTGTGTGTGTGTATAACTCGGTCACGCTTTTGGCGCGTTTATAACTTTTCAACCATGCGTCCAATGTGGCCCAAATTTGTACCACGACCTATAGTATGTCATAAAAGGTGACTCACCAAATTTCACGCCGATTGGTCAAAGCAAAACTGAGATCTAACATGGTCCCCAAATGCAGCATTTGCACTCAAGTAGACACTATTTCTTATGACGTTTGTCGAAATGACGTCATTGACGTCGCACGCAAACCCACACTTGCTTTGCTGTTGTATGCGAAACTTCCATGCGCTCTACCGAAGCGTTGTTGGAAATAGGCGCTAAATTAATGTGGCAGTTCAGGTTCAGTGTGGATTTAGGTAACGAATGTTGATTTTGTCGCGGAAGTGCATGTATAGTGGGGTGTAGAGTCAAGACTCGAACGTTCTACCGTCGTTGGGAATGGGTGGATGTAGTGGTTTGCAGAGCCAAGACTCAAACGTTCGTCGTTGGGAATGGGTGCTAATATGGTATTTTAATTTGCCAGTTGGGTTTGAACACAAGTAAAGAATGCTGTCTTTGATACGAAAGTTGTGCATTGAGTGTGGAATCGAAGGAGTACCGGAAAAACGTGGGTAGGCGGTACCCAGTGGGTACCGTGAACTTAGTAAATTCGCCGGAACTCAGTTGAAAAAAGCACATTCCCGGGACAGGCCTAATAATAGGGCCTACAGTGTAAACAATACTGCCGACGCTAATTAATGCTCTTTTAATCTTTCGGTTGAGTGCAAATCTGATACAAGAATAAATGTTTAAAAGATCACAATGCGCGAAGCGCACGCGTTTTAAATTCATATAATGTGCGCGAAGCTCATAAAGGGGCTGCAGGCCCCTACCCCGCCAAATAAAGGTTCAGAATTGAGCCTGTTTCAGTCAGTATAGATTAAGTAAAATATCTCGATTGTTGCGTTCCATATATGTGCATGCATATACGTGGGTTGGGGAGATGATGGTTGGGGCAAAAATACAGTTTTATTGAAATAAAGTGTTCATACAAATGGGCCACGCAGTGCAGGGCGTGTGATCAATAGGCTGCATGTTGAATACAGGGTCCTTTTAAAATGTGCTGCAAGCTCCCTATGTATGTGCGCGAAGCTCACGCAGTTTAAGATCATATAATGTGCGCGAAGCGCAGAAAGGGGCTGTACATAGGCCCCTCCCCTCTAAATAAAGATTCCGAATTGCGCCTGTTTCAGTTAGTATAGATAAAGTAAAATATTTTGATTGTTGCGTTCCATATGTGCATGCATATACATGGGTCGGGGAGATGGGGGTGGGGGTAAAAATACAGTTTTATTGAAATAAAGTGTTCATACAAACGGGCCGCGCAGTGCAGGCGTGTGATCATTAGGCGGCATGCTGAATACAGTAACAAAACGGAGAAACATGACAATTTCATGTGTCCATGAACGCGGACCCTAGAAAATAACAAAGAAAATTTATATACCCGTCATTTTGTGACGGGCAACCCCCTAGTCTATATATAAAACCCGTCGTCTGTGTGTGTGTGTGTGTATCTGTCTGTGTGTGTGTGTGTATAACTCGGTCACGCTTTTGGCGCGTTTATAACTATTCAACCATGCGTCCTATGTGGCCCAAATTTGTACCCCGACCTATAGTGTGTCATAAAAGGTGACTCACCAAATTTCACGCCGATTGGTTAAAGCAAACCTGAGATCTAACATGGTCCCCAAATGCAGCATTTGCAATCAAGTAGACACTATTTCTTATGACGTTTGTCGAAATGACGTCATTGACGTCGAACACAAACCAATACTTGCTTTGCTATTGTAGGCGAAACTTCCATGCGCTCTACCAAAGCGTTGTTGGAAATTAATGTGTCAGTTCAGGTTCAGTGTGAATTTAGGTAACGAATGTTGATTTTGTCGCGGAAGTGCATGTATAGTGGGGTGTAGAGTCAAGACTCGAACGTTCTACCGTCGTTGGGAATGGGTGGATGTAGTGGTTTGCAGAGCCAAGACTCGAACGTTCGTCGTTGGGAATGGGTGCTAATATGGTATTTTAATTTGCCAGTTGGGTTTGAACACAAGTAAAGAATGCTGTCTTTGATACGAAAGTTGTGCATTGAGTGTGGAATCGAAGGAGTACCGGAAAAACGTGGGTAGGCGGTACCCAGTGGGTACCGTGAACTCAGTAAATTCGCCGGAACTCAGTTGAAAAAAGCACATTCCCGGGACAGGCCTAATAATAGGGCCTACAGTGTAAACAATACTGCCGACGATAATTAATGCTCTTTTAATCTTTCGGTTGAGTGCAAATCTGATACAAGAATAAATGTTTAAAAGATCACAATGCGCGAAGCGCACGCGTTTTAAATTCATATAATGTGCGCGAAGCTCATAAAGGGGCTGCAGGCCCCTACCCCGCTAAATAAAGGTTCAGAATTGAGCCTGTTTCAGTCAGTATAGATTAAGTAAAATATCTCGATTGTTGCGTTCCATATATGTGCATGCATATACGTGGGTTGGGGAGATGATGGTGGGGGCAAAAATACAGTTTTATTGAAATAAAGTGTTCATACAAATGGGCCACGCAGTGCAGGGCGTGTGATCAATAGGCTGCATGTTGAATACAGGGTCCGTTTAAAATGTGCTGCAAGCTCCCTATTTATGTGCGCGAAGCTCACGCAGTTTAAGATCATATAATGTGCGCGAAGCGCAGAAAGGGGCTGTACATAGGCCCCTCCCCTCTAAATAAAGATTCCGAATTGAGCCTGTTTCAGTTAGTATAGATAAAGTAAAATATTTTGATTGTTGCGTTCCATATGTGCATGCATATACATGGGTCGGGGAGATGGGGGTGGGGGTAAAAATACAGTTTTATTGAAATAAAGTGTTCATTAGGCGGCATGCTGAATACAGGTTTCAAAGGGGGTCCGTTCAAAATATGCCGCAAGCTTCCGAATGTAGGCTCCTGAATTGAGTATGTTTCAGTTGTTGCATAGTATTTAAATAATATACTGATTTTGTTTCGTTGCGCATATATATGTGGACTGGGTGTGTAGAAATACAGTTTTAGTGAAATAAAGTGTTCCAATGCGCATCCAGTAACAAAAAGGAGAAACATGACAATTTCATGTGTCCATGAACGCGGACACTAGAAAATAACAAAGAAAATTTATATACCCGTCATTTTGTGGCGAATGGACAGTCTGACCTCCCGCCAGTGGGTACCGTGAACTCAGTAAATTCGCCGGAACTCAGTTAGAAAAAGCACATTCCCGGGGCAGGCCTAATAATAGGACCTACAGTGCAAACAATACTGCCAACGCTAATTAATGCTCTTTTAATCTTTCGGTTGAGTGCAAATCTGATAAAAGAATAAATGTTTAAAAGATCACAATGCGCCGCGAAACGCACGCAGTTTATGTGCGCGAAGCTCACAAAGGGGCTGCAGGCCCCTCCCCCGCTAAATAAAGGTTCCGAATTGAGCCTGTTGCGTTCCATATATATGCATGCATATACTGGGTTGTGGAGATGACGGTGGGGGGGGGGGGGGGGTGGGGATACAGTTTTATTGAAATAAAGTGTTCATACAAATGGACCGCGCGGTGGAGGGCGTGTGATCAATATGCTGCATGCTGAATACAGGATCCAAAGGAGGTCCATTTAAAATGTGCTGCAAGCTCCCTTGATATGTGCGCGAAGCTCACGCAGTTTAAGATCATATAATGTGCGCGAAGCGCAGGAAGGGCCGTAAGATTCCGAATTGAGCCTGTTTCAGTTAGTATATATAGATAAAGTAAAATATTTTGATTGTTGCGTTCCATATGTGCATGCATATACATGAGTTGAAAAGATGGGGTGGGGGTAAAAATACAGTTTTATTGAAATAAAGTGTTCATACAAACGGGCCGCGCAGTTCAGGTGATTATTAGGCGGCATGCTGAATACAGGTTCCAAGGGGGGTCCGTTCAGAATGTGCAGCAAGCTCCCGAATGAAGGCTCCTGAATTTAGTATGTTTTAGTTGGTGCATAGTATTTAAATAATATACTGAATTTGTTTCGTTCAATATGTGCATGCGCATATATGTGGACTGGGTGTGTAGAAATACAGGTTTAGTGAAATAAAGTGTTCCAACGCGCACCCAGTAACAAAAAGGAGAAGCATGACCATTCCATGTGTCCATGAACGCGGACACTAGAAAATAACAAAGAACATTTATATACCCGTCATTTTGTGACGGGCAACTCCCTAGTCTATACATATAAAACCCGTCGTCTGTGTGTGTATCTGTGTATCTGTGTGTGTGTGTGTGTGTATAACTCGGTCACGCTTTTGTCGCGTTTATAACTGTTTAACCATTCGTCCAATGTGGCCCAAATTTGTACCACGGCCTATAATGTGTCATAAAAGGTGACTCACCAAATTTCACGCCGATTGGTCCAAGCAAACCTGAGATCTAACATGGTCCCCAATGCAGTATCTGCACTCAAGTAAACACTATTTCTTATGACGTTTGTCCAAATGACGTCATTGACGTCGAACGCAGTACAACACTTACTTTGCTATTGTAGGCGAAACTTCCATGCGCTCAACCAAAGCGTTGTTGGAAATAAGCGCTAAATTAATGTGTCAGTTCAGGTTCATTGTGAATTTAGATAACGAATGTTGATTTTGTCGCGGAAGTGCATGTATATTGGGGTGTATGGGAATGGGTGGATGTAGTACATCCACCCATTCCCAACGACGGTAGAACGTTCGAGTCTCGACTATACACCCCAATATACATGCACTTCCGCGACAAAATCAACATTCGTTATCTAAATTCACAATGAACCTGAACTGACACATTAATTTAGCGCTTATTTCCAACAACGCTTTGGTTGAGCGCATGGGTGCTAATATGGTATTTTAATTTGCCAGTTGGGTTTAAACATAAGTAGATAATGCTGTCTTTGATACGAAAGTTGTGCCTTGAATGTAGTATCGAAGGAGTACCGGTATACACGGAAGATGGCGAATGGACAGTCCGGCCTCCCGCCAGGGCCGTGAACTCAGTAAATTCGCCCAACTGAGTTAGAAAAATCACATTCCCGGGACAGGCCTAATAATAGGGCCTACAGTGTAAACAATACTGCGACGCTAATTAATGCTCTTTTAATCTTTCGGTTGAGTGCAAATCTGATAACAGAATAAATGTTTACAAGATCACAATGCGCGAAGCGCACGCAGTTTAAATTAATATAATGTGCGCGAAGCTCACTAAGGGGCTGCAGACCCCTCCCCCGCTAAATAAAGGTTCCGAATAGAGCCTGTTTCAGTCAGTAGGCCCTATAGAAAAAGTAAAATATCTTGATTTTTGCGTTCCATATGTGCATGCATATACGTGGTTGGGGAGATGATGGTGGGGCAAAATTACAGTTTTATTGAAATAAAGTGTTCATACAAATGGGCCGCGTAGTGCAGGGCGTGTGATCATTAGGCTGCATGCTGAATACAAGTTCCAAAGGGGTCCGTTTAAAATGTGCTGCAAGCTCCCTATATCTGCGCGAAGCTCACGCAGTTTAAGATCATATAATGTGCGCGAAGCGCAGAAAGGGGCTGTAGGCCCTTCCCCCGCTAAATAAAGTCTCCCGAATTTAGCCTGTTTCAGTATAGATAAAGTAAACTATTTTTAATTGTTGCGTTCCATATGTGCATGCATGAATTGTTCATACAAATGGGCCGCGCAGTGCAGGCGTGTGCTCATTAGGGGGCATGCTGAATACAGGTTACAAAGGGGGTCCGTTCAAAACGTGAAGCAAGCTCCCGAATGAAGGTTCCTGAATTGAGTATGTTTCAGTTGGGGCATAGTAGCATTTAAATAATATACTGATTGTGTTACGTTCAATGTGTGCATGCACATATGTGGACTGGGTATGTAGAAATAGTTTTAGTAAAATAAAGTGTTCCAACGCGCATCCAGTAACAAAAAAGATAAGCATGAACATTACATGTGTTCATGAACGCGAACACTAGAAAATAACAAAGAACATTTATATACCCGTCATTTTGTGACGGGCAACCCCCTAGTCTATATATATAAAAGCCGTCGTCTGTGAGTGTGTGTGTATCTGTGTGTAACTCGGTCACGCTTTTGGCGCGTTTATAACGTTTTAACCATGCGTCCAATGTGGCCCAAATTTGTACTACGGCCTATAGTGTGTCATAAAAGGTGACTCACCAAATTTCACGCCGATTGGTCCAAGCAAACCTGAGATCTAACATGGTCCCCAAATGCAGTATCTGCACTCAAGTAGACACTATTTCTTATGACGTTTGTCCAAATGACGTCATTGACGTCGAACGCAGTACAACACTTGCTTTGCTATTGTATGCGAAACTTCCATGCGCTCAACCAAAGCGTTGTTGGAAATAAGCGCTAAATTAATGTGTCAGTTCAGGTTCATTGTGAATTTAGATAACGAATGTTGATTTTGTTGCGGAAGTGCATGTATAGTGTGGTGTAGTCAAGACTCGAACGTTCTACCGTCGTTGGGAATGGGTGGATGTAGTGGGGTGCAGAGTCAAGACTCGAACGTTCGTCGTTGGGCATGGGTGCTAATATGGTATTTTAATTTGCCAGTTGGGTTCAAACATAAGTAATAATGCTGTCTTTGATACGAAAGTTGTGCATTGAATGTAGTATCGAAGGAGTACCGGTATATACGGAAGATGTCGAATGGACAGTCTGACCTCTCGCCAGTGGGTACCATGAACTCAGTAAATTCGCCAAACTGAGTTAGAAAAATCACATTCCTGGGACAGGCCTAATAATAGGGCATACAGTGTAAACAATACTGCCGACGCTAATTAATGTTCTTTTAAACTTTCGGTTTCAAGAGTGCATATCTGATAAAAGAATAAATGTTTAAATTCATATAATGTGCGCGAAGCTCACTAAGTGGCTGCCGAACCCTACCCCGCTAAATAAAGGTTCCGAATAGAGCCTGTTTCAGTTAGTAGGCCCTATAGATAAAGTAAAATATCTTGATTGTTACGTTCCATATGTGCATGCATATACGTGGGTTGGGGAGATGATGGTGGGGGCAAAAATACAGTGTTATTGAAATAAAGTGTTCATACAAATGGGCCGCGCAGTGCAGGGCGTGTGATCATTAGGCTGCATGCTGAATACAGGTTCCGTTTAAAATGTGCTGCAAGCTCCCTATGTGTGCGCGAAGCTCATGCAGTTTAAGATCATATAATGTGCGTGATGCACAGAAAAGGGCTGCATGTATACCCCTCCCCGCTAAATAAAGTCTTCCGAATTGAGCCTGTTTCAGTATAGATAAAGTACAATATTTTGATTGTTGCGTTCCATATGTGCATGCATATACATGGGTTGGGGAGATGGGGGTGGAGGTAAAAATACAATTTTATTGAAAATTGTTCATACAAATGGATCGCACAGTGCAGGTGTATGATAATTAGGCGGCATGCGGAATACAGGTTCAAAATGTGCAACAAGCTCCCGAATGAAGGCTCCTGACTTGAGTATGTTTCAGTTGGTGCATAGTAGTATTTAAATAATATACTGATTTTGTTTCGTTCAATATGTGCATGCGCATATGTAGACTGGGTGTGTAGAAATACAGTTTTAGTGAAATGAAGAGTTCCAACGCGCATAAAGTAACAAAAAAAGAGAAGCATGATCATTCCATGTGTCCATGAAAGCGGACACTAGAAAATAACAAAACACATTTATATACCCGTCATTTTGTGACGGGCAACCCCCTAGTCTATATATATAAAACCCGTCGTCTGTGTGTGTGTGTGTATCTGTGTGTGTGTATAACTCGGTCACGCTTTTGGCGCGTTTATAACTTTTCAACCATGCATCCAATGTGGCCCAAATTTGTACCACGGACTATAGTGTGGCATAAAAGATGACTCACCAAATTTCACGCCGATTGGTCCAAGCAAACCTGAGATCTAACATGGTCCCCAAATGCAATATCTGCACTCAAGTAGAAACTATTTCTTATGACGTTTGTCCAAATGACGTCATTGGCGTCGAACGCAAACCAACACTTGCTTTGCTATTGTAGGCGAAACTTCCATGCGCTCAACCAAAGCGTTGTTGGAAATATGCGCTAAATTATTGTGTCAGTTCAGGTTCATTGTGAATTTAGATAACGAATGTTGATTTTGTCGCGGAAGTGCATATATAGTGGGGTGTATAGTCAAGACTCGAACGTTCTACCATCGTTGGGAATGGGTGGATGTAGTGGGGTGCAGAGTCAAGACTCGAACGTTCGTCGTTGGGCATGGGTGCTAATATGGTATTTTAATTCGCCAGTTGGGTTTGAACATATAGAGGATCTCACGTGAGTTTCTATTTTATACGGAATTTATCAACCGAGTTCAATAAATTTGATTTGAGCCGAGGTTTACCGAGGCTCAAATAGAATTTAGTGGACGAGGTTGATAAATTACGTATAACATAGGACGAGTGTGAGATACGTTTTATCACATGATCAAATAAACGCGAAGCAACGCGAAGTATTCATCTAAAACAACAATCATAAACTGCAGCCATCACAAGTCATTTAAAGAACGGCGTGACGTCATCGCACGCGCTGATATTAAACGTGTCTCTTACCGATAATTATGAAACTGCTTTTATGGGGAAATTATGTGATAAAAGTAAATAATGCTGTCTTTGAAACGAAAGTTGTGCATTGAGTGTGGTATCGAAGGAGTACCGGTATACACGGAAGATGGCGAATGGACAGTCTGACCTCCCGCCAGTGGGTACCGTGAACTCGCCAAACTCAGTTAGAAAAATCACATTCACGAGACAGGCCTAATAATAGGGCCTGCAGTGTAAACAATACTGCCGACGCTAATTAATGTTCTTTTAATCTTTCGGCTGAGTGCAAACCTGATAAAAGAATAAATGTTTAAAAGATCACAATGTGCGCGAAGCGCACGCAGTTTAAATTCATATAATGTGCGCAAAGCTCACCAAGGGGCTGCAGGCCCCCCCCCCCCCCACTAAATAAAGGTTCCGAATAGAGCCTGCTTCAGTTAGTAGGCCCTATAGATAAAGTAAAATATCTTGATTGTTGCGTTCCATATGTGCCTGCATATACGTGGGTTGGGGAGATGATGGTGGGGGTAGAAATATAGTTTTATTGAAATAAAGTGTTCATACAAATGGGCCGCGCAGTGCAGGGCGTGTGATCATTATAGGCTGCATGCTGGATACAGCTTCCAAAGGGAGTCCGTTTAAAATGTGCTGCAAGCTCCCTATATATATATGTGCACGAAGCTTACGCAGTTTAAGGTCATATAATGTGCGCGATGCGCAGAAAGGGGCTGTAGACCCCTCCCCGCTAAATAAAGTCTCCCGAATTGAGCCTGTTTCAGTATAGATAAAGTACAATATTTTGATTGTTGCGTTCCATATGTGCATGCATATACATGAGTTGGGGAGATGGGGTGGGGGTAAAACATACAATTTTATTGAAAAGTGTTCACACAAATGGACCGCACAGTGCAGGCGTGTGATAATTAGGCGGCATGCGGAATACAGGTTCCAAAGTGGGTCCGTTCAAAATGTGCAGCAAGCTACCGAATGAAGGCTCCTGAATTGAGTATGTTTCAGTCGGTGCATAGTAGTATTTAAATAATATACTGATTTTGTTTCGTTCAATATGTGCATGCGCATATGTAGACTGGGTGCGTAGAAATACAATTTTAATTAAATAAAGTGTTCCAACGTGCATCCAGTAACAAAAAAAGAGAAGCATGACCATTCCATGTGTCCATGAAAGCGGACACTAGAAAATAACAAAGCACATTTATATACCCGTCATTTTGTGACGGGCAACCCCCTAGTCTATCTATATAAAACCCGTCGTCTGTGTGTGTGTGTGTGTGTGTATCTGTGTATAACTCGGTCACGCTTTTGGCGCGTTTATAACTGTTTAACCATTAGTCCAATGTGGCCCAAATTTGTACCACGGCCTATAGTGTGTCATAAAAGGTGACTCACCAAATTTCACGCCGATTGGTCCAAGCAAACCTGAGATCTAACATGGTCCCCAAATGCAGTATATGCACTCAAGTAGACACTATTTCTTATGCCGTTTGTCCAAATGACGCAGTACAACAATTACTTTGCTATTGTAGGCGAAACTTCCATGCGCTCAACCAAAGCGTTGTTGGGAATAAGCGCTAAATTAATGTGTCAGTTCAGGTTCATTGTGAATTAAGATAACGAATGTTGATTTTGTCGCGGAAGTGCATGTATAGTGGGGTGTAGTCGAGACTCGAACGTTCTACCGTCGTTGGGAATGGGTGGATGTAGTGGGGTGCAGAGTCAAGACTCAACGTTCGTCGTTGGGCATGGGTGCTATAATATGGTATTTTAATTTGCCAGTTGGGTTTAAACATAAGTAAATAATGCTGTCTTTGATACGAAAGTTGTGCCTTGTCGAATGCAGTATCGAAGGAGTACCGGTATACACGGAAGATGGCGAATGGACAGTCTGGCCTCCCGCCAGTGGGTACCGTGAACTCAGTAAATTCGCCAAACTGAGTTAGAAAAATCACATTCCCGGGACAGGCCTAATAATAGGGCCTACATTGTAAACAATACTGCGACCCTAATTAATGTTCTTTTAATCTTTCGGTTGAGTGCAAATCTGCGCGATAAAAGAATAAATGTTTAAAAGATCACAATGCGCGAAGCGCACGCAGTTTAAATTAATATAATGTGCACGAAGCTCACTAAGGGGCTGCAGACCCCTCCCCCGCTAAATAAAGGTTCCGAATAGAGCCTGTTTCAGTCAGTAGGCCCTATAGATAAAGTAAAATATCTTGATTTTTGCGTTCCATATGTGCATGCATATAGTGGTTGGGGAGATGATGGTGGGGGCAAAATTACAGTTTTATTGAAACATACAAATGGGCCGCGTAGTGCAGGGCGTGTGATCATTAGGCTGCATGCTGAATACGGGTTCCAAAGGGGTCCGTTTAAAATGTGCTGCAAGCTCCCTATATCTGCGCGAAGCTCACGCAGTTTAAGATCATATAATGTGCGCGAAGTCTCCCGAAATTAGCCTGTTTCAGTATAGATAAAGTAAACTAGTTTTGATTGTTGCGTTCCATATGTGCATGCATATACATGGGTTGGGAGATGGGGGTGGGGGGTAAAAATACAGTTTTATTGAAATGAAGTGTTCATACAAATGGGCCGCGCAGTGCAGGCGTGATGTGCTCATTAGGCGGCATGCTGAATACAGGTTACAAAGGGGGTCCGTTCAAAACGTGAAGCAAGCTCCCGAATGAAGGTTCCTGAATTGAGTATGTTTCAGTTGGGGCATAGTAGCATTTAAATAATATACTGATTGTGTTACGTTCAATATGTGCATGCGCATATGTGGACTGGGTATGTAGAAATAGTTTTAGTAAAATAAAGTGTTCCAACGCGCATCCAGTAACAAAAAAGATAAGCATGACCATTACATGTGTCCATGAACGCGAACACTAGAAAATAACAAAGAACATTTATATACCCGTCATTTTGTGACGGGCAACCCCCTAGTATATATATAAAACCCGTAGTCTTTGTGTGTGTGTGTGTGTGTGTGTGTGTGCATGAGGGTGCGTTTGTATAATGTGCCAAATGAGGACCTCGTCTGGAATACACAACAACAAATTGGGACTTGAGTAGCAAATGAGGACCTAATTCTTGGTCCTCATTTGAAAATCACATAGAATCGCTATATTTTGACGTTTTCTACAAAAATAACTTGTTATCCACCGAGTCCCATTTGATAGGTAAAACCAGAAATGTGTATCAGATTATACACATAAATGAACCACTACTATGAGCCATATACACACACAATACAACTGAAACGCTTTATGACGTCATGACGTTATAAGATGAAAGTCCTCATTTGACAGAAAGGATTCTCAACATTCATTCTGAACATTATGTGTTGTCGCTAAACGCTATATATATAAAAACAATGACCATTCGTTATGATCATTAATGTAATTTGTAAACATGCCATTAACGGTCCGTTTAAAAAGATATATCACGGTTGCCGTTCCTGGCGCATCAACTGGCTGCTATTAATGGGCCAATGGTGGTAGACTGAAAAATATAGACGAAGACTTCCTGCCGCTTTTTTAAAATGAAGAACAAAACCGGGAACGTTGAATACAAGAGTAATGTAGGCTTGCTATATGCTGTTTATGATTACGTATATGATGGTCGATAATTTACCAGAAATGGCCATTTAAGCTTATTGTCATTATTTGAATTTTAATACTGACAGCTATACAGTTTGGAAATTTATTTGCTCATAGAAACATAACAATTCTTTACAAATGGAAGTGAGAACTTGGGTGCTGTTTTTTCACAGGGTCAGATTCTATAGATAACCATCGGGTTCAATTAAACACGCCATTGCTGGTTCCTGGGGGGGGGGGGGGGTGAAAAACAAAAAAAATATCACCTTGCCGTACGTACTCCCACACCATAAGCTTTGAAAGTGGAACCAGGCAAAATTAAGCTAGGTGATGAGCAGTGAAGGCATGACCCTCAATAAATTTATTTGTGATATAACTGTTAAGGCAATCGGAGGAACACCACCCATTGACTGCAATATTTGCCTCTATAACTTTCAAATCGAGTTGATATTGTGAGATTCGCTTATCCCCACTCATTGGTACCAATATATACTATTCATAGTAGATTTTGAGATTTATGAATGCCCACCTCCAAAACAGGCATTCAAAGAAAACACACCGATATCCCGGGACTAGCTGGTTATGTCAGACAACAAGCTAAATCTAGAATAGCAAGGTTGTGAATACACACCACCAAAACGAGTATCCAGAGAATGCACACCGGCGTCTCAAGACTAGATGATGACGTCAGACGACAAGCTAAAAATAAAATATCAACAACTGCATCCGCGCTTTTTTGTCTGCTGCATATTAGTTCAGGGGATATTGGTCGAGCTCTGCACCTCCCCCGGACTCAACTTCACCCAGTCTGGGTGAACGTCGACTCTATGTTTGAAATATAGAGTCTGGAGCTAATGTCTCCAAAACCATTTCTATTCAGCGAAGAGCTTCCCCAAAATGACGTCACGGATTTTTAAAAATACATCGATGATTGACAGGTGTCCCCACGTGTTATTTGTTGTGCTTCGCCGACTCATCAATCCACAGAAGGCCTGTGTCGCGACATAAACTTACAGAAGATAATATTTGTCGTGTGTGCTACTTTTTCGGGAGATGAACTCGCTGCATCAACGGGAAAGCTGCATCCGAGAGCAAAAAATAAGGTCGTCATCAAAAATGATATGCTTTAGAACTATTTAAAAGCATAAAATTAAGTCATTTCCTCGGTGTTTGACTTTCAGATGACTTTTTTACGGCAAATAATTTGATTTGCAAACCATGTTACAATAAAGTAAATCAAATACACGGACATGAGTAAAGTTCTATTTATATTTATGGGAGGCCAAGTTGGTACCATACGCAGGCCTATCTATCAGGTCCAGCACATCCTTCAAATTAATCGGAATCGTACCGAATATATAATTTCGAAGCCATTTTTCTGTCTGTTGTATTTGCAAGCCTCGAAATTCCGCTCTGTTACTATATTTAGAGGTGACATTATGGGAGTCTCCGCCCACTAACACTTGTTTATTAACCCATACGGTTTCATTGGACGGAAAATAATTTACGCAATCAATCAGATTACGGAATCCGGAGGACTTGGAAATGAGATAGCGATGTTATCCGTCAGACCTAATATTCAATGTTGTAATGAATATTTAGGTATGAGTTTACTCAGACTGAACTTCACCCCACTAATTTTCTTTCTTAATGTCTCCTCTAATGTTTTTCGGTTGTTAACAAGAAACAAAAGTGGCCACAGAGACTCCATACAAGATGGCGTCCATCATGGCGGCCATTTTTGTTATAAGTCTCTTTGGTCGCAGTTATAGTGTAGATGATATCACGTGCGGTCTTGTTCTCCGCTCGATTCGTAATGCCAATATACAACTCTTACAAATTAGCCAAAAATCAGACACCAGAATATATGCTATTTTTCTTACATTTTATCACATTTCGTTTGTCTTTGTGGGAAAATATTGACATCTGGGCCTGATGTTATACATTTATCGTATAGAAGAGTCATGGGCGAACACATGTGGACCATAATATACATTCATTGTTGGATAATTTTGTCCGATATCACGTTTTCCCAAATGCCGGTATAATAGGTCAAAGCCGGATCTACGTTAATAACGCCATGTAATGTTTCGAATCAATGAATGTTATTGCTATCATAACAAAACCCATGCATATATATGTGCAGGAGATACTCGAGCCAGTATTCCTCTTATACATGATTTGACGAATATGCACATAAACCCAAGATGGCGGCCAAAATGGCCACCAAAATTGGAAAAATCTCCAAAAATTGTCGATTTTAACATCAGTGAACATTATTGTCATGACAACTTCACACTTGCTTGCTATTGTGAGTTGGGAACACTTAGGCGAAGAACATTCCTTGTACCATATACAAATAAAATTCCCCCAAATCCAAAATGGCGCCCACAATTGCGGACAAATTTTGAAAAATCACCGAAATTCCCTCATATTCACATCATTGGGCATTATTGTCGAGACAACTCTACCTATTATTACAGTGAGTTGGAAATACTGAGGTGAAGTAATTACTTTACATCTCATGAAAGAAATGGTTTTCCAAATTGAAGATGCGGCCAACATGGCGACCGAAATTCGAAAACACGCCTACATTCCTTTACTTTCTTACGATGGGTGTTATTGTTACACGATTTCTACCCACCATCACATGTTGATACGGAATATTGATATGAAGTATTCATTAGGGTTTGGCAATTGATACTCACAATCAATATGGCGTCCAAACTGGCGGCCAGATATTGAAAATAGGCCGATATTATAACATACTAATTTCAACTTTTTGTCATAGTATCGATCTGTATAAACGAAACGGTGCATTAGTTCCAACGTAAGTCATAACCTTTTGGAAGGATTATAACCCAAAATCGAGATGTGATATTTAAAAATCCATTCTCCACTAAGGGCCCATAGTGGCCGTAACCGTATATAGGTGCGCCGAATATTCATATTATGACTTCCAAGAATCAAAACAACAGTAGCTGAGCTTATTCTAATTGTCACATTAGCTTTATCTAGACCAGTTTCCATCCATCTCTTCGTCAGATTAATTTATCTCACTCATAACAGTTTTCTACACTTCTTTGTAGAAGGGTCCCATTAATCGGAATGTTTCAAACAATACATATTCCGGTGTCCTGCTCACGTGTTTGTTTCGGAAGCTTGGAATTCGTATCCTTATTCTTGGCGAGATTCATTCGCGGTATAGCTTATGGTATAATGCAGATGCTACATATGCCCTATATGGGCCTCATCTTGTGCGATACACTATAAAGGTATTCGGTCGATGCGTATACTAGCTTTCATAAGGACCTATCTATCTGCGTATTGTCAGCTTTGTTGACCTAATGGGGATAACAACATGTACTACGGTTGATCTTCCCATACAGCCACTTCTCGATATATGGTTCACCAATTCACATACTCATCTAACGGACTGGCGTACCCGGACAACTTATGTATATGACTTCGAATGTTGCAAGTCTGATATTTGACGGATGCCTTTCTGCTAAGGCGTAGAAGACCATAATGCATAATATACCCAAACTTCTTGAACATGATCATAAGAACAATCTTGTTGGCTTTTAGCAATCGTCTCACCGAACATATCCAAGCAGATGATAACAATACACACGGTTCTAGTTTGTGGGAATGTGTCATGATAGTGGAAATGAATTTGGACCATGACTGCACAGCCCATTATTTTGGTATCTTTTGGATTCAGACAGGATCTCATGTGTGGCTTTTCTTTTCTTATATGCTAAGATTGTATGTTTCCATCTGTTTGGAAGCCGTTCTTAATCAACTGGACCAGGCATGTGCCATTTGCTACTACTGTATAAGCCCCAACAAGACTGGGGTGTAGTCTAAAAGGCGATACCTTAGATAGTTGGCTGATATGTCATACTCACGCTGGGTGGAGGTCGGTAAGTAGGTCAAGAAAGTACAAATGCCATCAACAAAAGGGTGAAATGTTCAACGCGAAAAACATCAAGAGGAATGTTACATTGATGAGCTCTTGCATTCAGTTCAACATACGTTGGTACACCAATTGATTTCTTAGTAACATCACCATTGCGGTCATTTTCCTGCATTAGACATTAACTACTATATTCTAAAGTTATATATAAAACTGTATGGTCATAAAGGTCGCGTTCCCCAACGTCCACAGCCATTGCAATCGAGACTATAAATTGTTTAATACATAGTGAAATGAATTCACCACAGTTCCTGACATTTTCTTGAATAATACCGACCACATACTGACAATAACCCTGAGAGAGGGTAACAGAAACGCATACATTCATGCTATAAAGGCATTATTCTTTAGTCCATCCGACTGTTTTGAGGGAGGCTAGCATAGTATTATCCAGACAAAATTTACGTCTAGTCAAGTTGAATCAGAACGGCTTCGAAACGGATGTGGAAATACAATCTTACCACAACAAAAACAAAAACCGACACCATAACTTTCGCATTACCTTCTCCCAGGAATTTGTGAATACTGTGTCGGTATGAGCGACCTAGATTTATCTGACAAAGAAATTGAAACTGGTCCAGATAATTATAGACGTGACGTGGCAAATCAGAATCTGTTATCAGGTAATTGTTCTGACTATTCGGCGCACCTACGGTTACGGTCATTGTCGGCGCTAAGTGGAGAAAGCATTTCGAAATGCCACATCGCGATATTAATTTTGGGTTTTCATCTATCCAGAATAATACGATCTACGTTTTGATACGTTTAAGTTGAACTAGTAGGTATTTTTCTATTTCTGTTGGCTAATTTGTAAGGGATGTATATTAGCATAAAGAATACGAGCGGATAAAAAGACCGCACGTGATATCATCTTTACTATAACGGTGATCAAAGAGACCTGGTGCATATAAAACAAACTGGCCGCCATGATGATCGACATCTTGTCTGGAGTCTCTGCGGCCATATTTTTTCGTGTATAACAACCGAAACAAATTATTGGAGATATTAAGAAAGAGAATTAGTGGGGTGAAGTTGAGTCCTGTGGGTGCCGAGGTCGACTAATACCTCCTGGACTACCTGAGATAGCCTTGTATTGCTACTGTGTACACTGAAAAAAAAAACTTAGTTAAAAGTAACTAAGTTACCTTAGTCAGAACCCCCGTCTCAAAACTAACTAACTTAGCTTAGTCAGAAATGACTAAGGTTGCCCTTAGTCATTTCTGACTAAGGCCTTAGTCAGAAATAACTAAGGGCAACCTTAGTCATTTCTGACTAAGCTAAGTTAGTTAGTTTTGAGACGGGGGTTCTGACTAAGGTAACTTAGTTACTTTTGACTAAGTTTTTTTTCAGAAATAACTAAGGTTTGACTAAGTCATCACTGTATCCATTAGTACATTTAATTGGGCCTAATTATTGGGGGTATCATAGCCCTGCAGCCTCAGCTGAACATCGCAACTGCAGATTAAAATAACTGAAAATAATGACTTACAGGTATCAACATAAATTTTATTAACTATTGAAACAATTAGACAATATAAACAATGTTTTATCTTGAAAGAAAATTATTCATCACAGAATACTAGTATTCATTGAATATACATTCAATAGCTGACCAGTCGATAATTGTTTCAAATTGAAACAAAAAGTTATGCTTACATTAAAATGATAACGAATGACCAACATAGAAGATTAATTCAGAGGAAATGAAGAGTTTTTTTAGAAGAAAAATTATATGATAAATATCTTCACCACTATGTGTGGAACTGAGCGCTTGTATCAAGCCACGGTGGAGTTTCCGACACACATCGTGACTTGCCTTCAGGCTCGTCACAATAATTTCAGGAACACCGCCTTGGCTTGATACAATCGTGCATATCCATACAGGCATAGCACTTGCAATGGTGAATACATCTATTTAACAAATGAATGTTTGTTTTCAGAACTGCATGCAATTATGAACGCTTTGTTGCGGTCACATTTTGAGTGAATTGCGGAAACAAACCTCGCAATATTTGATTTAAATGTCACAATTTTGTGCGCAAAGTGTCACCATATTAAGCGCAAAATATTGCAATAATATCACAAACGACATGCTTATAAGTGTTTCCACTTGCGAAAATAGCATGCTTAATGTACCACTTCTTTTGACTGGTACTGTACTAGTACTACTACTGTATATATCAACAGCTACCGGTATTTGGGATTGGTCCCTTCAAGACAACAGCAGATCCAATAAACATGTAACTGTGCGCAATGACTTGGCGACAATGTTCTCATGTAGTCGCACATTTTCCATGAAATATCAGTGAATCAGCCGAAGATAGTTTGATAAGAACATCCAACCAATAACAATGTACTCCTGGTAAATTGGCGTGATGCCGGTAACTTGACGATAACATGGCGAATAATGACAATGTCTCATATCCACACATTTCAATGAACAATGATGAACACAGATGAATTGGTCGGGGTCATTGTAATTTTAAGTTGGAATTGTAGATACCGGTACATGTATGTGATCATCCATCACTACACGGCATCAGTTTCATTGTTTTTGGTGTTTTGTTGACGTTGGAGCTCTGTGAATTACACTGGTGCGCACACCGCATATCATCTCTTGTAATTGTACATGTATGTCAATGTGCTCTGAAAGAATCAGATTCTGAACAAGTACTGTCAACTGCATTTTCACCATTCTAATATTAATACAAAGTAGCTGCTCGTTGAGTCGTTATTATTGTCACTATTGCTTGACGTCGAAGCTTCAGCCTTGTGTTCATCTGAATGAAGTCAGACCATTGATTCGATTGAATGGATCATGTCATGATTCATCGATTAATTGGCATGCATCACTGCTCTCGATGAATTTAGTGGAAATTGTCAATGATTAATAAGCCTTTTTTTCGCAGAATTTAAACTTGTGCGGTTATCAAAAGAACCGAAATCAGACCGTCTTTAACAACTATCCGCAATCGAACAGGTAACAGTCTCGATCACCAAACCAAGCCGGAATGAACTTCAACTTGGGGTAGTCGTCCACAATGCCACAGCGAAAAACGTTCACCACACTGTATGTACTGTACAGTACTGTGTACGGTACATGTACATGTAACCTTAAAAGTCATCACAAATCTAATTTTGTCAGCAAATATTTCAGGCGCCGTTCTTTCACATGTAGAATAAAGATTCAAGCTATTATTGACAAATTGTCCACTTGTTGAAAGCAGCTGAATAATAAATTAGTTCAACTTCAACAATACACGATGAACGGTTTTCGCAGATTATTTTCCTAACTTCTCTTTTAATTTTTTATCCTGGTTTTATCCGCTCTCCAAATACGCCATGGTTGTTATTTATGTAATATGTCGTCTCTTTTAGTTCTTTCGACGCCAATATCACGTCTAAATCACTCTGATTTTAGTGATTTTTCCGAATTAAAAACGTCAGCCAAATAATTAATGGTTGGCGATTATCGCAATACGATAGGGGAACACCGTGTGCGTAACGTAACTATCACAAGTATAACGTACTCTGATAACAACATATCGCCAAATTCATGCTTCAAACATTTTAAACATGTCATCTTCGGCTTCTTTTATTTTATTTTTATGAAAATGAATAATAAATGGGGTGATAAATATGTATATAACGACAAATAGAATCAAATTAGCCATTTTCCCGTGCAACTTAGGACAGGCAACACAGGTACAAAAATTGGTGAAATATGAGTACGAACGTCAAAGTGTTCCCCTATCGTATTGCGATAATCGCCAACCCAAAAAAATGGCGTGACGATAATTTGCGTTGAATTTACGTACTCGTCCATAGACGTACCGACCCGATTAACACAGAATGAATGCGATATTATATACATATTAAATGTCAGCAGAGTAAGATTCAGTCATACTGTATGGAGTCATTGCCGTATATAATATGTCGCCGATAAGTAAGCTATTGAGTTGACGGCATGACTGAATCAAGAAAATATGAACCTTAGTAACTAAGGTGTGACTAAGGTCACACTTAGTTACTTTTGGCTACGTTAGTCAAAAATAACTAAGTTACGGGTTGACTAAGGCTATGACTAAGTTTTTTTTTTCAGTGTATTCCCTGTACAATATTGCTCGTGAACCACTTGCTGAAACCTGTTATGTCCTGTATATAAGAACACGGGTTAATAACCCACCCATTCCCACTTGCTATGGCTACTCTTATAGAAGCCTAGTCTACACAAAGGTACACAGTGGAATGTTTTTAATTCATTGTCAATTCCCTCTATTTTCACAAAGGGATGAAGAATGTTGTTTGCAGATTCAAATTACCTGAAAAACTGTGTTGTGGTGTTACATTCATCGCGTATAGGTTGAACCAGCCTTTGTGAGTTAAGGGTGTATTTAAACTGTTCTACTGGTGTTTTTCATTATGAACATATGATGAGTAATGATGACGAATCAGCGTGGTGACAAAGCACTCTCGATTATTTTATCCAAGACATTTCTATGTTCTCACAAATAGCACGGTACCTCCTCTCAATCTCATAACATGTGGATGCAAACCAGAAAACAGAGACCTATGTGGAGACAGCCAGTGGTGACTGATCAAATCTGATACCAGAATAGCTTTGGTTCCATTAAAAAACCATTCAAGTTTATGACATAAACAGGAAGAATAAGTAATGCCTGTGTACAGTATAGTAATTTAGTGGTGAAAAACTTTTTGGATAGAGATTTGCAGG
This sequence comes from Siphonodentalium dalli, assembly GCA_032622095.1. Classification (NCBI taxonomy): domain Eukaryota; kingdom Metazoa; phylum Mollusca; class Scaphopoda; order Gadilida; family Siphonodentaliidae; genus Siphonodentalium; species Siphonodentalium dalli. The sequence continues at coordinate 163,420,025 of CP136064.1, forward strand.
AAGTCTGCAATTGATGACACTGAGACAGTAAAACAATTAAAGGTATCGTTCAATTTTCCATTAGTCGTCATGATCTGTAAAAGAAAATTGACATATTCATCTGTTAAATTCGGATACATTGAATCATTTGTTGCGTTCATGGAGTTTGCGTGGGTTGGAACAAATACTGCATATGAGGAACTGACCAACTCAGTTGATTTCCTCATTGCTAATCCGCAATTGGAATGTCCTATGACCTAAGTGTGAAGATCCGTGCAAATTAAAGATACGGGAGATGTTGGCGGTGGGTATGCTGTCAAAATATTCACCTCCGCCAAAAACCGCCATAAACAGATGGAAGTGTAATATATAGACAGACCTTGTTCTTATGGCAATCAGAAATATGGCATAAACAGTACGTTATTGTCAATTTTTCCCCTTTATTATGTAAACAAAAAGCAAAAAAAGTTACGTTTCCTGGCTTTTGTTTAGATGCGGATATGGTAAACATAAAGAGCGTTAATTGTTAGTTTTCCTGATATGGAAATAATAAAGAGCGTTTATATCATTTGTGAGTGATTAACCAATAGAATTGAGTTGTGTTATGTAAACAGAAGCACAACTTCTGTAACGCGATCGTGCTCTTGTTGAATGCCGGCTGATACGGACCCTGGCTCTTACGGACCCTGGCTCATACGGACCCTGGCTTTTATGGACCACCGGCTGATACGGACCCTGGCTTATACGGACCCTCGGCTTATACGGACCCTGGCTCATACGGACCTCAATTAAAATATACAATTTTATTTTTTGTGTTTATTTAAATAAAATCTAAATACTGACAACGTACATACTGAGATAACAAAAAATCTGATGATAAAAAAAATGGAACAACGTTACAGCAGACGAACAGTATCTAAATTGGGGCGTACAGCTTGGCGTCTTGTGTCAGTAGTTTGCTGGCAGTTATCCTCATCGACGATTAGTAGCTGTTGTGCTCTCAAGTAGAACATTCAGGTTCAATGCAGTCATTGTGGAATTATGCCAGTCAAAAATAAATCAGTTGAATATATACCAGTTGTGTTTTTACTAACATGACTGTGTTCATAACAAATCAAACTCAGTGGATTCATACTGGTCACCATTCACTGACCATTCATCATCGCGTGTCTGTTTATAAAACAATATAAGGGATCGCACACGAGTGTGTATACAAGGGACAATATATAAGTTGAAACAAGTTGTGTTTTTACTAACATGTTTTCGTAACAAATCAAACTCAGTGGATTCATCCTGATCACCATTCACTGACCATTTATCACCGCGTGTCTGTTTATACAACGACATAAAGGGATCACACGCGCGTGTTTATACAACGATGAAGAGATTAATTAACGCGATTCAATAAATGCTTTTTTCAAGCCAGAACATCACCGAAATTCTCAATTAATACAGATATATATGTGAAAATACAATCATAATTATATATTATATTCATAAATATAAGTTTGAAAAAAACCCCGAAAAAATCGGTTAAATTCATAAATATAAGTTTGAAAATCACCAAAAATTCTCAATTAATACAGATATATGTGTGAAATGACAATCATAATTATATATTAAATTCATAAATATAAGTTTGAAAATCACTTAACAAATCAGCTATATTCATAAATATAAGTTTGAAAATCACCAACAAAAATCACCGAAATTCTCAATTAATACAGATATATGTGTAAAAAGACAATCATAATTATATATTAAATTCATAAATATAAGTTTGAAAATTGCATATTTTAATTGAGGTCCGTATGAGCCGGGGTCCGTATAAGCCAGGGTCCGTATCAGCGCGGTGGTCCGTAAAAGCCAGGGTCCGTAAGAGCCAGGGTCCGTAAGAGCCAGGGTCCGTATAAGTCGCATACCCTCTTGTTTACGTACACCACCGTACGTCTGGACGACAATATACTATTTACGCGCTGATTATGTTTGGCATATGAACGGAAATGTATATATTTTGGTACTCCTTCTGTTGATGGCGATTTGAACACATATAACTATGCCTCCCCCGTATGGGATAACTGCCCTGATTATCTTAGTGATGACATTGAAAAGGTTCAGTATGAAATGGCCCGAATAGTAACAGGCGCAACCATCAGTACGAGTAACGCGCGTCTTTTATCAGAAACTGGCTGGGAACTCCTCTCCTCACGTCGTAGAAAACACAAACTATGCCAGTTTTTTAAAATGATACGCGGAACTGCCCCGTCAATGTTAAGAAATTATGTTCGACAAATCCAGGCAAATAACTCTAGATATAACTTCAGATTTGAACATATAAGACTACCCTCGAATATTAACTATGACTATTATAATTATGGATTCGTTCTTACCAGCGGCAATTACTGAATGGAACAAACTGCCGGAATCCACAAAGGGTAGCAGAACAATCGACGAATTCAAAAAGGAACCCAACAATGACAATATGCGTCCACCTGCCCATTTTTATCATAGTAAATCAGACATCCTTCATACCCGGTTAAGACTGAACTGTAGCCACCTGAGTGGAGACCTGACAGATAATCATGTTAAAAATTTCCCCTTTTGTCTATGTGGGGAATTTGAGACAACTTACCACTATCTCTTTGAATGTACACTTTATCAAGAGCCCAGAAGAGAACTATATGACTCCCTACCCAATGTTGCCCTATCTGAAAACACTCTACTGCGGGGATCAAGGGAGCTAGCCTTCGCGAAAACAAAGAAATATTTAATGCAGTTCAGACATATATCATGAGAACAAAAAGATTCCCATGATTCTATCACCTGTATACATACGGACAACGAATTGCTTTGGATTCTGGTCGAGTTATGCGCATCATGATATTCCCCACTGTTTATGCCTAATTACAAATTGACAAATGCAACCAATAAATATCTGGGCTTGACCCCCTCCCATGGCGCCTGACGCACGAAGAATACTATAGACGAGCACCATTACTAATACGCAATAAATCAACTCAACTATTGAAAACTACCCCCTCTCCCAGCATCTCATCCCTTCTATATCTCTATCTCTCTCGCTCTCTCTTTCTCTCTCTCGTCCTCTCTACCTCTTTCTCGTTCACAATTTCTCTCCCTGCTTCTAACGACATCATCATTACTATAATTATGATATTTTCATTCCTTCCCGTCCGACCCCCTCTCTACACTTAATGAAGAGCGGGCGCGAAACAAAAGGGGAGCAAACTTAATAAAAGCCCTTGGTCTTGTTGTTTAATCCCCTTTCCAATCAATCGAATTTATATTATTCTATTCTCCTGTAAAATGTTTATATATGTTATTATTTTGATTGGAATAAAATATGTTTACACTAAAACTATATTAATCCCTATTTGAACAAAACGGGACAATCTCCTGAACTAGCCTTGTATTGATACTGCGTATTAAGAATCCTCTATTGCGTGTGCACCACTTTCTGAAACCTGGTATGTCCTGTATATAAAACCAGGTTAACAGTCCTTTCTTCATCCGTTCTCTATTATTAAGGGTACGTTCATACACTGGCAAGTTTGCACGGTGTGGTTTGCAGGCATTTTGTCGTAGAGAACGATATGGTGCCATAATATGAACGGAAACAAGCACACAAAGTGCATCTGTGCCACAGCTAAATACGTGCGAAGTTAAATCTCTGTAGTTCCAATAGCAACGATGCTACCAGAGTTTGCCTGTGAATATCATGCAATTATCTCGCAACAATAAATCATACAGGTATTGGAAGGCAAAATCCAATAGCACTGTTACAGGTAGAACTAGATCAATGTTACTTCTCGTGTCTTTCACTTTAGTAAAGATGCATTTTATGTGCACGGCTCCATTCATATTCTGGCACCATGTGGTTTTCTATGACAAAATGACCCCATGTCTTAGTGATCTCCATTTTGCCCATATATGTTATAATTCCGGGGTAGTCTCCATTCGGTAATGTGTATCAGTTGGTCATCAGAAGGCGTTGTTGTGTCTGGGTCCCAAATTGACAGTGTGCATACACGGGCAACACGTGTCAACTGAGTCCTCAGTTGTCACATACATGCAAGGTCCCTACTATCCATATATATAAATCACGATCCACTAATTTAATATTACATCAATTTTACATCCCAAAGCACACTGGGGGACATATTGAGACTAACAACAGTCATTTCTTTACCCTCTATCTACTATTAGAACAATACAATCCTCATGTGGTGCTGTTCTGCCCCCCCCCCCCCCCCTTCTGAGGAAATTTCCGTGAAATTAGCAAAAATGGCAAATCTCCTGAACTAGCCTTGTTATGCAACTGAAGCAGCTCGACCAGCTTTTCATCAGTTCGGGTTCGTTTATTGATTCCTGTGTTGCGTTCATCGAGTTTGCGTGTGTTGGAACAAATACTGCATATATGAGGAGCTGACCAACTCAGTTAATTTCCTCATTGCTAATCCGCAATTGGAATGATCTGTGATCTAGGTGTGAAGATCCGTGCAAATTAAGGCTCAACACTGGTTTTTTAAAACTCTCATCAATACCTTGGTAGCGCATGTGTGTTCATGTGAACGCACACTGGCAACTGGGGTATTAAGTGATGTTTTCCATTAACTTGGAGTCGCAATAATATCTGTCGGATGAGAGTCAAACGAGATGCTCAAATAGACATGGCATCATTCAACCTCATGATTCACTTCAAAACCTCGTTATAGTAAACGAACATTGTGTTCGGGCATATCCGGCTGTCTGCCCACGGAGTGCATGCTCAACCGTGCTGACCTTGGCATATTAATGGACTTACTACTGATTGTACGTACATGTACTAATTGTATCTAGATTATATTGATACGCACTACAAGTATAACAATTATCCTAATATATACTTATTTTCATGCATCATCTCTCCTGGGTGCCGAGACGTATTTGGGGTCTAATTCCGTTTCTATATTGGACAACACACCATGATTTAACGCCATAATGTAAAATTTAGATTATGACTGAGGGATTATTGTATACAGCATTTATCACACTTCTTTTCCACCTACTTTATTATCTTTCTTGTCTATTTCATAATCTCCTCCCTTCTATCACTCCTCCATCTTTCTGATCCCTGCACTTGCTTAACTAACTTCCCAACATTTATTTGAAAACACAGAACAATATTCAAATTCCCGTCATTGTTACCCTGTAGCTGTCTGTATTGACACTCGGGGTAACATTTTTGGAGGAAAAGATTTTTATAAAAGCCATAGGCTCATGGCTTGTTACCATCTAATCCTCATTTGAACTATGTTTTTTTTCTCAATATGTATAATTGTCAATGTGATGTTCTGTTCTTTTGTTCAAAAATAAATATTGTTTACACTAAACGAACAAGCTCTGAAAGGGGTGTTCACTGAAGGTTTATTCAACCAGATGCGTGACAGATCCATCATGCATTTTAGCATGTATCTTTAGCCCATATATAAGGAAAGGAATTATCACATACTAGTATTCCGTTGTATACCATATGAATATTCATATATATAAATTAATGAACTAATAATGTTAAAGAATCTGGAACTCAGAGTAATGGTGCTTTTAGTATTTGTATATAATTAGGGTGGGTGGAAGGGGGGGGGGGGTCATTATCAGGAATCAGGTCTCAGAGACCGAAAATAATACAGCACAATCCATACAGTAGTTGAACAATACCCCATGTCATAATGAGCTCCATATTGCCCATATCTGTTATAATTCCGGGGTAGTCTCCATTCGGTAATGTGTATCAGTTGGTCCCCAGAAGGCGTTCTTGTGTCTGGGTCCCAATTTGACAGTGTGCATTCACGGGCCAAACGTGCCAAACGGAGTCCTCAGTTGTTACGCACAAGGTCCCCATTTGGTAGATAACAATCACGTTCCATATATTTAATATTGCAGCAATTATACATCATGAAACGCGTTGGGGGGGGGGGGGGGCATATATATAGATAATATCAACAGTCCTTTCTTCCTCCGTTATCTATACTAAAACTATATTAATCCCTATTTTAACAAAACGGGCTAATCTCCTGAACTAGCATTGCATTGCTACTGCGTATTAAGAATCCTATATTGCGTGTGCACCACTTTCTGAAACATGGTATGTCCTGTATATAAAACCAGATTAACAGTTCTTTCTTCGTCCGTTCTCTATTATTAAAACTCTCGTCAATACCTTGGTAGTGCATGGGTGTTTGCGTGAACATGACCCCATGTCCTAGTGATCTCCATTTTGCCCATATCTGTTATAATTCCGGGGTAGTCTCCATTCGGTAATGTATATCAGTTGGTCCTGAGAAGGCGTTGTTGTGTCTGGGTCCCAAATTGACAGTGTGCATTCACGGGCCACACGTGTCAACTGAGTCTCAGTTGTCACATACCAGGTCCCTACTATCCATAGATATAAATCACGTTCCATATATTTAGTATTACAGCAATTTTACATCCCAAAGCACGTTGTAGGACATATTGAGACTAGCAACAGTCCTTTCTTTCTCAGCTATCTATTGTTAGAACAATACAACCCTCATTTGGTGCTGTTCTGCCCCCATTCTGAGGAAATTTCCGTGAAATTGGCAAAACGGGCAAATCTCCTGAACTAGCCTTGTTATGATACTGAAGCAGCTCGACCAGCTTTTCATCAGTTCGGGTTCGTTTATTGAATCATGTGTTGCGTTCATGGAGTTTGCGTGGGTTGGACCCAATACTGCGTTATGAGGAGCTGGCCAATTAACTCAGTTAATTTCCTCATTGCTAATCCGCATTTGGAATGCTCTGTGACCTAGGTGTGAAGATCCGTGCAAATTAAGGCTCAACACTGGTTTTTTCAAACTCTCATCAATACCTTGGTAGCGCATGGGTGTTCACGTGAACGCACACTGGCAACTGGGGTCTTAAGTGATGTTTTCCATTAACTTGGAGTCGCAATAATATCTGTCGGATGAGAGTCAAACGAGATGCTCAAATAGACATGGCATCATTCAAACTCATGATTCACTTCAAAACCTCGTTATAGTAAACGAACAAGCTCTGAAAGGGGTGTTTACTGAGGGTTTATTCAACCAAATGCGTGACAGATCCATCATGCATTTTTAGCATGTATCTTTAGCACGCTGCATGTCCATATATAAGGAAAGGAATTATCACATACTAGTATTCATATATATAAATTAATGGACTAATAATGTTAAAGAATCGGGAACTCAGAGTAATGGTGCTTTTAGTATTTGTATAGGATTAGGTTACGTGGAAGGGGGGGGGGGGGTCATTATCAGGAATCAGGTCTCAGATACCCAAAATAATACAGCACAATCCATACAGTAGTTGAACAATACCCCATGTCATAATGAGCTCCATGTTGCCCATATCTGTTATAATTCCGGGATAGTCTCCATTCGGTAATGTGTATCAGTTGGTCCCCAGAAGGCGTTGTTGTGTCTGGGTCCCAAATTCACAGTGTGCATTCACGGGCCACACGTGCCAAACGGAGTCCTCAGTTGTTACGCACAAGGTCCCCAGTTGGTAGATAAAAATCACGTTCCATATATTTAATATTGCAGCAATTTTACATCCTGAAACGCGTTGGGATGGTCATATAGAGAATATCAACAGTCCTGTCTTCGTCCGTTCTCTATTATTAAAACTAATTTGAACAAAGCGGGCATATCTCCTGAACTAGCCTTGCATTGCTACTGCGTATTCCGAATCCTATATTGCGTGTGCACCACTAGTCTTGCTGAAACCTGATATGTCCTGTTTATAAAACCAGGTTAACAACCCACTCATTAGTTCCATGCACTGCTATTTTACAGAATGACTAAGTTATACTTCAAAAGTATCACCCAGTGTTCCTCTTTCCGGGTTGAACAATTCGCATACCACATTTTTCTCCAACACATGATTTTATATTGAGCAATTGAAAAATCAATTTCGATAGGATTGTAACGAATGTTGATTCGGTAGCTGAGATGAGTACCATGTTGAGCCTGTGTATTTCGGGTCCCGTATTGAAGGTGTGCATTTTATCTTTATTTGAGTCTCCTATTGCTACCGTGTATTCTCACCTCATGTGTGTGCAGTAATTGTTAGAACTCTACAGTGAATTCTTGTAAGATCGCACGAAGAAAATACCCCAACTATCAGCTCATTGTTCACACTATTTCAATGGATGATGGGAATTCGTGGAACTGGCAGAGTTGAAACAGCCTTTGTGAGTTAAGGATGTATTTGAAGTGGTCTACTGGTGTTGTTTGTTGTGAAGATATGATGAGTAATGATAACAAATCCGAGTGATAACAAAGCACTCTGGATTATTGTATTCAAGACATTTCTATGTTCTCACATATATCACGGTACCTCCTCTCAGTCTCATAACATGTGAATGCAAATCAGCAAACAGAGACCTGTGTGGATAACTGTGGAATTTCAGATTAAGCAATAGTATAGAGACAGCTAGTGGTGACTGGTCAAATCTGATACCAGTATAGTTTTGGTTCAATTTAAAAAACGTTCAAGTTTTTGTCATAAGCAGGACAAATAAGTAATGCATGTATACAGTATAGTAATTAGTCGAGAAAAATGTGTTGAGGAAGTCTGCAATTGATGACACTGAGACAGTAAAACAGTTCAAGGTATCTGAAAAAGAAAATTGACATATTCATCTGTTAAATCCGGATACATTGAATCCTGTGTTGCGTTCATGGAGTTTGCGTGGGTTGGAACAAATGCTGCATATATATGAGGAGTTGACCAACTCAGTTAATTTTCTCATTGCTAATCCGCAATTAGAATGTGCTGTGACATAGGTGTGAAGAGCCGTGCAAATTAAGGCTCAACACTGGTTTTTCAAACCCTCGTCAATACCTTGGTAGCGCATGTGTGTTCGCGTGAACGTGACCCCATGTCCTAATGAGCTCCCTTTTGCCCATATCTGTTATAATTCCGGGTAGTCTCCATTCGGTAATGTGTATCAGTCGGTCCCCAGCAGGCGTTGTTGTGTCTGGGTCCCAAATTGACAGTGTGCATTAACGGGCCACACGTGTCAACCGAGTCCTCAGTTGTCACATACAAGGTCCCCACTATCCATAGATATAAATCACGTTCCAAATATTTAGTATTACAGCAATTTTACATCCTGAAGCACGTTGGAGGACATATTGAGACTAGCAACAGTCCTTTCTTTCTCAGCTATCTATTGTTAGAACAATACAATCCTCATTTGGTGCTGTTCTGCCCCCCCCCCCTTCTGAGGAAATTTCCGTGAAATTGGCAAAACGGGCAAATCTCCTGAACTAGCCTTGTTATGCTACTGAAGCAGCTCGACCAGCTTTTCATCAGTTCGGGTTCGTTCCTGGCTCAAATACCTATGCTTCACGGAGAAACAAAACGACCATTATCATGCTGATGTGCTTAGCTAAATCCATTGCCACGGAATTACATTAATAAAAGAAGCTCTAAAACGCTAGTTCGACCCAGGTTATCTTCGACGTACCGGCTTGAACCACACACAATGTGAAGGACTTCCCCACCCCAACAAAGGCGAAATTGCCTAATTTTGCGCAACTATTTCATGCCTAACCTAAATTTCGGGAAATAGGATTTTTCTGTCGTTTTCAATGTTTTATCACACAAAAATGTATGAATCGATGTGTCCTTGAACATGCCTGGCCTCTGGCAATATTATAGCAACCCCCAGTTGCCGCAGGCGAGCGTGGTTGTTTATACCTTTGGCAGGTGAATGACGTCATATAATTTTTTTTATATTTTCTATACGATGAGAGGAAATTCAGGAAAGAGCGTATGCTATTTAGTGAAATTGACACGTGACTTAGCAACTGACCGATTAGCAACTGTTTAAAATTGCGGAATCGGTAGTGGAACAACGAGATGAAATGCCACGGCTCATGACGTCATTTACGTCATGTTTGCTGCGTAGGTGCGGCATTAACCCTTTCACGATGGGAGATGCGCTGGTGCAGCATTAGTGTTTTTATTACGGGAGCTGTGCTGGTGCAGCATTAACAATTTCACGACGGGAGCTGTGTTGGTGCAGCATTAACCTTTTAATGACGGGAGCTGTGCTGTTGCAGCATTAACCATTTCATGACGGGAGCTGCGTTGGTGCAGCATTAACTTTTTTATGACGGGAGCTGCGTTGGTGCAGTATTAACCCTTTCATGTGCTGGTGCAACATTAATTATTTTATGATGGGAGCTGTGCTGGTGCAGCATTAACATTTTTTATGATGGGAGCTGCGTTGGTGCAGCATTAACCCATTTATGATGGGGGCTGCGGTGGTGCAGCATTAACCCTTTCATGACGGGGAGCTGCGCTGGTGCAACATTAACCTTTTTATGACGTGAGCCGTGCTGGTGCAGCATTAATTATTTCATGACGGGAGCTGCGTTTGGGCAGCATTAATTCTTTCCTGACGGGAGCTGTGCTGGTGCAGCGTTAATTATTTTATTATGGGAGCTGCGTTGGTGCAGCAGCATTACCCCTTTCATGGCGGGAGCTGCGTTGGTGCAACATTAACCCTTTCACGAAAGGAACTGAGCTGGTGCAGCATTAATTCTTTTATGATGGGAGCTGTGCTGGTGCATCATTTATTCTTTTATGATGGGAGTTGCGTTGGTGCAGCATTAACCCTTTCATGACGGGAGCTGCGCTGGTGCAGCATTAACCCTTTCATGACGGGAGCTGCGCTGGTGCAGCATTAATTATTTCATGACGGGAGCTGCGTTGGTGCAGCATTAATTATTTTATGATGGGATCTGTGCTGGTGAAGCATTAACCCTTTCATGGCGGGTAGCTGTGCTGGTGCAGCATTAACCCTTTCATGGCGGGAGCTGTGCTGGTACAGCATTAACCCTTTTATGACGGGATCTGCATTGGTGCAGTATTACCATTTCATGACGGCAGCTGTGCTGGTGCAGCATTACTTATTTTATGACGGGACCTGCGTTGGTGGTGAAAAGCAAATTCGGGATACAGCATGTGTGGTTGCCCCACTATGTGTCACGTATGATTCATATTAGTGACAACAGTGGCGACTGGCGACTGATCAAATCTTATACCAGAATATATGGTACCAGTCATAAAAAAACGTACACGTTTATGACATAAACAAGAAAAATACGCGATGTACAGTATAGTGATTTAGAGAAAAATACTTCTTCGTCAGGACTCACACCGAAAATAATACACACAATCCATACATTTGTAAAACAATACCCCTTGCCCCTAATGAGCTCCATAGTGCTCGTCGAATATGTTATAATTCCGGGGTAGTCTCCATTTGGTAGCCTGCATCAGTTGGTCATCGGAAGGCGTTGTTGTGTCTATGTCCGTAATCAGTGTGCATTCATGAATCAGAGGTGTGTAAATCGAGTCCTCAATTGTTACACACGAGGTCCCCATTTGCTGGACAAAAGTCACGTTCTAAATATGCAATATTGCAGCAAATTTATACCCTTAAACACGGTAGTAGCAACATAGAGAATATCAACATTCATTTCTTTTCTCGCTATCTATTGGTAAAACTAAAGTCCTCATTTGGTGGTGTTCCGTCATGGGTCCTCGATTGGCGCCTAAAACAGGTAAGGGTGTGTATGTGTGTATCTGTGTGTGTATAACTCGGTCACGCTATTGGCGCGTTTATAACTCTTTAACCATGAATCCAATGTGGCCCAAATTTGTACCACGGACTATAGTGTGGCATAAAAGGTGACTCACCAAATATCACACCGATTGGTCCAAGCAAACCTGAGATCTAACATTGTCCCCAAATGCAATATCTGCACTCAAGTAGACACTATTTCTTATGACGTTTGTCCAAATGACGTCATTGACGTCGAACGCAAACCAACAATTGCTTTGCTATTGTAGGCGAAACTTCCACGCGCTCAACGAAAGCGTTGTTGGAAATAAGCGCTAAATTAATGTGTCAGTTCAGTTTCATTGTGAATTTAGATAACGAATGTTGATTTTGTCGCGGAAGTGCATGCATGTATAGTGGGGTGTAGTCAAGACTCGAACGTTGTACCGTCGTTGGGAATGAGTGGATGTAGTGGGGTTCAGAGTCAAAACTCGAACATTCGTCGTTGGGCATGGGTGCTAATATGGTATTTAATTCGCCAGTTGGGTTTGAATATAAGTAAATAATGCTGTCTTTGATACGAAAGTTGTGCATTGAGTTTGGTATCGAAGTAGTACCGGTATACACGGAAGATGGCGAATGGACAATCTGACCTCCCGCCAGTGGGTACCGTGAACTCGCCAAACTCAGTTAGAAAAATCACATTCTCGGGACAGGCCTAATAATAGGGCCTGCAGTGTTAACAATACTGCCGACGCTAATTAATGTTCTTGTAATCTTTCGGTTGAGTGCAAATCTGATAAAAGAATAAATGTTTAAAAGATCACAATGTGCGCGAAGCGCACGCAGTTTAAATTCATATAATATGCGCGAAACTCACTAAGGGGCTGCAGCCCCCCCCCCGCTAAATAAAGGTTCCGAATAGAGCCTGCTTCAGTTAGTAGGCCCTATAGATAAAGTAAAATATCTTGATTGTTGCGTTCCATATGTGCCTGCATATACGTGGGTTGGGGAGATGATGGTGAGGGCAGAAATATAGTTTTATTGAAATAGAGTCATTATAGGCTGCATGCTGAATACAGCTTCCAAAGAGAGTCCGTTTAAAATGTGCTGCAAGCTCCCTATATATATATATGCATGAAACTTACGCAGTTTAAGATCATATAATGTGCGCGATGCGCAGAAAGGGGCTGTACATAGACCCCTCCCCGCTAAATAAAGTTTCCCGAATTGAGCCTGTTCCAGTATAGATAAAGTACAATAGTTTGATTGTTGCGTTCCATATGTGCATGCATATACATGGGTTGGGAAGATGGGGCGGGGGTAAAACATACAATTTTATTGAAAAGTGTTCATACCAATGGACCGCACACTGCAGGCGTGTGGTAATTAGGCGGAATGCGGAATACAGATTCCAAAGTGGGTCCGTTCAAAATGTGAAACAAGCTCCCGAATGAAGGCTCCTGAATTGAGCATGTTTCAGTCGGTGCATAGTAGTATTTAACTAATATACTGATTTTGTTTCGTTCAATATGTGCATGCGCATATGTAGACTGGGTGCGTCGAAATACAATTTTAGTTAAATAAAGGGTTCCAACGTGCATCCAGTAACAAAACAGAGAAGCATGACCATTCCATGTGTCCATGAAAGCGGACACTAGAAAATAACAAAGCAAATTTATATACCCGTCATTTTGTGACGGGCAACCCCCTAGTCTATATATATAAAACCCGTTGTCTGTGTGTGTGTGTATGTGTGTGTGTGTGTGTGTGTATAACTCGGTCACGCTTTTGGCGCGTTTATAACTTTTCTACTGTGCGTCCAATGTGGCCCAAATTTGTACCACGACCTATAGTGTGTCATAAAAGGTGACTCACCAAATTTCACGCCGATTGGTCAAAGCAAACCTGAGATCTAACATGGTCCCCAAATGCAGCATTTGCACTCAAGTAGACACTATTTCTTATGACGTCAGTCGAAATGACGTCATTGACGTCGCACGCAAACCCACACTTGCTTTGCTGTTGTAGGCGAAACTTCCATGCGGTCTACCAAAGCGTTGTTGGAAATAGGCGCTAAATTAATGTGTCAGTTCAAGTTCAGTGTGGATTTAGGTAACGAATGTTGATTTTGTCGCGGAAGTGCATGTATAGTGGGGTGTAGAGTCAAGACTCGAACGTTCTACCGTCGTTGGGAATGGGTGTATGTAGTGGTGTGCAGAGTTGTTGGGAATGGGTGCTAATATGGTATTTTAATTTGCCAGTTGGGTTTGAAGATAAGTAAAGAATGCTGTCTTTGATACGAAAGTTGTGCATTGAGTGTGGAATCGAAGGAGTGCCGGTATATACGGAATATTTCGAATGGACACAGTCTGACCTCCCGTCAGTGGGTACCGTGAACTCAGTAAATTCGCCGGAACTCAGTTGGAAAAGGCACATTCCCGGGACAGGCCTAATAATAGGGCATACAGTGTAAACAATACTGCCGACGCTGATTAATGCTCTTTTAATCTTTCGGTTTAGTGCAAATCTGATACAAGAATAAATGTTTAAAAGATCACATGTCATGCGCGAAGCGCACGCAGTTTAAATTCATATAATGTGCGCGAAGCTCACAAAGGGGCTGCAGGCCCCTCCCCCGCTAAATAAAGGTTCCGAATTGAGCCTGTTTCAGTTAGTATAGATTAAGTAAAATATCTTAAGATTGTTGCGTTCCATATATGTGCATGCATGTACGTGGGTTGGGGATATGATGGTGGGGGCAAAAATACAGTTTTATTGAAATAAAGTGTTCATACAAATGGGCCATGCAGTGCAGGGTGTGTGATCAATAGGCTGCATGTTGAATACAGGGTCCGTTTAAAATGTGCTGCAAGCTCCCTATATGTGAGCGAAGCTCACGCAGTTTAAGATCATATAATGTGCGCGAAGCGCAGAAAGGGGCTGTAGGCCTCTCCCCTCTAAATAAAGATTCCGAATTGAGCCTGTTTCAGTTAGTATAGATAAAGTAAAATATTTGGATTGTTGCGTTCCATATGTGCATGCATATATATACATGGGTTGGGGAGATGGGGTGGGGGTAAAAATACAGTTTTATTGAAATAAAGTGTTCATACAAACGGGCCGCGCAGTACAGGCGTGTGATCATTAGGCGGCATGCTGAATACAGGTTCCAAAGGGGTTCAGTTCAAAATGTGCAGCAAGCTCCCGAATGTAGGCTCCTGAATTGAGTATTTTTCAGTTGGTGCATAGTATTTAAATAATATACTGATTTTGTTTCGTTCAATATGTGCATGCGCATATGTGGACTGGGTGTGTAGAAATACAGTTTTAGTGAAATAAAGTGTTCCAACGCGCATCCAGTAACAAACAGGAGAAACATGACCATTCCATGTGTCCATGAACGCGGACACTAGAAAATGACAAAGAACATTTATATACCCGTCATTTTGTGACGGGCAACCCCCGGAAATAAAAGACGACTCCCAATCATGGGACAATATATTTCGCAATCCATTCACAACCACGCCTGACACAAAACTCCAATGGCTCCAATATAGAATTAATACGAGAATCCTATCGACGAACAAATTTCTGAATAAAGCAGGCATAAGAGCTGACTATCTATGTAAGCGATGCGAAAATACTCAAGAGAACATTTCTCACATTTTCTGGGACTGCCCATATACAAATCGGTTATAACCGAAATTCAGTCTTGGTTGAAAATTATTGAAGTGTCTATACACATAACCAAACCAAGTATGCTTTTTGGCGTTAATCATTGCCAAGTGAATTCTATCATAAATTACTTCCTACTTGTGCTAAAGCAATATATATATAGGACTAAATTTGACCCGATCCAACTTTCAATAAAGGCATTTCTCGCTGAATTAAAATTCAAATATGAATGCGATAAATACACATCCAGAAGCAACATGCGATATCAAGAGTTTAAAAATCGATGGATACCCTTAGAAAATATTATTAATGACAACACCGATTGACTTGCTGATATTCCACAACAAAACCAAATTTATATGTATATACATGTATACACCCCGATTAATATAATTATATACATAGAGCCTGGAACCCGAGCTATCTATCAAATTTACATTAATCTTTTCCTAACTTGTCGGCAAGAATTTATCTGCGCCTAACTTTACTCTTTATATAACTGTATGACTGACACTCTTCATTAAATGCACAAACGTTGTGTCGCCCAATAGCCAACGGAAAAACAAACTATTTATCGCTTTACAAAAACTACACCAAAAACAACTATATGATTCAAGCATGATTTTATAAATATCGCCAGTGAGAAAGTATAGCCCGAGTGAAATTCACTTGGGAGCGTGCAAAAGTGAGTGCAAGAATATAATATGTATCAATGTATCGTTAATGTAATGCTTGTGTGTATGTATGTCTGCCTCATGTTTTTGTTGTTATATCTACTTCACCAATAAAAAAAAAAAGAAAAAAAAAGAAAGAATATCAATAGTTGGGTGGTTTATACCTGTATATTTCCTAAGCATGAGGCGATTGCTTGCCTCTTCAAAGCATTCACATTCCATTAAGTTTTTTACACAGGGGGCACAATCTAGAAAATACATTTGTTCCGTTCCAATGACCTTTCTCTATTGGTAAGCGGTGGTTCCAAGTACGAAATTGACATTGGAAATATTATATTTGTTTGTGTCCAAACTACCCAATTATATTTCAAAATTAATGTCATGTTTGAAAATTTTATAGGTGTTGCCTCGACTAGAGTTTTCAATATCAGATAACTACACATTACGGAATTGACTATTTAAATTGCACTTGAAGTATGGTACTAACATATCTGAACATGGAATATTTTCCAGAGATGAATCTGACCACAATTTGTCAGGATATCCTTTATTTTTCTATCCACTGAAATTTGACTGACACAGATTCACATAAATTCAGGACTAGTAAATAAAGTGTATTGCAAAATATGCTTTGTTGCATATTCTTAATTTTCATCCAGTATTTCACAATGCACAGATTAATTGTGTACTCAATGGGCAGTCTACCACTTTCGCCATATACCATATAATTAGGAGTCGATGACTTTAGATGAAGCACATGCTTTATAAATGTTCTGTGGATATTTTCAAATATTGCATTACTCCCTGATCCCCATACTTCACAACAATACAACATAATTGGTAACACTTGGGCGTCAGCAATTCAAATATGGTTTTCACTGACAAGCAATGAATTTTTGATTTCGATATAATTGAGTACTTTGCCTTGGTTGCTTTATTCATAAAATATTTTTGGCTAAAGAGTAGGTGCCTGATTGTGTGTAAATAATTCCTAGATAGTTAAAGCTCTTCATCACTTCAATTATCTGACCTTTGTAAATGAAAGTCGTATTGTTTGCCAAGCTTCTTTTAGATATGAACATTATTTTAGTTTTCTCAACATTGACAGTTAATTTCCATTTCTCGCAGTCCCTTTGGTAACTCTCAAGTGCCTTTTGAAAATTTGTCGGTGTTTCAGCCATAAGTACCGTGTCATCAGCGTATAAGATAATGAATAGTTTTACATACGTCTGCAAATTGGTTTCTATATCTCGTGATATCTTGCCAAACCTTCGACGCCGTCTGATTTTAGGAAATCTTCAAGATCGATTAAGTAAGGTGAGAACAGCAGGGATGATAAGGTTCACCTTGTCGCACCACAGATGAACATGGGAAATACTTGGACGTTTTATTACCCAAACGAACTTTCGATTTAATGTTTGTGTACATGTTTTTAATAACCGTGAGCAATTTCCCATTTATGTCATTTCTCAGGAGTTTGTACCATAGCCCTTGCCTCCATACCTTATCGAGTGTGTTTTTCAAAGTCAATGAAAGCGCAATAAACTTTACTTTTAAGCGCCTTTCTAATTTCAGTTATCATATGCAAAATAAAAATGTTATCTGCTGTGAAATAAACTTTTCTAAAACCCGTTTGTTCTCGCGGAGAACTTCATTTTCCTCAATATATGATAACAATCGGCTTGAAATGATCTTCGTAGACAATTTCCCAATGTATGCAGCTCAAAAGGGTGATTGGCCAATAGTTTTTAGGGTCTTCCTTATTACTTGTATTGTTCTTGTAGAGTGGTATAATAGTGCCAACCCTAATGTATCTGGTACACAACCTGATTCAAAAACTAAATTAAATATATTTAAATATATGTCTATAAGGGTGTCAGAGGATACCTTAATATGTTCATTTAGAATTCCGTCGCCACCGGGGGACTTATTGTTTTTTAAACTCTTTATAGCTATCATAACGTCTTCTATACTTATCGGTCGGTTCAGTTGGTCATTTGTGTTACTTATATCCATGTTCATACATATATATGAATGTAGGTCGTTTGTAATTGATTCGGAGTTTAATAACCGGAAGTGTTCTTCAAATCTGTCTCTATTTTTACTGTGCTATTTATTTTTACGTTTATCTTATAAACTGTAGACCAGAATTTCCTTCAATTTTCTAATTTTAATTTCGATAATTCGCATGTGATATTTCCCCTGTGTATTTCTATTGCGTCATCCATTTCGCGTGTGTAGTTCCTAGCTGTTTCACGCATTAGTTTCCTCGAACGATCGTTTTGATGTTTATGGTATCTCTGAGCTGTACCGGTATTCTTTACGCGCTTTCCAGCATGATGAATTAAACCAAGGCTTATTATCCTTTTTCTTCTTCATGATTTCGGTTTATTAATGGGGGATCAAATGTATTAGTTGACGAATTAAGAAGAATGCGGTATATATATCCTGACCAGAATTTCATTAATTTCTGTGTTATTAGTCGAAGAGTAGGGACACGTGTTTGAATTTTTGGTTGTGGAATATACCCAACAATCTAGCACCAGACCAGTAGTCCATGTTACATGTTCCTACAGCTCGGATAGTCATAATTTAGATTGAGCATTTTTCGATTCACTGTTCCACTATAGTATGATAGTGTTAACGCGGAATTTCATCGGGGAACGGAGTGATAAATATATCGGCATAATATATGCCTATTTTAAATGTGATTGACCTGATTTTTCGAAGCCAGTAGCACCATTTCTTTGGGCATGCACGATATGTGCCAATTTTATAATACGGCATATTATATTCCACTTTAATGAGTATTCTGAGCACGGAATTTATAGATTCCATCGAATTTAGATCGGGTGACTTGTGCTGCTTATTTTATAGAGCAGTCAATCGTATCACGCCCAAGTTTTGCACTTGGAGTTAGTGATGTAAGCAGTCATAATTTGATCCAGCATAGTACATGCCTATTTTGTGCATTTTATATGCGGAATTATTTTGTATTTGCATAGTATATGCAACCTAGATCGGCATGACGTGTCTCTAGGACAGCGCCTTCTAAGGAAGACACGTTTAGTGTGAATTATAAAGGTTCTTTTGGTTCGCTTTAAGATTTATACAATGAATGTAATCTGGAAAGAACCAGTTTATGCCGGTCAATTCACACATGTGGCGCGCCATGGTGTAGTTTGTACCTTTAATGATGCGAGATTTGATACCATAACTCCTACTGTTGGAGTCGGTAAATAATCACTATTCGTGATTTGCTTTCAATGGTGAGATCTCTTTGTACTGTTCTTTGAAGTTTTGGTTGTGGAATATACCCAACAATCTAGCACCAGACCAGTCTGTATTCAACAAAGATATTCGTTTCGGTCTCATCTTAATACATTATCAGATTCCATATGCTATAGAGTTGATAATGTGAGAACTTCAACAGTTTTCGATTCAAACTTCTAGCTACAGAATATTCTTGCGCAAAAGAACCTCGCGATATATCCACTAGAAGGCTCGACAGCTTCACTGTGAACATATATACTACGATCCAAACGAGCATGTATTTTGTTTACCAAGTTTCTCATAATGCACGTCGCGACATAAGTTGATGGGAACAATTATTTCATGTTATACATAAACCTTAAAGTAATACACATACAATAACCATATTAACTTTTGATGGGTACGCGACTATATGCATTGGGTTATCGCGCCTGATACAAGTTTAAAGTTATAAGGTATGTGAACTCTGGATGATCTAAACCAGTTTCGGTTGGCGAGAACAAGTTTAATCTGTGAACAAATTTATATTTACAGGCATATAAAGCATAAATTCAATATGGAATTTTACTTAAATCTCGTATCAAGAACAGATGCATTATCTATTGTCCGCTTCCGATGCCGAAACCATCGTCTACCGATTGAAACCGGCTCAAGTGAGCGATTCTGAACACAAGAAGACAAACGATACTTATGCAAAGCCTGTTGCGCCGGTGTGATAGGAGATTATAAGTATTTCTTTAATTGTGAAAACACAGAATCATTGAGAAGACGTTACTTATCTCCAACACTGACAAGGCAAGCTTTACATAACTTAGGACAAATATTTAATAACAGAGACCCTGTATTCACAAATTAGGCGAATTTATACGAGCACTGAATACAATGATCGGTTCACCGCCACCCTAATACCACCCTAATATGCCCCTGGCATGTTGATTACAACCATTGACATTCGTTAGATATACACACCCTCTATTCCGAGATATCGAAACTATTGGTTAGAGTGAATAAAATATATATAGTAAATACAGTATAGGCACGTCGGGCAATCTTGTGAATCAGCTAACCGTATAGGTAGCTACATGTAATAGCGACCCGAGTTTGAAGTTTGCCATTGTAAAATCTTAACCTCTATTATTAGTGAAAATACCTTGCGAAAACGTCCGTGTCGGTCTTGAGTTTGAGTTGGTATGGACAAGTTTGGAATGGGTTAACAAGACAGTTGTCACAGTTCCCTATAACCTCATCTTCACTATGCGAGTGGGCAACATTAATTTAGTAATGCTATTTGCACGCGCGAATTTGCGGTCAACACTGAAACAGTTTCTAACCGGACTGTTATATTAATGACTCTCAGGTTTCCATTCACTGCACTTGATGTGGGAATTGCGTGAAGGAATAGAGCAGGGAATAAATTAAGTGGTTCTCGACATGTCTGCGGAGAAAAAAAGTCACCTGTAATTGGCCCCTTCTTGCGCTTGGAGTGATTTGTCAGTAATGTATAACTCTTATCATTAGTTATCGATGACTCTGTTCGTGTCATCCTTTGCACTATTAATAATTGGTTAAGTCGCCCAGTGCCCTATACTATAGAATATAGCAGAGTTATTTGGTCAGCACATAAGGTGTTGAGTACTATATCATAGACCACTGTAATCTAATAGAGTAGGCGAAATCTTGTAAATCACAAAGGAGGGCAAATCGAGTACTCTCCATGCTATCGACCACCGTTCGTTACACGCACATCTAAAACCAAAGTCCAGGCAGAGTTATCTCCCATCGGTCCGCTGAGATACCACTGCCATAAGCACATTTGGTAAGGATTTCTTACGTGTTCTTAGTTCTTATGTTTTAGGATTAAAATTGTCTATGTCTGGCTCAGTTCATATTGTTCTTATCAATACCGAAAGAATTACCATTATTGCAAACTTTTGGTGGTCAAAACAAGATAATAGGTGACTAAATATAAGTCCGACGATATGTAAAAATAGATTTATCGTCCGCAAAGTACCATCCTTGTGGCAGTGCTATATCGCAGTGATAACGTAGAGGGCGCTGCGTGGAGTTTGATCTAAAACATGGGATTTTCTGAAGGGAAGTAACTCTAATGATATGAAAACACGAAATCCAGCACCCTCTCCATTTCACTGCGATAGATCACTTCCGGAAAGATGGTACTTTGCGGACCGATACGTCCATTTTTACGTATCGTCGAACAATATTTAGTCACTTATTATCTTATTTTGACCACCAAAAGTTTGCAATAATGGTATTGATAATAACAATATGAAGAGACCCAGACATAGACAATTTTAATCCTAAAACTTAAGAAATCATGTCAGAAATCCTTACCAAAATGATGAGAAATAACTCTGCCTGGATGAGAGATAACTCAGCGGAGCGATGAGAGATAACTCTGCCTGGAGTTTGATGATATGGCAATACTTATTTGTGTCAGTTGGTGAGTGATTCAGTTGATGTATAAAGGTACATTATGTGTGACTATAGTTTCCGATACTTGGGTTATTTTGACCACAATTGCGCACGGTGACAAATTAATTCCATCGGTATCGCGTGGAATATACTTGTTACCATGTTGAGATGTTTTTCCCCACCTCGATTGCGTATTAAACCGGATGTATAAATCCAATGTATCAATATATCAGTTGGGGAATTACGATCCAAGGAGGGTGGAAAAATAGAATTTTTCGGAAAGTTATGATGGAATAATTGAAACACACTCTTTTTAACATTTTCGGCCATATGGCCTTCATCGGCTTTATGGACAGGTATTTCACTACATTTTGAAGAGGACATCATCAAACATGACGACTATTATGTCATCTTTCAAATGTAGTGAACTACTGCATGTCCATAAAGCTGATGAATGACCTGTGGGGACATCTAGACCGTAACAGTTGAAACGTGTGAGGTACCATGCTGGAAAATTTCAACCCATACATGATGGGTGCGATGGCTGTTCTCGGACTAGGTATTTTCGATCTGTTTCAAGGATGGGCTCTCATTTGTAAATTCCAATGTGGATAGACACCCCCTCGTCCAGCGTCTTCGGGGAAATCCAACCTCGATTTTCAAATCGCACCATCTACTTAAACTACACCTAATTATCGGTACCCTCAATTTATACCCAACTAAGCAGTTGAATTTAGGTAAACATATATGACATGTTGTTTAAAACCAACACGCACTACTACATTGGTAAGTTAAGGATCAGGCCACCCCGATTTTTTCTAAGAATTCACTCATGGAACATTCGTCATAGTTTGTAGCTATGCACTTCTGAGTGGCACTATTGGCCAAATTAAATTGTCTAGACCACAACATGGCCGCAAATTTCTTGAACACAAAAAAGTTACACAATTTCATGGTAAATATTTGGGGTCCACTTATTCTTAACGCAACTTAGCCTGAAAGTATCAGTAACTGTTGTTAGACCGGTAAACCAGAGGGTTTCAATTACACTATCGCGTACGAAAGGTTTGACGCCCTAGATTTGGTATCACCCTTGAATCATCGCAGAAAACCAGTTTCTTAAGTTTCGCAATCCTGGCGTTTAGTGGTAATTTTTGGTTTAAATATCAACTATTATTAACTGATCATAAAAACATACCTTAAGAACGATATTTCCTGGCGTTTACAGATAAGAAGGGGCACTAACGAAAATAGACACAAAAACAAAGAGGCAAATTGGGGGACTATATTTTCCGACGCCAGCACCAGAGCGCGCAATAATACTGTCGTGTACGGCTGTGAAGCGTCTCAGACAACGCTGTAAATGCATGCATTTTGCAGCTTCTTTTAAGGATTTTGATTTGTTAAAAAGTCATAAAGCTCTGTACAGGGGTCAATACTATGAACAATTTTATACCTGTAAATACAAATAGTATTCATTAATTTGTAATTACAAATATGTGTTAACTATCACAGTGTTTCCTAATACAGGGAACATTTAGCCGTATTATTTGTACACTAAATTATGAATATACAAACATATTATTAATAGTTTAATGGTTAATTGTTATCGTCTCCCGACCATACATTTCGTTCTAATAGGGACACGGCGACGCGGGTGTGACATGTGGGTTGTTGGACGGCTTGGTGGGTGCCCCCAACTTTGGTCAAAATAGTTCTCAATAGTTGGAAATTTCATACCGATAGGTTGACACAAACATTTTACACCACATATAAGCTCACGTTGTCATTATTGTTTAATTTCACAACCAATAATAATTGAGAACTGTGTTTGGAGACCATTCAGTCTGATTCACTAGTATATTTTTGACTTTTGTTGAAAATTATGGTCTAAATGGTAATCAGATATAACTTGTTCAATGCCGGGATGCAGTTGGAAAATTAAAGATGGACAGCCCATGCACACTCAATCGTCCCTGTGTCCGAATATGTTGTTACATTTTCAGTTGAGAGGAGGAGTGTCCACATCTAAATTTCATATGCACCCGATATGCTGCGAGTGTTATGGATATGAATTACTGTAACACCTTAGACTGGGCGAGGGGTGAAACCCCTAAAACGTAGAAAAAACTAACTCATCACTCTGCTCCCATTCACCCGTTATCAGTGTTATCTATATATGGGATCATATAATTTCAATATGCACCCTTTGAATAAAAAAATGCCTATAAATTCCACATAGCAATGGAATCGTATATCAAGAGGCGAGTATTTTTCTACGCTGATAACAAAAGTTAGTCAATACGACTAACATATGTTAGTCAAACGTTTTCCCCCAGGATGACTAACTTAGTTCAGCCAACATGAGTGAGGCATAACATTAGTCAAAATTACTAGGGTGTTGTTAGTCATAACGACTAAGAAATGGGGAATCAAAACGTCTAATTAGTCAAAATGGCCAGGATTTAGTCATAACTTTTCTTAGTCACTGGGAAGGCGAATTTGTAAGTTGCGGAATTATGTGCAAATAATTCCAATACTTGACCAAAGCTACTCAAAATGTTTGTGACTAACACTAAGTTAGTCATATTTACTCAAAATGTCCAACCCAAGGGGGTGGTTGGACAACTTAATGTTACAGCTGGAAAATCAGAAGCCAACCGGGGTAAACAATTACATTTCACAGAAATAGAAGTTTCTGATCGAGGGGTAGGGATACATTTGGATATCGACGTTGGCGCACCGAAGAGACCATCTGGCCACCTTACTGCATTTATTCTGTAGTCATTTGTGAAAACTGTGCTTGCATCTTCGTATTCGTGTCCTTTACCATTGATAAAACATTTTCATAAGGGGGGGGGGGGGCGCTACGTCCCTGCGAATCAGAGGTGGTTATATGGTCCAGTTTAAGGGTGTGAAAATCGACAATTTATGTTTGACACCCTATATAGACCTTCTAGACAAGTTCCTTTCAATACATTGGGTAATTTTAGTAGTTACAAGGAACACATACTGCTACCTCACACCCAAGCTGACACCCCTTAATGTTTGACAATTTCTAAATATAAGCCATTTCAATCCAAACTTTTGACCAACGGAGGTAAATATGCAAATGTTGGTCTAAAACAAACACATACCCTCTAATAAATTGTTGGAAAAACAAAATAAGAGAACAAGTTCAACATATTGTTGTTGTAATATTTCCAATTCATGTTGTTTCAGGTATAAAATTTCCAACTGTTGAACGTGTTGACAAAATGTTTGGGTCGAGAAACATAACCCAATCCCCTTGTCGCGGACGTCCATGCGGTGGGTTATACTTGAGATTTCCAGCTGACAAAAAATTCCCAAGGGGGTGAATCGACCCCTTGTCGAATCGTCCCTGCGTATCATAGATGGGTATATTATCCGGGTTAAGGGTGCGAAAACTGAAAATTGATGTTGGACACACAATACGAAGACCTGACATCGTCAGCGCACAGTAAATACTACTTGTACATGTATTCGATATTAAATATTCAACAATATATATTCAATGCCGGTGATTCGGTTTAATACGTGTGATTCAGCTGCACGATAACGGGTTTAGGATAAAACAAAAAGTATTACACAGTGTTATGACATATTGACCAAGACACACTCATGTACTCATTTGTTTGTGAAATACATTTATATGTACTTTATTAGTCCAACTTTCCTCAGACTCGCGTAAACTATATTGTGATATTTGTTAGGGTATAGTTATGCTGCTTAATTTAGAATCATCTATGCCCATATGTTAAATTACGCACATAATATGCCGTTTAATAAGGGTAACCGCAAATTTCAGCCGTGTTGTTGCGTTTAGAAAACACCCAAATTGTTCCGAATTTCAATCAGCAACGTTCGGCTTCTTTGCAAACAATCGGACGCACCCGAAAAACAGCAAATATATGCGAACACGAGCGATGTGATTGTATTCCTACATTATTGTTTTTATATTTTTTTCACATTTTAAGTGGTCCCATGTTACATGTTAAACATTTCATATGCTGCAAATCTCGCAATGTATGCATATTAAAATTTACGAATTACCGGGTACATGATATAATTTGTTTCACAGACGATCACGTGGAGTTCATGTTTACTTTGTATGCACGACGGAACAAGCCTAGGTAACGTCGCGAGTTAAAATGTATTTGTATTCTTTTGAAATGACATAAACTTGTGATAAAATACATTTTTATACCCCACTATCGATATTGGATTGACTTCATCTGTCCGTTGTACCGTCCGTCCAGCTTGATAAATCGAACAAATGTGAACCAATTTCAATACTATTGCTTCTTGGTATACAAGTTGAATGCCAAATTATCTCAGATCAGTGATCAAACCAGGTCAGTCCCTATTTTGTTTGCCAGAGTTATGGACATTAGTTTATCAATATTTCGCGATTTTCTTACGTTCGACTTGATAACTCAAATAAAGATGTGAACCGATGCCAATAATGTTTGGTATATAAGTTGGTTGCCACAATATTTCCAATCAGTGAGCACACTAGGTTGATCCTAATTTTTTGCTTGAGTTGCAGCCCTTTGTTCGTCATGTTTATCCGACTTTGTCCATCCGGCTTTCTGTTGATGTTTTAACCATGGTTCCCACCTGCCCATGTTTGAGTTTGCACCATGTGGTATGCCAGCACCGGCAGCGCAACTCTTGTTTACATTAAATTACAGCTTTCAATTGATAACCCTTGTGGCGTTCAGAACAAATGTCATGTCTTTTACAAACCGGTTACCTGACGATTAAACCCTATTGTAATACGACCTTGCCTAAACCTACATACAAGACTTATCATGATTGGTCAGATTCTTTATTCCCGTGGAGACACGACCGTCGTTTTGTGGTACAATTCTAGATAATCTTCATTGTACCACCAAAAAATGTGGTACAATCAGTGAAATGCTGCCAACGCCTCAAACTTTCAGAAGTAAAACCACACATGCATTGGTTAATGTCATGCTATAGACTGAAGAAAGAGACATATAATGACTACCCACTATCCAAAATGGTCACCGTCCAGATGGTGTCAAACTATATATTTATATGTATATAGCAGCAATGTTATATATTTTATGCCTCCGAAACATGGCCATGTTTCGGAGGCATAAAATATATAACATTGCTGCTGTGCCGTACCTCCTATATACATATATATAGAGACCTTAAAATGTGAATATAGTGTCCTAAGTGCGACGTCGGAATACAGCGGCCATTCGAGCTTCCTTTTTCACCCACTGACCAACGCGCGAAGCGCGTTCAGTGGGTGTACTATTATCGTAGGACTCATGCGTTTCTGCTGAATTGAAATAGTGCCTATGCGTTTCTGCTGAGCTGCACTGACGTTTGATCGCAAAATAAAATTATAACCATTATCAAAGCACACGTTTGGATAACACCGCCATAAACAGTTTCATATTATGATGTTGAGCTCATATCGTCAATAAAATTATAGTTATAATTGATAAAACTAAATTGTACTGCTAAAGTAATTCTACCAATTGGGTAACTAGATTCAGGTTGAGCTAGAACTTGAGAAATTTTTAATTTCAACCAATTGAAATGCCGCTGGAATTGAAAAGGGTTAAGGTTGTTGGGCAACGCAAATGACGTCATCGAAAACAAGGCGACTCAAAATGAGTCAAAAATCGTACACAGTACATGTCTCGCTTCGTCTCGGAATCGTGATTTAAATTCATTCATTTTGACTGTTACTGTGTCCTAAGATATTAGCAACTTGTGGAATGTGCTTAGGAAGGATTGTTTTGATATCTAATAAGTGGGATTTACCTCCCAAAAAGGTGAGTTTCAGGCCTGCATTTGTTGTCAATCTGTATTATCTGATTCTGACAGCGCTCGTCTGCAACTGCAATTGGCAGAATTCGCGTGTTTGACTAAACGTATTCTCCACTCGATTCTCGAGTCAAAATGCACAATAATCGGTCAAATTCTTTCAATAATTCTATCTAAATACATCTTAGCTATTATTCGGATCAGATCTCCCCGTCGAGAAAGCGATATGTTGACCAAAACGACACTTGAGAAAGTTGTTTACATTTTGAGCGCACACTGCCTGCGGCACACTCCGCACAGTACACGCTCGATTTTTATCATGGAAACAAATCAATTTCTTCCATCTAAAAGATAATTACGTGCTGGACCCTGTCATTTTAGGAATATATAAGTATTCCACGCAGACATACCTCAGTCTCAGCTTAAAATTTTGAAAAATAACAGTTTTATCGACATAAATCGATTTGAATGGGAAAATCCCGTGTTAAAATTTATCATTGAAAAAAAATAATTTCTTCCCTCTAAAAAATAATTACGTGCTGTACCCTGTCATTTTAGGAATATATAGGTATTCCACGCTGACACACCAAGTCTCAGCTTAAAATTTTGAAAAATAAGAGTTTTATCGACATAAATCGATTTGAATAGCAAATCCCATGTTAAAATTTATCATCGAAAAAAATTAATTTCTTCCATCTAAAAAATAATTACGTGCTGTACCCTGTCATTTTAGGAATATATAAGTATTCCACACAGACACACCAAGTCTCAGCTTAAAATTTTGAAAAATAAGAATTTTATCGACATAAATCAATTTTAATGGCAGATCCCATGTTAAATAATAAATTTTAGGGCCCTGCGAATGTTTTCTGAGCTGTTCCATACTGGCCAACAGAGTCCATATTTGACAGGTTCTACCTGATAATTGTGCGACAGTACAGTCGCGTTACTTTATACGTCAACATTGGTCATTATCACCCGACAAATTTATTTTGGTCTATCGTATCAACCCCCATGTAGCCTGACTAAGTGTCAACATTGGTCTTTATTGCTCCACTAATTTTTATCGTCTCATCGGTATGAATTCCATATCCAATTATCCACATATAACCAACCGAACCTCTAATCCTGGTCCAATTTTTTTTTTTTCATCGCTATAGTCAAGTTACGTAATATTTTATCACGTGATAATTTTACTTATATGTCTATGGTATTACTATAGTATACGGTATACGTATATCAATTGCTATTCCTTTCTATATAATCCTGGTGCCATCTATAGAGTAAGAGATAATTTCAGACCCCCCCCAATTTTATATCATTGCCGCTACAGTACAGTCGCGATGCATCACATGGCAACATTGATCGCTATCGCTCTACTAATTTATGTCAGTTCATCGTTCCCCTTTTTCTCCGAGTCTATTTAACCAACCCAACATCTAAACCCGGCCTAAATTATTTTCATCGGTATACCGTAGTTGTGTTACATACATATTTTTATCATTTGATTCCAATTTGCATTGTACCACTATAGAAGTCCATAAATGACTATTCTGGCACTATATAGAGATAACGAAGATTATTACAACCCCCCCCCCCATTTTATAGCCTTGTTGCAACAGTAGAGTTGAGATGCATGATATGTCAACATTGGTCGTTATCGCTCTACAAATTTATATCGGTTCAACCCTTAGTTCCCTGTATCGCCCACTCCTCCCTCAATTTATTTTTTCATTTGTATTATAGTCTCGTTACGTACATATTTTATCTCTTGTAACTTTTGCTTCAACATGCCGAGTTCTGCTGCAGACGATACAAAACTGACAACATTTCGAAATGTAAGCAGGCTTCAAACTCATCTTATCCAAGAAACTTGTGTATAAGGTGTACTCGCATTTGTTGCGTTAAAAACCAAAGGTCCCAAGTCAAGGTCCAAAATCCCCAACACACTGATGTGAGGTTTAATGATAACTCACATCTACATAACCTAACCAATATAAGGATGTGAGGTGTAATGATAACTCCATCCACATACAGTAATGTCCAAAGTAATTGACCACTTAACCACAGCAGAATTATGGGTAATTTTTCAGGATTTTAAATCCTGAAAAATTACCAATAATTCTGCTCTGGGCATTACTGTAACCAATATAAGGATGTGAGGTTTAATGATAACTCTATCCACATAATCAATATACGGGTGTGATGTTTAATGAGAACGCCATCCACATAACTAATAACTATGTGTGAAAATTAAATAAAAAAATTAAATTCCATGATGGCGTCCAATATGGACTATCTAATTCTGCTCCAAAAACATGTATATTCAATATATGGATGTTTATTGGATGGGGGGGGGACCGATTATTTCAATGATATTTTAATTCACTGGGATACAAAACCCGACCTACGGGAGCACGCTTCGCGCACGACTGTATCTTAAGCATATGTGCATATTTAATAAGCCAACAATTGGAATCCCAACAGAGAAGACTGGCGTAGGTCCCTTGCGCATAGACATCGTTGATGATCTCTATGGGAAACCAACTTGACATTTAATAGACAATTTCGATTAACTGCAATAACTTAAGGAATCTCTAATTGAGCTCAAGCCCAATAAGAATATTCCTTCAGTTATTGTGCTTAAGCGCAGTTAGAGATACCTTATTGCGCTTAAGCACAATGTGATATTCCTGTGCAATAAGGAATATTCTTATTGCGCTTAAGTGTAATAAGACATTCCTTATTACACGTAAGCGAAATTACATCAATATTGCACTTAAGCGCAATTAATATCTCTCATTAGATCACCCTTGTGCAAATAGTAGAATAATCCTATATTTGTTCCACCCATTGTACCATGGAGATGGACTACACCACCTGAATTATAGGGAGTTTATGTACTATATATAATATATTCCTTATTAAGAGATTCCTTATTGGGTTTTATTATATAAGCGCAATTTGTAAATTCCATTATTGCGCTTAAGCACAGTTAAATATATCCTTATTGCGCTTAAGCACAATAGAGATTCCCTTATTGTGCTTAAGCACAATTAGCTCTTCTTGCGATTAATTAAAAAAATAAATTCTAATTGTATTGTAACTATTGTTTTGTCCTTTAATATTTGCCATACATCATGTACACATATATTATGCTAGAATGGTACTATTATTACTAATACCACTCGTAGTAGTTAATACCACCTTACTGTCAATATCCTATCATGGTTAGTTTCAAATCATAACGTTAATTGTTATTACTATGTGTGTACTGTACATGTACATCAGTCATCAATTAATAATATTTTGCTATGTTGCATGCGAAGTGGAAGACCCTCCAATAGCTTATCAATACCACTCAGGACAGTGGGTGTTTTTCCTCAATTAATTGAATTTCTTGTTTGGGGTTGCTTCGGTGGCCGTGTGGTATTGACGTCGGACTTTGAGTCGCAAGGCGCGCTCGCCGTCGGGCCGGGGTTCGTATCCCACCCAATCTCAAAAAAATTTGCATTGTCTCAAAAATCAAATTTGCTTCTATATATTTATAGATGATCACCTGAAATCTTCAATATTGGTGGAATCTCCATCTAAAGCTATATGGGTGCTCTCTATTTGTGTACACTGTTGTTTATTGGTTTATTGTGTATTCTTATGCGAATTTCATTCTTTCTTCGAACCATTACCAAGTGGTGTAAGAATAAACTTTAAATATATGCGCTAAAATCGAATGCGGCACATACCAAATCGCTGTTGTGTGCTGATAGTTGATTCATGTTTATGTCTGGCCTAAACTGACACGACTCGTAGTGAATTGTCAATTACCAGAGTACTGATCAGCGCGCGTTCACTATCAGTATCATGGTGTGTTCACGGTAATGCACGACACGTGACTTCATACAGATCGGTATAAAGATCTACAGCAATGTAAATACACCTTAACCCGAAACAGGACAATTCCTATTTCAAGGGTGTTCACTGTGGATATCTCAACGTTGTTGATATGGGATCATTGGAGATAATAAAAACAAATAGAAAAAATCATTGAATAAAAAGATTTACCAAGCCAGAGTAGATGGAAATTCCAACTGCACCCACCCCTTGAATCAGGCCAAATACAAGTTTTGCATAATTCCATTTTCACCCCTTGCTCCTCAGTGCTCAAGCCTTAATATCCTATAAACCATGGTTCTGAATACCCGGTATGAGAACATTCACATATTTGAACCTGAAAATTGTATAAATCGTAACATCTAGTGGTCTAACTCCAGACCAATGCACGAGGCTATGGGCAAGAGACCAGGACACACCGGGCCGATCATGGTTGTTCTGACCGGTATGAGAAAATTTTGAAAACTAAATAAGAAATCGCAAAATCCTAACATCTAGACTGGCGTCAAGCTTTCCTAGTGTTAGAAATTTAAAAACTCATACTCTCCCTTAGGTTGGAAAATTCTACATCTGACCATTTCAGTCCACAATTTTGACCAAATGTAGTAAAATATTTTTTCTTAAACTAATAACAGTGTTAATGGCCAAGGGGGAGGGACCATGACACACCGGGGCGACCATGGTTCGGCCCGGTGTGCGAAATTTTTTAATCTGAACAAGAAAATCGCAAAATCCTAGCATCTAGACTGGCCTCAAGCCTTCCTAGAGTTGAAAAATTCAAACCTGACATCCCAAATTAGGTTGGAAATTTTCCAACTGATGACACTTCCAATGACAATGTTGACCAAATGTAGGACAATATTGTTCATAAATTAACTAGCAGTTTTTGACTGGCCATGGTAGAGGGACCAGGACACAAGCTTTCCAATCTGACACCCCCATAAGGTAGGAAAATTTCCATCTGATGGCCATTTCAGTCCAAAATTTTTACCAAAAGTAGGAAAATATGCAAATATTGGTCCAAAAGCAATAAATTCCAAGGATGAGTGGTGTGGGCGTCACTCAAACCGCCCAGCGACGTTGGTGGAGAGATTGCCGTGGCCAAGTGGGAGGGGATGCTGGTGGCATACTGCAACTGCCTTCATCGTCCTCCAAATATTCCAGACAGGGATCGACGCGGAGTGAGCTGATAACGTGTCTTACTTTAACAGGGACTATATAAAAGAATCCACAACCCGCTGGAGCCAGTAATCCGATCCCTGAGCGGGAGCGCTCAGGTCAGGACGTCTGATCCGGCCGGCGGTCGGAACACGAATGAATGAATAATATACAATTCCAACGTGTACTTTTACATGTATAACCGAATGGGAGAATCCACTTGGAATGGAGAGGGTTAATGTCGTTTACAATCGAATAGTTATATATTTTATAGGTGTATATAGCCATTCATCGTGTAGCTTAGTTATTGCCCTGCAAATTACAAACAGACCCCCAGATCGTTGAATTATCCCGACGAAAGCAATCATATCAACTCAATAGTTATATTTTCGCTAATATTCTCAATAATTGCTGTTTTCGTAATGCGATTTTTCTCTATTGAGCAATGAATAAATGCAAATTCGGAAACTCTATAATAATTGTGTATTTGTTAAACATAAAATGGTACGCAAATCTTGGCATTGGAATCCTTCGAAATATACGGGGAACTAATTAATCTGCAAATCCGGTTGGAAATTACAGCACGCGCAGTAACGATTTGGTCTCACTGTAATGTTTTTTTTTCTGATGACCACACTTAATATGATTCTTATCATTTCTATATATTATAAATCGTTCCCAACTGACGCATATTAGTTATGACCACCGCCATTTCGAACATATCATTCTTATTGTAAATCGTCACTAACGGGTCCATATTAGTAAAGACGTTTCGCAAAATCACGGTTACTTAAAGGCACGGGCAGCGTTCGTTGCAGAAATATTCATATTTGTTCAAATCGCCATCAACAGAAGGAATATTACAATATATATAGTTTTGTTCATATGCCAAACATAATCAGCGCGTAAACAGTATATTGTCGTCAATACGTATGATGGTGTACGTAAACAAGAGCATGCCCGTGTTACAGAAGTTGTGCTTCTGTTAACATAACGCAGCGAAATTCTATTGGTTAATCACACACAAATGATATGAACGCTCTTTATTATTTCCATATCAGGAAAACAGTAGCAAATAACGCTCTTTATGTTGACCATATCCGGATCTAAACAAAAGCCAGGTAACGTAACGTTTTTTGCCGTTGTTTACATAACAAAGGCAAAACAAATGACAATAACATACTGTTTATGCCATATTTCCGATTGGTGTAATCTTGAACAAGGTCTGTATATATTTTACTATTCTTTCTGTTTATGGCGGTTTTTGACGGAGGTGAATATTTTAAAGGTACGGTTGGCCTTGGTGGTGGGTATCCTGTGAAAATATTTCCACCCGTCAAAAACCGCCACAAACAGAAAGAACATCAAAATGTAGACAGACTTTGTCCGTATATAAATAAGAAATATCGCACAAACAGTATGTTATTCTCATATGTTTAACCATTGTTATGTAAACAAAAGTATAAAAAGTAACTTTTCTGGTGTTTGTTTATATTATGATGGTAAACATAAAGAGCGTTCTTTGTTGGTGAATTCCTGATATGGAACTAATAAAGAGCGTTTATGCCATTTGTGTGTGATTAGCCAGTAGCATTGTGCTGTCCTCTGTAACCCAATCAGGCTCTTGCTTAGGTAAAATATAGTAGGTATTTATAATAACATGCTGTTTACGCGATGGTCATTGTATATATGAACGAAGCTGTATGCGTTTTAATGTTTTTCTGTTTACGGTGTTTGGAACAAATATGAATATTTTCGACAATTAAGGCCTCACGTGCCTTTAACGGCATACCCAGCGCCAACACCGCCCGTATCTTTAATTACTACTACGTTAATTGCATAGCCATATGGCGGTTTGAGCTCAACAATAAGCCTTATAATATTCGCTTTTAAATTATCCCGGGTGTCGAAATAGGTCGATACATATATGAAGTACCTGTCTACGAGCATTATGTCCCAGGCAGACGCATTGAAGTCATACAAACTATTACTTCGAACACAAAGATCGGACCCCAAGCGAATTCTGCGCCATTTGCATTTCTTGAAATTCTGGGATATAGGAAACACACATTTCGTCTGCAGAGAAACACTTTATAAAGATATAGTAAGCATTCATTCGCCCAATCCTAGAATATGAAAATACCGTATACAAACAATGTGAGCGAGAACCTGCGTTCTTGAGCGTGTGGTTCCAAAGTAAACGTGCGTGTGGTTCTAGTATGAAGATAAGCGTCTTCATTAATAGAATATTCTACATGTAAGTTGTTTATTTTTGCGCAGCATCTCGGATCACAGGTGATCGGGAATCCCTCACGACAAGCTTCTGATTTGTCTTGTGGCGAAATTTAGCAGAATTAGTACGGTCTGGTCGCGTTAAACCGGACAAGAAGTTGTGATATTAGAAGACAATTGAAGATGTGATCGAAACGAAGAGACATACGTGAGTTTGCTGAGTGACGCTCTGAAGTAGAATGTCTCTCCTTTCTAAATACATAATGGCAAACTTAACAAGTTTTCCAGTGTTAACAAAAAGTATGTTCTAAAATCACAACTTCTCATCCGATTTAACGCAGCACAGGCCGTACTAATTCTGCGAAATTTCGCAAAATAAATCAGAAGCATGTAACAAGGGATTCCCGATCACCTGTGATCCGAAACTTTTCGCTAAAACCAAACATCTTATCTTATCTTCATAATGGAACCACATGCTCGTTTACTTTGGAACCACACGCGCAAGAAAACAGGTTCTCGCTTACACACTGTGGTATATATGGGAAAATTATTCTGATGAACAGACCACAAACATTGGAAAATATTAATATGAGGCTGCTAGAATTTTCATAGGAGCAACTAAAAGTGTCAGTGATGAAAATCTTCTCCCAGAGACAAACTGGGAATGTCTTTTCAGACGCAGGAAAAAAACAAAACTTAATTATTTTTTTTCAAATGGACAGAAAATCTGCATCAAGATATAATTATTTCACTAAGAGCTCCTAAGTGGCAGTCCATTACGATATACGCAGACCAGTTTAGAATTCAGACATTTTACTCAAAACCATACACACATTATTTTCTACAAGCTACACCATCATAATGGAATGAGTTACCAGTACGTATAAGAACGATCAGTCGGCGACTTTAAAAATCATCTGCATCGCAGTCAAAAACACAATTTCATTAACGCCCTCGGGTGTATACTGTCCTAGAGATTCTAGATAGCTATGGTTCGCTGAGCGTTTTATTTATAGATAATGGGTTTTTCCGGTTGTGACAATTCGCAGTAGGTCCCTATTTGCGGAGGTCTATTTGCGGAGTTCCCCGAATTCTGGGAGGTCCCCTAAAATGGTCGAAATATGTTGAGGGAACGGGTGCTTATATGTCAATTGATACGTATTTTAAACAAATAACGAGACGATCATCATAATAGTGGTTTGTTCTATCAATCATATCATAATCATCATCATCATCATCATCATCATCGTCATCTTCATCATCATCATCATCATCATACGGAATAAGTCTTGCGACTTTTCGTCCCAATAACATTATTTGCAATGCTTGTTTACAAATATATGTATCGTCATGAGTCACTTGAACATATTACTTGTCTTCGAACTCGTATTTTATATACTAGAAGAATGTATATTTTGAATAGACTGGCAGAGAGTTCCAGCTATTTACCACCCTCTTCGTGAATAAATATTTTCCTATGGCCTTGTTAACAATGGCCATCTGTAGCTTTTTATTATGTCCTCTTGTTCTTCCTGATGAATGTCTTTCTGACAGGTCACAGGCATTGATAGTGTAATGACAATTCAACAGTTTATATACCTCGATTAGATCTCCACTAAATATTCGATATTTTAAAGACATCAGATTGAGTCTTATCATTCGGTCTCGGTAGCATAGAGTTTTGATGTGACGAACTAGTTTCGTTGCCTTTCTATGTATTTCTCTAACACAATGCTTTGATATTTGTGATGTGGGCTCCATGCAGAGTTACAGTATTCGATGATACACTTTCTAATCGCTCTACATAAGCATGGTCAGACCGACCACGCTTATGTAGAGCGATTAGAAAGTGTCGATGTCCAAGTTCGTGAAAGTTCCGTTGACTATCTATGCCGATGATTTGAGACGCTTTATTGTTTTAGGATATTGTAGGAAGGCTAATCTGGCCGTGTCAAATTGAGCTATAGCGATGGGATTTATCGCAGGAAAACACATTTCGGGTTTTCGTGGGGTGTGTATTCGCTGGATGTCTTATAGTTGCAGTATGTAACTATTATGATCGCGTTAATTGCTTTCGATGCTTAGATATGAACAATGGCTGGGCCACGAAGTCTTGGCGGGAACAATGCCTCTGATGTTTGATCCGAATTTAGAAGCTTTCTGGTGTGGTGAATGAGAAACATGCAGTAATAAGCCGTAGTGTTTTGTAATAATTTGAAGGATTAGTTGTTTTAACGGAATTCTGAGGCGGTATTCATGTAACCAATATATTTTATATTATAATTTAAATTTTTGGCTAATAATATGATCTTGAGGGCGTTACCATTTCTGATTATGGTTTTCTTGTTTACTATGTGGCCTTATATAGATATTTAGAGGATCTCCAACGAGTTATGTTGGAATATAACATTTTATGAAACGAGTTTAATAAATATAATTCACAACGAGTCGTAGTCGAGTTGTGCATCATATTTATCAAACGAGTTTCATAAAATCTTATATCCCAACATAACGAGTTGAAGGTCTTGTATATAACACGAAAAAAAAACTTGAGCTTTATGCCTTTTTAACAAAACAAAATCCTTAAAAGAAACTTCACAGCCGTATACCACAGTATTGCGCGCTCAGGATAGCGACACAAAATATAGTTGCCCAATTCGCCTCTTTGTTTTTGTGTCTATTTCCGTTAGTGCAACGAAGTTGGACAATAATTTTTCTTTGATTAATAATTAATCATTTTGTTTTGTCCGGATTTTGTGTCATGCGCGGTTTTCAAAATAATATTAATCCGCATTTAGAATCAATGTAAAGTAGTTTTATTGGCGGGCTGCCAAATTGGCGTGAAGCACGCAATTATTCACTAGTGATATATGCACTATGTGATACAAGGAAATATGTGATGGCCTTTTTAATGATATCATAGGGTTTAATGTTATATAACCAATTATGCCATACACGCTTGCGGTCTGGACACAGTAATCTTAAAGATTAGGGGTAAGACATATTTGAATTGAGTCGATAAACCCAACCATCAAAGCACAGAGTAATCAGATTTCCATTTTTGAAATCTGTTATATTTTCTTCCAGAAATAGTAGACATGCGCGGACGCCGTTACGAGAGGTCACGCAACGTCCCGGCTCCATGTGTACACGATCAGTGCATCAATGGCGATCGCAAATTAATTTCGGAATATAAGACGATGAAAAATATTGCCATCAAATACAAGAAAACCATAGTCAGAAATGGTAACGCGCTCAAGATCATATATTATACACCAATGATTGTAATTATAGAATCGTTTTCATTTCTGTTATTTGTAATTGGCATAGCTTATCACAAACCAAAACTCAACATTATTGACATAATGTAAACGCCAATAAACGAAATTGAAATTCTCAACTACACCTTTTACCGGGCTCGTCCTCGGGGTCGCACTACAGCTCGGCCTTGTGGTAGCACTACAACTTTTAATGTGTCCCAATAATTAACATTCTATAAATAGAACCCCCATGCGAAATGGCAGCACCCAGGCGAAACAAGAATTTGTACATTAGTATACACGCGGCGCGCGTAATAATATATTATTTATTTTCACCATAGAGTCACAAGAATTACGACTGCTTGCTCTCGGGGTCGATTCGTGGTCCTTCCGTAGCAAACTCAGATTTCGCCACTCCGAAAAAGGGGTGGTGGAAGAACTGAGGAGGCTGTATGTATATTCTGTACATAGCGTAAATATGTGAGTTGTATGAATCTTATTTTGCACAATTGATCAGATTAATAGTACATGTAATATTTTAGTTAATAGTTACATAACCATAACCCCAGTTGTCTCTGCAAATGGAATATCCCATTAACATACAGTGGTATTGTCATACAACTCGCCAATTAGAAGGTATTTTACCAAGTCACGTGTAATAACATTTAAGTTTCACAGACCTTGACACTTTCATCTGCAGCCAAACACAGATAGTTTTCCGACCGAGAAATTAGGTAAATATTAATCCGTTAAATGATATTAATCTGGCACGGGGAAGTGACATTTTACTACCCATGCAGCAAAGCAGAAATTATTAACACGAAATATTCTAGTGGGAGGCATTATTTCCATCTCGATTATCTGAATCCACGAGGTTGATTTGGTCATGAAAATACGTACATATGTATATGTACATACTTTGAGCAATGCCCCAGCGAGCTGGAATCTATAACGGATTCACTACGTGTTATTAATTACTAAATACATCAAAATAAAGAAGATTTCAAAACGTTCAATAAAAATTGTGTATTGTTCTTGAGCAATACAAACCGATTATGTCAACAACGTCATTGTCGACTTAAACTTAACAAAACATTCTTCACTAAATTATGAGGTATAGTCTACATTAAGCACATGTTTGTTCAATTAAATCAAACAATATCGACCTAAATTTTAGTATGTTTAGTAAATTTTAGTATGTTACAAGCTACAATCTCCAGGATGTGCAGTAAACGTAGAACAATACATATTTATGAACATGTTAACGTTATTGTACTCGTTTGTCGTGCCGCGAGGTAAACCTCGAACCTCTGCATGCAAGGTTCTCGTTTTACCATCACGTCATAACAAACTCCAAACTGCATGCAGCGTTTACCTCCCTTGATGAGTCGATAAGACCGCTGCTACCGGCGACATTTTACCCACATTTGGTGAACTTCCGCGATACAAATATATACACTAAGCGAACAGAGCAACATGTTGGCATTATTAAGCACAAAATATATCGAACAGCATAATGTGTTATTTCGCATCTTAAGTTTGGAAAGTCCATCTAGAACCAAAGAACTATATTGCGAAACGGTGTGATTTGTTTCTCCGATTATTTTATTACAGAAAAGTCTAAAGGCATATGGACGACAACATTCATGGCAAGTCAAACACAATAGTTCTAATTTGCTGCCATTTTGCTAAGGAATGTGCGAAAATTGTCCACAAAACAACCGCTCTAATTTTGCATTCTGTCAATAAGTTTTTAGTGCGGGAATTGATCTCAAAGCACATAGGATATTTGACTTTGAAGATCGCGGTCTCGCCATTTTGTCTGGAAAAACCCGCGCTAAATATAGAACACCACAGACTAGTACCCAGTCGGTGACAGAGTCAGAAAGGAAGTATGACTGGTGCCCTCTGGTAGAGATTGAACAAACTCGTGCAATAACGTTAACCAGTTCTCATACTTCTACATGTCGTTATATCTATTTACTGAAAACTACACCGAAAAATGCCACCGCGTGTAAATGTGGTTAATTGCTGAGTAATGGACTTGGTGGCAGTGTCAGTCTTCAACGATTCCCACTAGCTAAGGACGGGAATATTGATATTGTCTGTTATCTGTCCTGGACATGACATGTTGTGTATCATGTGGTATTTATATATCGTACAAAACATTTTCCACCACCTAGTGAGTGACCTTGTCTATACGACCGTGTGTGTATTAGATCATGCCACGATTATATATACTCTGGCTGCGCCCGTAGAGATCATACTCCACAGTTCGAAACCTGGGAACTTTTTGATGTTCTGACGGGGAACTCTATAACATAACATCGAAAACAACGAAGCAGGAAATATAATTCTGAGTTAAAGGTAAAAAAATTTATTCCGGGTCAGATTCCAACAACAACAAAATAACAACAACAGCAACAACAACAACAACAACAACAACAATTCTTGAAATGGCGCTCCAATTATCATATTCTATTATTTGCCAAAATAATAACGCTAACCACTTGCCCAAAAGTGTTATATATCAACATTTTGTCAATGCAATTTGGTATCAAAGGTATGTCGGTCGGCATTCGATGGCTAGAATGTGCCTTTTTTACCCATTTTATAATTTTTGTGGGTCTCATTATGTTAATCGAGTGCTCGTTTGCCCGTGAAAGTGATTCGTAGATCAACCGCGTCCCACCCGCGGTCATCGTTGTGCCGGAAAATAGAGTAATATCTAGCTAACATGACATGTTCTCTTAATGCGTTACATCTTGGCAAATTAATATTAATTAACAGTTATGGAAATAGGTGGTATTGAAGTGTGAATTATGTGACATTCATCGCATATTTTCTTAATTGGTATTCAGTATACACCCGCCCATCCATATTCTAACCATTTCTTTACAAAATACTCGCTGACTGGTAGTTCCCTTAGGAATTGTTCAGATAATAAGTTCAGACCAGTTGAACTTATTATCTGAGCATTTCCAACCACATAATAGGAAATCTTCTGCACTTGTCTGTCGTCTGCTCATTTTCCCTGAACACCCCTCGAAATTAATAATAGACCATTACAATATATCACAATTCAGTTTATAAATGGTTATATGGTATTCATCATTCAGGTGGGGGGTGCATGCATAACACCCTCGCGTATAGCGATCATCTGCCATATAGCTCAGTTAATGTCATTGTATTGGTTTGGTTTGGCGGGGCTTAAGTGCAATTTTACGGCACTAAATCATCGCAATGTTGTTGTATATCGGTGTATCGCCAATCGTTATTTTAACTTTTGTTAAAGGGATACTGTACCTAAATGTTGGTGTTGGTTTCTTTAGTCTCTGAGTTGAAGAATAAAATAACATGATTTTCATTATTTGAAAGTCTGTTGAGTACGAAGTAATGTTACGGATG
The DNA here is from genome assembly GCA_032622095.1 of Siphonodentalium dalli. Lineage (NCBI taxonomy): Eukaryota > Metazoa > Mollusca > Scaphopoda > Gadilida > Siphonodentaliidae > Siphonodentalium > Siphonodentalium dalli. Next base: position 163,461,481 of record CP136064.1, read on the forward strand.
GTAGATTAGCCGGAATGCGAAAATACCAATTGTCGTTGTCGGATAATTTTTCGGACAGTTTTCAAGCAAATGTATCAAATAAATATTATATTATATGCATACTAGTCCCATATACTCATTAAGTCATTGTATAGTCACTAGTCTGTGAGTGGCCTGAGTTTACGCCCACTATCAACATAATTTTTTACACGTTTTACATGTGTGACACGTTTTGCCCAATCCACTATCCGTGAATTATTTTGATTAAGTCTTGTATACTGAAATTCGAATTTTAATTTATGACTCCAGCCATAAATTAAATTTATATCAAATTATTAACTTTGATGTTACGATAACCTATTAACCTGAACGTTTACAGAATACATCTTCGACTCAAATTACACAATTTCTATACATTGTCGATATTAGATCATTGCTATTACCGATAATTTATTGAAAATGGCGTATTGTATCCCTTTAAGGATGCCATGTCCGATTTGACACCATAAAACCACCACTTGTACATGTGGCGGTGATATATTATCATGTAAATGTAAATAATGCATAAAATGTAGGATTTTAATAATATCTGCATGTGCATGTCTTACTAACTCTTTAAAATTAAGTAGTCCGTACTTAATCTTAACTGCACTTCACTATCCCTCGTAAACAAATGCATCTCGCTTTAATATTTAGTTTTCGCGCTAAAATCAAAGTCAGCCCAATATAGTCATTTTGGGATTTGTTGTTTTCCAGCGAAATGTGAGTATCCTGTGTGTTTAAATCTAGGTGCAGACGAACCAAGTGCTTGTGTCGACCAATTATTATACAAATTTATAAAAAAAAGGAATTAAAGTATTATTAGTATGGATAGTTCACTTTGTAATATGGTGAACTATAATCAATCCATATTTAATTGCATATTTTTAGGTATTACATATTCATCTATACTTTATGTTTGTGAAACTTCAAGTAGTAGTTTGTAGAAAGTCTCTGGCAGGAGCATTAATTCATCCCTTATGTGCGTATATGCTATTCTATATGACTAGTAGCATGGTTGTGTAAGGGTGTATTATGTCTCTATGTTGGGAGGTATACCTCTTCCCATAATCTAGAAAATAAGACTTGTATATTTATGTTTATACAGTCTTCGATGTATCTATAGTTGGCAGATTGCTGATTGTGTATTCTAAAAAGTTGCTGAATGTGATGTGAAATAAATGAAAATGTATATAGAGAGAAACTAATGTAATGTATTGAACTTTAGTTACTCCCAGCACCCATTGTTCACTTGGTCTCACCAGCCCAAAAGAAGGACTATGCTACGAGTTGAGTGAGATAGATAGAAAGGTGTAGACTCCATAGTGACAGAGTTGTTTGAACCTTGAGATATAAATGGATATGAATTCATGGACATAGTCTCGTGAGATAAACTGATTTTAGCCAAATATCCGTGGAATAATATCGCCCCGTGGTAGAACCCTGTTTACGCAGTAAAATTGATGTACTTTGTTCAAAGAATCAAGTTCTGTTGATTGTGTGTTGAATTCGAAGTCCAACTTTAAATTTGGGTACTCCAGCCCAAAATTTTCACATGTGTCAGAGTGCGTGGTCGGTGCAATTCCGGTTTCAAACGAGTGTGTTTTCGTAAGATTTCAGTGATGAAAACTGCTTTAATCTGCCAGTTTCTGTAATGGGATTGGTTTTTTGGTAATAGGATCTACGTGTAGTAAGTTATAGAAGGTGTGTGTGGAACGGGAGAGTGCATGAACACTTTGGAGAGCGTGACTTTGTGTAGGAAGTGACTTTCGGCGAAATTCGATTTTCTACTGTGACCCACTTGTGTGAGGTACTTTCGGAATCGTGTTTGCTTTGTTAAAACCCCAATAAATACTCTTTTGTGTGTCCTAACTGTCGGGAATACGTGGGATAATTTGCAGCATCTAGATAGACTTATTTTTGTTGTTTTTGAACTTAAAAATGTGTAGCTATATTTAGAACGGGAATAACGTGACGTCAAAATGTCAAATTCTTGCCGGTCCAATCTTGTGCATTTTCCGCATACGTCATTCTCAGGAGTTTTAGTGTAAACAATATCTGAGAAAGTTATTATCATCAGGTATTATGGCCATATAAAACCAAACTTTAGTTATAAATAGGAATAGTCTGAATGTAAATTTAGGCAACAATATAGGAAATAAATAGGTTTATAAAATATAAATCTAAATTCCCTAAAATTTAAGATATTAGTCAACCTTTACATTGGCCAAATATGAACCCCTTGCTGCGAACACACTTTTTTCTGCTATAAATTTTCAACAAAAAAAATGTTTTGTTATAGCCTAGCTGTAATAAATTTATTATATCCCCGGCACTAATTGATACTAACCACTGAACTATGTTGTGCGTTTGCTGAATTTAACTTGTACGACATTAAGTTTAGGACTTAGGAAGTCGATCGTCTTACGGTGTTCTCCGCCCGTCGTCAATTACGGTGAGTCATATATGAAATATTTTAATTGTTAATTTAATACAATATTTAAGGTTTACAATTTCTTCTGAGAGTGAATCGGTAATAAATCTATTACATATTTTCAGCTGAAATTAATTTTTTTCATTGACATTGATATTTAATTTTCAGAAATTAAATAATTCAAAATTTTCATTTTTATTCAGATTGTGTAATTTGAATACAAAATGCCAGGTGGCGCTGAAGCTACAGATCCAGACAAAACCTTGTCAAGTATCATGGAAGGTTTCCAGAAATTTGGTTTTAACCCTAATGTCAACTGTTCTGAAGATTTTCAGAAATGGTATTAGTCTTTGCAGGTAAACCAAAGCTTGAACCCGAGTGATCCAGAACATGTCGAACGTCAGCAGCACAATGATCGACATGAACGACCGATTGTAGTAAAGAATCCCCCACATATAATTAAATGTTCAGGGGACCAGAAGTTGGACATCACATAAAACATGTGGAAGTTTGAGGTGGAATGCACGATGGATCAAATTTTTCAGGGACTGAAATTTTGTTTGCCATCTGGAAATCGCTGAGAGGTGAAGCGGCACGAGTTTTGATGACGTTGGGGAAAGATGTTAATGTACGCACAATCTTGGACAAATTTCAGCATATATATGGTGATATTTAATCTGAATAGAATTTAATCGAAAATGTTTTCAGTGCAAAAAAGCAGTGAACACCTCTTGAGGAACTCTTCTCTAAAGCGGCAACATCGAAACAGATGCTTCCGAACACAGTGGACGATTCGCTGAAAAAACGATTTTATGGTGGTTTGCATCAAGATTTGAAAGATCTTTCTGCATATCGTCTAAGAATCTAAATCGTTTAACGAATTTCTCTCTTCACTCAGGTTGATTGAGAAAGAACATGCCAAACCTAAATATGCCGCTGCAGGTGCATGCAAAGCTTCTGTTTCTGTTTCAGATAGAGACAAACTTGACACTATTGTGAAACAAATTTCAGAACATACACAGAAAGTGCTTGAAAATAAGTCTGCTTCATCCAGTGATGCTGCATATAATCAGGACAGGCAGTATAAAAGAGGCTCTAGCAGAGAATATCGTGGTGGACGAGGCAGATATTTTAATCCGCAGCTAAATGACAGATATGATGATGTAGATGATTCTCGTCGAGAACAAGACACTAATCATAATTCTAACAATAATGAAGTACTTTCTCCACAGTTACCGAAGTACAATGGCTGCAATCAGTTTCATAAACCTCCATATTGCAAGAAGAACAGAGGGTCTCCTTCCAGATGTCGTGGTGGAAAAGAAGGGATAAAACTGTTCCATCTATGGTGACGGGTCGGCCGTAGATAGTCGGGACAGACATTCCACCCATAAGACCCATGCTGGTCTACATGGTGATATTTCTGAATCTAACATTATTATTTCAGGAAATACATGTACAGCCTTACTGGATACATGCAGTATGGTTAATACTATTTGCGAGTCATTTTACAGGAAAAGACAATATGTACTCAATTTTGTGTGCGCCGAAGGACGAGACTTGGAATATCTTGGATTTATTGAATCTGACATTTCTATTCCCAGATTTGCCGGTATTGATTCTCAACCTTGTGCTTTCTTATAGTGTTCAATATCTCAATGTTTTACATATGATTCCAAAATGGACGGAATTGAGATTGGTCCTTTTATTTTGAATTATAACAGCAATAAAGATGAGCCTGTTCCAGTCCATTCGAGCAATCTAATGACAAGGACAATTAGTATTGCTCCCAATTCTGTTATTTGTTGTATAAAACCAGTCAAAGTAGAAGGTGATTTGGAGAAGATGATGCGGTGTCACCCATCTTGAATCAACTAAATTTTAATTCTGATTCTTTAACACAGGATTAGCTGAAGCATGCAGTTGATTTAATTACAACAATTCAAGTATATTTTCACTCAGTGATTTCGACTTAGGTCACTATTCTGGTGTAAATCATGAAATACATTTAATTGATGACAAGCCAGTGAAGCAGCGACCGAGTTGGATTGCACCAGGATTAGTTGACGAAGTCAGATATTATATACAGCAACGTTTAGCAGCTGGAGTTATTCGACGTTGACGTAGCCAAATTGTTCTAATGTTATTTATCGCCATGCAAGTGGAAAGCTGAGGCTATGCATATATTATCGGGATATTAACAAAAAGACAATTACATATGCTTACTGATTACCATTGATAGAACAAATTTTAAGATAATTTAGCCAATTCCTGATGTTTTAGCTCTCTTTATTTACAGTGTAGTTATTTCTAACAAGATTTGTTGAACAACACAATCAATATACAGCCTTTACAATAGGTAATATTGGCCTTAATTAATTTCAGAGAGTTCCACAAGGAATGAAAGGATCTCCTGCAAGTTTCCAGAAAATGATGGAACACTGTTTAGACTGTGTTTGCAACACAATGTGGTACATATACTTAGCTGATATTTGTATTCCTGCTGTAGTTATTCAGAGATGATTGACAGGTTGAGATTAGTATTTCAGAGGCCAAAAGAATGTAATTTAAATTTGTCTTCTTCTAACTGTTCATTTGTTAGCCGAAAGTTGAAATATTTGGGACCCACAATTTCCGAAGAGGACATAGCCATTGACAATTTAAAAAATTCAAAAATTGTAGATTGCCGACGCCAAAGACTCCAGAATTTGTTTAGGTTTAACAGGGTACTATCGTAAATATTTGAAATGTTTTTCACAAATTGCTGAACCCCTTACAGAACTTTTACCCAAACTAACAAAGAAAAGCAGAAAAATAAGAAGTCAAATTATACAGGAAAATGGAGTTGGGGTGAAGGAGAGGAAAATGCTTTCTCTCGTATGAAAGAATGTCTTATTTCGCCGCCCATTTTAGGGTTTTCTGACTACTCCCTCCCATTTGAATTATACACTGATGGGAGTTCTCAAGTAATGGGTGGAATATTATACCACAACCAAAGACGGTGTTCTTCGGGTTATTGCTTATGCAAGAAGAGGTACTACTGCAGAAGATAAATTGAATCAGCACATTCGACTTTGAAATATTTTAACAACCTGGGAATTCAAATGCGGCTGCTGACGCTTTATCCAGATGGACACATGGTGGTGATGATTCTCAGATAGAGAAAATTAATTCTCATTCTATTACAGCTATTTGTAATGGTTTAAAAATTTCTGAACCATTTGTGCATTCTCTTTACATGACAGCAAACGTGGCTAATACATAGCGAGATAGTTTTAGTACTGATATTTAGGTGATGACACAAGTTGATTGGAAATGAATGCACGATAATGATTCTGTTTTAGGTCCACGGATGAAGGCGGTGAGGAGAGGCGTTAGAAATGCTTCACCGATGACAAGGGAAGATTCAACGTAATTTAGTCATTTTGACACATTGAAATTTCAGAGAGATATTTTATACAGAGAAACCCAGTTGAATGGTAATCAACATTTACAACTTGTTATTCCATCATCTTGTATTCCCACTTTTAAAGTTTTTACATTCATATATAGGTCATCCTGGAAGAGAAAGAACCACATCTTTGATTAAACAGCGTTTCGATTGGCCTGGAATAGACAGGGTGGTGGAGAGTTACATTCAGCAGTGTACTTGCTGTCTGAGACGTAAATTCCGATGGTTTCCATGGCCAAGCTTGTTTTTGTTTCCACGTCGCAGCCTTTATAACTTTATATCATTTTACCAAATTTTCTCAAGCATTTCCCACCAAGAACATGACGGCGAAGACAACTGCAGATGTACTTTTTAACCAGTTCTTTGTATATTATGGCTTTCCTAATAGGACAAGGTGACCAAGGTGCCAACTTTGAGTCTGACTTAATTCAAGAACTGTGCAGGTTGTGTGGAACAAAGAGTATAACTATCCCTTATCATCCTATGGGCAATGGGCAACGTGAGAGATTTAATAGAACCTTATTGAGTAGAGTAGGTACATTGGAGATGAAGTAGAATGATTGGAAGAGTTTTATAGGACCTTTAGTACATGCGTACAATTCCACGAGACATGAGACGGCAGGAAATGCCCATTTTAACTGATATTTGGAAGGGACCCAAAGTTACCGATATATGATTTGTGTTGTTTTGATAAATTGATTTTAAATTATAATGATGAACATGTTGATGTTTCTATCCCAGTATATATTTCAGATGCAAAAGAAAGACTCGACCATTCTTTTAATTTAGCTGCCAAACCTGCATCGAAAGCAAAAGATCATGAGAAACGTAACTTCGATAAGAAGGCAAGACTGGCTACTGTCTGTTGGTGATTCCGTTTTTGTGAACAATATAGCATTTGACGGCAGACATAAGTTAGCGGGTCGATTTGATAAGGAAGTTTACTCTGTTACAGGACAACCGAATGGGAAAATATCAGTGTCTACTGTTAGTGAGGGTGGCAAGGAATGAACTCTACATCAGAATCATTTACTTCCAATTGGATCTTTACCTATATATATTGATAAAGAAAATGAGAAAGATGGTCCTGATATTGTTTTAAATAATCTTGATGTTGTTGTAGAAAATGAAGTTGGTGTAAACAGTATTTATTCCATACTAGTCATTATATATTACAAAAATAAGACAAATATTAATAGTGATGATATGAAAGGGATTCGACAGCAAGCTTTAAGCTTTTGGGAGTAGTTTCCGATTGGCTTGTGACAAGGTTCATCCCGTGAGAGTGATTTTAAAACACTTGTTTCAAGTAAATGGGGGCTTCAGGTTTAAAATTGTTGACGATTTATCGCGTGTACTAGTATACTCACAGGATGGGCCGGTTCGATAGGTGTTTCAAGATAAGGTAGTTTCATATGGAATGATTTTGGTTATGTGGGAGTATGTTGGAAGGGTATGGTGGTTGTCAGATGAATATAAAGTAGTTTGATATGTAAATATTTTGGTTATGTGAGAATAGTTTAGGGTATTAAGGGGATGTTAGATATGATAAGGGAAGTGATGAGTGAAATGATGATATATCTTGTTGGCAGTATAGGGGATTTTGACGAATGCGGATAATCTGTTATGTCAGATTATGCACTGGTTGGGAATCTGACCTTGCTTCTGATCCAACATCACATCATTAGGGGACGCACTTGTATTGTCTATTCTTCTAAATTGTATAACATACCGTGATAATAAGTTGCTGCGGTTTTGCAACAATGTCCAATTTGTAATCCATTATCGTATCTTATAGCTGACTAATGTTCAATATCAATGAGTGTGTGGCTCAGCGGAGAATTATTTGGTGCCATCATTTAAAATGTTTGGTACGAATGACAAAATTTTGGACTTCTGTGAAAATTGTTAAGTTGTCTTCCAATGAGATTTTAGTGGATACACACAAGAGTGTCTCGAATGTAACAGTACACAGATTATAAATTGTTGATAAGATTGAGCGTCGTTGGGAGCGGTATCTAACACATTCAAGTAAATAGTGTTCTGTGTCCTCAATTTCACCACAGACACACCTGGGATGGTCGCAGACAAATTTAGGTGATTTAGGTGGCTACAATGTAATCTTAGACGGGCGTGAAGTATGTGGGCTTCGCGTGTATACGTATAGTAAAACCATCTGTGGCTCTTCTTCATATTCAAGTCGAGGGACCTCTTGAATGCTGAAAGGGAATCCATGTTAATAATATTTTTGTCTGGATTATTCCACAGGGACGTCGTTGATGGAAGAAATGATCTTCTGTGATTTTCATAGTCGAAACCAGGGATTATGAAGTGATTGCTTTGTCTAGTTTCACGCCTAGATATTTATCCGTGAGTCGGGAGTACTAGTGTTCTAAGATAAATCGGAGACTGGCTATATACCATTTTATAAAAAACTTTTAATTTGTGTTTTTCACGACGTGACTTCAAGGTTTCCCAACCAGTTTCTAACAGAAGTGTAGAATTGCCGACAGATCTGGTGGCACCCGTCACAATTCGAGCTGCTTCGTATTGTACGTTTTCTTGTTGGGAGCAGCCGTCCAATACAATACAGGAGTATTCGAGGATTGATTGAACTAGCGTGAAGTGGCATTTGTCGAGTGCTGTTTGGTCAAGATATAATCGGTATTTCCTCAGTAGAGAGATGCGTTTTCGTGCGGTCTTAGTCATTTCTTCATTATGAGGCCCCCAGCTTCCATCGTTACTCAATATAATGCCAAGATGTTTATGTACCTTTACTTCTTTGATGGGCAGTTGGTTAATGTACAAGGTTGGTTGGTTTTGTGGGATACGTTTTATGGAGCATTCTAGTGATTCTGTCTTGAGTTCATTGAATTTAACATGCCATTTAGAAGACCAAGCTTGGAGTTTGTCAATATCCTGATGTAGCACTATCGCTCCAGTGTGAGGGTCGTTAGTAGTAAATGCGATGGATATGTCATCGGCAAAGAGGCGAACGTTACATGTAATATTTGCAACAATGTCATTTATAAATACGGGAAAGGGAATAGGGCCCAATACAGATACCTGGGGCACTCCTGCGGTGGTCTCCCCAATTTGGATTGACTATAACGTAAGACAACACGCTGCTGCTGGTTAGACGGATATGATCTGAACCATTGTAATAGGTTATCACGAATTCCTATACCATTAAGTTTAAATAGTAGACCACCGTGCTATACTTTGTCAAATGCTTTACTAATGTCGAAAAATAGTAATAGAATGTCTTGTCCCTCGTTAAGTGAACTACTGATATTGTTATATATTTCACACAGAAAATGAAGTTGAATGTAGTCCTGATCTAAAACATAAGAAAACGTTTGTTTTAGAATCACCTGAATATAATATACATGCTTATGTTCTGGATATACCATGGAGAGCAGTTATATCTACTGCTAATGAGGTGGGTCATATTGCTACTGATGATCAGAGTGACGATTCTAGTATTTTCAGAGAACAAACTGTTCCAGATGACGACGATCACACTACTCTTATTGAAGAGAATAATGTGGAACAAGACAGTGTAGCAGATGCGCATCCTGGAAATAAAGATGATTTTGATAATTTTGTTAGAGACATAATGCACAGCAGAGCAGCAGATGTGTTCAGTAGTAAAGTTGGTGAGGAGAGCATTAATGATGTTTAGCTGATAATGTTGTTCCAGGCAATGCAAGGGTTAGGGATATTGTTTCAGATATTTCTTCTGAAAATGTAGTGGTTGAAGATAATGTAGGACCCAGGCGGTCTAGCCGATCCCGTAGACCACCCCTTTGGAAGGAATCAGGAGATTATGTACAACCTTTGCAGGTGTCGAAGTAAGCGTAGATTTAATTACAAAATCTGGATTGCTCAGACGATTGACAAACAAAGACTTTGTAGTAAGTCGCCACTTCAAATTCATAAAATGTTTTTAGTTATTTTAAAATAATATTGTATACCTTGGTGTTCACTGTAACTTGTTGTTCACTAATTCCGAGAAGCCACACTTGCTCAGTACGAGAGCCCATGCATTTTCTTCAAACAAAAGCGATGTGTTTCCCAATGAGTGTGCGTTCGTGAACTTTCACTAAATGTGGGAGATTGGTTTCCAGACGAGTGAGGATGATCTTTTCATATGTGTTATAGAGTATTGGAGGGAGTGTGATGGGACGATAGCTGCCGAATAGGTTTTTAGGTTTAGTTCCTTTAATATGTTGTATCATCATTCCTATATTAGCTTGCGAGGGCACGTGACTGTTCCAACATTCTTGTGAATAACATCGCTATTGTAATTTGGAGACGATCCCCGTCGTACACAATGTGCTCGTACACAAGTGTGTCACATCCGGGGGATTTTCCATTTTTTTTGTAGATTTTAGAATACGTTGAAGTTCGTCCAAAGATACCTCGTATAGCCGAAAGTAGTGCCTTTAATGGATGAGTATAATTCTTCGAAATTTGATGCCCAAACCTGAATTAATGTACCTGGTTCTCTCAATGTAATTCCATCTACTTCGAGAAGATAATGTGACGTGAGACCCCTTTCTGCTCGTCTTTTATTGAATGCCCTAAAGAAAGCAGTTATGTCCATCTCATCTAGTTCATCAAGGTTTTCATCAATTTGCTGTAGGTATCTTTCGTTGAACTTCCTAAATTCTTATCGGGAAAAGGCGTTTTGATTCTTGTATGCTTTATAAGCAGAGTGTGACCCGTCTCTGTGTCTATCAACATAACTCCAATATCGCCTCGGTAGGACCATTTCTTGGTGTAGCTCTTTAAGAGTTTCATTCCAAAATGGCATGGGACGTCGATTGGATTTGCTTGATGGGATTCATGTATGCTCTGCCTCTGATACTACCGGCACGATTTTGGGATAAAATATTTATCTAGATCTTCCCCTTTCTGATGTTGCAATATGGCAGGTTTGTATTGATATGGTGTCGATACGCATTGATTATATCGGGGGAAGATGTTACTCGTTTCCAATTGATTTTGGAGAAATTACAATGTGATTTCGGTGTACAATACGGTATGTCGTATGGTATCGGAAGAAAGATTGGGCGGTGATTAGACTCGTCGGTGGCTAAGTCATCCAAAACTTCGATGCGACATACTCGGTGCATCTCGCATGTTGGTAAAATAACATGACCAATTGTAGTGACATGGTCACCGTCAGCCGGCACAAACGTCATGTTTCCGACGCAGGCAGGCGAAAAGTACACTGATGCGAGGTTGGATTTATTTACAAATTCTGTGAAAGCTGTTTCTAGAATCTCGTGTATCGAGGTTTCCTTTAAAATCTCCCATGAGTATTAGGTGCCCAATCGATCGGAATGCATAGTTTATATCTGTCAGTATCTGTATGTATTCTTTATAGTGCTGAATGGAGTAATTGTTGGAGGGTAGGTATACATGGAATACGTAAAGAAATGTTTTTTGGCTCTAGTCGGATTTGTATACCACAAATCATATCATCAGCGAAATCAAGCACGGTTACTCGATCGTTTATGGTTTTCTTACAGATTAATCAAACATCGCCTTTATATATACCTTGCTTGATAGGTAAGCGCTGAGACAGAGCACGGTGGATTGAGTGGTGATCAAGCAGATAATTATAGTTCCACAATATTCCGTGCATGTGAACCAGACGATAGACAAACAGCTATGTATAGATCATTCACTATTATACGGGCCTAAATGTGAAAATGTTCGGACCAATTGTCATAACATGATTACGGTCTACCACTGTGATTTGATTGAATATACTTTAATTAAAACATATGATGTCCAATTAAGTTTGTAGAAATATACTCTTATTTTTAACAGCAGATCCCGCAAATCGAGAACCACCGGACATATTTTTGCCAAAGTACAAGAGCTACAACGACAATGAGTTGTTAAGAATATATATAATAACACTTTGATTACTGAATCTTGCATGCATAAAAAAGAAAAGAAAAAAAATCCAACAAAGCCACTGCTTTGGGAATTCATCTCGATGTGTTGACAACACCTAACCACTAGTCCAACACGATAACCACTAGTCCAACACGCTAACCACTAGTCCATCACGCTAACCACTAGACCACGGAGCCCTACGTGGACGGAAATGGATCTTTCCACTCAGTTAAAATAGTATACGTTCTATTATTCAATTGGACGGGTATTTTGGTAATAGAAGCAGACGGCAGACAGACAAAAAGATAATACAAAAACAGAAATAGTCATATTCATTACTGGAACATTTTCAGATAATAAGTTCAACATATGGTAGTTTGTAGAACATATTATCTGAACATATCATACGGGACATACTCGTCAGTGAGTGTTTATGATAGAAAGGGTTAATGTTGATCGGCCAAGAAACTTTCTTGGTAATGTTGGCATCTCTTATAAAGAACGTTCAAAGTTCAAGTTCAAAAGCTTTATTTATAAAGTCAGGCATTTTAAATTACAAACATGAGCATTAAGCTCTTAACTGACTTGTAAAACAATGAATATGTACATAAACAGTAACGTGAATAAAACACAACCTATCTGAAAAATAAATTACATGTATATTAGCTAAAACTTTGTAAAAGACGAGTAAAATCCCTGAGGACAGGTAGCCCTGACTGGATCAAAAGCGTAAGACACAAATTTGTATATTCATATACGGCACAGTAATGTGCACAACGAGTCCATATTTCATTCCTGGATAACACGTTTTGTTCCATTTAGAGATACCTGACCAGAGAGTGCGGATTAAAATACAAAACATATTCATATAATTAGGATATCCTACAGGCACTGCATTTACATTTAAAACCATTCCAGGTTTGTAACATACATTCAAAGTCTTTCATCGTCTCTGCGGTTCTGCATGACTCTGGAAGAGAATTCCACACTTTAGGTGCCATGAATCTAAACGAGCTTAAACCGAAAGTAGTAGTATCAGGTGATGGCAGTTCCAGAGTCTCAGAATTTCTAAAAGAGTATGAACTATGTTTACGTTTCACCAGGCAGTCCAAAAAGGAAGGAGTGCTAATGTCCTTCTTTAGTATTTTGAAAACTGTGAGTGCCATAAGTCTGAGTCTTTGGAGATGTAGATGCTCACAGTTTGCAATCTTTAGGAGAAAGTCATAATCAGATGTGTAGTCATTATAGATAAAACGAAAGGCTCTCTCCTGAATTTTCTCCAGCCTGTCCGTAGAGGACACACTGCAGAAATGCCAGGTAAGAGGGCATAGCGAATCAATGTGAGTGTTAAACGTCAATTTACTGTCCAGAGTTATACCGAGTAATTTCACTTCCTCGATACATGGGATAAGATGTGAAGCATTTATGCCAGTTATAGATTTACTTTTGGGACCCAATGATATTGCTTGGAACTTCTCTGGATTTGCCTTCATGCCATTTAGTGCGAACCACTCAATGAGATGAAGGCTATCAGATTCCAGAGTGCTCCGAACTACATCAGGGTCCTTGTGAGAGAAGGAAATTGTGTTATCGTCTGCATAATTATAAAGGGAGCAGTCCTTCACAAAGCCAAAAATGTCCTTCAGAAAGATGTTAAACATGGTTGGGCCCAGTATGGGTCTAACGTTGTTAGATACAGATGAATTAACGATGAATGCCTCACATACTACAATTGTGTTGAAGCTGTGAGAGTTATTAGCTCAGATTGTTGAGATACCTAGACAATCAATCAAAGAAAGTTCCAAACGTGGAATTATATTTCAAACACAGACAAATCAACCGATATATATATGTTAGAAATATTTTAATGTGACACAAGCAGACAGGAGGGATACTTTTCGCGCGTGTTCTTGTATTGTATGCACAGCTCGTGGCATAATATAATGCATGATATGAGTATGCTGAGTTTTCATTAAGGCATCCTCCAAATCAAAATTGTTATATTATTGATTTAAGATGGAAATCAATGTGAGTGTAGTCACCTCTATTCCTAGCTTTGTTGGGTCAGCATACACATTTTTTAAATTAAATTATTTAAAGTGTGTGATATTGCATAAAATAAGATATAGTGAGTTTGAAGTATTTCTGGTTTCAAATAAGTTTTGAATTTCGTTGAGAATTTCATTGTTTTTACATTGTTATCATTGTAACATAGACACTTATGTCATTGTTATACACATCAGTTTAAAGTTCATATATATTATGGTGTTTGTGTTTTCCTAACAAAATACAGAATCTGGAGATTATGAATTATGAGAATTGTTTGTAAAAAAAATCATTGAGAGTGTATTTCGACACTAAAAACTGTGCTCAGCCGAGTGTTCAGATAAAACAGTTTTACGGAGACCCATATTCGCTTATTATTGGATAAAGCCTGGAAACGAGTACATTTGGTAAGAACACTAATATATCGGGCAAACAGACTAACACTGGAAAACTTTTCCTTCATACGTCCCATATACCACACTTGTATGGGACAACATTCCCGATATTTTATCCTCAGGCATAGAGAAAGTTCAATATGAAATGGCTAGAATTGTAACAGGAGCAACAATTGGCGCAAGTAAAGACCACAGTGGATAAACCGTACAAACATATAATCGGAAGTCGCTTTCGCCCAGACGCAACATTCTATTTTAGAACATAAATACGACAAGAAGGATCAAAACAACCCCATAGAAACCAGTTTTCAGACCGGATAGACGGTTTCCTCACAGATATAAACGTAACTATATATTGTACATACACATTTGCCGATCGCGAGTGGGCTCCATTTGAGCGAAGGACTCTTTTTTTTATATATAATAACGGCCTTTGATCACTTCAGAAAATAATTTTCTCGCAAAAATTCCCTTTTCAAATGTCATTCTAACACATATTAAACATAGAGACTGACGAGTGGGGTATCCAAATAGATAGTCTCTAATTTCAGATTGTGAATACAGCGGAGCCAAGGTAATGTCAATATATGTTGCACACATAACGGCGTTTCCGTTGCAATATAGTGGGATTTCCGGAAGATGCTGAATATGTGTATAATGACATTTGAAGAGGCAATTTTTGCGAGAAAATTAATTTCTGAAGTGATGAAAGGCCGTTTTTATCTATAAAAAAGAGTCCTTCGATCAAATGAAGTCCGCTTGTGATCTGCAAGTGTGTGCACAAATTATACTTACGTTTATAACTGTGAGGAAACCCTCTATCTGATCTGAAAACTGGTTTTATGATGTTGTTTTGATCCTTCTGTCGTATTTATAGATATTAGTTAATAGAATTTTTTTCAAAATGATCAAAGGAACAACACCATCCATACTGAGAAATCTTGTACGCCCAGTTGATTCTTACGGTACCGGTATAACTTCCGTTTCGAGCACATAATGTTACCACCCGATATCACATACAACTATTACATGAATTCATTTTTGACATCTGCTATAAGTGAGTGTAACTCTCTAGCTGACACCATACGCAATTGTAATAAAATTGATGACTTCAAAAAATCACTAAACGCAAGTACCCGGCGCGTCCCAATATACTATTACCAGAGTAAGTGCCGCAGACCACACGTTCTCCATTCTCGCTTAATACTGAAATACAGTAGTTTGAACTATGACCTATTGAGTAATCACATTAAAACGTCCCACTCTGAAATTGTGGCAAAATAGAAACAGCACATCTGTTTTGTGCATATCACAGGAACTCAGTCATCGTGAACATATTAAAATATTTGACGCGATTTTCATAACACTGCAAACTTCGCGAAAGGCATTGTAACCCTTCTGAGCGCAAACTTCACCACCACCAGATCGTCTGACATCTCACGGCGACGGGCGTATCAATGACGTAAACAGCATTATATGTATTATATAGCCTTGTATATAGCCTTGTATATAGCCTTGTATCTGATCAGCTCCAACTGAATTACAATCACTTTACCCACACAGTCTCACTCTGTCTGTATATCTCTCTCCTTCTTCTCACGACATCATCATTACTATTTAATATTTTCACTCCTTCCCCGTCCGACCCCCTCTACACTTAACGAAGAGTGGGCGCGAATCAAAAGGGGAGAAAACTTAACAAAAGCCCTTTAGCTTATTGTTTAATCCCCTTTCCAATCAATCTATACTTTTCTATTTGTTTCTGTCAAAATTTTTTGTTAAATGTTTATATATATTAATATGATTGGAATAAAATATGTTTACACTAAACAGTTTTTTTCGCATGGTTGTTACAGGACCGCTGCATGACATTGGTAGAGTAGGTGCATAAAAGTGATTACATGTTTGTATGCATGTCTGGTTATTGTTTCCTTTGAGCAATAAACGTTGACCAAAGATGGCCTGACTCGACTGCTTTAGTAGTTTGTTATCAATCATTACGATGGACTTGGGAATACAGGTAATTACACGTTGTCTTCAGTCAGACATGTACGACAATAGCAATTAAATAAACGGGTGATCGATCGCGCCAAGTCATGTTATCATCTCGGCACTGTTGAACTAAGATCATGGTTGTCCGATGATGTCCAGAGTTATCACTATCGAAGACCAAACTCACATAAGTTATTGCAACTATGATATTCCCGAAATGAAAAACAACGGAAAGGTCCTAGACTTGACCACTTGAGGCTGAGAAATGTTAAAACACATACCCCAATACATATGGACAACTTAAAATGAACCCAATATTAATTACTATTCTTATTACCATCAATGAAAGCACCCGGAAAATTGGAAATAAACGGTAATATATATTTATACCTCTATACGACTGGAAGCCACTAGTTATCTAGCTTAATTTGTATACACTGAGTCCAGGAAACCAGGTCCAGTATTTAAATGGAATGGTCAATTTTGTTGACAATAGCATTGATATCTGTTCTAAATTTGGGACTGTCAGAATACCAAAATACCTATCTGTCAGTTTTGTGGTTTTCGCCACGGTTCACCAAGTTCGTCATTCCAGTTTCGTTCATTGTGTGTTGATTCAAAATGCATTTGTTTTCTTGGGGATTGTGAAATTGATTGATTGGTACCCAAATGGACGTCCATAAAGCATAATTATCAATTGAACATGCGTCACTAAATGAGTTTGGATGTATTTGTAACATTTTCACTTAAAACGTAGCACAACATTGCTCCCTGGCGTCCATCTTGGATTTTAAAAATACATATTTGGCATTGGAAATACATCAATAAGCACTTATAGCCATTACAGTACAGCGGCATCGTGAGTCTATTTAAGATAAATTGTTGACGGATCACGGACGACGGGCGCCAACTCATAGAAATTGCTCAAACTTGACTTTTTTAAGTTCAGCTAGTAAAAGCTAGAAACACAAAACTATAGGCACAATACGCTTGTATTTTGTATGAAATAAACACTCATGCGTACCTGGCAAAGGAAAGAAGAATCTTGGTTCGGGCATCAATTAGTTTCAAAATTCTGCCACACTTTAGTTTAGTTTTAAGTTTATTGTCGTTGCAACGCCATTACACATAATACAATACTGTCTATCTCTATAAAGCCAGGTTGTAATACATTGAAGTAATGGACACTTCTATAATGAGCTAATGCATTCATAAATACGACATATCAATATGGAACTGTTCAAATGGCTTGTTATGGATTATTTCAATTAATTCTCCACTACCGATATCGATGTGGAGAGGTCGCGGATACTAACATCATAGTCTGGGCTAGTTCTAACCCTGACATGGCAAACATCGGGACGGATTTTCAAGTATATTCTGGGTTGAGAGACATCTCAATGTGCCATTCCGATATAATGCGCGAGAAGCTATTCACGCTAATAGAAGCAATGAACACTGATACTGAGTTTAAAAACTTCTATTGCGATTCCAACGCCCCATCACCTCCAAAATATATGTAATATCATGCGGTCTAATACTGACTATATAATACATCGAATCAATGTACAATCATAATGAGTTAGTGTCTCAAAAATCTGATATATCAATATTGAACTGATAATATTGTTCGAAATGATATAGTAGTTTCAATTAATTTTTGGAATGGACAATGTGTTCATTTCCATACTACCACCCGTTTTCAGCAAACTGTCTCAAGTGGACCAAGTCATAATCTTTATCTGTCAACCTAATATAGTTCAACCACTGTGTAGGAACTGTTACATCGGAAGTCGTTCTATCGCCGGTTTTTGATGGTTCTTGACTGATTTGTGACGGTTCCTTATGATCGAAATTATATATTTTCGCGACTTTTTGACAGTTAAAACGCAATTTTGGAGCCATCTAGCTGATAATTCGATTAATTTGTTAATTCCTCTCACAATCGGTGGCCCAACCAGCGTAATAATAACGAAAATTCAATTCTGCGAGTCATAACAACGACGAAAATCGCGAATTTTGATATTTGTTTGCGTTCTCTCCCGATCGAGTCGGTTCTCTCCCCATTTAATCGGTTTTATACGGGTAATACTATGGCTAATATTTGGCATGATAATGGTTCAAACTGACCATGTCGTGAAATTGACCAAAGATAAACACAACAAAATATGCATCAAGTTGAAATTTGCACCGCTTGTCATCAATTTCTATGAATTACACTACCTTCTTATGCTTATTCAATAACCTGTGTTATGCCTAATCAAAATTCACCAAGTCGCCAGCTAGTTTAGAAAATAACGCGTTTTTCAGGCCCAACATTTCCAGGAGTTAATAGCCGGTTAACTATATTGGAATTTCATAGCGCTGGAATTCGGAAAGAAGGGATATATAGAGTTATCTGTCTTGTAGTTTATGTTGTCTATTTTCGTAGACGCTTTTTAATCAGCAAAAAAATAAGACGTTAAAAGTTCGTTGACACCCAAGCATTGTTCTGATTACGCAATTTATAAAGTTTATGTTGGGCATCCGCTTGTTGGATGCTGATTATATAGGTTAGGTGCTAGAATTCGTTATTTCGTTATCGCACTTGTTCTGCTGTTTAGGATAATCTGACCAGCAATCACTCAGGGTATGTTCTAACTTCTAAGCCTCTTGACAGTGAAGCTCTGGCACTCAGATTCCTGTTAAGAGATACCTGATTACAATCAACCACGCAATTAATTGTATCCACTCGCCTGTAAGAGTGAATAATTGTTTTATACTAGTAAAAGCTATCTTTTGTAATATTAAATAAAATAAAAAAATTGGATGAAGTGAAAGCAAAAATAATTTGGTCACCCGCCTGTGACTTACTGTGGCAGTCGCCTCGAACATGCAAGATCACCCCGGGGCAACTGTTCTTCGGCATGAGTAGTCATGCATCCTAGGGGATATTCCGGAATGTAAATACGGGTACCAATACCAAATTTTTAAAAGAAACTCAATCAGCTAATGGAAGTGTGGCTATTGTTCAAAATAGTACAGGTGAAGTCGGGCCCATGTGAATTCGACCTCATATGAAGATGGCCCAATACGAAGACGACCCGACGCGAAGTCGACCTGAGAGAAGTCGGCCCCGATGATTAGATAGGAATTGAATATTGTTAATATAGCCCGGCGGACAATTGCACTTCAAACAAACACATTATTATTACAATGTGTGTAGTATATAAGGAGGGACTTTCCTCAGTCATTGTTGTAAAATCAAACTAAGGGAACATTTTCAACATATCGTTGGATATGTCCCCTCCCCACCACCCATATCACCCGGCCACGCCATAACATATCAATGATTCAGTTGAACGTGATTTCATAAGATATGTTCATGTATGGGCGACAAACATGCGTATAATGTCCCTTAGGCGGGTCTTTCGAGGAAGAAATATGTTGTTGCTGGCATCGAAACATTGTCCCACCTGGATCTTTCAATCATGACCCTGTATTAATTTAATGAATAACATCTCATAATCTCCTGAGAGTAGATTTCTATTACCATTGGTTATTTATATAGGCAGGCATGATTATGATATTATACCCCTCGGGACTTTTAATATTTGGTTTATGTCAATTAATGTCACTTACTATTATTATTAGATTTTTATTGTATTATTTCTTAATATACCTGTTGTATTATATAAATGACATAAGCTACACTCACTATCTGGTTTAAAATGTCAGATACACAAGACATTATTCGGCCCAAAGTGCAGAATTCGTTCGAATAAATATTTATGTATAGAACCGTCACAGCCATGATTGGCTTGAAATAGAACCGTAACACGTACACGTGTTGATTACGAAGCTACTGTTCCAAATTATCAACCGCTATCGGGATATTTTCTCATCCATTTTACAGAAGAATAACACGGGTATACTTTACACTCGTGTTCGT
Source organism: Siphonodentalium dalli (assembly GCA_032622095.1). Taxonomy (NCBI): domain Eukaryota; kingdom Metazoa; phylum Mollusca; class Scaphopoda; order Gadilida; family Siphonodentaliidae; genus Siphonodentalium; species Siphonodentalium dalli. The sequence continues at coordinate 163,481,664 of CP136064.1, forward strand.
GTTCAGAATGCGTTTCATATTTTATATGCCACTAACAACAAAGGAATTACGTTTACGTGGCTTGATTTCCAGTAATAACATGTTGATATATTTACGCGTTAACTCGCTAACTCCCAGTTAATTGTGATATAGAGTTCGGTTTTCGAAAGGCACTTCTGCAGCCTTTGTTCATTCAGGAAAGTATAGTACGTTCAAGATATCTATAATTATGCGTGATTTTGTCCCGAAAATGATTATTTTTAATCATAAAGAACCGTAACAAATCCGTCCAGAACCACCACAAAACCGGCGATAGAACGACTTCCGATGTAACAGTTCCTACACAGTGAGTTCAACGAAATGTCAGATTAATAGCTGCAGTCAATTCTTTGAAGATGAATGTGTTAATAATAAAGTATGGAGTCGCCTAGATCTGCCCCTTTTGACCAATCAATACCTTTATCAGATCTGAATCGCAGTCACACAACGTTCCCTGAGGGGTGTGTTTACATTGATGTAGATCTGTATACAGTTCAACACGCATACTAGTGTAAACGGGTTGATATAGAAATGCACACAAAAAGAAAACGGTATTCGTTCGTGTGAGCACAAATCGTGTCCGTTATAAGTCACGGTCAACACCAAGGCATTGCGACAGGCACATTTGATTTGATTAATTGTTACTCGGGCTTGGCGAATGTGCTTAATCTTTCTTGGTCATTTCAACCCATGTATTTCACGATGTGTAAGCAAGACCCTGTGTGCTGGTGCGTGTGGTGACAAAGTACTTAAAGTAAAGTTTTTACTATATACAGTATATCTTATTAATATTTGTTCTTCTTGGAGTTTGGTAATACATCAGTACACTCAGTGAACAACAGGGCGACCGCAAAATCATTGCATAACAAGGCCGCTACCACTGACATTGACTAGCGCAGCATATAATCTAGGACATGTTGTTATTATATGCTCACAAAGTTGTGATTAGATGGGAAATTCCGCACATTTTTGTGATAGGAGTTGTAGATGAAGTAGCCCTATTTCTATTTGTGTACACTATTGTTTATTGTGTATTCGTATGTGATTTTCTCATGCGACTTTCATTCTTTCTTCGAACAATTATCAACTGGTGTAAGAATAAACTGCTTTGGTCGGCTGATAGTTGATTCATTTTTTGTCAGGCCTAAACTAACATGACTCATAGGGAATTGTCAATTACCAGAGTACTGATGAGCAAGCGTTCACTATCAGTAATCATGTTGTGATCACAGTATTCTGCGACACGTGACTTCACGCAGATCTGTATACATATCTACAGCAATGTAAACGATAACCATAAACACGGGTAGCGTCACGTTGAGAGTCAGAGAGGATGTTTTATATTTCAAGCATTATTTGAGAGAAGGCGAGTTACACCTCTGGGCTCCTCCCCTATTTGACTTGGTGGTAGCATTTGAACCAATCTGAATCATACTCTCTAAAGGACTACACGCAGAGTAATTTGGTATTGTAATTTCCAACATAAAACAGAGATGCCAGAGCATAAGCTAGCAAGCAGATCATTTATCCCACGGGGTGTTACATGTATTGTATATATTGGAAGGGAAAACCCACGATGGCTATAAATAGATATGACAGTACTGCATATATTCAATCACGTACTGCAGTACATGCGGAGCGATATGGAAATCAAGACAATCAATTTGCCAGCTTCTATTCCTCACTTTACTAATATTGTCAACTGAGATAATGCCTTTGTTTGTCCTAAAGGGGCGAGTATATGCCAAAGCATTGGAACAAAGCCCATCGAGATTGAGGGAGGAACTATTTCGTCTGGCGTCAGGTCACATGGGTAATCACACGGACATCATACAGCCTTTTCGTCAGAACATTCTCCCATATCAGTCGACAATTATTTAGCGTCTTTTACTATTAGTATTATGGACTCTCGCGGCCGTTATTTGCATCAACTCTTCATGCCATTTGTCGACGGTGCATCCGTGGTCGTTTGTGCCTATGTATCAACTTTTGGCGGCATTCCGCGAGAGTATTTCCACGTTTTTTTTTACCGGGGTCACGCTTTTCTTACCGTCCAGTTTCCTATAACTTACCTGTTAAACTACAAATCAATTGCAATGTTCTGGTTTAACTCGTTTTCATGTAACTTGACATTCGTTCTCGGCATATAGGTGAAGACATTATCAAGAAAATGTGGGTTAGCTCCCCAAACAACCGCTGAAATCTTGCGGGGTACTTGCCAGTCAAAAGGAAGTATGCGTCCCATTTTCGACAGGGTCAAGGACATCCATATAACTGGAAAGCTGTTGCATTCATAACTTTGTCACCACCTCGGAATATCAGTGGTGTTTCCGTTATTTCAAGAATACTCTTCCGTTATTCAATTTCAATGATACTTGGTATCAATCTGATAAGTTTTTATACATGTTTATTCGGCTTCCAATCCTCCGGTTACAACAACAACACTTAGCAACCAATTTAGCTTAGGAGTTGGGACTGAGTTTCTGCCTTTGTCCTGGTATTTAGACTTTAGCGGGTATGAATGTTTTTGTTCTTATCTCACGTTGTGTTAAACATACTAGACCACGCAATATGACACATAATATCATTTACGTTCAATTTCATGTTTATTGCCGTGAACCTTTGTTTTCTCAAGTTTTCAATTCTTGTTTTTTGTTACATGGTCCAAATATTTTATCGCGTGAGGTTTGCTCTTTGCTTTCAGAATGTAATGCTAACGTTTCCAATGGTATAAGTTATACCCATTCTCATGGCAAAATGCCTACTCAATTTTTTAAATTTTATTCACCATAACGTTGATGCGATGACCATTTATACTTTAGTCTTTTGGATCATACACTCACTTTTCTGGGGCGTTTGAAATACACCAGACACATATCCAGGCTTGCGGTGATTGTGCATGATGGATATTGATCAGTGGGAAGTTTCAGGAGAAGTTAGCCAGGTTAAGTATTCGTCGCCTATACTCGAGTTATGTCTTATAATTATGTACCGTATATGGCTTCAATCCCTTATGGCCCGATGAAGTATTACATATCCGTCACATTGCATAAATTGGCTACTTCATAACGACCCCGCTTGCACGCCCAAGCTCGGTCGTGTATAGGTCACAGGCGGGCGTGCGTACTTGTGACGTCACACATAACTTACAGTATACCGTGAAGGTGCAATTTTTATTAACACAACATTTTCGTGAGGAAGTCACGTGACTTCCGGCAGTGGTTTCACAATATCGCGGAATCAGATATGAAACAAATTTTCTACTTCACAACTTCTGATATGTGGCAATGGACAACTGATGTATTTATTTAGTTATCAACAGTACGTTGTTATGCAGACTTTCAATTTTAGAAAATGTAGGCGCGCATAGTCCCGCTCGCTGGGTTGTGGCCAGCCGCGCGGTTTCTATCAAGATAAAATAAACAGCGGAAATACATTCATAAATGCTGCGTAACTTGAATTACTTCAATTAGTTTACTCACGATCGATGTCCATTGAAACTCTTTGATGGTTTAACACTGCTTAATCAACTATCCATAAGCACAAGTGTTTTTATATTGTACAAGCTCCTATATTAATTATATTTCATAATTATTAATAAGGAATCATCTTAATACTCCGATTCAATGCTGACGGAATAAATACGGTAACATCTACCGGCCACGTGGTCTCGCTTTGATTTTCCAGGAATTTATGTGACTTCATAAGCCATACATAGAAATCGTTCAAATGTATTTTTAGCTTCGAATCACTCAGTCTCAGACAGATAGTGCATTTGACACGTCACATCGTCTGACCTCAAATAACTTAAACTGCCAATCATCATGGCACGTGGGATAACCTTTTGATGAAAGCCGACAATGAATGTTGGTTTCGGAGAATTCATTTGATATTTTGCGACAACATTCAAGCTGTTTCTTTATACTGGTACGCTCTCCGTATTTGACCTAGGTGCGCAATCGGTCGCTCGCTGATTTTTAATTTTAGCCACGCGATGGTGAGCAAGAACTATCGCGCGCCTCAAAAAATTAAAGTCTTGTTATGAATATGTCCTACATAGGTTCCTATTATATTAGATCAGTTTCATTTGTTAACAAAATAAAGGCCGTTACGGCGTAATGGCATCAAAGCGTCATTTGTCTCTGCGGGCCAGAATCCAGACATGACTGAACTTGTCATGTCGTCTTTGCGGACAACTGATTTCACCTCACTATAGACGAGCCATATATTGTTTGATGTATTGATTGAGCATTTAATCCATGCTCCTACACAGGTAATCTGCGTTATTTATAATATCACATCAATTTTTACATGTAAATGCAGCGTAGTGTTGATTTTTTTCCTGACATCAGCAGCCAATACGATGTTTATGTTGACTACTTCCCTCTTCATATCAATGGTGTTCATTTACAAACATTTTAACTATATCATAGCGATTATGTAAAGCACCCGTATTCGATAACAATATAATTCTTACTATTATGACGGGGTCGTTCTATATGACGTGCATATTATCATATTATTCAATACTTAAATAGTAGGGTCGTCACGATTCCCAACTTCACGGTTCGATTCGTGTCACGATTTCTGCCTGACAAACAATTCACTGCACACCGCGATGCAGCTACTGTGGAGTTTGACATTGGCAGTTTCCAAGTTTTCTTTTAGTCATGCGGACTGACAGTGGGTCAGTCACCGCAGTGTTTCACACAGCTTATTACCCTGTATCTTATCATGATATTTATTTCAACTGTTCAATTTTGAATACTTGGTCACCGAAAAAACATAGTTCGGAATATTTATTTCACATCTGCATTCGATATGACACATATTCCACGATTTTTATCAACTCTTTTTGAGACATTAATATCAGCTGTGGTAATTTCTCAATACAGCATCCACTTAGCAAGGAAACGAATCGTGAATCGAATCGTAAATCGTGATTCATCGAAATCACAATTAATCGTCACAGCCCTCTTCCATAGCACCGATCGGGTGCGTTGACCAGCGTTCATGCATGTATAATTTTGTTCCCACTTATGGTGCGATAGTTATTGACAGGAAAGTGCGTGGGATATGTTCTTACCGCATCGTGCGGCTGTTCATGACACCAGTGTTCGCCACACCATCTGGGAATGTGGTAAAAGTTCCACTTTGTATCAACCTTCGGGTTTCATGGTGGTGAATTTTGTCAACTGGATCGCTACATGAATCAAATCAGCTAATTTTGCTCAGCTTTGGGCAGGTGATTTGTTTTATTTCAACACACCCTGGCATTCGACCACAATCGTTACTATTTACCTCTCGATTCGGACCGCCACTGTCGGCGCTATACAAACACACATGATTTCGCCAGTCCCGGCTTTTAACTCAACATATTGGGGTGTGTTGTCAAGTTGGATTAATATTATTACCACACCTACTTTCAGCAAGATTATTCCCGATTTCGATTTGACACCCTCCAGGCGGGTTTCACATCACTTTAAACTGTGACATGACTAGGAATACACATATTGCAAATAGCCCACTGGACATGTTACGGTATATCTCTATACCACATTGGCCCACGCTCGGCACCGGCCTAATTTATCTTGTCCTCATTGGACCGTATCATGATTTGAATGTCAGCTGGCTTCGCTTATTTCACTGCAGACCGTGCCAAACTTTATTCACTTTAGCCGTTCTTCTTTATGGCTTGTTTTTGCTCTTACATCGCAGTTATATTTAGCAGCATACTTGGTCCGATACCGATGTCTCTATGGTCTGCAGTGCAGCTCGCTTGTTTTCCTCTAATTTGGGCCAGTGAATTTGTTTTGCTTAGCCGATGTGATGTTTTTGGACCGACCAATCGATCTGGCTCGTTTCCTATATATATTTTTTCTTTCGTGTTTTATAATAACCACATACATATAAAATACCTAACTTCGGGCATTGTCCACTTGGTTTACATCAATGTTATTTAGCGGCATGCTCGGTGACTATTTCTAGTATGGCTTGGTTCCTACGCTTAGGCCATGCCTCTTGTTTTCGACGGTGTTGTTTTCGATGGTTTAGGGCGAGTTCATTTTATTTATTTCGCTACACCGCCATACCCAGAGCGTAAATTTTATATTGCCTGGTTCCTACGCTTAGGCCAGATATGTTTCCTCTACTTTTTTACGTGTTTTATAATAACCACATACATATCGAATACCTAATTTAGGGCATTCCCCAATTGTTATACATCAATGTTTATTTAGCGGCATGCTCGGTGACTATTTCTAGTATCGCTTGGTTCCTACGCTTAGGCCACGCATCTTGTTTTCGTCAGTTTAGGGCGGTTTAATTTGATTTCTTTCGCCACACCACCGTGCTCAGAGCGAAAAGATTATATTGCCCGGTTCCTCCACTTTGGCTGGGCCGATTTCTTTTTATACACATTAGGTGAGTCTTTTTGCCACCACATGTTTCTTTTCACAGCATTCTTGGTCCGATATACGCGCATCTATTTTATCTGGCTCGTTTCCTCCGCGTAGGCCGAGTCTGACTTGTTTTCCTACGCTTAGGCAAGTCTATCATCTCCTATATGTCAGTTTGATTTAGCTGCCGACTTGGCCCGCTGTACATGGATGGTTTCCTCCATTTAGGCCAAGCTTGTCTGGTTTTCCTACGCTTAGGGCCAGTGTTTCCGTCCCCCTACTAATTTTTCTCCGGCATCTACTTGGTCCGATAAATACTGGGCTTGGCCTGGGTTCTATGGTTAGGCCACGCATTTTGTCACCCAATCAATTTCAATTTTTCCGCATGTTTGGTCCATTAAATATTCATGGTGTGTTTCCTATGATAGACTTGTTTTCCTACGCTTAGGGCATGTCTTTGTCCCAGCTATAATTTTACCCGCCGAAACCTGGTCCGATAACTATCTATGGCTTGGTTCCTACGCTTAGGCTCAGTCTGGCCTGGTTCCTACGCATAGGCCACGCCTTTTGTCGCCGCAGGTATCATCCAATAACTCTATATGGCTTGTTACCTACGCTTTGGCCAAGTCTGACTTGTTTCTCCTACACCTAGGACAAGTCTTTTTGTCACCAACAATATCCGTTAATTAGCCACATCCTATGTCTGATATGTCCTTCTGGCCTGGTGTCTGCCTCGTCTGGCCAGTCTTGGAGCCACCCATATAATATACTCATTCTAGATCCGTCTACTAGGTATGCTTAACCTTAGGCCACGTCTCAATTTATTTCTATTTTTTTCCCCTATCACAATGCTCCACCCCCGCCAGTAATCCAGTTCGCCTCGTCCTACCCTCCGGAAGTTTTCAAATAATCCAGTTGTGTTTCGCCGCCTGGCACTCGTGCGACAAAGGTATCACTTAACATTTCACATGTCCATCTCCATGCGGGTCACCTGTTTCTGTGCTTGAGCGAGAACAGGCGTCATGCATTCCGGTTCCCATCGTCACATCCCACATCATAATCATGTTATAATTTACAAAAAACCTTGTTAGATATTGAAAATTCTTGAGATATGCAATCATTTCAAAATATTTGATTTAAATCAGCCAACCCTGCTTAGGAACATCTGCGCATGAGCGGGATGTTCTACACTTTAGGTGGACCTGTCAGGGATATTTCTTGCCGTCATGAAATGCCTGTTTTTGTCGCTCCTTCCTAGTACAACCATCCTCTAACATCTCGCACGGTCCATCGGACCAATATGAATAATAGTTAATTCCTATATGCCCTACACAATATACATACATGTATCCTATCATAAAACTGGATCGACTAATTGTATTGCCCAGTAGTGGGAGTCCGCAGGGGTTTGCCGGGGTCGCTCACGTTCGGCTGACGTTCATTCCATTTTCATAGGCTTCGTTGGGGTCGTACTAGTCACCACACGTTGCTTGAGTGGGTGTGGTGGCACTTATCCTCCTGCCTTGCACCGACGGCTTCTGTTGTACTCTTCGCTTGAGCGAGGGCAGCAAACATTTCACAACCTCATGTTGCGTCGGTACCTCCTCTGGGTTGATGGGGCCACCCTGTAGTGCGTACCAAGACCATATATTGTCTGGTGACCTTGGGCTAGCGCATAATCGTTTCGCATGCATCTCTCCAGTCCATTTCTTACTCTGCCGACCCCCATCCCCCTTTTTTGGCGGGGCCGAAACGAATGCGGTCACCACATTCATTTCGTCTTTGGCGCTTGGGTGGTACCAAAAAAGAGCCTTCACTAATGACAAGAAAGCTGGAGGTCCATAAACACGTTTCCGACTACCTGTTGCTTAGCAGCGATTAATAAATGGTAGTCATTAAGGCAAACCTGTCTTGTTATTAATAACAACATGTGGGATAAAACAGAGATGCCAGAGCATAAGCTAGCAAGCAGATCATTTATCCCACGGGGTGTACATGTATATATTGGAAGGGAAAACCCACGATGGCTATAAATAGATATGACAGTACTGCATATATTCAATCACGTACTGCAGTACATGCGGAGCGATAAGGAAATCAAGACAATCAATTTGCCAGCTTCTATTCCTCACTTTACTAATTGTCAACTGAGATAATGCCTTTGTTTGTCCTAAAGGGACGAGTATATGCTAAAGCATTGGAACAAAGCCCATCGAGATTGAGGGAGGAACTATTTCGTCTGGCGTCAGGTCACATGGGTAATCACACGGACATCATACAGCCTTTTCGTCAGAACATTCGCCCAGATCAGTGACAATTATTTAGCGTCCCACCCTCCCGCCCAGTTTCCTCCTTCCATGTTGGGGAGGCATCCCTGATGCTAACAGTTATGCTTATTATCTTTCAGGACTAGATAGGTGATCGTTGCCAGGACTCCGTGGTTGGCGCTTGGTGGTACAAAAAAAAGGGCCTTGACCAATGACAAGAAAGCTGGAGGTCCATAAACACGTTTCCGACTACATGTTGCTTTAGTGATTAATAAATGGTAGTCATTAAGGCAAACCGGTCTTGTTATTAATAACAACCATGTGGGATAAATGACGTTTTTTCCTTATTAGTAATTGATGCCAGAAATTATAATTTTCCTGCTAAATGATAATAAATAACACACTCTCTTGGGAACACGGAACGAATAATCGATAAAAGAATAGGCAATCATAATTCATTGTTATATATCCCGTAATTGTTTTGCGTGCTGGATTAGACCCCCTTAAAAATAATAATCAAATACTATTTTTGATTGATCAGCTCATCTATGATAGGTAGGTGTATATTTGCACAATAATATATAATACATTAACAAATATATTAAATCATTATATTATTGCAAATGTGCGGCATGACTTAGCTGGCCGTCTTCATGCTGACCATGAGTTAGAGGTGCATTATGACCAGATGATGACGTTTTTATAATTTTACACATTGATATTTTTATGGTCGGTTGGTGCCTAACTATTCTATATGGGGATTTTAATCGATAAGTGAGCTGAGTTTTGAACACTGATGTTCTATACTAGTAATAATTTTGGCCAAATTCGAAATATTGTAATAAAACTAGTGGGGTGGTTACGACAGTCCTGTATTATATTTACTGCATACGTGCGACACAGGGCTAACTATGATAACGGGCGTACATAATAATAGGGTTCAAACGTTAAAGTGATGTGAACCACTCCGGTAGGGTGATCAAATATAGAAATGGAAAATAATCTTGTTCAAAGTAGTTATTTTTACAATAGTATATCTAAATTACAAATTACAATAGTATATCTAAATTAAATGCAGTGACTCTCGATGGCGAAATCGTTAGTTTCCATTTTTTCATTAGTTTATTGTCGCGAATCGAGTAGTAAATATTTACAGTTGAGTGTAGTTCGGACGATGTTTTCTATGGAGTGGTACGATGGATTTGCTTCAGATTTTCGGCGGTTTAGTAGAATGTTGCATTCCTCCAATTGATATAGTGCCTGATTACTAACTTATCAGTTAGACACACCCGAACAAAGACATAATATGTCTTTAAACGTTGCTCAGTGGTATCTTTCTTATACTGCAAATGTAGCTTTATTTGGTTTAACAGGTAACCGATTGATTAACAGGTAACCGATTGATTAACAGGTAACCGATTGATAATATACTCCTATTTGTTTCAACTTATTGAATGTGTAAATTAATTTAACATTTTTTTTATTTCTGAATTAATTGCATTCCACACATTAAACATTGAATGTTTTAGTAGGGCTTCTGAAAAACATATTCCGTGCTTATTGTTTTGTAATTAATCCGCCTGTCTATTGTTAACACGGGGGAATATGAGAACATCTTAAAAGATTTATGTACGGTTAGTGGTGTCTCATGTTCTCATTTTCCAAAAAATGTTGTGCGTCAGCAGCTATCAAGTGGCGTGTCCTCCAGTCTTTTAATTGAGTAAACTGACTGGAGTTTCTATTCAGCACGACATAATATTCAGTATGGGTTCTGGTTTTCATATTCCAAACAGTGTTGACGTGTTATCGAGACATTTAAGGCTTCTGTTGATTCCAATAAGGACGGCAGGTTCTAGACTGAATAGATCAAGCAGCACTCTCAACTTATTTCTAGGGTGCATTCGGGAGTATATGAGATAAATTTCTGACTCTGATGTGCTCGAATCTTTTGTTAGAAAAAAGAAATTCGCAATACAGTGGTTGTATTTGTGTTTTACATGAATTCATGGTTATTCAGTGTAATTCAATGAGTCATTTAGTGAGTAACAATTGGGCAAAAATCAATAATGGTTAGCCATGATATGTTTCTCCAACGACCACTACCATCAACAGCTATTAATTCGAATGTTCTCGAGAAATCTAAGGCTTCAATTGATTCCACCGAGGACGGGAGTTTCTCGTCTGAATAGCACAAGTATATCACGACAGAACATAACGACAGCATGCAAGGTTAGTGGATTTTCATTGTCCACACAATGTCGTGCGTCAATATATATCAAGTGGTGTGTTCTCGACCCCAATTGATCCCATTGAGGACAGGAGTGTCTCGGCTGAATAGAGTAAAAAACACCGTTCGAGTTTTTTGCTCACCGAAACGAATCTCGTGGTTATGTTTGTGCTTTACATTGGTATTTCAGTGTAAATTGGATGAGTATCGTAAACCATCACTGTCATGTGATGAGCACCAATTTGACAAAAATCAATGGATAACAGTGTTTTAGTATTCAAACGATCTCTGACTTGGGATCCCTGCCCTCATCTGTCCCGTCAGCAACTAGCAAGTGCATGACATATTCCCGAGACTTTTGCGGTCCCAATTGATTGCAATCAAGACGGAAGTTTCATTAAATAGAACAAGGAGTACTACATAATTCTATTCGAGGAGAGCATTCTCGACTCCATGTGATAAGTTTATGATTCGGATGTGCTAGAAGTTATATCTCACACCACAGACACTCGCGTTAAAGCTCATTGAAAAGGCACATTTCCTTTTACAAAATTTTATAAATTTCTCCGGCGTCCAACACTATTAGCTCTTTGAAAAAATAACTGTATCTTGGTCACGATCAATTCAAACTATACCGAATGGTGCTACCCCATTATTCAGTGTATATAGGGGTCTTCAGTGGCTCAGTCGGTAGAAGGATCATGCTGCAAGTGACTGCCATTAGCTGGCCAGAATAATGTCCAAACTATAAAGAGAGGATAAATCGTGAACCAGAACACACATGCAAATTTGAATAGCTATATAATCTGAACAAAATAATTGGACAGATAGTAAATTGTTTATTTAGATTCTATTAGATATTTAAAACTGAACACTTGTTTTCCAAGTTGCAATGATTTTAGTTTCATGGTGGTTCCACAACAAAACTGAAGTCCAATTATTTTAAACACACCGTATTGTCCACATGTCGTATACACCTTCAGGTTGTTATCAGTACGACGGAAACCTCATTTAGTATGACCATATTTAATATGCCATTACAAGGTGTTAAAATAGTTAATGCTACGCTTATGTATATAGCGTATACATTTATGTTATACCTCTAAATATGTTCACTTTTCCACCATGTTGATCATATACTGCTCTGACTAGCCAGCTGAACGAAAAATACTGAAATTTCAGACTCCGGGTATGACATTGATAAATTAAAATTGGAAAACGGAATACACATATAAGACCGTTAATACATCAAATTGAATGTTCCATCAGGCGGTTGAGGGGTTATTTTTGAAATATCTGGATTTTACAAATAATCACAAATAAACAGTTAATCAAATAACCTTGACCTTATGTGTGACCTGACAACACTGTCTCTGGGTTTAAACATTGTTTATTTCCCATCAGATTTATAATTACATGAACAGTTTATATATGAGTTGACAAAGTAACAGAATGGCAGTGCTGGAGGATTTATGTATGTAATTTGTATCTGATAAGAGGGGAGAACAGTAAGCACGTGGCTTTTATGATTGTCGTCCTCCCGCTGTGTCTTTTGGGCCAAGTAAACTATTTTGAATTTGTATTTGTGTTTCGTCTTTTAGATTCAGGGCTCGGCAGTACATAGACATTATAAATCTGTTTGATTCGTGTACTATGAGTTAGAAGGTAGCTTTCGCAGAAAGGGAGAGAGAGAGAGCAAGAGAGAGGGTGAGATAGAGAGAGAGAGAGAGCGAGAGAGAGATATTTCGATCAAGAAGTGGACAACCACTTGCACTATACCAAAATACATACTAATATCAAACAGTACAAATTAGTTTAACAGAAACCAGTATTTTATTTTTTCTCCAATTTTCTATATTCCGTTGCCATGGAAACCAAATGTACGGCTCACCAGTGTCAGGTTGTCCGAGAACTCACACAAAGAGATATGTTCCAAGTTTCATGCTTTAGCCCGGCCAGTCACGAATTTGAGTTAATCCACACAGTGTGACGAATGGCTGGTGCATTTTGGGACAAACCCAGAATTTTGAGAGCTTTTTTCAACATTGTTGAGCTGCTGGTTAGGTGAAAATGTTTCAAGTTCACCCAAACTCAAGCAGTGGTGCATTTTCAATTGCTAGGTACCCTTATCGGAGTATATATGTCCATGGGATGTTTCCAAACAATTTAGAACCAGGATAATATTTAATCAAATCCAGGATCCCCCCCCCCAAGGAGCATCTCAAACAAATGGAAACATGGATTTCCAAATTGTGTAGGTTCTACGTTTTCCAAAAAAACATATGGTTTCCAAAATCCACATGGATTGATTGATTGATTGTGGTTTAATGTCGCTTTCAGCAGCTAAGGCCATATCACGACATCGCCAGTTTTAGTGGTGGAGGAAATCCGCACACTTACAGCTAACAGTGATTTCAATGACTGATAAATTCGTCGACCTTGTGGGCAAACCACCGGACATCGGCGAGTAATTGGCAACTCCACCAGATAACGATTTCGAGTTACAAATTCCACGATGGAAACATGTGGATTTGAGCCCTCATCGCCAGCGCTGGTGGGCGGGACGGCTTGGAGTTGTACCCCTAACCAACGGAGCTACAGAAGACCCCAAAATCGCCATTTCAAGACACAAGAAACCAAACTTGACCGACATGGAAATTACATTTTTGAGACAATGCAAATTTTTTTGGGATTGGGTGGGATTCGAACCCCGGCCCATGACGGCGAGCGCGCCTTGCGACTCAAAGTCCGACGTCAATACCACACGGCCACCGAAGCGACCCCACATGGCTATTTGATCCCGAATTTCTTGATGATAATATTATGACAACATCATGCAGGTACCAACTATAAATATGTAATTAATTATTGAATTATTATATTTCGGAAGGTACGTGCATGTGCTTTCATCACCCAGTCCATTAACAACCTTCCCTTGAGAGGATATCGGCACTTGGGCGTAGTTCATGTGTTCTTACCTTGTCCCTTCTAAAGCACAATAGCACTTATATATCTTAATACGATAGCAATATCGATTCTGAAACCATATAATTAAATGTTGTAATGATGGGACAGAGTTCGGAAAAAACATCATGATGTTACAGTATACATCGTTATGGTAAGTATTGATAATTTTAATCTAGTTGGACTATGGCGTGGCTTGATGGCAAAGATAATGCTAGCATAATTGGAGAACTGAGAATACACATATGTTCTGTATATCACTATATTATGACCAGAAGTAACACATTGATTGAATGTTACGAGTATAATTTGCAGTTTTCCCTCAATATGCATCGGCATTAGGGTTTATTACATATCTATCAACATATTCGCATGATTGCACGAGTTTCCAGGCGTGTGATAATTATCAGAATCGCACTAGTGCAATCTGTCGACGGAACTATTTCATTCAGTGTTAAAACTCAATTAAATTCACATTTTCTGTACCGGAGATGTACGATTGTGAGTCAATTTACTATGATACGGAGATATGTAATAAAAATAGAACCGCATGAGTGTCTGGATTTTGACGAATTATCGCACTCGATTTGTTGGCGGAACGCGACACCTCTCGTGCGGGACTGCGTCCCGCACTCGAGGTATCGCTCCGCCAACAAATCTCGTGCGATTATTACGTCAAAATCCAGACACTCATGCGGTTCTATCTATATATAGGTCATGACGAAAACAGATATTACACGTTGAAAGCAACACATTATACCGTTTCTAAACCCACCAGGATACGTTTCAATCACTCCTTTATATCTACGTTAACATTCACAGGTAATCTCTGTATATAAAATAGAGGATATCTAATGAGTCGCATTTCTATACGAAATGTATTAACTGAATTTAGTGGACGAGGTTAATAAATTTAGTATATAATTGCGACGAATTTGCGATCCTTTTGACCACATGCTGTCATGCTGTCATGCTGAATTACAAAGCTATTTGAAAGGAAAAAAAACTAGTATTCAACAAGGCCTTTAGTTATTTGCAGGTCTACTGTCTCCTCTATACATACCAATATGGCTTTCTGCCTGGGTACAGCACTGAGCTTTGTTTTGTGCTGTTTTCACTGGTAGATAATTGTGACGTCTCATATATATTTTGAAGACCTCTGTCTGCATGGCTGTCTGTCTGTATGTCATTTATACAAATCTACGATACTCGACCGATCGGGAAGAAACTTGGTACGTGTGTGTAGTTTGACCAGGTGGTCGTCGTTGTCGTATTGGCGAGCCCGTGTGGCGCCCGCTTCGCGCATGCGCAGACGATATATCGGAAACGGGTGGAGCTATCGACTTGAAATTTTCTATGTGAATGTATCTTGCCCCGGATACGAATTTTATCGGGTCGTCGAGCCCGTGCGACGCCAGCTTCGCGCATGCGCAGACCAGATCTCGGAAACGGGTGGAGCTATCGACTTGAAATTTGCTATGTGAACGTATCTTGCCCCGGATACGAATTTTATCGGGTCGCCGTGCCCGTGCGACGCCAGATTCGGGCATGCGCAGACCAGGTCTCGGAAACGGGTGGAGCTATCGACTTGAAATTTGGTTTTTGAATAGCCCGGACAACGTCGGGCTCATCGGCTAGTCTCATATATATTTTGAAGACCTCTGTCTGTCTGTATGTTTGTCTGTATGTCATTTATACAAATCTACGATTCTCGACCGATCGGGACGAAACTTGGTACGTGTGTGTAGCTTGAACAGGCGGTCGTCGTTGTCGTATTGGCGAGCCCGTGCGGTGCCCGCTTCGCACATGCGCAGACCAGATCTCGGAAACGGGTGGAGCTATCGACTTGAAATTTGGTATGTGAATGTATCTTGCCCCGGATACGAATTTTATCGGGTCGCCGAGCCCGTGCGACGCCAGCTTCGCGCATGCGCAGACCAGATCTCGGAAACGGGTAGAGCTATCGACTTGAAATTTGGTTTTTGAATAGCCCGGACAACGTCGGGCTGGGTAGAGCTATCGACTTGAAATTTGGTTTTTGAATAGCCCGGACAACGTCGGGCTCATCGGCTAGTTATGTTATATTTTCCGTGTTACCTGATCATTGGAGCAATACAGTATGCCATTCTCTTTGTCCCAGCCCCTTCCAATCCATCAAAACTTCAATTTTACAGAACGTGGTATCAAATTTCACAAACAAATTGCTCAAAGTGGCCGCCAAAATATGGAAACTGATCGATATTTTACCAGCGTGCACAGCAATAGCTTACAAGTCGTGGTTAGTGAATAACATTGGCTAATATACCCTCTATTTATTGAATACTAACATATTTGTGATTCACCTTGTTAATTGTTACTATCGTAAACCACTGCTGACGTTACCATAACTATTGGAGTTTTCTCTCATAATCTGGACATCAAAATCGGCAGAAATTCACTTTAATTATTTGGCCAGCGTTTTCAAGTAAAATGGAACTATCTTTGTTATGTTGTTTTGAACTGCCTTAAATGTGTCACACTGATGTTACCCAGAAAAGTTAGCAAATTGTGACTCACTTGGTTATTAAACATGTTACTGCATCAGCTTGTAACTAAATATTCTGTTCTGGTGGTCCCAGTATTGTGTTGGTCGTGCCAATTACATTTTGCCGAAAACGTCTTTTGAGATGCCGGCCTTTTTTTAAAGGAAATGGGCAGAACCTTGAAAAGGAGGTTATTGGATACTATACTATGTGGCTACTCAGAATAGCATCAAAAGTGATCAACGCAATACATGGTGGTTGTCAATGTGGCAGTCGTATACAACACATAATTATATGTTACATTGCTCTATTTACTCTGGTAGCACTTTCAGTGTGTAGTGTGGGAACTATTTTGACTAATGCGTCCCTACTACATATGGGACTAATGCACAAAAGACAGTTGTCCTTGATACAATGATTCCTCTCACCATCAGAGAAAGAGGTTTTCAGTCTAGACCTTACGCATGTCAGTCTATGCATACAATTTATCACCGTGACTATATATAGCAAATTCATATTCTCGTCTGTCTCTTAAATGTATATATAGCAACATCTCTGTCCTGATATTGCAGATCAACATAAATTACCAGTTGAATTGACGTATAGAGAGGTTGCTTGGGACACTAATTGTTTAAATTGGACAGAATGATGCCCAAAAATGGTTCCTGTTTAATTCAGAGTTATCTTATTTGTTGGATCAGCGTATAAATATTCCCTTATAAACATTTCATTCCCTGTGCCAAAATCGGTATGATATGAGTTTTAATTGCACATTATCAATAATGACTTGATTATGATATATGAAACCCATAGAGTATATGAGAAATAAATTATAACCCATTGGGAGCCCGTGGACTCGTGAAGTGGGAAAAGTGAATTGTGCGTATTTTAATTCGAGTTCACGTGCTCAGACTTAGAGTCTTCTTTTGGAGAAATCGCCATTTTATCGAGTGAAAGATTGATGAACTATGGTATGAGTTATGGTTTGTTTATATAAAATCATGTATTGAATTTTGGAAAGGTTTAATGTTAAATATTTTTGTAAATACCTAAGAAAATGACATTGAGGCCGTTACCATTTCTGACTAAGGTTTTCTTGTAATTACTATGGTACAGTTTGATATGTCGCTCGCCCCTTGACTATCCTAATGAGTCTATGTCTGGACCTATTAACTATGTATGCCTCACATACGATTGATTTTACTCTACACAGCGATATTTAGCATTTTCTTTCACAAGATATATAGTTCAATAACTTGTCGAACCAATTAACTATTTCAATGAAATGGTCGCTCTGAATTTTACTCGATCGTGACGATCCCTAATAGCAGGGAACTAAGGTAATACACTGCCAGTCCATTTTAATTGATAAATTCAATGCATCTTTATTTCAGATCTTCGATTGATTAAAACTCGCTAATCTACTAAGAGAACTTATGCGTCAGCATGAGAAATATGACAACGCGTATTGAGTAGATATCAACGGCACACCAGGTGGCAACGGGCTACATGTATATTGAGTCCAGGAAGACTCATTGGATGAGTAACCAAATATACCAAAATGTATTACAGCAACTACAATGAACAAGAAAACCATAGTCAGACGCCCTCACGATCATAGTAAAGGCATATATATAACATATAAAATATACTGGTTTCATGAATGCACCACCTCAGAATTCCGTTAAAACAACTAATCCTTCAAATTATTACAACAAATACGGCTTATCACTGAAGGTTTCTCATTCACCACACCAGAAATCCTCTAAATGCAGACCAAAAATCTACTAATCAGATTAAATACACCCCCAATACTTCGCAATACGAACTTCATTTCCAACTGAGACATACTTCGTTTGTAATGTTAGCTGTTGTATTATGCATTGTGTTCCCGCAATAAAATCTTCAAGAGTGGCCCAGCCATTGTTCACACCTAAATATCGAAAGCAATTAACGCGGTCGCAAACGTTACATACCGCAACAATGAGACACTCGCGAAGATACATCCGCGAATACATACATCCTGCAAAGGCTATAACAGGTACGCAATATAGCGAGTACGTTATTAATAAAAGTTACACCATAGCTTCTATGACATTGCCATATCAGACTCGGAGTATACACCCTAGAGGGCGTAATGGACGGACAAATATCACCATAATAAGACAGCACAGCTATTATGACATCGTAAATGTTATACGTAGCTACGTGTGCACGGCACCGGCCAATCAATTCGCCCACTTTCAATCACATATACAACAATAATTATGTGACATAACCTGCCAATAATCAAGTTTATAACATCGCCGCACCCACAGTCATTAACGCCCCCAACTGGAACATACACGCGAAATATGTTCATAATACTATAAATATATTCATGGAAATCGAAACCAGTGGGAAATTATATGCGGTCTTCAACTACTCAACACTCAATAGCAATTAAAATGGTTTGTTATCTACAGACTCGTGACATGCTATCTGCATATGAAATCCATACTATATAATGCATCACATTTAGAAGAACGCTAAAATAAAACAAATGGTATGTACAATAAAAGGTTACCTTGACCATGTCACGTTTTTTTCTAGTGTGAACACTAGGAAGAACACACATTTTGGAAATACTCACTATTAAATGATATAAAATGCAGTAAGGTCCACACGCACGTTCTGTCAACGTCCAGCCGAGAAGGGCAATAGATATGTCTCGCAAACTTACGATTAACGGATAGTTTTTCAAATTATTTGGGTTTTAAAAACACAGGCATTCAGTGAACTAGGTTTTCTTTATCATACAGCCATCAAATGTGAAACATGCCGCCAACTACATGTACAACATCCGTTGATCAATAGCATAGAAGACTATTGTATATGTTGTGCTTAATATGGTAGCTCGTTGAAAGCGAAACTGTGACGGCGCACGAAAGGCATACATATTTCCTGTGTTAGTATATGGTGTTCATCCTTGGGTAGACGGGACCTTGGATTTCTGTTACCTATATTACAGATAAATGTAAAGCTGAGTAACCGAACATAACATGCTAATTATTACAAAACAGGTATTCATCTTTATCATATGAGGATAACACTATATTTCGGGATTACCGTTTCTGACACAGGGGCTAGTATAGCGCTAAGCTACCCCATCCAAACACACTATTATGCGCCGTCCCTATATACACACTAAATTCAAAGTTGGTAAATTAACGATAAAAGTAGTTAAATTTTACTACTTTAGGTAGTTCGTATTCATCCCGCTACCTTGGGTGGTTAATTTTACTACCTGATGGGTAGGTAAAATATTAAATACCTTTGGTAGTTAAAATAACTACATTCGGTAGTTGAAATAACTACCCCCGGGGGCTATTTTAACTACCCAACGGGAGGCAAATTTTTAACTACTTTGGGTAGGGGGATGAATACGAACTACCCAGTAGTTAATTTTACTACCTGTGGGTGGTTGGAATTTGAACTACCTACGGGTAGTTAATCTGATAACTACTATTGGTGGGAAAGTTTTCTACCTAGAATGGTTATTCTAACTATTTTAATTGGTAATTCAAAGGTGTCCCATCTAACCACTCCAAGCAGCTATTTTACCTCTAAAGATAGTAATGACATGTGGACCACAAAATAAGACAATGCAGAAAATAATTTCAATATTTATTAAAAACAAAACATAAATATTTATATATATAGTTCAGAGCATTTGTGCTTTTAGCAAATTGCAATACAAGGTTTCTTACCAGGAATAAGTACATTAGCCTGCACAAAACAATGTCAATTTTGTGAAAATCGATGGATTCTAATAGTTGAAAATTTGACCCAATGCCAGGGAATCTCATCAGACTTCAAATGTCTTAAAAGGACACTAAAACTTATTTCATCCAAATTGATTATATAACCAAAATGGTTGTTGCAATCTGATTTGTCAATTTTTTTAAAACAGCGATAAACTGAAATGGAGTGTCATTTGACCTCAGACGTCTTTAAAAATCAAAAATGAGCAATAAAGAGCGTTCCTTTAAACATATGTAGCAAAATTGGACAAAAGTAAAACTAGTAATGCATGGTTAATATTTTGGATAGGTGCTGTGGGCATCAAATTATTTATAAAGAGCTTTATTATATTCTTAAAACATAGATGTAACTTTGTCAGGAGTTATATTTCAGCTGCTGTTTATCCCAGATACTTAATTATTTAAATGACTTGAAGGGTCGCAAATAACGCATTCTTAACATGAGCACTGATGCTACCCAGCTAAGGTTGTGCATAAAAAATTGCCCTAGGTCAAGTTATTTTTGGTTGCTCATATTAGAGTGAATCTGTTTTACCAAGAATCAATAAATTTATGTATATATAAAAAAAATGGAAGAACTAAGTGCCATAACTCTGGTAGAAAAGATATCTGACAATCCCTACTTTTGAACTCAAATGAGATATTGTTGTGAAAGTTTGTTCATGTTATCATGCCAAAGGTCATATATAACATTACAAAACTGATATACTAAGGGCTATAATTCAGGTAAAATAAATCTTCAAACTCAATTGATATATTCATGTGAAAGGTCCGCATACAAAATTACTGGTCTTTCACTGGGTCTCTACTTTATTCCAAAAAAATCACGTATTGGGACGTTTTTATCTATTTTAGAGATTTTTATTTGTTCAAACATATTTATATATATTAAAAAAATTCACTTTGTGGGCTTTGCAATACTAATGGGAGTGCATGAACTAATGGTTGTATTGTTTATATGCAGTTGTGGACTACACAAGAGTCAATAAATAATTCCAAAGAACATAACATGTTCATGTTCAAAATATTGTTTTATAGCTTTAACCAATAATAAAAAATACGGAAGCACCCTTCAGACATGATATCAGTCTTCAACCCAGAGAACATTACGGGCATGGATTAGTATCCCTCGTCACAACTGGGCGGAGCCACTCTCCCGTATCATTCATTACGAGCATCGAGACACCAGGTGCGTGGCATCCGAAATAGTATTGTAGCCTCTTTCATACCATTTCAGTCGAGTAGAGTCACAACAGCCCTCGCACCTCGCATAGCCATTAGCCAAAAGATAATTTTATAATTTTGTGTAGTCCACTTGAGGTATCGTTATATGCAGTGAAAGAATATATTAATCACCAAATTTGCCAAAATTGCCTTAGATAATGTTCGGCTTACAAGGAAAAATACTTGGCATCACCATTTTTTGTATGGGTATCACGTAAATCCACAAAAGCAAAGAGTATAGACAATCATAATTGAGAACGCTCTTGTGTACTGCTTTTTTAGCCAACAATTGCACATTATTTCATTATATTTAAAATGGATAAAAATAATACCCATATAGTTTGACGAGATACAAGGCTTATTTTCGCTCGAATGTATAATTCAGCAAATGGGGGAACTTCGCTAAAGCTCGGTTCCCATTTGGAATTTATTTACTGAATCATACTCGCGAAAATAAACGATGTATCTCGTCAACAGTATTTATGGATATTCTATATTTAACCACTCAATCAACTCATCGATGCGATGCCCGAGAGTGACAACAACTTCCCCCCCTTGTGTCGTCATTCTCTGGGGATCAATTCCACCAAGTACAGAATCGCAAACAAGTACTTGTAAGGGCAATTGAACATCATCACCATTATCAAAATGAAACTGTTTCCACATAAATGCGGCCGACCTAACCAGCAAGCGAGTCAGATTGTCAGTGATCATCTGACAGGTAGAGAAAACATTCAATACCATATTGGTCAATGACATGGTACCACATGTCATTCGGAATATGTAGCAATGACTGGCAGTCTAACAAAATGTGTTGTAATTCATGTCAGGAGCATTGATGATATCGGCTAGCTTGTGTGGGTATCGTGCTTTGCTTTCCCAGTATATACCAAAATCAACAAATAAAATCACAAATGTGGCATCAGATTTCTCCCCAGATGTACCGTTACTAAACTACTGAAATGTGCCAATATTTGGTATAAAACAAAACAATGAGTATGAGGCTCTTGGGTTTGGGAGAAAAATAATCCATTATGACCTGGGATGTGGGCATAGAAAAATCTTATCTATTGGGTCCGAACAATCGGTCGAAATATCTTGTCCCTCGGGTGAGATCTTTCCATCCCCACGCCCCAGGTCATGATGGATAATATTATTCTGGTCTCAACTTAACTTCAGCTGAACACGCACTGCGCCCACAATTTTTTGCATTCAGAATTTGTATTTCTGTTAAAGAGCATATATAGTTAATGAAAATGTCCCTGGATTCTAATCACATGTTCACGGCATGCATGTGTTATCAACTGCTACAGATGACCAATCAGCCATGACATGAGGATACACCTGTTGTGTCTTGTCAATACATACGAACGAACAAGTTTTCAATGTGTACATCACCTCCATACACATACGGTACTTCTTTTACTGGTCAAATCCTATCATTGGCTCTGTATCCAATTATAAGATACACTTTGTAAAAGAATAAATACATGTATCACTTGACTTATCATCTTGCTGAAATATGATATGTGTTGGGAGAAATAAACAGCGATTGCTTTAACCTCAATCAGTGATGTCACAAAAATTTGGGGAGATAGGTAATGAAGTTTTCGGTAAAAATGCAAAACCTATCTCAAAACATTGACATGTTACGCTGCACATCAGCAGATAAGCGCATTTATAAAATAGCACGATTGCAGGATATGTTGGCTGACCAAATGGGCAACCAATTAAATTCATTATTTTGGCAAATGATGAAACCAGTTGCATATGTCCCATTTAACTGTAGATTCAATATCCAAACATTTTCAACGTATTATTCAGGTTTCTAAATGTATGCATTCAATATGTGATTACATGGTAATTTCAATTAACGTTTCATAATTTTATAGCGAACTGCTTGGTTCAGTAAAACGTTTTTAGTTTAGTTGTGGTGGATTGATGGTAACATGGTGTGACATTGACGACTTCGGGTTTATGTTCAACCAATTCGCAAAGCAATGAGGTTGAACATACACTAGAAGCGGTCAATGTCATGCCATGTTACCGCCAATCCACCACAATAGCGTATATGTTCTACCAACAGTCCTGGTCATTCACATTAATTTGGCACTTATTCCGAAGAATGATCAGCAGAAAATGTCAAAATCTCCTATACCTCTCTCCAACATAAATGACGTCATGAAAAGGCCATCGAGAGATGATGGAACGGTCTTGGTTTCCGTTATGTTGATGCTCCAGATGTAAACATAGAATATGTTGCGCAACTCTTTGATCAAAGACACGGTTTCTTACTGGGAGCGGAACATTGAATGATTTTTAACCTGGTCACCATGTTAAGATAATTTCCTGCAGTACATACACATGTACATAAGTGCAAACTGTGCGATGCTGAACCTTTAATTCTTAGTACGAACACCAAACTACACTGACTCAAGCTCAGAATCATTTAGGTGCTTGTTGTGTTGAACTTCTTCTCTGTACTTCCAATGTAGTTCCAAACATGTTTCCGTTATGTTGATGGCTCCAGATGTAAACATGGGATATGTTGCGCGACTTTCTTACCAACCAAAGATGTGGTTTCTTACTGGAAGCGGAACATTGTATGACTTTCATCCTAGTCACCATGTTAGAGAATTTCCTGCTATACATACACATGTACATGGATGCAACCTGTGGGTATGATGTTGAGCCTTTAATTCTTAGTATGAACATCGAATTACACTACCCGAAGCTCAGAGATCGGGATAATATTCTTCTCTGTAGTTCCAATGTAGTTCCAAACATGTTCCTACCTGCAAATAAGGGCCAAACGAGATGATGTACATGTACATTAATAAAAGTGTTAATGTAGCTCAGCTTGGACATGAGATATAATTCTCACAGAACATCATGGAATGATGAAGGTGGAAATTTCCAGTGATGGATTGAAGCGTATACCTTCGGTTAAGCAGATTCATATATCACACATTGTTCTAGGCCTTTGCCGACCCATTACAACAGGATTGGGTGCCCAAAATTGGTTATAACCAAACCGTAATATTCAGAATTTGTCATGTTTTTGTACATTAATTATATTTCGGAAAATGCTCAAAGATCTAATTAAATCTAAAACAGCATTGGACGTAACAATAATCAGTGCCATTGTAGCTACATGTACATATAACATTAAATACTAGCAGAGCATTATTTTTGTAAATATCTGGTGGAATTTCTGAAGATATTTTTGGCATGCCTGCATTATTGATTTGAGTACCTGTACACAAAAACCGATGTGGCTCTATGTCAGGGTTAATGGAAGAGCTACTGGACATTCGTAAACTAGATGCCAAGATGGTCAAGGGCATAACCCGGGACCATTTAGTTTATGAATGTCCGGTAGCCTACGGTAGCGAGTCCAATAAGTTATAACCGACTTAAACAGTTTTATAATATGCAAGGAGAAAGTACATTGATCCAATACATGCATAAATTTCAGGCACGTATGGCATTTTTTCCCTTTCGATCATTTTTTGTACCCACCCACCCCCACCGCCAAATTTGTTTCCATTTTCGGCAGTTTTTTCGGACAATTTTTTTACACCCACCCCCCCTTTTAACACTAAAACAGAGATTTGCGGGGGGAAATTCACTGTAAACAGCTGTATATGAATTTCTGTGCATACTATTTATCATGGATGTTAACATGGACATGTAAATAGGAATGAGTCATTTTTAGGTTATTCGGCCAAAAAAACATGGCTGCCAGCGGCCATCTTGGATTTCAAAATTTGCAACAAAATACAACACGATAACTGCCTGCAGTCAGTTTACAGTTAGAATTACATTATTTCTCTCATTCAAAGTGGTTTTGAAGCCCAACTCATTGCCAAAACACTAAAAAACAAGCAGGATTTTTTTTTTTTTAGTTGCGGAAAAAATTGCTTGTTGGTGGCTTTGACCACCCACCCACCCTGGCATACTTGTCGAAAAAAAAAAAATTCACCTCAGCCACAACACGGTCTAATCAGTAAAGATCACTGGCATATGGAGCCTCACATATTATTAATTGATATATAAGAGAATGCACTGGCTTACAAGGTCATGGTAAATATTGTTAGGCCAATGTATTATCTTGTATTGGCGGGGGAGACTCTTATATAAGAGAATGCATTGGCACAGGATTTTCCCAACTCAATATCATCAAATGATAGACCCCCCCCCTTTACCCTAGATGGGAAGATTCAACAGATCTATCATGTTTGTTGCATAAATTCGCTCCATTGATAGTAGACCTTGTCTGTGCAAGAATTTGCTGATGATAATGGGATTTGACATGAAAGTCATCTGATACTCAGTATTATCTGGAGAACATTAAAGGCAAGAGCGGCGTTCGTTGCAGGAATATTTCTATTTGTTCAAATCGCCATCAACGGAAGGAACACCAAAATACATACAGTTCCGCTCATATGCCAAACATAATCAGAGCGTAAATATAACGTTGTCGTCAAGACGTACGATGGTGTACAAAAACAAGAACCTGCTTGTGTTACAGCAGTTGTGCTTCTGTTTACACATCACAACGTAATTTATTGGTTAATCACACAAAAATTATATAAACGCTCTTTATTATTTCCATATCGGGAAAAGAGTAACAAATAACGCTCTTTATGTTTACCATATCCGGATCTAAACAAAAGTCAGAAAACGTAACTTTTTTTGCTTCTGTTTACATAACAAGGGGAAAACATTTACAATAGCATACTGTTTTTGCCATATTTCTGATTGGGATAAGAAAAAAGTCTGTCTATATTTTACTATTATTTCTGTTTATGGTGGTTTTTGACCGAGGTGAATATTTAAACAGCAAACCCACCTCCAAGGCCGCCCATATCTTCAACTCTTTCTATACCGGTACTTATGTATTTTCCCTAAGTTATGAAAGAGACCGAATATATATGATATTGAGATAATGAAATCATATATAATCATATATATATACTGCATCCAATTTGGGTTGATATGGGTGACTTTCATGTAGTTTTGTGGTTATGAGACCACATGCATGCCTTGTTATTGGCCCCCTGATTTCTGCTCTGTTGTCTTTAAAAAAATTTATATCTTTTGCAACAAGGGTGCCACCAGGATATCTCCAGATTATAATACCGGGCTGACTATTGCAGATCTCCCCAATGGGTGCAGCTAACCCTCATGGACAAGGGGTTGTATCCCCTCCCTGACGAGATCAAACCCTGTTTTCCAATGAGATCTAATATTGACAATTTCTCATCATCAGTGATGAATGCAAGACCACCCTCTTGGGATGGGGCATCAGAGTGGGACGTGGGCTGGTTATGCATGGGTCTTAATCCCACCAACTGCAGTCAAACATCACTCAACATTTAGTTGGAAACTTTATACCAAAAATAGGTTGAAATTGTGGTCATAGATTTTCCAACAATTTATTAGTGACATACACAGCTGACATACATGTATATTCCTTTCATATTGCAAATCGTCTCACTGCGTGTATAAACCACCGACCCCCCGGAAAGCAACTGACAAACTTGCCCAGATACATGATTCCAGTCACTCTACCTATGACGGGGTTCGAACCAGCTTCGTCGGCACTGGACAGAGTAATGCACCTGGCACTCTACCGACTGTACCACCGGGAGCCCCTGAGTTATAATAATGCATAATGTGTTTACGGATGGAACAAGACCGGAAACTCTGGTATGCATTGACAGGCAAAACCTGTGATATGCAGTAATATATGCATATGTCCTTCCCTATCATTCTGGTCTATCACCATACCAAACCAAATCGGAAATTCGACAACAGACACTTATATTGCAAAACTTTGAACGGACTGAATTTCATAAAGCCGAACAGGGCCCATAACTCTGGTAGTCATCGATGGTCACAACCCGTGATATTATGCATATTCATTCCCCATTTCTGGTCTGTCACCGTGCCATAGAGCATCAAAATATGACAACCGACTCCCGAATTACAATGCAAAATGTTTGTATGGTCGGACGGTCAACAATATACCGGTACCTGCCAACTAATATCGGGGGATATAATAACCATACATGTATATCTCTGTGTATACCTAACCAAAAACAATTCCCCTCCACCACCCCACCTTTGGTGAATAAGACTGAAAAAAAACAAAACAATTCCCCTCCACCACCCCACCTCGGTGAATAAGACTGAAGAGTTTTTTGGTCATGTACAAATAATTGTGGAACCCCTGACTTGTTTACCACTATATACACTGGCCAGTGTTCTGTCACACACAACACACTCGATATATTAAGGCTACAGTAATGCCCTATTAAAGTAATCGACATCTTTAAATAACCAGCAGAATTATGGGTAACTTTTCAGGATTTAGTAGGAAATATGGCTTGTTGCCATTCATCGGAAAGCTTACGGCGAGAGCTTTCCGATGAAAGGCAACAAGCCATATTCCGACTAAATCCTGAACGTTACCCATAATTCTGCTTTGGTTAAGAGGTTGATTACTTAGGGCATTACTGTATAATGGGGTCTAGGACTATTTGTGACATACCCCGCTGGACAAAACAAGTGTCCATTGGCACCGCGGTGTATTTGCCGTTCGGCCGCGGTGTCAGAGTTTGTAACTGCAGTTGAGCACCGCGGCCGAACGGCAAGTACACCGTGGCCCAACAGCAAGTACACTGCGGCCGAAAGGCAACTACACCGCAGCCGAACGGCATGTACACCGTGGTTAGATTTCTGGTTTGCATCGTCTTTTTTCAGTTTAATGAACGTACAGTGTACACCGCGGCGCGGCAATTACACCATGGCCGAACGGCAAGTACACCGCGGCCCAACTGTAGTTAGCCGGTGGAGCCGCGGTGTACTAGTAGTTGCATTTCAGCCACTCTTGTTTTGTCAAGCAGGGTATTATAATGTACCTACATGCTTTATCATTGTTGTTAGATACAGGAAACACCTGGAAATACAGTTTGTTTTTCTGATCTGTGTTTACCAATTAAGCATGTTATTGCTCGAGTCTTAATGGTACACAGCAAGAGTTTGCACCAAAAAAGGATAGTGGAATGGGATTGAAAGGCAGTTAACACATTTACCGTATTGATGAACGGCTAAAAAAAAACTCCGAAATTTTGAAAAAAAAACATGAAAAAGGGGGGTGGGCCCCCAAAATTTTGAGGATTTTTTTTGCACAAATGGGGTGATGGTTTTCTCGGGGTCTGAATTTTTTTTTTTGGCCCTATACATGTATGTGCAATATTTTTCCAGACCCCCTGGTCTGAGGTTATTTTTAGGGTCGGTCGACGTGCGGAAACATGTATCTTTTTTCATTGGCCTAAGTATATATCCACATAGTTTTTCACAATTTACGTAGATCTGTCCACTGCGCGTTTATATGTTGAAATCAACTGTAAACAATAGAAAGATGGGGAGAGTGCGCAGTGTGCACATGCACGTAGCATTGGAACTGTTTTAATTATCTACTTGGATTAACTGTTTTAAAGAATTTTTTTCAACACACAGAAAAAATAGATATGATATGAAGTATAAGATATTAGCTCTGTGTTCCGCAATGCTCTATAATTTGAATGTTGTGTTGAGTGAACGGCGTGTAAACAATATACTGTAGACACATATTGAGGAAAAATAATTGAAAACAAATTTAATCCTATACTACCCCGATTCTACTACTATAACCGATGGTGAAGACACTGTTTTTGGTGTTATTTTTCATGTCTATTTTCTAACTATTCCAATATCAAATGGGGTAACAGCCTAACAGGTGTGTTATAGCCATGTTGGTACAGACATTCTACATAATTATATCGTTTACGACTATTAAAGCATTGTTTGTGTATATTTCATTTTATTACTAACTTGGCAATAGTTGATTCACCTAAAGCCACCTATCACAGAAAGTGATAGGCATTTTTCAATACCAATTGTCATCATGGATGCCATTTTGAATAGAACATTTTGCTCCAAGCAGGTTTATCAGATTTTGATTATGTTATAGAGGATATGATTATTATTCCTCTTCAAACTGGAATAAAAACCAACTTACATGTAGTCCAAATATTTTCTAGATCAAAACTTTTATCGACAAGACTATTTTGTCTTTTCAGCATTTATCCCTGACCTGGAGGTCTTACCATGTTTGCCATTTTCCCACATTTCATCTTGTGACTCAGAGGCAGGTGGTTTTAATTAAACTGATGGAGAAATAAAATTTAAAAAATTTGAGTGACAGTTTTCAATATCGTTCCTTTTTATTAGAAGTAGAAACATATTTTCCCAATTTTCATTTCGGTCCTAAATTAGTGTTTCTCCGGCTCGGGGGTTAACAAAATATTAGATATGAGTCGAGGACCCCACCAATCAAAGCTCAGAGTTATCAGATATCAATTTTTCATATCTTTTATTTTTCACCACCTGGGTAGGAGGTACTCAATCCGATGATCAGACACTCCTATATTACTATTTCTTTTGTTTTGGGGGCAAAATTTTTTTGCTTTGAGTCGAGGAACCCACCCATCAAAGCTCAGAGTGATCAGATATCAATTTTTGAAGTTTGTTATTTCTCGAGATGTAAGTGGTAATACGATCAAATTTTGATATACTTTAGTGATGATACTACCATATTTTGTTGAAAGAATGTTGGTAAACAACAAGTTTTGAGTAATTTGATACCATAGTTGACAGTGATTAGCATTATTTTATTGCAATACATCGATTCTGATAACTAAAGCATATTTTGAAGAAATGTTGTATCTTGATGATATGGGTACTGTTTGATTGGCTTGAGTATATTTAAAAACAACTACGGAATTTAACTAACTGCAGTTCATCGACAGCCAACTGAGAATTATTGACTACTAAATTGTGATTAGAGTATATTTGAGAAAAATCAATGTTTTCCAAGAATCAATGTAAATGACTAAAATTCATGTTGACATTGTGTAACAAACTGGAAAACTGGTCTATTGTTACATCCATGTCAACAGAGGCTATTATTCTCGCATGGACAAATAAGATCCAATGGAAACACATTATCGCGTACCAAAAATGATAGGGATGCTGGTTTGCATATATGTTTTGAGACCCCTTTTCTCGAATTACGTAAACATAAATTTTAGGGTTCGAATGAGCCATGTCCGTTTAATGTCTACAACTGTCTTAATTATTTATAACCCTTCTATGACTGGAGCTTCTTGAAATTTTGCGAAAACCCTGTGCCAATCATGCATTCTCTTACATATGCGAAACTCCATTAGGGATCAATGACAAATATGTTTGTAGTAGATATGTGGTCAAGAAAATGATTTGATGTCTTTACTGTGCTGCTCAGAGCTTGTCACATAACTTGCAATGTGACACCGTAATTACACAACGCCTTAGATAGTGAACTATTCTGATAGACCTATTTTATTTGTTGAAAAATACTAGCGATATAACAAGATACACCAATGCATTCATAGATTCAAATTGAAAGTTTCAAATATATCATGGTTTTATGCGCAAAAACATATGAATGCATTGGTGTATCTTGTTATATCGCTAGTATTTTTCAACAAATTTGTAGAATTTCAAGGATTATGAGGAGGTACTAGTACATGTAGGTGGACATATTTCATCCATGGTTTACATTTAGGGTTTTAGATCTCACATGTTATATTAGCTTATAAGGAGGGCCTGGGAATTTTCCAAAATTCAAAATATTTGTTCGAGCTCACTGTCAAAGCAAGCACATGTGAAGCAATGAAAAATCATCCTAGTGCTGAGTACGTGCCTCCATAAATCTGATATAGAATTTTTTTTAGCATACATGTAACTCGCAGACTTGTACCATATACATGTACCTCGCAACCATGTAACACTAAGGGTGCAGTGCATTTCTCATCGATCACGCTAATGGGCATATTGAAAACTTTTCTGAATGTGAAAAATTTATGATTAACGATTAATCATTCAGAGATATCATAATATACATGTATGTTTGTCCAGGCATTCTTGAAATGTACTTGCAAAGTACAATAATTTGTCCACCTGGCAATTGCACCCGATTTGCCCCAGTACCAGGGACGTGGCAACAGGGTGATTGGGGGGGGGGGGGGAGTATCTTGTTCTCATTGCTTGATTTTCGAACCAGAAATTACAAGTGCCCATTTAGTAGGAAATTTATATTTTTAGACTAACAGTAGCATATGTTTCTATGTCATTTTAGCACTGCTGCACATTTCCAAAATTAGTTTTTTATCCAGCCAGAATGCACTTTTGAGATATCAACCCATATATAGAATTTGAGTAGTTTTTAGTACATGATACATGAACCTATGAAAGGGAGAAAAAAAAATATATATATTCAACCTCAATCGTACTAAAATCAATTTTTTTTTTGTCTTCCATTAAAGACATATTATGGAATTGTTTGGGTGTGTGAAGTGACCAGTTAGTATACTCAGGCATTACGCCAACCTGGGAAAGGTACCGTTCTGCTAACTTTCTACTAAATTTCAAAGAAATCAACGAAACCACTTCATAGAAAATATCGTCTGAACTACGATCAACTGTAAATATTTACATCTCGATTCGGGACGCAACTATCGACAATAAAAACATACAAATGATTTCTCCATCGAGAGTCATTGCATTGAATTAAAATAACAGAATGACGATGTGCGTTGTCAATTTGGATTAATATTCGTAAAAAATAACTATGGTACTTTGAGCAAGATTATTCTCTATTTCTATTTGATCACCCAACCGAAGTGTTTCACATCACTTTAATAATCATTCAGATTCTATATACAATGAAGATCTGCATAATTTTTTCACATAAAAGCAGAGAGAAATAGATATAACAACATAGAGATAATATATAGAGCATATATCGTTTAAAGGAGGTGCCACAAATAGATGTGAGCTAAAAAGCTTTTTGTACCAGAAAAATGACTTTGAAACAGAGTATATCTGCAATATTATGCCATTGTTTTGGCATTCAAATGTGAAAAACTATAACTTCAACAGTATCATTAGGCAGCCCATTATGATAAGTGACATACCGTTAAGAGCCAAGGAGCTATGCTTTAGATTAATGTTCACTGTATCGTTTGAAAAACGTCCGCTAAAACGTGTCAGTTTTTCTTGGGAGCCAGTCGCCATATTTCTATTGTAAACACATGTTCATGATGTTGTTGTCATGTTTTAATTCGCGGCAGGTACATGAAAATCGACCATAAAAGCAATTCGATCATGCAATCGGGCAAGTTTATGATATGAAATCGATGCTTTCAGTTTATTTAAGTTGTTGGAATTAATTTAGCTGCTTGATTACCCACGATTTATGAAGTTTTGTGCTGTTTAGAGATGGGAAATGTTGATATTTTATTTTTATAATTACCAGTCTATAGTCGAAAGCGAGATTACAAGATGTCGTATTATTACGCAAATCACATAAATAGAAAACTTACATGTTTCAGAATATTGTATTATTCTAAAATCAAATAGCCTACATGTATATAAAAACATATTTATGAATAGGAAAGTACCGTATTCCGACGAAATATGTCATATTTTACGACGGACTCCTTGTGCGAGTTCACTTCCGGTCAATTCTATTTTGGTGCACTGGGAGAAAAACATTGTGGAGAAAAAAATACGTTTAATAACATTTGAATGTAAATTAATCGAGAAATTGTCGGTTATCAGGTACAATCATACCGGTATATAGCTTATAACCCATATATATTGATGGGCATAATCAAAAGCTTGATCCCATGCGCGATTGTCTATACTGATCGATTTCCATTCGTAATCGTATTCTAGTATTGACGGATGGGTTTGTTTGTAATCATGGCCGCCCCGCCCCCATGGCATGTGTATCGGCTATCGCAAAATAATGTTAGGATATTATGGTCTCCCATACCAAGAAAAATAGTTCCTAAGAATGTAAACAATGCAAATGGAGGACATTTTGCCATTATTCAGGATGACAGTACTATTTTCACAGGCAGGGTATTTGGGAAAGTTCTTGTTTTTCCTCAAAATGATGTCTCCTTGTCTCTAGCCAGATTCTTATAGGACCATTTTGACTGTTCAGTTTGTTAACCATTGGAACTGGAGAAACGCCGTTTGGGGACATGATTTTTTTGTCACTCTACCGCGAGTAAATTCTAACAGCTAAAATTTCTCTACTAATGACAAGATCTTTGTTTATTATTGATTATTATGTGTGAAAAATATGAAGTTGATCCATTATATGGCCGGTGAGTAATTATTGATCATCTGGAGGTAGGGTGCAATCCGCGGTGGCCATCTTGACCAAACTTTGCCATCCCCTCAAACTCGACATAATTGTGGATTGTTCTGATATTCATGATTCACGAACGTGTGTAATGACATGTTGCGGTCACATACTATGGTAGACATGTCTGCCAGTGTTTACGTTCTGTTATTTGTCATTTTAAGGATAAATGACACATTGGTGAGTGGGTGGTTTCATACTTGTATTAGTATTTAGTTGATAAATACATGTGCCTTGGTCATAATTGTTACTTTTATTGAAAATCTACTCGCCTATAGCATTTAGACCCGATGGCACTAGAAATGTATTTCATCATTTCTAGTGCCACACGGCCCCCCATACCCTGCGTTGAGGTATCTATTTCACAACATTTTTCAACTAAACAATGAATGCTAGCCTTACTATCTCACCATATATTTTCAGTCGGTACTCCCCGCCACAAGTTGACGCCAAAAGTTCCCTGTGTCGGTGTATCTAAATCCTTTAATCGGACATTTTTAAACTGTCTAATGTTGGTGACCTCGATAAGTCGTCCACCTTCACGTTCTTGTTGACATTTTACACAAGGCCACGTGCTCGGAAGAACTACTGGGTAATTTACTACGTCCGGTTTGGCCTATAGTCCATTTCACGAATAACTATTGACTGTTGCGTTCAAGCTGCAGACATAGTTTAGTCTCCGCGCGAAGAGATGTCGTAACGCTGCGGCTGCAGGCACGTGTATTTTTTAAAATAAAATATTTTTTTTATAGAAGTGTTTTGTAATAATAATAAATAATAATAATTCATTCTGGCTTGACCTAGACCATTTTCAAACGAATATGGACATTTATGTTTCTCAGAATAATGCAGAATTAGCTGTAACCTACAAAAATCTAAAATAAATATGTATATATAGGAGGTATCAAATTTGCTTCTAAAATAAATAAATACGACATTGCTTCACATTCCATGTAGGTGCTAGCAGGGTAAGTCCTGTGTAGGAGACTGAACTCAGGATGGAGCTTATGTTGCGTTCTGGGACGGAAAGTATCCAAACACAGCGATCTGTAAATGACCAAGCTGAAAAGTTTTCGCGATCGCCGCACTGTTTTTTTTTTTGATTTACGCTCGCTATATAGTCAACAAAACTCAAATAAAATCACGTCATGTTGCATTATTATGGTTTATTTCTCCATTATACAGCACATAACATGATTTAAGTGTCATTTTCCGCCTTAGTTTTATCCAACTTGGTTCTGCTTGGTATTTCTACGCACCCCTGCATGCTTATCGTCGGCATGCATTTTCTATGGGATATTTATAACGGGTCTATAAAACTAATTAGGCTATAACTTTGTTATCTTTCATATTTTCCGTGAAATTTCAAATATGTGCCAGGGACATATATCCCGTCCGGATTCCGGAATGTGCATAAACATTTCCAGTTTCTTATCGTATTTTTATTTATTTTATGCGACAAAATTGTCGTAAATGTCAGAAAACCAAACTGACCATGCAGTCTATGTTTTGCGTTATGAGCCAACGCTCGATGAACATCTATATATAGTTTTATTGAGATTTTTTGACGTCCCTTTATACCCATAATCACTCAAATGAGATGTCTCTCACCCACCACACGATTTGTTAAAAGTGAAATTATAAGAAGTGAGATTGTTTTATCGGTTAGCAGATACATTTCCGGATAAAACGGAGTGATCTTCATATCCCGTATATTCAGGAGATGCATCTTTCAATGATATATGTAATTTTTGTTTTGCTGATATATATAAAAAATATCAAAAATCGACATCCCTGTACCCCGTCATTACCGTCACGCGAAAATTTGAAGCTATTAAAGTTGTCCGTTTGTTAGACAAAAATGAAACTTATAGATTTATATCAATGTTCCATGCTTGTGTCGAATAGAAACCAGGTCCACATTTGTCAAGCCTTGAGTGCGTGGATAAATGATGATCACACTTACTCCGCTTATTTCTCGGCCAGAAATATGTGTTTTGAACTTTTGATAACAATTTATTTGAGATAAAAACTGCTGCGGGCATGTCAGTCGGTGTGAACTTATCAGTCGCTGGGCATCGTGCATGGTTCAATAAGATCTAGTGATCGTTCCTTCGTCCATACAGATGACTTAAATATTCCATTGTCCGATCTAACAACAAATTTGTCGAAAATGTCCAATT
The DNA here is from genome assembly GCA_032622095.1 of Siphonodentalium dalli. Taxonomy (NCBI): domain Eukaryota; kingdom Metazoa; phylum Mollusca; class Scaphopoda; order Gadilida; family Siphonodentaliidae; genus Siphonodentalium; species Siphonodentalium dalli. Next base: position 163,517,580 of record CP136064.1, read on the forward strand.
TAATGTCAGTTTGCATACCAAGCCAATAAAAAGAAACAAAATACGATGAATACTAATAGGTATCATGTCTATGACACATGCATGCAGCCATGGCGATTGGCGAACATCTACAAAGCCACATATACCATAAAATGAGATTTTGTATGTAGGCCTTCCTAGCTATAGATATGCAGGTAAATCTTCAAGGCCTACATAATTACTAACATTTAACACTATGCTGTAATACTATATACACAAGACAGAAGTTATATTGTTCGCTTGGTTCAACTAGGATGTTTCACTATATTACACACTCACACCGTTGTAATGGTTTGCTAACAATAAAATCTTGAAATCAGTTTAAAACGGTTATTCGTGAAATGGACTATAGGCCAAACCGGACGTAGTAAATTACCCAGTAGTTCTTCCGAGCACGTGGCCTTGTGTAAAATGTCAACAAGAACGTGAAGATGGACGACTTATCGAGGTCACCAACATTAGACAGTTTAGAAATGTCCGATTAAAGGATTTAGATACACCGACACAGGGAACTTTTGGCGTCAACTTGTGGCGGGGAGTACCGACTGAAAATATATGGTGAGGTAATAAGGCTAGCATTCATTGTTTACATGAAAAATGTTGTGAAATAGATAGTTCTACACAGGGTATGGCAGGCCGTCAGCCACCCTAATGGGCAGTTTGAGCTGATCATTAGGGCGGCGTAGTGTCTAATAGCATTTAGGGCTAATGTTGGAACTTACAAGGCGTAAGCATTGATAGTAAGTTCCAATGGATCCAACGATTGTGATGTTGTCGTACATGATATCGTAAGTTGTTCGTAAAGCATGTGATTGACTTCCCTACAATCATATCCAGCTATGATTTTTACATACATACATGTACGACAGCGATTATGCCACAATTAGTGGAAGTAGCCAAGGATATGCCACGATTTCGCATCTAAAATAAAACAGTGCTTGATAATATTTTTTGGCTTGCAACATTGTCATGAGCATGCGCAATTCAACTACTGCCTACTGGTTACTTCCTTTATCGATAATGGAAATTTTTCCACTTACGACAGCTGCTTACGATTGAATCGTGGTCGTCTGAACGTTCACCAATTGACTGTTTTAACTTTTAGCCCAATCGTTGAATCGGGCCATTATATACATGTATCGATCCGTTGTTTACCCAGAACTGTTTATGTACAGTGACTGTGGTTGGACACACAAATTTTTTCTTCTCACATTAATCATTACTAATAAAAAAGACACTGACACTTTACTAATAGTAGGCCTAATACTATTATTTTTAGGAAATCTACCTTTCCAATATTCGAGGTACATGTATCACCCATGATCACTTCATAATTGGACGTTAAATGTCATATTTCCTATAAAAACCTCATGCATATGTGTTCATACGATAGTACAAAAGAAACTTACCATGGGAACGAATGCAATGTCATATTTTAATCATCTAAATCCAACACAGAGAAGTTCCGACCGCGTGGTGACGGTCCGGGCGCGGATACAGGACTTTTCGTACCTGGACGTTTCGTACCATCTGGTACCATCTGGTCGTTTCGTAGCGTACTGCCAGAGGCAGAAAGACGTGGAACCTTGCTATTTCCACTGGAGTGACTGGACAGTTATCGAGAAAAGTCCGCCGTTAAAGTTCGGAATATTTTCAAACAGAGTTTAAACAACGATCACGTGGCATGCAGTTTAACCAATCAGGAATACGAACCGTTTAACACGAACATGACATTTGGAACTTATTCCCGACCCCAAATACCACCAAGAATCACCCCGACCCCCACCCACCACCCCAGGGGGTGTTTCTATGTGGTATTTGGGGTCGGCCACCCACTCATGCCGTCAAATCGGTCGAAATCCTTGCCGTTCTCGAGAATGGTCCATACCGCATTTTCACCCCTCGGGATGGCACCCCCCGGGGTGATGGTGGGGTCGGGGTGTTTCTATGTGGTATTTGGGGCCGGCCACCCACCCATGCCGTCAAATCGGTCGAAATCCTTACCGTTCTCGAAAATTGTCCATATCCAAATTTTCACCCCCTCGGGGTGGCACCCCGGGGGTGATGGGTGGGGTCGGGGTGTGTCTAGGTGGTATTTGGTGCCGGCCACCCACCCATGCCGTCAACTCGGTCGAAATCCTTACCGTTCTCGAAAATTGTCCATATCCCCAATTACCCATTTTCACCCCCTCGGGGGGGGGGGGGTGATGGGTGGGGGTCGGGGTGTTTCTTGGTGATATTTGGGGCCGGCCACCCACCCATGCCGTCAAATCGGTCGAAATCCTTACCGTTCTCGAAAATTGTCCATATCCCAATTTTCACCCCTCCGGGGTGATGGGTGGGGGTCGGGGTGTTTCTAGGTGGTATTTGGGGCCGGCCACCCACCCATGCCGTCAACTCGGTCGAAATCCTTACCGTTCTCGAAAATTGTCCATATCCCAATTTTCACCCCCTCGGGGTGGCACCCCGGGGGTGATGGTGGGGGTCGGGGTGTTTCTAGGTGGTATTTGGGGCCGGCCACCCACCCATGCCGTCAACTCGGTCGAAATCCTTACCGTTCTCGAAAATTGTCCATATCCCCATTTTCACCCCCTCGGGGTGGCACCCCCGGGGGTGATGGTGGGGGTCGGGTGTTTCTTGGTGGTATTTGGGGCCGGCCTCCCATCCATGCCATGAAATCGGCCGAAAGCCACATTTTTGAAAATAAAGAATAGGGAATAAGTTCCAAATGTCATGTTCGTCCATTTAACTACCTATGTAAGAATCTTTGCTACCTAATCAGTATTTAAAATACCAGCTCCAGGTAGCTAAAGTGACTAGGAAAAGTAGCTAAAAAAACTAGGAGAGTAGTGAAAAATTTTTAACTACCCAAATCTATCTACTTTTTTTTTAGTGTGTACGCACCCGGTTTACATAATTGTAGTATACACGAGTCTCATTTATAAATATAACGTAAACTAGAGGTCAGATTCCATGGAATCAGATATACTTCCATGGTATCCCATCCCATCCCATGTGAGTGTTATGCGTATATGTGTGTTTCTCTTCATGCGAATGCATATTGGTGCTTTATGATCCGATGGTGGATTTGCATTGACATTTCTAAATCTAATATATATTTTGGGACTTCTGTCTGATTGTTTGTCTGTTAGCTAAAACTGCTAGACGGATTTTGACGAAATTTGATAAATATGGGTGCTTTTGTCCAGGGACTGTTTTGGACGGGTCAAATCGCGACCCCCGACCTGACATTGACCTTCAAAAAGGTCAATCGATCCAAGGTCAAATCGGGTAAAACAGACGGATTTCTAAGAAATTTGATAGCTAGGGGTACTTTTGTCCGGGAAGTTTTTAGGGCGGGTCAAATCGTGACCCCGACCTGACATTGACCTTCGAAATGGTCAGTTTAAGGTCAAATCAGGTAAAACGAACGGATTTCGACGAAATTTGATACCTAGGGGACTTTTGTCCGGGGAGTGTTTTGGACAGGTCAAATCGTGACAATAGGTTTCTTTTATAGTAGAGCGGACATACCTATATTGTATGTCGGTGAGCAAATTCATGCATTTGCCTTGATTCATGATAAGTCCGTTTGAATTAGCGTCATGAAGAGAGGGTTTGAAATTGAGTAATATATATTACCCGTTACAACGCTATACGCTACCAGTGTTAAACCGTCCACTCTAAATCTTTAAACAGCATACTAATCTTGCGTTTAGATACTACTAATCACATCCACTCGTCGAAAAGTTTTTATCTCAATATCTGATTTTCGGAGTAATTTACCCCATTTGATCTTCGGTGGAATTTGCCAAATTTGAACCCACCCGACACAAACACTCCCTTGAGCAGGTTGCGTTCATAGTAGAGCGGTCAATTTTTTGTAGTCGTACCTACAGTATACCGGCTTACATGCTCCTGCGTGAAACTCGCTCCAACGTCAGCCCGTTTGGATTTGGGGCTTAAAATCGGCTAGTGATAGACTACATTAGTATACATATTTATTATATATAGCGTTGTCACGAGTAAACCGTTCCATCTGAAAATTAGAAAATCGCCCTCTAGATGCGCGTGAACACTAGCCATCATATGTACTCGTCAAAATTTTTTATCTCGATGTTTGAATTTTCCCCCCTTTGCAATTTTCGTAGAATTTTCCTAAAGTCTCAACCCACCCTGATACGCATTCTCCGTTGGGCATGTTACATTTATAATATAGCCGTCAAACTTCTGGGACGTACATAAAGTATGTCAACGTACATGCTACGACATTATCTTGCTCTGTAATCAGTCGGTTTGGATTTGGCGGGAAAAATAGTTGCAATAATTCCGTACCCTTTTTGTTAGAGCTCTGTAAGGGCTATAACTCTGTCTTGAAACATTGGGCCGAAATCCGGATATCATTATCTTTAGTAGACCTCAGATGCCTATATTCGTTAGAGATCTCGCGGTCCTGCAGCAATTAGTTTCTGAGTATTTTCAAATAAACGGAAAACTACCCCAATAGAAAAACAATATTACACCATGGAAGTATAATTAGGAGGTTTGTAAATATAGGTACGGCACATAAGGGCAGTGTGGGTTTGGGGGGTTTGGGGTGGGTGGTGGCGGAGCAGCGAGCGTTTTACAAGTTTATGTCATTTACATTGTATTTTGTCGGTAGAATAGAATAGACCATAAAATAGAATATTTAATACACCATATTTAATACACCAGATATCTAGGCAGTTGAAAGTTACATAATGAGTTAAAACTTAAAACATGTAAATACAAACGAACATTACGTGTGTTAAATTTATAAATGTTTGATACATTGCGTCGTCATTCAACGACCACCATTAACTTATCAGATTTATCTCTATAAGATACTAAACTTTCAAAATAACCATTCTGAGAAAGAGCAACCAGATCATGTGGAATGCGGTATTTTTATCTTTGCATTATCATTTCTCATAATCGTTTGAATTGTTTCACTATCGCTCATTTTTGAAAATTCACCCTTATTTTCTTCAATATCTCGAAATAGTCTTGCGCTTAGATCAGAGTATGCACTACACTCGATAACAAATTGATATTCAGTAAACGTGCATGATCCCGCATTGTACACAATCTGTTTTTAACTGGAGTTTTCGGTTGTTTATGTCTAAACTTCTCTATTTCCAAATTGTAATTAATAATACGAAATCTTGTAAACATTTCTCGCGCTTCGTGGCATCGTGTATGCTCGAGGAAAGGCTCAATTATATACTTATCCTTAAAGTATCCATACGTGCGGAGCTTATTAGCTCCAGACGATTTTTTATCATGGTATATCGCATATAAATTTCTAGATATGTCTTGATTTCAAATCATTCGCTATATATTGTCATTTTCAATTAGTTTTTCGATGTCATTAACTTTTATATTATAGGTTGCTAAAATGTGCATCCAAGTGTGGAATGAATCAGAGAGTATACCTGCATCGTTTATTTGCGACTTTCTACTCATATATTTGAAAAGCCGAAAAATCGCGTCTTCTGGTTCGGCTCTAGAAGCATGGTTAGATGCTTTCTTATTTAAAACTGATATTCGTTTACAGGATTTCAGGTGTGCTTGTTCACATGGGATATTATCAGTACGAAAATTTAGATCGGTTGACCAAACTTCACAACCATATAACATAATGGGTCTAACAAGTTTATCGAATAACTTACCTTATTTTACTTAGATTTAAGTTTATCCGTGACTTTATTGCATTTGTTAAGCAACATATAGCTTTGGTTGCTTTTGAACTTATGATTTGCTGTGTTTTTTCATATTCCCAGTAGAACTTAATGTAATACCTAAGTATTTATACTCATCTGTCATTTCCAATTGTATATCGCCAATATGGCATAAAGTATCTGTTTGAACTTTACGTTGTCATGCATTTTTATTCCCAGAATTTATTTGAAGATGATTATTTATTACATACTCTTCTAATTGTTCGAGCACGTTACCAAATCATCTGCAAAAAAAGAGATGATTTAATGATTTAATGATCTGTCAAAAATAGAAACTATATCATCTATGAAAACTTTGAATAATGTCGGGGACAAGGGTACCCTTGTCAAAAGCCTGTAGTCGATAGAACTGGGGGGGGGGTACCGGCACACGTTTTGACTGAATAATAAGGCGTATAACGAAGCTAAAATCCTTAAAAGTTGCCCGTGAATTCCAATCATTTTAAGTTTTTACAAATAAAATCGACCTATCTACTTAGTCAAATGCTATCCGAAAGTCCACAAAAACAGCATACATAGGTTCTTAATTGTCTTGTATTTGTTAATTATCGTTCGTACAATTAACACAGTGTCAGTCTTGCTTCGGTGCTTTCTGAATCCAAATTGATTATCACTTATGAGATCATGGTCTTCCAAAATGGGCATTTATTCTCTTATTGAAAAGTTTTCCCAAATCTGCTGCTAATGGCAATTGGCCTATATTTATTTGGATCATGCCTGTCGACTTTTTTGTGCAGCGTTTTTACTTGTGATTCACTCCAAGATCTGGGATAGTGCCCTGATTGTAAAATATGATTGAACAGCTTTGTAACGTCATCAATAATAAGTGGGACAATTGCCTTCAATAATTTATTCGAAATGTTGTCTGATCATGTCAATTTCTTATGTTTTAGCTGTTTTAAATAGTTATGTGGATGCCTATGGTATGTGTGGTAGTAATACTTCATTTAGTGGACTATTTACTTTTGACAGAGTAACTGTTCGAAATATTCAACGGTTTCATCTGGATTTAAATTATCGGCGTTATCATTTTTCGACCGAAGACTATTATTTTCCAGTATACTGAAGGATCAAGGGTTTCAAGATTAGTTAAATTTTCGTAAATGCCCATGAAAAGGGAATTTAGCTTGAATTTTGTTTGTTTCTTATATGCCTTTTTTTCGCATAAAAAATCGCAAAACTAACGATTTGTCATATGACATTTTCTTCATTTCCCCTATAGCACTTTCCATTTCTTTCTTCACCTGTTTGCACCGATCATCAAGTCATGCTCTCTTTTTATCTTTGTTAACATTAAGGGTGCATTTACATTGCTATAGAAATGTACACAGATCTACACGCAGACAGTGTAAACGGGTTGATATGGAAATGCACACAGAAAGAAAACGGTATTAGTTCGTGTGAGCAAAAATCGTGACCGCTACACGTCACGGTCAACGCCCATATATTGCGACAGGCAAATCAGTTTTGATTAATTGTTACTCGGGCTTGGCGAATGTTTTCGTTGTCACTTCAACCCGTGTATTTCGAATATTGAACACGGATAGGGACGTGGCAACTTGTTCAACGGTTGGATATTTCATACCTGACACAACATTAGTTGTAATTTCCAAACCAACAATAGATTAAAAATGATCTTGTAGTTTGATTTTCAAACATTTTATTTGGGGGGGGGGGGGGTATTGTTTTCGGACCAATATTTGCATAATTTCCTACTTTTTATATCAAAATTTTGGACTGGAATGGCCATCAGCTGGAAATTTTCCAACCTTATCATAGGGGCGGATGTAATGTTGGAAATGTCCAACACTTGGAAAGATTGTGTCCTGGTCCCTCCCCGTGGCCAGTCATCATCATCATATTTATTGTCTAACAGCTATATATAAAAACTGCATGTAATTTAAGAAAACAATATTGTCCTACATTGGTTAACATTGTCATTGGAATTGTCATCAGTTGAAAATTTTACTACATTTGGTCAAATAAAGGGTGTTGCATGATTTTCATTCTTTCTTCGAACCATTATCAAGTGGTATAAGGATACACTTTAAATACATGCGGCACATACCAAATCGCTGTTACCTGCTGATAGTTGGTACATTTTTATGTCTGGCCTAAACTGACACGACTCGCAGTGAATTGTCAATTACCAGAGTACTGATCAGCGCGCGTTCACTATTAGTAATCATGTTGTGATCACAGTAATGCGCCACACGTGACTTCGTACAGATCTGTATACATTTCTATAGCAATGTAAATGCACCCTAACTCTCTTCGTCGAAGCATTATTAATTGGTGTGTGTATCACACTAAGATCACGCGTCGCCATTTCCGAGCCACAAGCATCCGCCGGATATTTGTTTGATCTATATTGATTAATTTTATCTTGAGAGAAGGCTGTCTTCGCTTTACAAACACTCTCCGCACACAATTTCGTTGTAAAGTTAGACTCTCTCTCTGAACATATTTAATTTTTTGTTGTTTACAGTGAACAGCATTAATTTAAAATGTACTGAAAGTTGACAATGGTCAGAAAAGTCAGTTGGAGATTTAAGTAATATTGGATAAATATCGTTCACGTATCAATATATAGTCGACTGTGCTCGCGCTGTTTTAATTTTAGCTGGTAAAGCTTCAGAGCGAATCTCCAATCGTCCTACCATTTATAATCCGTAATCCAGTCGATATACACATCGAACATAGACTTTTTCCAAACGTATATCATTCTTTATCTAAGGTTGCCCGGTCTTTCATAGAGTTAAGTCAAATGTATAGTTTTCGGGAAGAGATATATAATTGCATGTCCTCATCGTATGCAATATAATCGGGCATCCCTCCTGTTCTTGCATTAAAGGCACGGGCGGCGTTCGTTGCATAAATATTCATGTTTGTTCAAATCGCCATCAACGGAAGGAGTATTAAAATATATATAGTTTTGTTCATATGCCAAACATAATCAGCGCGTAAATAGTATATTGTCGTCAAGACGCACGATGGTCTACGTAAACAAGAACCTTCTCGTGTTACAGAAGTTTTGTTTCTGTTTATCTAACACAGCGCAATTATAATCACACACAAATTATATAAATGCTCTTTATTATTTTCATATCAGGAAAACAGTAACAAATAACGCTCTTTATGTTTACCATATCCGGATCTAAACAAAAGCCAAGTTCTGGAACGTTTTTTGCTTTTGTTTACATAGCAAAGGAAAAACATTTTTGACAACAACATACTGTTTATGCCATATTTCTGATTGGTATAAGAACAATGTCTGTCTATATTTTACTATTCTTTCTGTTTATGGCGGTTTTTGATGGAGCTGAATATTTTAGCAGCATACCCACCGCCAACGCCGCCCGTATCACCTCCCAATATAATTGGTTGATCAGATTCTAAGTTTGTTAAATACTGTTCAATATCGGGGAAAAAAAATCTTTTCTATCATTCGTTGTCCAATAACATGAATTTTGAGGCGGTATATATACTGATATAAAGATAATGTTTCTATCGAAGCCGACTATTTTGCCATCAAATTTTACGCTTAGTGCGGAATCTTGCACGTTATTTATTCCTTTGATTAATTTCTGATATGTAATACGGCAGAAAAAAATGCGATACCACCCGTTACAGTTTTACTCATACGAAATAGATCAACTCAGTGGTATCCAGGTAAATGTATATGGTGCAACATCTGTATGTCATGTTTCGGTTATTGTTATGAAATCGTATTGATCAAGATGTGCAATGAACTCTTGATCTTCAACTGTATTTGATGTAAACAGTATTTATTCCATATAATTAAAAAACAATGCATGGTACAAACTATGAAGGATGGGCATTGGTTGTATGGATGGGATCTGACATCAAGCATAAAGCTTATGGGGGTCGTTTCGGATTACGTGTGAATAAGCCCACTCTGTGAGAATGATGACATAATATTAGGTAATTGTGTTCATAATAATGTTAGAAGTTGGTATATGTTACTCAGCTACTAACAGTATGGGCTGGATCCATAGATATATCAAAATGAGATTTGTTTTTTCATATGGAGTAATAGAAAGAAATTGATTGAAAATAGATTTAGGACGACGACGACATTGAACAACAGGTTACCAACAACGTTAACTCTTTCTGGAGAACACTGAAACAATCCTACACTCCCGAAGTGACGTCTGAAATGATTTTCTGTGACAAAGTCTACCGTGACCCACAAGATATACTGGTAGGCTGGCGCTCTTACTTTGAAGATCTGTATGCACCAAACACTCACCATGATCCTGACTTTGAAGCTTCGATCAAAGATCAACTTACCGATATTCTCAGTCGCACGCATACGGACTATGCGTGTAATACGTTCTGTGAACAAATCACTCAAATTGACGTGCGTTCTGCAGTAAAGCGCATTAAGAAGAACAAGGCTGCTGGCAGAGACCAAATAGTTGCAGAACACATTTAAATGCTCCAAATTCTCTTATAACATTATTGTGCTCCTTCTACAACTTAATTTTGAAGTTCGAATTTATTCCTGTATACATGAAACCGGCATCATCATTCCGCTCTACAAAGGAGAACCCAAACCACGAAATGTACCTGACAGTTATCGTGCAATAACTCTTTTACCAGTACTGTACAAAGTTTTCGAACACACGCTCATGGACAGATTTCTCAGAAACTCGATCTTGTTGAAGTTCCCAAACATCCTGCAACATGGATTTCATAAAGGCATCGGGTGCAACATGACATCTTTTGTGCTTCAAGAAGCTGTGACATACGCTGGCTCGAAGGCGTACGTGTGCTTCCTGGATTCGCAAAAAGCCTTCGACCGAGTGTGGCACACATGTCTCCTTGTAAAACTGCATACACTCGGTTTCCGTGGGAAAATTTGGAGGCTAATCCGTAACATGTAAGAGGACTGCTTCAGTCATGTTTTGTGTAATGCTAGTATGTCGGAATCGTTCAAGGTTGACCAAGGAACAAGACAAGGGGAAGTGACGTCACCATTTTTCTACTTGGTATACATTGACGAGCTGTTGAATATTCTGATGGAGAATGAGAGAGGGTTCTCCATAGGATTTACCAAATGTACAGCACCCACTACGGCCGACGACATAACCCTAATTTCACACACTAAAACAGGCATCGACGAACTACTCAAAATGTCTTTCAATTACAGTATACGGTGGATATTTAATTTCTCAATAACAAAAAGTGTCATTGTCGTATTCAATGAGCCGGCAGGACAACGCAATAATATAAACAGATCGTGGAGTATAGGAGAGAGTCAACTAACCGAAACTACAAAATGCACCCATCTTGGTATCATGCAATTCCAATCTTCAAATAGCACACATTGAGCCGAACAGATAGCACAGATAATGCGAAACACTTACTTTGGAATTTCAGGTCGAGTCATCCTTAGATCGTGTTCTCCAACTACACTTACACAAATTCTCAAATGTGTCATCCTACCTAAGGCCCTGTATGGATGTGAATTATTGTGCTCCCCGAGCAAGGGGGATATATTAATAATGGAACAAGCATTCCGAACATGTATAAAGCATATGCAAGGACTCCCTACTCGAACAAGTACCAAAGTCGCAGTTAGCCTGTTGGGTCTGCTTCCAATCGAACATGAACTTCACATCAAGAAATTAAACTTTGTCGAAACTATTCTTCACTTGCCACTGGAACATCAGGTTCCATTGCAAATATTTCTCCAAAAACTGTATCAGCTCAGGCTATTCAAACAACTGTTTCTGGGTTCGCTCCGGACATTCTCAAAATTTTGGAACAGTATGAACTATCTAACTTTCTTTTCGACTTCCTGGATAATGGTTTTTCCCCAAATAGGATTGAGTGGAAGCGCATGGATAAGACTCGCGTGGAAAGTTACTACGCACGCGAATGGTCGTTTGAAGTTAGCATGGACAGAAACCTGTTAACATTTTCTGATGTTCACAAACACCCACTATCAACATGGAAGATCTGGGACATTCTAAAAAAAAATACACACACTAAGGTCGATATGCTCCATCTAGGGCTTCTTCTGAACTAGACAACATATGTTAATAACCTTCAGTGCTGTATGTGTTCCTCAAAATATGACAATGAAGTCTTGCATGCATTATTCGATTGTAACAGCCCCGTTATATATTTGCTGAGGAATAACTTCTGGGAGTCAATTATAAATAGGCATGGAGTGGAGACGTATCTGTTCTTGAACCCATTGAACCAACGCCATTTACTCTCTTTGCTTCTTGGAGGAACTGAAATTGGAATGCACACAGACAGTTTGAATGCGATAATAATGCACGCTGCTTCATTCCTCTTTCAAGCTGTCAGCTGATGAAGGGGAAAACATCGACATGGATCTGAGTTGGTGCCGGCTACAGCAAGACCAGCTGGTCAACACGTGAATCTGACTTATACATACTGATCAGGAATATATAGCTAGTTGTATTCATATCCATATGCATGCGAGGTGTACTTATAATGTGTTTTTCCATAAATGTGTAAATACTATTTATTGTTGTGTATATATGAATGTTTTATATGTGCTCTCCAGTGATGGAGGTTACCAATAAATATATATCTGTATGTCATGTTTCGGTTATTGTTATGAAATCGTATTGATGTAAACAGTATTTATTCCATATACTTAAAAAAACAATGCATGGTACAAACTATGAAGCATGGTATTGGTTGTATGGATGGGATCTGACATCAAGCATAAAGCTTATGTGTGTCGTTTAGGATTACGTGTGAATAAGCCCACACTGTGAGAATGATGACATAATATTAGGTAATTGTGTTCATAATAATGTTAGAAGTTCTTTGTTGGTATATTTTTCTCAGCTACTCACAGTGTGGGCTGGATCCATAGATATATCAAAATGAGATTTGTTTTTTCATATGGAGTAATAGAAAGAAATTGATTGAAAATAGATTTAGGATAGTGGAACGAATTATAGATCGATATAGACAAGAGTGGGAGGTGACATATCAAACGTTTGGATGAGTCTGATATGCAGTATATAGGGAGAGGAGGTGGGGAGTGTAAATGATAAACTATTCCTTTTAATTATACACTAACTTTATTTACCAGGCCTTGTGCATTGCACGAAGTATAGCGTATATGTTTCACATTGGAAGATTGTAAATGTATATGAGACGTCACGTTTGCTCTATCTCGGTGGATCACAGAAGAAAAGTTAGAAAACTTAATACATCAAAAATAGTATCTTGTTTTTTTATGAAAGTGTGAGTTACTCCCAACAGTATTAAATATTGTTATATACTTTAAATTTTTGATAAGCTTAGAATTGAAACAATCGATCACATATATGAGATTATATTTTGAAGCATAAAACGTTTTTCCGTTAACTTGTTGTCAAAACCTATTGAATTCAGCCGACACGGATTTTATTATTATGCAACAGGTCAATGCAATTTGTGTAGCGACACTCAACTATTGTAACACAACATCAACGTGTATATTATGTAATTACTTTTGATTTACATGATTACGATTACTGATTACATTTTTTCCAATGTAATCGATTACGATTACAATTACTTAGTAAATGTAATCGATTACGTTTCGATTACATCTGATTACAATTGTTAGTTTCCAACCATTTTGATCGCATGGGAATAAATAATGAAATAAATTCAATTAAAATATCAAATTTTATTGAATAAAAACATCACTACATACATGTAACATGGAAACAAGAAACGACCGAAACAATAGAAAGAAGCAAGCAATAAACACATATACTTTTTACATTTACATGTATTGGTGAGGTTTCAACATGAAGTTGTGCACCAACTTATTGGGAATATATTATGTTTTATGTGTATTTATTTATGTAAATATATTTTTAATATATTTTTAAATTTTCTTACATGCATTGAAACTAACGCATACTATTTGTGAAAATATCATTAGAAACAATTATAAATTATTTGTTCTGTTATATTCAATACTCAACAATGAAAATAACACTAAGAGTTGTTTGATGATCATCCATTCAGTTGATATCCTGATGATGATTACATGAGGCTTAACTCCATGAGTGCAGTAAATGACAAACCAGCTAATTAGGTCTACCGATGTACACCACACGCTTTGTTTGGTTAATTAGCCCTATTGTACCAGTGTGACTCTACAGCCATTGTCTGCATCATTCCCAATAATATTTAATCCTAATTAAAGTTGGCTAGCCTATTTTATTCATATTAGAACATTTCATTGTCTGTATCATAAGTTTATTGCCATACTTGCTGTATTCAACATTTCAGCAATTGTGTGTTATCTGTGTCCACTGCCAGAATGTACACAGTGTACCACTAATATAACACATGACAAAATTGTACCAACTTTCTGATGTGTTGTTTGCATCTGTGTACACTCCAAAGTACTACAGTGTGAGACTATGATAATTCAATAGCCATCCATATGGATATTTTAGTAAAAGTAATCAAAAAGTAACCAAAGTGTAATCATGATTACAGGTACATTTGAAAGTAATCGATTACGATTACTTGTAATCACAAAATGTCATGATTACTGATTACAGACGATTACTCTAAATTTTGTAATTGATTACTTTGATTACGATTACTGATTACGATTACTCCAACCCAGATGTGCTATAATTCAAATGTTTTCCGAGTTCATTGTGTGTATATATAATGGTTATATTGCATGATCGTCAAAACACCAGTGTATAATCAAATTTGTTTGTATATATGGGCTCATAAATGAAAAATATTCCTCCGACTCGTGTACATTTTCTGGTTCAATGGCACTCCACACAGTCGCCTGTTGACCTGGATAACAACTGCCACCCATATCATTATCATTCAGCACAAACATCCTCCTCGATATTCACATGCCCAGCATTACGCGTGAAAGTGTGTCACCGACGAAAACCCGACATACTCAACTCGATGGTTGAAGCTCGGAATGAACTCGTACAACGGTACTCAAATTTTTTTTAAATCACCCACAACGGCTTTCGATTAACACGCGCATAGGTTTTTATTTTAAGCTTCCGATGTAATGTTCTGCAAGGTAAATCCTGCTGACGAAATATGATGGCTAAATGGTCCATATTAGTTGAAACCCCATCTATAACATATTGCATGTATTATAGTGCGCCATCAACCGACTATTGGTGTTATATAGCATGCAGATTACATTAATTTTAATTTGTGTTTCGAACACTGTTGTACAGAAGGCGACACGCATTTGAATCTAGAAGATTTTATGTTTAATATCGAAATCGTTATGAATGATGGTTCGGGTAAGGTATATCTTTACGACATTCAAAACTCGTAAGCTATATAAAAAATAATAATGCATGTCACTCGGTGTTTAATATCCCATGCCTTGATATTATTCAAGCCTGCATGAAACAATGAGAAAATTTGACCCAACAATACAAGTTATAAATTAGGCGATAACGGGTCCTACTAAAAGCCGACCGCGCCAGTCAGCACCCGACGGCACCTCCCTCAGGGGTCCGAGCGAGATGAGACATGCACTATATAGTCGATATCTCGAGCGGAAACGGCATTGTTAACCCATAACTTCTGGATTGGAACTTCGGTACATAAGACTACAGGTACATTCTGCACGATAACGCTTGCCCCATCTCACTCGGACCCTGAGGGAGGTGAGGTCGGCGGGTGTTATGTTCGCCGTTTTTGCGTACATTCATAGTGAATTCGGCAGCAGCGTATGGGTTAATTTATTCACTTCCGCTACAGTCAGCAACTTGCTCGATCGCCCATGGATGAAAAGGGGTATTCGCTGCATGATATGATGTCCATTTCCGTGGTCAGGCAACCAGGGGAGGTGCGGTCAGGGGCATTTTGGATTTTGCGTACCTGACGAACCGGCCACAAGTTATTAGGGGTTAACGGTGCCGTTTCCGTTCGAGCTATCGACTTGGGGATTGGAACTTTGATACATACGGGTCTATTTTACACGATATTGCATGCCCCATCTCGCTCGGAGGTGCTGTTGGGTGCGGTTGGCTTTTTGTAGGACCGGGGATAACTATGCTGTGCCGCATTGAGAGCCATTAATACACCAAGCGGCGCCAAGTGATGTATGCGCTATCACATCGACTGAAACACGACAGCACAGCATAGTTGTCACCATTGTAGTATTTTCTTCTCCTATATGCCCGAATAGGCAAGTAACACAAAACGCTGTCTCCGGGTGTTTATCACGCGTGTGGTCGATCGCTGATCGTAAGCTATCTAAATAAGTCATCTGTATGGTTCGGCATCCATCTATCTGGACATAAAAGAATCGTTCTGTGTTTCGTAAGGTCAGCGAAGACAGTGTTACAAGCACATGAACAATACGATAACGGTATTATGCACATAGTTTTATTTCCCCAATTAACAGCCAAAAGCAACTTGTGATATTTTGAAGCATTATTCAGCATCTTTCCTTTAGCATAAACATGTGTGCAGAATGAAACCGACAAATAGAATCGTATACATTGTTAAAAGCTCAAGGCGATTATACCACACTCAGATTTTAATCTGAAATAATATCATCTCTGTGAATTCAATACTATTATTTTTGGATAAAAAAGTATATGTCTTGCTGTACATGTTATACGCGGACACACTTACACATGCACATACGCATTTGTTATTAGCCCAAATTTAGTTACTGTATACATTATGTTACTGATAACCCTTAGGTATACTCCATGTCGACCATTTTATGGAGGAGCTAATAATTTATTCTAATATTTATGACCGGTGTGCGTGGTATTAAACATGTTTGCTTAACCTAAGTGCGTGGTATTCGAAACCGTTGTTCGAGTTCTCGCAGAATTAATACTAGATTCAAAATGCATCCCGTATACATGCCTTTCATCTTGTTATAACATCTGGATTCAACAGATAAGTATGATGAGATGCTACCCTATTTGGAGACAATTAACATACACCCAGAGAACGACCGACATGGTCTCACCAAACGATTGAAATCGTAAACATGGAAATTATTCAAGAAATAAGGTACATAAAGCTCTTTTGTGACACGATTAGGCATCGTTTCGGCATTTGATTACTTCAACCCATAGATAGTTCATTCTCACACCTTTTTAATTAAATAGCATTGTTTTGTTTAATACTCGCCGATTTTGTGCAGTAGCTTCGACGTGAAAAAAAAAATTACCGTTGTACCCGGAAGTCGAGTTGACGGATCTCCAGTGTGGAATTGTCTCCTCAGTGGCTGACGTTCGTTTTTGAACATCGATTCGGACAATCGGGCGATAGTTCCGCATACCATTCGCATTAACATTCTTTACCGCGTGTCTTCCTACCTGGCCTCTGTTTATCGCATTCTTTCTGGTACCCATACGAATCACACCGCTGCATGTCAGTGCATGATGTTTCTCCAGTTTGTGACATCTCCTATATATTTTAAAGACCTCTGTCTGTCTGTCTGTCTGTGTGTTATAGACTCGAAAATTGCTCGACTGATCCGACTCAAATTTGGTATGTATAGGCCTACTCTGATCCCGGGAACAATATGGGCAGGTCCAATTTCACATGCGACCGTGTCCTTGACCTTGATCCTTGACCTCGCTCATATACGCTCATATAGGCATGTTTCTGGAACTCGACCGATCCGACTCAAATTTGGTATGAAGCTAGCCTACTTACTAACTTAGATCCCGGGAACAATATGGGCGGGACCAATTTCACGTGCGACCGTGTCATTGACCTTGACATCGCTCATATACGTTCATATAGGCATGTTTCTGGGCCGATCGAACAACAGTTTGTCCAGACGCTGTATATTCTGCCCAGACGGAGGCGATCACAAAGAAATCACTACATATACCGGATGAAGTCGGGCACACCAGCTGGTATTTAACATTTCGAGCTATTACTCAGACCCCTTCAAAGGTCGGGTGCCAATTATTCCAATAAAGAATGCATCTGATGTTCTAATGTCAACGAATCGCAGTGTATTGTTCACGAACGAACCATTTCCACGGAAAAGTGTCAAACCAACTTTTTAACCATAATTCGAAGGTGCCGAACACGAATGGACTGCCTGTCGCCCGATTGGATGAACATAGGGTTCAATAAAAGGCTTTTAAAATCTTCGTGTTTTCTTCGCTGGAGGGTTGTTGATACGGCACCGTACAACGTCATATGAAATCACGTAACTGGCCTTGAACATACTCAAACTTATATCCTCCTCGTGGAACGTTCAAAGCCGCGTTGTATCATGATACTATCATCACAGTCATAATTCTGAAACATTAACATCATATTAATCAGGTACCTACGGTAAGACATTGCTGTTTCGTATATTTATCGACGATTCTCGTAAGAATTCTCTTATAGTCCGGGAGCCAATAGGGGTACCCTTGCACCCGCCCCATGGGACTTAACTGCACCCCACTCATTTTGTTCCTTATTATGTCCTTCAACATTTAAGCAATGTTAATAAGAAAAAAAAGTGGCCGTGTAGACTTCAGACAAGATGGCGTCCATCCTGGCCGCCATTTTTCAGATCAGACCCTAAGTCAGTTTTATGCAAATTATAGCGGGAAAATATTGTAAAATGTATACAAATGTATATATTTTCGTGAAGCTAAGACATAATGACACTTTTTGGGCGCAAAATTGAATCTCACCCTCCAAGATGGCCGCCAAAATGGCCACCGGAAGTTGAAAATATGACGTTTTTTCACAAATATCTTCTAGATCAGTTCATATTGTTTGGAACTGGTTGAGTAATATGACTTTATTTTGTGTTTTGTATATTAACTGATCATTGGAGCGGCGTGTATGAATACAGTATACATTGAGTTGCTGAATTGTCATGTGTGAGGTGTATATGCAAGTACGGAATGTATAAGTGGTCGTGTATGTGGGTATTCGTATATCTGGAAGGGCTCACCATTGGTGAGGTGTATATGTATACCTGGATTGACCCTATGGTCATGGGTATGGGCGAATAGGTATACATGTAGTGGCTGTATGGTCCATAGTGAGATTGAATATGTATGCACTGAGTGAATGTATGATCGTGAATGTGGTGCATATGTATACATAGATTGACTATATGGTCATGTGCCAGGTGTAGGAGTACACCTGGTGTTCATGCATGGTGAATCGTGGCTGTATCGTCATTTGTGGTACGAACGGGTATAACCAAGTATGGCTGTATGATCAGGTGTACGTGTATAAAGTGGGTGACTATATTGTCATTTGTGTGGTGTTTATGTACATATGGAGTGACTGAGGTAATGGGTGGGTTGTACATGTGTACCTTGGGTGGCTATTGCTTTCCACAATAACTCAAGGATATGTTAATCAATAGAGAGGTCATGTCAGAGAGTTCTCCATCTTGATGGTGTTTATGTACATGGGGGAAACGTTAAACGTGGAAAGCGTTAGCCACCCATTATCACACAGTCATTCCATATATACATAAACACCACAGGCACAACAATATAGTGACCCAATGTTTATACGTACACCTGACCCATTACCACGGATGACCATACATCCATGAGTCACAATGGAGGCCCATCGGGTATACTCCTAAACATGACCCATAACCATATAGTCACTCCGTGTATACCCATGCATTCACCTCACGATTGGCCATACGGTAATCCCCTGTATACCTATTCTCCACACAGATGGTCAAATAGACATTCAATATATACATCAACACCACAACAATGACCATAGAGTCACTCCATGTATACATATGCACCTCACCAATGGCCATATAGCCACCCGCTTCATACACATACCCTCACATATGCCACCTGGTATACTCCTTACCTGACATATGTCCATATAGTCACCCCGTGTGTACCTATTCAAAACATTCATACATGATCATGGTCAATCCTTGTATACATATTCACCTCACCATTGACCATGTCACTCCATGTATCCCTATGTGTCGCACCATAGCCGAATAGCGACACTAGATATACTAATACACCCCAGCTATTTCAGAAAAGTCACTCCATGTATGCATATGCACATCACCCATGACCATATAGCCACTCGCTATATACACATACCCCTCGCCCGTGACCATATAGCAACACGTGGGTATACCCGTATAACCTACACATGACCATACCGCCACGAGTCACCAAGCAGGAACACCAGGTATACTCATACACCTGACACATGACCATTTAGTCACTCCCCGTATAGATATTCATTACATTTATGATCATACAGTCACTCCTTGTATACCTACATGTACTCATATCACCATTGACCATACATTCACTACATGTATACCCATTCGATACACATAGTCATATAACCACTCGATATATACATATGCAGCCCACCCTAGACCATAGAATCACTCCAGGTATACATATACACCTCACCAACGGCCATTCAGCCCTTCCAGATATACAAAAAACTTGCACACACGACCACTCATACCTTCCATACTTGCATATACACCTCACACATGACAATTCAGCAACTCACTGTATACTCATACACGCCATCCATGATCATACAGCTAATCCCTATACACCCACCAATGATAATACATCCACGAGATATATAAATATATACCACACGCTCGATAATGTCCACCCAGCTTACTCCAGGTATGCATATACACTTCAATCATGACCGTACAGTCATTCCATGTATACCTATACACATTACCCGTAACCATAAAATAACTCCCTATTTATCCACACACCCCATCCATGATCATACAGACAACACATGTACATCCTACCCATGACCTTACAGTCACTCCATATATACATAATCAACACATAGATGACCATGTAACTATATTCATACACCACATCAATGTCCATACAGGCACATCGGGTGCATCCGTACTGGATATACACAATCATACAACATGCAGTCACTCCATTCATACCGATTCACCTCACACATGACCATGACCTCTCCCTGTATACCTATACATTTTACAATGGACAACCCACACATAACCATTTAGTCACTCATTGTATACCTATTCACATCATTCATGACATACAATAACTCCCTATATACCTATTCACCTCAACTATGATCATAGAGTAACTCCCTGACTACCATCTTGGCATCCGCCCTGCATCCAGTTAATATTTTGTGTTACCATAATGGACCAGAATAGCCACAGCTTATGGTTCATCTCGGTTCCGGCTCAACGTTCTGTCCATTTCCATTCAATAATATGGCCAGAATCACAAAAGAGGTTCTCGGCAAAATTCCATACTTTAAAATGAATTTGTCATGCCCCATACGGAACTGGGACAACCAGAATAGAACATATAGTTGTCAGTTAATTAACTAACACGTATAATAACCAAGTGAGTCACAATTTACTACCTTTTCGGATAACACAGAGAATAATGTTCAGGATATATGTAAAAAAAAAACTTCTATAGATACCGTAGTGTGACACATTTAAGATAGACCAAAACAATAAACACATTTGAATCCAGAGACAGTTACAATGATAGTTGCATTTTACTTGAAAAAATGGTCTATACCTGAAAAGTTAATTTTTGCCGATATTTATGTCAAGTTTTTGAGAGAAAAGTCCAATATTTTTGGTGATTTCAGTGGTAACAATAGTAACAATTAACCACGGTGCATCAGATATGTTAGTATTCAATGTATAGGAGGCAGAATAGCCAATTTTATACATCAACCACAACTTGTAAGCGATTGCTGGACACGCTGTGGCAATATTTACCATTTTCCATATTTTGGCGGCCATTTTGAGCCAAAGTAAGAATTTTGGTTCCAATGAGTTGGAATATTCATAGGTAATGATATGCCTCACTTACATTACACAGTTCTGTTCATTTCTTGTTGAAATATGACTAAAATCCCAATTGTGATTTTTTGTGAAATTTTATACCGTGTTCCAATAATTGCATATTTAATTGCTCCAATGATCAGTTAATATACAAAACACAATATAAAGTCATATCACTCAAGCAGTTTCAAACAGCATGAACTGGTCTAGAAGATATTTGTGAAAAAACGTCATATTTTCAACTTAATCCTGATTCACAGAACTTTCAACCGGGTGTGATTTCATAAAGAGCGTTTATTTATTAAATAACATACTTGTCCATATATGTATAGCAGATGATGAGATAGTTATGACAGAAAGGTCACGAGGGGTGATTCAAATAACAAAGTATTCCCATGTTCATGAGATTATATGTATAACGAGTGTGATATATGTCTCGATATTGACTTACTGTATTTTCGCGGCAATAAAAACAGTATGTGACTTTAAGTTGATTTTATGGGTGAAATATGGGTCACAGGCAGCGACAGGCACCCTCATTGGATTCAGCATACTTGAATTATGCTAGAAAACTTAGTTTCATGCTTTTCCCCAAAAATGCCTCTAGGGTTCTAGTATTCCACAACTGTAGCTTTTCCGACCAGACTAAAACGGATTTTTGGCCTGACAAATAGTTAAACGGAGTCGTAACTGCTATACAACCGCGAGTTTGCGAAACCTCAGTAATTTTCGATACACGATGCTTTAAACCTGTCGAGTAACGTTGATTATTTTCTATTGATATTACTTTAAATGAGGACTGATTACCGGAAATCAGAATGTGTAAAATGGTAATCATGAACGGCATGCATTATACATTCTTATGTCATCTGCAGTGTATGTTCCAGTGGTGATCGATCAGGTAGCTTCGATTGAGGAGACAGTTGCACAATTATCCTGCTATAGTTTCACAAGCATATGCGTCTTGTAAACCCGGCGTGAGGGCTATGAATAAAATATTGCTGAATTAGAACCTTTGCTGGAAAAGACACTGCTCTCGTGATATTAAACTGTTGTTGATTCTGTAGACTTGATCTGTATAGTTGTATAAGCCGTATATGTATTGCGGGCTTATTCCAGTGAACCATATACGAATAACTGGATACCAAGGCCCCATTTTCCACTGGAAGAATGTAACAGGCAATAATATTACCGAAATTCAAACATTACCCATTGACGTAATTAAAGTAGTTCATTACATCAGCAAATTAAATGTAATTTTAATTATTAAGTAATATATATCACAATTACTTTCAAAACGCTCAATTTTAATAACTTTCTATGGAAGCGTATTGGTGCCACATAAAAATAAAAATGTGGGTCCCAGTATGTCCTAATTAGGAGATAGTAAGTCCTAATTAGGAGATAGTAAGTCCTAATTAGGAGATAGTATCTCCTAATTAGGACTTAGTATCTCCTAATTAGGAGATATTATCTCATAATTAGGAGATAGTATCTCCTAATTAGGAGATAGTATCTCCTAATTAGGACCTAGTATCTCCTAATTAGGACTTAGTATCTCCTAATTAGGAGATATTATCTCCTAATTAGGACTTAGTATCTCCTAATTAGGAGATATTATCTCCTAATTAGGAGATATTATCTCCTAATTAGGAGATAATATAGATATAAAGAACTCAACACCAGTCAGCGGTCATTTTCATTCCCATTCATCGCTCAGAGTCGCCGCCCAGAGAAAGGACATGCCCTCTTTGAGTGACGGTTGATTTTTCTGTCGGGCTTGGCTGGACATGGATAGCTTAAAGGGGACTGTACACTAAATCCGACAATTTGTGTGACCATCTCCGATTATACTCAACAGAGTTTATGCAATGAATGAATGAATTTGAGACATGTATTAGTGCAAAATACACTCGTGTGCTCTATGAACGAATAAAATAACATGGTAATATAATGAAAATTTATTTATGACTCCAGCCGTTTATTAATTTCCATTATAATTACCATGTTGTTTGCATCATTCGTAGAACACACGAGTGTACTTTGCGCTAATCAATGGCTCAAATGCATCATTCATATATATTATGTTGAGTATAAAAGGAGATGGTATCATAAATAGCTGGATTTAGTGTACAGTACCCTTTAATCCCCAGCCATGTCTCGCACGAGGTGAACTCTTTCCAGTCGGTGCATTGTGTCCATGGACCAATCTTGACCATACGTACAAATGCAGGCTGACTTGAAGTGGTTTTGCAGTAACAGGTCACACCAGTATCAACAGTTACTGGAAGTGGCCTGATAGGGTATGATATACCTCTGGTAAGGCCAACAGGAAACCACCCTCAGGGGGGCATCAAGACCACTCGAGGGAAGAAGAAATAGAACAAGTGAAACACAGAAACAGTATACAGAATTAGGGGGAAAAGCGAAAAAGAAGAAGTAAAAAAAGTTTAGATCATTTTCCCATCATTTTTCATTGTTATATCACCATTAATAACACCCAAAATCATTCCTAAGTGGGTCGTGGGGGAGGACATACTGCCCTTCCAAATTCTCCCGGGCCCCAATCCCAAATTCCCAATAAACGGTTCGCGGTCATTTAGACCCACTCACATAATTATTGTATTCGTTCGTTTGCAATGGATGAAGCATTGCAACTCTACTTCAATTTGGGGCTGAGTTATAAATACATCGTCCAATGTTTGTCTAATCCCTAACCCCTCATTTTAAGCCTTTAATTTTGAAAACAAGGGCGAAAGGCATGATAACGAACGGAGCGATGCGACCGTCAGCCGAGTGATCCGGAGATGAATCTGACCACGAACATGTTGAGTTCTTTATATGTGTGTTATCTCCTAATTAGGAGATAATATCTCCTAATTAGGAGATACTAAGTCCTAATTAGGAGATACTATCTCCTAATTAGGAGATACTAAGTCCTAATTAGGAGATAGCTATGTCCTAATTAGGAGATAGTAAGTCCTAATTAGGAGATAGTAACTCCTAATTAGGAGATAGTAAGTCCTAATTAGGAGATAGTATCTCCTAATTAGGAGATACTATCTCCTAATTAGGAGATACTATCTCCTAATTAGGAGATACTAAGTCCTAATTAGGAGATACTATCTCCTAATTAGGACTTACTATCTCCTAATTAGGACATACTGGGACCCAAATTTTTATTTTTATGTGGCACCAATACGCTTCCATAACTTTCAAAACACAGGTAATTAATAATTAATTATACTTCCATATTTTAATATGGGAGTATATTGTATTTCTGTTGAGGCCGTTGTCCGCTTAATTGGACATACCGAGAAAAATAATGGCACTAGGAACGCGACATTTCTAGGGAATGTAGACATCTAAGAGTTTCTGAACATTTTGGCATCAGAATTTCGGCACAACGTTTCTTTGCAGAGTTATCGCCATTTTACTTTTCTCCATTGTTCTCTATTGTTCTTCTTATTATTATTTTTTTCTGACTATATTTGTACCCTTATATCTCAGGAACCGCTAAATGTAGAACGCTGACATTTTCTGTGTTGGTAAAACTCCTACAGTAGACGGCCGTTAAGACATTGAGAAAGTTGTCTGTGCTTGATTTATGGAGTTATGGCCCTTAAACCGGCCTCTCACAATTATCGACAATTGTAGAGTATATCTGGAACGCATCAAGGTAGCGGAACGGGGCAAATATTATGATGTAGAGCAACTTAAACGTAGTTCAGTTCTACAAAGTGGACGTTGTCCGATTATTGACCGCGGAGTGGGGGAGGGGTGTTCAATGTCGTAAAAAATAAATCCTCTCCGATTGCGACCAAACTGACAAGTCATGGTCTACATTTCACCCCGATAACGATGCCGTGAAAAATTTGTAAATTGATCGAAAATTGACTGAGTTACCGGCCCCTGAATGTTCAAAAATAATAAATATCTCTCCCTAATGGAGGAAAATGGCTAATGGAGGGGTTGAAGCGCGGTAGAGGGTGAGACCAGGCCCGGGAAGGCGGTGGGACCAGGCTGGGTGGTGAGACCAGGCCGGGTGGTGAGACCAGGCAGACCGGTGGCGGATGTAAACGTCAGATTTAGCAAACAAAAAACCAACAAAAAACAAGTCCAGCGGTGTAATATTTTTATTGCTTGTTCCGAATGGGAAGAGTGATGCGGACCCGAATACACCACTTGAAAGTTTTTTGTCCCGACCGTTACCGACCTACGACCGGGACAAAAATGACCTATTTATAGCGCCAAATCCAAACGGGCTAATTAATTACCAAGATTAATGTTGTGTCTGATACGCCGGTATCCTGTAGGTACGATCCCAAAGTTTGACCACTCTATACCATAAAAGCAACCTGTCCAAAATCGACCTCGCTTCAGGTGGGTTCAAACTTTTGGCAAATTCCAACGAAAATCAAATGGGGGAAATTTGTCAAAAACTCAGACATCAAGATAAAGTCCAGGCGCAACTTTGTCATGTCTCTTCAAATCGCGCTAAAGCCGAAGGTTTACTCGTGGCGAGGCTTTATAAGGTAAATGAGAATAGTTAAGTGCTGTATCATTAACATATTTCTCCCGCCAAATCCAAACTGGCTAATGAAAGAGCGAGCTAATGCAGAAGCATGTATTTCAATATACCGTAGATAATCTCCCAAACTTTGAGCGTTCTACTAAAGAAGCAACCTGCCCAACGGAGAGCTCGCATTCGGGCGGGTTCAAATTGGTAAATTCCACCGAAAACCAAAGGTGGAAAAATACTCAAAAAAATAAAACATGGGGATATAACTTTTTTGATTAGTGGATGTTATTAGGAGTATCAACGCGCAACTTGGGAGCGATTTCCTGAGTTTTGGAGCGAACGGTTTACTCGTGGCGACGCTATATATCGTAAAACGTAATACATAAAGAGAAACACAACCTCCCATACACTGTATACAACCTACCATACAACTAAAACATGCTAACATATACTGAACACTGCCTACCATGCAATCCTCAGATTATACCATACATTGCAAGCATCGTAGCATATTTTGAACGCAGCCTACTATTGACGAGTCGATAGGCAATCTTTAATAGTAAATACATATATTTCAAGTTGTGTCAAATCCTCTTTATACGAGCAACGAACTGCAATTTCATCGTGTAGTCATGTTCAGTCACACGTACCTGTAACTGGTATCTTGTATGTGGGCAAGGAACAATATTTAACTTTTATATCAAGAAAAATAGTAAGACTATCTGTGCACTCAACCGTGTTGTCTGCATTGTGATACATATTGAGATACAAATTACAATATTTGTAATTTGGCAGAGGTGTCCATCTTGATGCTAGTACAGAAAATCTATTGGTAATGAATCATTGAAGCAGTCTCATAACATGGGTCTGAAGTGTATGGGCAACTATGCTACTATTTAGTCATTTAAATTGAATTTTCAGAGATATAACGCGACGTCACACATCCACTGGGAAAAGTACTTGTGCACAAAGTACCAGAGAAACACAGTACCTGAGACTTTAGTCAACAATGGATGACAGTTGAAACAAACAAACAGGTGTACATAATGAAAATCAAAACATAAAAGTAGCGTCAACGTGAAAAATAGGAAGAGAGAAGAAGGAATATGGAGTGGTGAAGCGCATTACATGTAAAACGAGAATCATTACAAACGTTTATATTAAGTATATGGAAGTATACAAATTTCCCACGGGAATTCGAAAAGCCGCTAGTTGTAATTGTAATTATCCACATTATGTAAGTAATTGACACATCCATGTCGATCGCACCATTTCAGAAAAGACAACGTCTGAACTCAGCACAAATGTAAATAAATATTTGCTCGAATTTGCGCCGATAAACGAATCGCCGCAAATAATTCATATACAAATATACGTCGCGTGATGCTAATTTTGATAATAACTACCTTATTCTGTATTCCCATTAGACCACCACAGCGATATAGTTGGGGATTTCTTTAATTTTATAGAACAGGGCCCATTTTCATGAAGGCAACTTATGACATAGTCGGGACTTAAGATGGTCATACGTTCAAACTTCAGTCATAAGTGCATTTCACAAACAAGGTGATAACTTAAGGTGGTCTTAACTTTGGTCTTAACTTTAAGTCTGGTGTGATGTGTCTTAAGATAATCTTAAGATAAAGTTAAGACCTAAGTTGTGATCCACCTGTTCTCGGAAATATGGATGGGATCTTGTTTGTGTATGTTGTGATAAATTTAACTAAATAACATCTTGCGAACACGGAGGGATGTTTCGGAAATGGTAGTATTTAATAACCAACTGGCACGCTATAGCAGGGATGTGCCAGGACATGGGCAGTGGTTACGTGATTGGCAGGGTGTCACTGGGTGTCCATTCACTATACTAACTGTAAACCGCCAAGACCGGACTATACATTTCTAATTGCTGTAACAAAAAGAATATGTCTTCATTGAATTGGACATTATTTGCGGTTCAAATCACACAGTCGTATTGTAGACAGTAATCATGTTGTGACAATCGGTCCGAACATTTTCACATCTACGATAATAGTGAATGACTTAAACTCAGCTGTCTGATAAATTCTTATGTCGGCTATTATTATTATAAGCTTTCCTTTTAATATTATTATGTTATAATTTGATTGTAAAATGTATTTTGTAAACCATACTCTCCTAGCTGGGGGTAATACAGATATATATGCAAATGTATCGATGCTATACCATATATTGGTAATAATAACGTATATGTACCCAGTATATATATCGGCAAGATAATGGCAAATAATAAGCCCGGGTATTTTATTATGATCCACCGACGTGAATATCAGATCCAATTTATACAGTTTTTACATCAAATATCACTATGAACCATCTATTCACGTGTTGTTAATTATAAACGATCTTTACTAAAAGTCGTCGCTTTGGTATTATCAAAATATCTATGCAAAATTGTCGTTCAACGTAGCCCTGTTCGTTGTTTCGAAGTTCACACGCAGTTTATTAATTAACAGACGTTTAGAATATTTGTCAACAGAAGCAGAGCGGATGGCATTAACATCATTTATATATGGCTTCTATAATTATGTCTCAGATTGGAAATAAGTCTCTTTGGAGCATGATATGAAGTACCATTCACGTTACAGTAATATACTTAAAGAATGTTTTGTATTATTAGTATTCCATGACGATTGGCATCTACTAAAGAGCATTTAGCTCGGTGCTTCCGTCGTGGTGTTTTGCATGTGCATGCCATTGTGGGGAAATATTCGGTTTCCTTGTATTATAGATGCTTCAAAGACGTCTAATGTATTAGAACCTACTATCATCAACCCGAAAGAAGCGAGCATATGTCCTAGCCTTAATGGAATGTGCTATAGGTGAAATTTCACCATAAGATCTACCTTACATCTTAGATTAAGACCATCTTAAGATGGACTTAAGTCCTTGCTTCGTGAAACTGCACCCAAATACATAGCCTAACATAAACAACTTAAAATCTCGCTCTGTGTCGGGCACATGTAGCCGATCTATAGCAACAATTCTTTTCAACTGAGTATAATTAGTCAGTATAGTACGACGAACAGAGGAACACCTGTCCATTTCTTTAAAACATTTGTATCTTCGTGGAGATATGACAACCAGGGGTCAATACTATGAAGCGTTTTCTTTGCAAGATTCTACAATTGTTTGTAAGATATAACAATTTCTCATTCCGCTAATACTATGAACTTACGATTACAAACATAAATCACAAATAGTATGTGTTTGAAAGTTATAACTTTAAGAAACGTGACTAGACGGTCTTCGTGTTGTGTGTCCAACATAATTTTTCAGTTTTTCACACCCTTAAACCGGATAATATACCCATCTATGATACGCAGGGACGTGACGACAAGGGGTCGATTCACCCCCTTGTGAAAATGTTTTATCATCTGGAAATCTGAAGTACAACCCACAGGGACGAGGGCGACAAGGGGGTTGGGTTGGGTCCCTCCCCAAAAAACATTTTGTCAACATGTTCAACAGTTGGTAATTTGATACCTGACACAACATGAGGTGGTTTTAGACCAGCATTTGCATATTTTTCTCCTTTGGTCAAAAGTTTGCATTGAAATGGCCATCATTTAGAAATTGCCCAACCTTAGGGGGTGTCAACTTGGATGTGAGGTAACAGTGTGTGTTCTTCGTAACTACTAAAATTTCCCAATTGCATGTCATTTTCGAGTAACATGAACGTTTGTTGAAAGTTACAACGTTAAGGAAGGTGTATAGAAGGTCTTCGCGTATAGGGTGTTAAAAATAACTTGTCGATTTTCACACCCTTAAACCGGATCATATAGCCATCTCTGATACGTAGGGACGTGAAATTGTTTTATCAATTGAAATCTCACGAACAGGGACATGGCGATAGTGGTCTTGGTAACACGATGCCTGGCACGTTACCACTGTTCATAATAGGGAGGGGCGAGTCGCCAGCAATCCCTAATTTCCCTATGTGTCACAAATTCTCTGACCAACGTCGATGATTGATGTGGACGGATTGTCCATTAGTGAGTGATTGTCCACAGTGAGTGACACTTGCGGATTACAACCAACAGTAGAATGCTATATGTACTTAGCATAATCAACGATATCTCCAATAATGTTGATGTAGACGGAGTGTCCATAGTGAGTGATACTTGCGGATTCTCCAAGATTGTTAACGGTGAATGCAGTTTGTCCGATTTATTTCTACGCCGGGTATATATATACTGCATTTAGCTATTGTGAATCATCCATATCTCAAGTACAACCCGCAGGAGGTATAGTGTAACTCATCGAAACTGCTGATAAGTGGTGCAAATATCAACTTATTGAATATTTCGTTGTGTTTACTTGGTTATTTTCACGTCGTGGTCTGTTTGAACCAAGTATCCTTCCAAATATTAGTCATAGTATTTTCCGTATAGAACCGATAACACGGGAAGAGGATTCAAGAGATCCGTCTCGACCGAGAGATGTAACCGATCGAGATATCAAAATTCGCGGTTATTAGAACTGATCGAAATATAAAATTTCGCGGTTATTAGAACTGATCGAGATATCAAAATTCGCGGTTTTCGTCGTTATTACGACTCGCACAATGGAATTTTCGTTATTATCACGTGCTTTGGGACCACACATTATGAGGGGAATGGAAACGTTAAACCTAATTATCACCTAAATGGCTAAACAAAATTTTATCTCTCAAAATCTCCCGATTTGTTTTATTTTTAATCAACCGTAAAAAATCATTCCTGAACCACCACAAACCGGCAATAGAATGACTTCCGATGTTACAGTTCCCACACAGCAATTCTGTATAGGATAATAGCGACACCCTGCCATTACGCGGCTGCCGACATATTCATATTTAAGGGTTTAACGGTGTAGCCATATCGCTTGCAAATGATTCTCATAAATAATACGATTCCCATTAACTAATGGACAGCCATTGTTGCTTTCTTCTATAAGGCTTTTACCATTTCCATTTTAAATATCGTCTATTCCACTACAAGTCCTGGAACTGTAAATCATAAAAGTATTATCCAAATTTAGAGTCATATTTGTGAGATAATGCTACCTTACGTATATTCCAGACACTTGCATAAATACCATGATGTTGGAAAATGGACGCGTTTAACATAGCTATTTGTGCAAATGTCTGTATGTCTGTCCGCTAAATAATTTAACAGGTGGTCACCCAGAGGACCCCAAAGGGGTTATTCTGGACTATGTTTTTTTTAACAAGGAGGATAATGATACAGGTTAAATTTTTCTAAAGTGACTTCCACCAAATTCACATATAATCATCTCCATGCTATGAAGAGTCTAAAAGTTTGTTCAAAAGATGCCAAGTATGGCGCCGTTAGTTTCAGGGTTGGAGGAAGAGAGGGGCAAAAAAAATTATGATGATCATATCCATTAAACGATGAACCTAATAGTGTAGTTTAAAGACGCCAAAATTGGAACCATGTTAGGAATGGGTGGGGAGGGGGACCACAATTGATACAAATATTTCTGTCGCCGATTTACATTAAGTATATATATAATTATCTCCATGTTATGCGGAATCTAATTGTATAGTTAAAACACGCCAAATTGGTGCCTGTCGAGTCATGGATGTGTGAGGGGATGGGGCACCAACATTGATATAAAGATAGTTTTGTCGTCAATTTTATATGTAATCATCTTCATAGGACGATTAATAAATAAATAATAAATCGTGCGTTTTAAAGAAACCAAACTGTCCATAATCGAGTCAGTGACGATGGGGAAGCGGAGCATCCAAACGTGAATATTGTTTTCGCCAAATTTTACCTAACTTATATATCCTCATCTCTATGCATTTAATGGAGTGGGCTTAAAGCAACGGTAGTGGCGTATATGAGCCAGGGATTGTGGAGGAGGGGGGGGGGCATCAACACAATCGATGACGTTTGTATTGTTGCCGAACTCCACCAAACGAATAGTTTAAAGATGCCAAAAGTGACGCCGTTCGAATTAGAGGTGCATGGGTACGGGAGGGACATAAAAATTAATAAGATATATTTTAGCGCCGATTTTCATAAAATTAATATATATATTCTTCCATTGATACGAGGAATCTATAATCACGTACGTGGTTTATAAACGTAGCCAAATGTGGTGCCGTTTGGGACTAGGGTGGGAGAGAAGGGGGACTAACACAAACCTAGTATTTTAGTTGCCGATGAGTCTAATGGTGTGGTTTAAAGGTACCAAAACTGGCGCCGTTTAAGTCCGTGATTGGAGTGGGTATGCATGGGACACCAAATTTGTTTTAAAATATTTTTAGCGCCGATTTCCGACAAATTTAGATATATTTTTCTCCGTGATAGCCGGGATCTAATTATATGGGTTAAAGACGCCAAATTGGCGCCGTTTTAGTCAGGGATGGGGAGAGGAAGGGCACTATAATTTATAAAATATTATAGAAGCTGATGTCCACCAAACTAATATATAATCATCTCCATGATATTGGGAATATAATGACATGGGTTAAAGAAACTCAAGGGGTCATATTCGAACCAGGGATGGGGTGGGGCAGGGCTCCTGTGGAAATGTCATCGCCTTTTCACAGAAATTTATATAGCATTATCTCTATGCTACAATAATCTAAGGGCGTGCACTTAAAGGTCGACGCCGTAGGGGCCATGACACCAGCAATTATAATACATGTTATCGCAAATTATAACCAAAAATACACACACATATATATATGCTATATATATACATAGCCAATTTGTTATCTTTTTAGGTTGTGTTATTTATACAGGTGAAGAAACGATGAATACTCACTTCGATGTGAGACATTTTGCCGCCATTTTAGAGAAATACACGACGTACGTTTCCGGCCCTGGGAGACGTTGTGGGTGGGGACCTATATATAGAGACACCAGAATTGACAATAGCGTGCTGGTTACGAAATTTCCTCTCAATTTATATTATAGGCATTTACATGTTATACGATGAATCTAATGATGTGGTTTGAAGATGACAACATGGCACCCTCCGTGTTAGGGGCTGGATCGCGCAGCACCACAATTGGTAAGAATAAGCGTGTCAATAGAACATTTAAGCATATAAAATGTTTGGCTACTTTTTAAGGGCAGACTGTATGCCAATTTACTGAATCAACACGATGGGTGAGTACTCAGTAGTTATCCAATCTGGCAGAATGTGGCAATTTTCTGCTGTTGCCGAGAATTTCAACCACGCGTTCAAAATTTCCAACCTGGCACATATTTACATATAAGTTGTAGCCACACACATAAATATTTATCCGAGTCATATAATTTAGTGTGGTATCGAATTTTTCTTCAGCATATAACAATAAAGAGCATTCCCCATTAGTCAATCTCCGATATGGTACAGATAACATAGCGTTTATCGAACTTGCAGGCGAATATTTGACAACAGCTGGAAAATGTAAATGCCATTGACAACTTTTTATCAGAAAATATCTAAAGCAAGTATATCAATAGTTTGTTCGAGACCATCATTAATTTTGTGCTCCGGCAAATTTGTGCAGGTTTTGAAACTGAGTAGAGTCAAGTCTACTTACCATATAGTGATTTGTTTAGGCCAACATAAGCGTTCCAGCGACAGCGAAACTGGTTCTAATCCAGATAACGACTATACATATATAAGGGTGGATATAATTCCTCAACTCAAGTATAAGAGTCCTAGCCCGGGTATCTCCAGCACACACATATATATATATATATATATATATATATATATATATATATGCATGGATGGAGTTATCATAACAACAACAACAACAATATTACAACAACAACAACAAACCAACACCCACTGATTGGAAACGTAAATTGGGTGATTATCGAGTTAGCTTTGACCGGATTATACCGGCATTTGGAAAAAAAAAGTGATATCGCAGAAAAATATCCCGCCAGAAATGCATACTATGTGCATAAAGGTCTCTTCTGTCAAACAATTTAAAAAAATAACTTTAGGATGCCCACGTATTCCGACACACGATAGGTGGTGAAATGGCGAAATATATTTAGCAAATTTAATTTTTTGGCCGCCATATTGGATTTTGGTGACGAATTTTTGGCAAATTTGTAAGGGTGGTATATTAGCATAATTAATGGAGTGAAAAACAATACCACGCATTATTAATTAGCTATAGGTTATCGGCCGCAATAAGTAGAACGCTGCCCGCATCACAAGTAACAAAAAGTCGGCCAATAAGTGAAAAAAGTCGGCTTATAAGTAGAAAGACGGCCAATAAGTCAACGGTAACGTAAATGTGTATTTAACTCGATCGGCAAAAGATAGATTAAAGTTGCTTTCGGGTGAATTGCGGTACGGAATGTCACTGGTTGTGGGAGTAAATATCCTGGATGAACTAAATGTATCCGTATCAATTAAGTCCGGGAGCTAATAGGGGTACCCTTGCACCCCCTGGGACTTAACTTCACCCCAATCATTATGTTCCTTATTATGTCCTTCAACTTTTAAGCAATGTTAACAAGAAACAAAAGTGGCCTTTTAGACTCCAGACAGGATGGCGTCCATCATGGCCGCCGTTTTTCAGACCAGACCCTAAGTCAGTTTTATGCAAATTATAGCGGGAAAATCTAATAAATTGTGTACAAATGTATATATTTTCGTGAAGCTAAGACATAATGACACTTTTTTGGGCCACAATCGAAACTCACCATCCAAAATGGCCGCCAAAATGGCCGCCGGAAGTTGAAAATATGACATTTTTTCACAAATATCTTCTAGATCAATTCATGCTGTTTGGAACTGGTTGAGTAATATTACTTTTTTTTGTGTTTTGTATATTAACTGATCATTGGAGCAATTAAATGTGCAATTAATGGGGTCCTAGCCCCTTCCGATTCCTCACAAATTCGATTTTACAGAACGCGGTACAAAATTTTACAAAAAAATCACAATTGGGATTCTAATCATATTTCAAAAAGAAATGAAAAGAACATTGTAATATAAGTGAGGCATATCATTACCTATGAATATTCCAACTCTCTGGAACCAAAAATATTACCTTGGCTCAAAATGGCTGCGAAAATGGCCGCCAAAACATGGAAAATGGTAAATATTGCTCCAGGGTGTCCTGCAATCGCTTACAAGTTGTGGGTGGTGTATACAATTGGCTAATCTGTATTCTATACATTGCATACTAACATGTCTGATGCACCATGGATCATTTTTACTATTGTCACCATTGGCATCACCAGAAATATTGGATTTTTCTCTCACAAACTTGACACAAATATTTCACTTTTCAGGGTTCGACCATTTGTTCAAGTAAAATGCAACTATCTTTGGTATCAAAGGTGTTTATTGTTTTGGTCTATCTTAAATGTGTCACACTACGGTGTTTATAGACTAATTGCTCAAGATGGGTTCCAAAATGGCAACCAAATTTGTAAAAAGTTAAAAGTTAACATATCCCGAACATTATTCTCTGCGTTATCCGAAAAAAGGTAGCAAATTGTGACTCACTTGGTTATTCTACGTGTTAGTTAATTAACTGACAACTATGTTCTATTATGTTTGTCCCAGTTCCGTACGGGGCATGACAAATTCATTTTCCTGGATTGACTCTATGGTCATGGGTATGGCGAATAGGTATACATGTAGTGGCTGTATGGTCCATGGTGAGGTGATTATGTATACAATGAGTGACTGTATGATCGTGAATGTAGTGAATATGTATACATAGCGTGACTATATGGTTATGTGTCAGGTGTAGGTGTATACCTGGTGTTCGTGCATGGTGACTCGTGGCTGTATCGTCATTTGTGGTATGTACGGGTATAACCAAGTATGGCTGTATGATCAGGTGTATGTGTATAAAGTGGGTGAATATGCTGTCATTTGTGTGGTGTTTATGTATATATGGAGTGACTGGGGAAAGGAGTGGGTTGTACATGTGTACATTGGGTGGCTATCGCTTTCCACAATAACTCAAGGATATGTTAATCAATAGAGGGGTCATGCCAGAGAGTCATATCATGGAAAGCGATAGCCACCCATTATCACACAGTCATTACATATATGCATAAACACCACAGACATAACAATATAGTGACCCACTGTATACATGTACACCTGACACATGACCACGGCTGACCATACAGTCACGCGTCACAATGCAGGCAGACCGGTATACTCCTAAACATGATCCATAACCGTATAGTCACTCCTTGTATACCCATTCATCTCACCATTGGCCATAAGGTCATCGCCTGTATACCTATTCTCCAAACGCATGGTCAAATAGACAATCAATAAAGTCACTCCGGTATACAAAAGCACATCACCAATGGCCATATAACCACTCGCTTCATAAACATACCCTCACTCATGTCACCTGGTATACTCCTTCACCTGACCTATGGCCATATATTCACGCCGTGTGTACCTATTGAAAACATTCATACATGATCATGGTCAATCCATGTATACATATTCACCTCATCATTGGCCATGTCACTCCCTGTATCCCTATTTGTCACACCATAGCCGAATAGCCACTCAAAATATACTAATACACCCCAGCCATGTCAGTATAGTCACTCCATGTATGCATATGCACCTCATCCATGGCCATATAACCACTCGCTATATACACATATCCCTCGCCCATGACAATAAAGCAACACGTGTGTATACTGGTATAACCTTCACATGACCATACCGCCACGAGTCACCAAACAGGAACACCAGGTATACTCAGACGCCTGACACATGACCATATAGTCACCCCCTGTATAGATGTTCATTACATCTATGATCATACAGTCACTACTTGTATACATACATGTACTCATCTCACCATTAATCATACATTCACTACCTGTATACCTATTCGACACACATATTTATATAACCACTCGATATACATATGCAGCCCACCCTAGACCATAGATTCACTCCAGGTATACATGTAAACCTAACTAATGGCCATTCAGCCCTTCCAGATATACAAAAAAAACCTGCACACACGACAACTCAAACAATCCATACTTGCATATACACCCCACACATGGCAATTCACTGTATAATCATACACGCCATCCATGATAATACAGCTAAGCCCAATACACCCACCAATGATAATACATCCAAGAGAAATATAAATACACATCTCACCGTTACCACACTGATACTCCCTATATACCCACACGCTCGATAATGTCCACCCAGCTTACTCCAGATATTCATATTCAACCATGACCGTACAGTCATTCCATGTATACCTATACACATTATCCGTAAACATAAAATCACTCCCTATTTATCCACACACCCCGTCCATGATCATACAGACAACACATGTACATCCCATCCATGACATTACAGTCACTCCATATATACATAATCAACACATAGATGACCATGTAGCTATATCCATACACCACACCAATGACCATACAGGCACACCGGGTGCACCCGTACTGGATATACACAATCATACACCACACAGTCATGCATACCGATTCACCTCACACCTGACCATGACCTCTCCCTGTATACCTAGATGCATCTTCCCATGGACAACCCACTCATAACCATAGTCAATAATTGTATACCTACTCACATCAGTCATGACATACAATAACTCCCTGTATACCTATTCACCTCACATGTGATCATAAAGTAACTCCCTTGCTACGATCTTGGCATCCACACTGTATCATGTTGACATTTATTGTTATCATAATGGACCAGAATAGCGAAAGATTATGGTCCATCTCAGTTCTGTCTCAAAGTTCTCCCAATTTCCTTTCAATAAATATGGCCAAAATCACAAAAGAGATTCTCGGCAAAATTACATACTTTAAAATGAATTTGTCATGCCCCATACGGAACTGGGACAACCAGAATAGAACATGTAGTTGTCAGTTAATTAACTAACACGTATAATAACCAAGTGAGTCACAATTTGCTACCTTTTCGGATAATGCAGAGAATGTTCGGGATATATGTAAAAAATTTACATTTTACAAATTTGGTTGCCATTCTGGAACCCATCTTGAACAATTTGGTCTATAAACACCGTAGTGTGACACATTTAAGATAGACCAAAACAATAAACATCTTTCAATCCGAAGATAGTTATATTTTACCTGAAAAAATGGTCCAAACCTGAAAAGTTAATTTTTGCCAATATTTATGTCAAGTTTTTGAGAGAAAAGTCCAATATTTTTGACGATGTCAGTGATGACAATAGCCGATCTTTAGCGAGGCTGGAATCAAATTTAGTGGACGAGATTCATAAATTTCGTATATAATTGCGACGACTTTGAGATCCATTTTTATCACATAATCACATTTTAGAAACGACTGGGGTTAAAACAAAATTTATATTGATTATTTTATCACAAACAAAGAGCAAGTAAAGACACCTTCAAGAAAACATACAGTTCCATTATAAAAGATTGTTCAACCGCCCTTATCACCCGTATTTATCTCACAGTCAACAATAAATAACCCAGCACAAATCGAAGATCATAATAATAATCTAATTAACATAATAATAATGTTCCGGCATTGCCATCGACATCATTGCGCTAAGCTCTTACGTCACTGCGTATGCTGATAATACATATGTATCTTACTAAACATATGCGGTGGGGTTTAGGCGCTAATTTTGTCATAAATGAAGATTACTGGTCGCTTTAAATGCAAAATAATTATTATCATATCCGGATGTCAGAGGTGAATTCTTATTTGGGCGTCAAATCAAATGCACCTCAAGTACAATTTTTTACCTAACCGATGGCAGAGGTGAATTCGTGTCTGTGCTTCAAATCAAATATGACGAATGAAAACAAGACAAACACACTTCATCTTTCATTTAAGTTTATATTCCGCTTGAATTTTAAGACTCTCCAGATTATAAATTCTCGAATAATATGACGAATGAAAACAAGAAACTTCATCTTTCATTTAACTTAATATTCCACTTGAATTTTAAGACTGTCCAGATAATCAAATCTCACTAATAGAACCTCATCATCAGACATTCGCCCATATGTTCTTGTCGAGTTATTTACATTTGTTGTACACGCCCATATATACCATGAGTGTGATCGCTCACAGTCGTGATAGAGCATGATGCACATCGTGTTCCATTTGAGAAACCAGATGACAGACACGCAACCGTAATGACATCAATGCAATAATTTAAAGGGGCTTTTAGCAAGCAGTGACAATTCGCTTGTTTCCGATGCTTGGGTAAGATAATTCCTGTCGAGCTTAATGGTGTTATTGAGATGGAACCACTGAGATGTTCCATATATAATGGCTAAGAATAAAGCACTTATTGCATAACACAATGTGGACTACACAAGAACTCAATACTCTAAGCCGTGCAAGTATACATGTAACTGCTCCTAATTTTGATGAGATAATGAACGCATGGAGGGTGGTAGTAGTGCAGGTAATCTTTTTAGGAAATTACGGTGGGCCATGTCTAGATATATTGATCTGATGAAACTGCACGATAGATGTTGTCAGGGAGAGCGGAGATTCATGGCATGATACATTACAAAGTGTGCCTCAATCCTATAGTATTATCTTATACAATAAACTACGATTAAATTAATGTACTCCTTCTCTCTGACATTTCGTAGTACATATGGACAACGATTGCCACTTTGAACACCCCATAGAGGTATCGTGGCCTTGGTGGCCATCTTGAATTTGCACTCGTATTTCTGCATTTCATATATATCCGGGCTCATACATTGGAACAAATGGTCAATGGACATATTGTATATGCAGTATCTTTATCTATTTAGTTTATTTTGGTGATATGTGTTAGCAATTTATTAGCACAATCATGATATATCAGACCGTCTTATGGCCACATTTGAAAGGGTCGCACGACCACTGACTCTTTTGTGCACATATTCACACAATATATCCACCAAACAATTATCTAAGTCGAGACAATATTGTTCTGTCTGAAAACCAAAGCCGATACAACGACACAACGACCAAAGATTTAACTTTGTTTGAAAGGATATGACTTCAAACTATCCACCTCAGATATCGTTTTCCAGTATTTGAAGTAATCATAAGCCCACCACCTCCCCTAGCTATGTATTTGTTTGTTATCAGTCGGACTATGGGCGACCAACCAGCTGGACCATCGGAGCCGAATCAATTGAGCATAGCAGTGTCATGGGATATAATGTGCCGTTGGCGTCAGGTGTCTTAATATGGCATTAATAATTAATTTAGCTAAATAATTAATTATATACAAAAAATGGATTGAATCGTCGTTGAACATTGATCCACAAGGGTAAATTCACATGAGGAGTGTCGTGAAATAGGTGCGTTGACCTTTCTACTTTTGGTAAAATTATGTTCTGTAATGGTCATCATTTGGAAACTTTCCAACTTTAGGGGGGTCTGGTTTAAGGTGACGTTTACACATAGCCGGTGAAGCCGTTACCCGGCGAACCCGTTACCCGGCGAAGGTTGGGCAGAGTGTTTACACATCGCCGGCGAAGATACGCATATATGCATGTGTCTCCTTTACTTGTTAATAGTTTTCGTTTTAGTTCTCACTGAACTGCAATATGATATTGCTGTACACCTGTAAACATCTAGCCGCTTCCTGTTAGAGATATGGTTGGGCAGTATAGTGAAATGAAACTTTTTAGAAATGGTAATGCTGAAATTATTAATATCCAACTCAAACTTTCAGGTATTGCTATTGGTAATTTTATAGATATTTAAAAAACATTGTTAATGGTTTGTTTGGATTCATATACAGCCTGTGAAGTGAGTGTCGCACCAAAAGCATGGCCATTGTCAGTTTTGAGATCTTTTCGTCGCATACATCTACAAATTGGTGTCTAATCATTCGGATTGGATTTTATATTATATATATAAGTTTCAACATCGCGAATCAAATGTGACACATTTTCCGTTTGCACATTATACAATAAAATAGGTTTTTCATTTTACTCGGGCGTTCACCATGTCCATGTATATAGGGCCGTGGCGATGGGGTGTCTCGTCCCAACTTTAATCAAAATATTCAAAAGCTGGAAATTTCATTCCTGACACGGCAATAGTTGGACATTTGACACCAGCAATATGTTGAAATTGTTCTCGTAGTTTTATTTTCAACAATTTGTTATTGGTGATTTCTTTAGGCAACATTTGCTTATTTTTTTACCAAATTGTTGGACTGAAATGACCATCAGTTGGAAATGATCCAACCTTATTAGAGGTGCGTCAAGTTTGGAAAATGTCCAACAATTGGAAATATTAAGGCTGAATGCTAGGGTTTTGCAATTTTCAGGGTTCAGATTAAAAATAATTCTCACACCTGCCATAACCACGGTAGGTCGATAAATTCCAAAGATGAACAGTCCCACACTCAGATTTAGATTATTGAACTAATTGTCCATTAAGTTTGAATCCATAGAAACGTGCCATCCCATTTCCTCCATATATATATGGACATACATGTACATGAATTAATTCCCTCGAATGCGCAACAAATGTACCATGCACATGCAGAGTACGTGTACCATCATCGGTTAGTATTTATAATAATAGCTTATAACCAAGGTGTGTGACCACCGACCTGACAGCTGATTAGAGACAATCAAACTGGCACACTGACCAATATATACACAGGTGAAAAGCGGGCTGGTCTATCAGCGATTACACAATAATATTGTTCGAGTTAATTGTTGAAAGGAAATCACCCATGACGACATGACCCCAGATAAACATCTAACTTAACCACAGAGCGAATTAGAATCCATACGACAATCAGGTGCTTGTACTAAATCATTTTATCCAAAAGTTGAAAACCGTATAGCTGAGTATCCGGATAGCCGGCGAAGTATAAACACTCTATTGTTATCGCTGCCGGCTAAAGCGAATGCGATCTTCGCCGGGTAATGTATAAACACCCCCTAAGTGGGTTCAGTTATTTCAAGGTGGACACCCCAAATGGACTCCCTCTTACCACCTCCCTGTATATAAATTTAGTGTTTAATTTGTATTATATATAAATGACGGAGGGGTGGGGCAATTTCAATTCTCCCCAGAATTAAGATTTGTTTTATCTTTAGTAAGGAGATTTTCATTTAGATTCCTCGTGGGCGTGGCGTCAGGGGTTTTGAGGCGGTGCATGGATCGCCAACCAACTTTTACCTGTTCAATAGTCGGAATTTTAAGAACAACTATTTGCTGAAATTTCTAATAATTTGGTCTCACAACCTGTAATTGGTGTGAAATTTGTTATTTTGGACCAAAAGTCTAATATTTCTTACTTTCTAAATGTGTGGACTAAACAATATCATCAGTTGGGAAAACAATCTAAAAAGTTGGAAATTTCGCGCCATTAGTTGGAAACTTCCAACCCAAGACTGGTGCTAATAGAATTTCACAGAATTGGGAAACCTCGCTTCAAGGGGAGCGCAGTTGTTGATACCAAAGTGGACACAGAGTTCCCCAACGGTGAAACTATATCCACGTCGCCCGACCCCTTCTCTGTTGCCTCTATATAGCACCCTTCCTGAGTTCCGGTCGCGCTTGTAATAGGAGGCAAAGAAATACCGCGATCACCAATGATTGATGTTCTTTGTGCTGTATTCTCAATTCTCCAATAATGATAACACTACCTGACACTACATGCATTTTTGCCATCAAGCAGCGCCATATACACTATGATCGTGATAAAATGACAACTTATGTACATTTACTATAAATGTCCCTTATGAAAACCATGCAAGATGCCAATGTTTTATAATATGCATGATTTTATAGCTGGTTCTTAAATATATTTTCACCATAATATAATATGCATTTCTTTCTATCCTGTTCTGCCAATATAAAACACTTAAATATTTTAAACAAACAATTAGAGCTGACCCGGCCGACAAACATCAGTTTGGCTAGAATTACCAGCACACGCTCCATAATCCTGTACATAAATTACAACGTGACCCCTTTGCATTGGTCATACATGAATCGATACTACATTACATTACACCCCCCACTCATCGTTATGACGAACGGCGAATTCAATATTTTTCGGCTACTCTACAATAAACGCTGAAAAATATCATTATTATAATCTTGTAATCTCTTAATGTTCGTTTATATCGAAGTGGGTTAGTAAGTATTCCCCAGTTATTGTTAAGATAATCACCAGCTATTGTTGTCAGTGTGGATAGTCTAGATAATATGGAAGGGAGAACAATAGAAAACATGTAGCTGTGGTTTAATCAATAATAACTTCTCAACCTTGTGATTATTCAGGAGTAGTTCTTTTTAGAGCGCCAACAGTTTGACGAACATAAGCGGTCATATTCACCAGCACGAACTACTTCATGAACGGTGGTTCATACTGATTGAGGCTCCACATCCAGGGTACACGCGGTCGCTAATCGGATTGACACCGCCGCAGTAGGATTATTTAACCAAGGGGATTTGACAATGTGTGCCGCTGTAAACTTTAGTGAAAATAACACTGCGTAGAACCGCTACGAAATAAACCACCTGGTTTACCAAATAGCCTTTCTTGTGAATATGACTGAAGATGACAAATCGCTCAAACAAACTCTGGTTACCTGACTGAGTGTATGGATGAAAATTAGACGGTATTCCGTATGTTGATAGGTGATGGTATGGTCTTTGTGTGATGTCAGTTG
The DNA here is from genome assembly GCA_032622095.1 of Siphonodentalium dalli. Lineage (NCBI taxonomy): Eukaryota > Metazoa > Mollusca > Scaphopoda > Gadilida > Siphonodentaliidae > Siphonodentalium > Siphonodentalium dalli. The sequence goes on from CP136064.1 coordinate 163,561,437, forward strand.
TAAAAGTTCCGCTGCAAAATATCGGTTTTATTGAACATTTTGGCCTTTGGGATTTGGTGTGTCTGATAAAGCGATAAATATTCAGACCAGTCTGACTGCAGTACAGTCTGTTATTCCGCAGGTCGGCTATTTCGAAGGTCCGCTATTCCGAAGGTCCGTTATTCCGACGGTCCGCTATTCCGAAGGTCCGCTAAACAGAAGGTCCCCATAGGGAGCCTCGCATATATAAGAGAATACATTGGCTTAACAATATTTGCCTTGACCTTGTAAGCCAGTGCATTCTCGTATATGTGCGCGGATCCCAATGTGAGTACAGTATATTAATGCTTTACCAGCGCAGCTCCCGTCTTGAAAGGGATAATTGACGTTCCGTCGGAATTACTTCGGCCCCGGCAACTGGAAGCGATCCAAGCTGCATGCAAGGCAGAGTTCAGTACCCTCGCAACGAAAGCTCTGCCAGCGAACCAATCACTGCTATGCGTTCCTCTGTTAGCGAACAAGACACTGCCATGCGTTACGGAGCGCGGAGCATAGCAAAGGGACACAACTGTGTGGGGATTGATCACACATATGCATGGCCGAATGGTTAAAACAAAATAATTATTCTTGAATTCCTTGTATACCCTACAAACGTTATTGGCAAATTCAAGGTTAAATTGAAAACGTCGTAAAGTTGCTTAATTGGGGTGATCATTGATTTTTCTCATAGTATAGATTCATATTTTACACTTCGAGCAGATTCAGATGAGAGCTTATATTGATCTCAGTTTGAAAGAATTATGGGTGATGTAACATGTATGTTTAAAATCTGTGCACGTATCTATAATGGCAGTTTGCAATGGGACATCGTGGGATACATGTATTATACAGAAACAATGGTGGGGCCATGGTGGAGAAGTTGGGAAGGGGGGGGGGGGTAGCGGGGCGTGTGCCCACCAACACAGATAAATCCGATATTAAACCTATGATTATTACACAACAAACGCTTTCAGTATGCTGCAAAATAGCTCCCATAGGCTCCAATACTGAACAATTTCCCCTGGGTATCGCCTTACCCTTGAACCACCACCAATAGGACGAAGACGCCTCTCACATGCTTGCTTCCACATTGATAGGAAATTAATTTGTTTCACAATCGTTTGTCTTGAAAGTGGGCATATGTTGGAATATATGTCATATGTTAATTGAAATATATGTCATCCATGTCATCCATATATGGCCGCGGATACCTATTGGCTTGTAAGTGGAAAGTATTTGAGATTTTTAACTTTAAGTTATGAGATTGATTTTGGAGATCCTTGCAACCATTCACAAACGTATCCAGCAGGCTCCAAAATGATTAAATCACGTTCGGAATTTCGAATTTATTTTTTTTATAAGGGATTGTGAATTGAACTTTGGACCAAACGCCACGGTCACGAGTCCCACGCATTCAGTGACGCGTCGTTTACCCAAAAAACACTCAAAATACATTATCTTTGTACGGCAGCGAAGTTGTTGGTGCTAAGATTTTCTTTTTCTCCTTTTCAATAAGTTGCAAAATTTAGTTATTATATTATTATATATATAATTGCCTCACGAAACCAACACGCGTTTGTCGAGTAAAATTGTTTAGAGCTTTGTTGAAATGCGAACCAGTTTGGATTGCATTACCATTGCCTCAAATTGACAGCCATTTTCAAACATAAAGACTACTTTTTGAGAAGAAGTTTGGAGTTTGGGATGATACCCGGGAAGATTTGAAAGGGCTGACAGCCCTCTCATACAACCCACTTTTTGAGAAGGCTTTGTTCGATGTATTTATGTCGCTTTAGGGGAATAATCACCGGCATGGTCGCAACAGCCGCCATTTTGAGTGGAAAACTCATGTGTGAACTGGACACGGATTAATAGTGAACTGGACCAAAAATCGACAGCGGAGTGTGTTCCGCGGAGCAATTTCTACCCCGTAATGACGACATGGCACACGCTTCACATTACAAATTCCACGCTAGAAACTTCTGATTCGTTCCGACGAACTGTTGCCGCGAATAATCGCGGGTTATGGGTGGCTGATATAAACCACACAGAACGGTTACTTCAATGGCCCTGCGGGGATTACAATGGTACTCCGCCGATTATCTATTGAACAGGGATAGCCATCATATAGGCAATCGCTAGTAAACGACCAAAACTGTTTGTTACGACTCGGAGGGAATGATACTGTAGGGAAAAAGACGTTTTGATCTTCGCCGCTAAACAAAGTGTGATCAATTCTCATGATCGATTTGTCATTAATTGTGAACAACTACAAAGAAGACGTATTAATCTTGGCCGCTGGTCAAAGTGTTATCATTTATCAACAGCGAATTGGTATTAATTGTGAATAACTACAAAGAAGATGTAATGAATATGAATGAGAGAAATCGTCTATAGTTATCATGATATGGGATAATGTTGCCGGACAGTCGCACAACAAAGACAAACCATAGTCTACAGCGTGACACCATATACAGAATCCACCATTACAATCCCATTTCTATGGAAGACGGGTCATTCCTTTCTCTTATATAATATTTGTATTATTATAAATGCGAATTAAATGGGATACCTTGAGAATGATTGCAAGTACATTGATCAATACTGGTTATACAAGAAACGCCGGGGTAAATGGCCACGCCCAGCGATGAGCGACGGGCCACATCAGCGGTGAGAGATGAGCAATGGTAAGTGTGTTCATATGCGCCTCATAATATACATGGGTGGTCAATTAAATGTTATAATTATATATATCTATATTTGCGAATGTTTGGCTGTCTGTCTGTTCTATACAAATTCACAAGGCACAATCTATATGGAAACAAAGGGGTCTAACAAAGGTGACTTTTTACGAGGAAGATAATGTTCTGGTTAGAAACAAGGGGAGGGACAGCACAAAATGTTGTCGCCGATTTCCACCAAACTTATACATAATCATCTCCATGATATAAGGATTCAAATGATGTGGTTTCAATATGTCACATATGGCGCCGTTTGAGTCAGGGTGCACAGCAGGGGAGATGGGCACCACAATTGATCAAACTATTTTAGCGCCGATTTACACCACATTGATACACATTCATGTACATGATATGAGGACTCTAATGTTTGATTCAAATATGTCGATAGTGTCGCCGTTCTATCCAGGGATGCACTGAAGTTGCATGGGCACCACAATTAATAAAACAAGTTTTAGAGCCGATTTCCACCCAAATGTTACATAATCATCTACATGCTATGGCGCCATTCGAGTCAGTGGTGCACGGAGGCGGAGAGGGGCACCAAAATTGATAATAATAACCTATTCTTAGCATCGATTTCCACCAAATTCATACATAGACTTCTCCATGATACGAGGAAACTAAACGTGTGATTTAAAGACGACAATTTGTTTTGTTGCTGATTGCCACCAAACATACATAATCATCTCCATGCTATCATGAGTCTAATGGTGTGGTTTAAAGATGTCAAAAGTGGCGCTGATTAAATTCATACACGTTCTTCTCCAATGATATGAGGAATAAAATCATGTGGGTTAAAGACGCCTCATTTGGTACCGTTTGGGTCAGGGGTGGAGAGAGGAGGGACACATCCATTCGTAAGAATATTTTTGTCGCCGATATCCACCAACTTATTTATAGTCATCTCCATAATTCGTTTTAAGGAGTTTTTGGTGTTCAGATTTCACAATCTCGACATTTGGTGACTTAATTAAGTCACTTGAACAATTATATCTTCTCAACTGTCATATTTATATGGGGACTGGAATCAGGGCATTCATATAGTGAGCTAGCAAACACAGATAAACAGAAGAAAGCATTAACAGTATATTTATCATTCTATTTAACATATACATATATTCTTGCAAAATGAGGGACATTGAACCACAACAGGATGGCATGTTAGAATGGCGCATGTACTATAACACAATTGAGTGTCTCCCATTCAAGATATATTCCACAAAAAAGATACAAGTTGTCAAGAGATGTGGAAATGTATAGAAAGCCTGTTCAAAAATATTGGTCACAGATTGCACTCAAAATATAGTTCCTTCTGCGATAAAATAAAACAGTCAATAGCACATGACAGTAGTATGAGGGGCTCGTTAGGTTCAATCGTAAAATTGGACATAACTGTATTTTGAGTATGTTAGTACTATAGTCTACTATATAATGTGAGACTTCCGTATATATATGGATGTGTGTGTGTATATGTGTACTTCATGGAATCCAAAACGCGTGTTCAGATTAAGCTCAAATTTCGTATATAAGTGTAAAATCACTCCGACACGGCCGTGGTCGCGTTTTGGAGAAGCTCAGAGCACCGTTTCTCCAATCCCAAATCACCGCAATCGGCACTTCGGGGTTAATAGCGTTGATATATAAAGAGCGTTCGTTTTCCGCAGTGTCTATATAAAGAGCGTCGTTTTCGCTATCTACTTATCTGTATGACGGGAGTCTGTAGCCTGTCGCTCGAAATATTATGCAGAGACATTTCACGACGGGAAGCATTTGTTTTCAATTCAATGCAATGTTATCGCTCGAGCGTTGTTTGTCGTTCCTAGGAAGAGGGGATTTCTACGGGTAAATTTCGTTTCGCTATCTACTTATCTGTATGACGGGAGTCTGTAGCCTGTCGCTCGAAATATTATGCAGAGACATTTCACGACGGGAAGCGTTTGTTTTCAATTCAATGCAATGTTATCGCTCGAGCGTTGTCTGTCGTTCCTAGGAAGTGGGGATTTCTACGGGTAAATTTTTCTGCCAGAAAAAAAAACAATTTAATTAAAACAATTTAAAATTTAAAAAATTTAAAAATAAAAAAACAATTCAGAAAAAAAAAATATTAAATTTAAAAAACATTAAATTCATATTAAAAAATAAAAAACAAAAATAAATAAAAACAAAATAATTAAAAAAATGTCATTTCTGACGAAATTTGGTACAAATGCAGCACAAGTGTCTCGGAACCTGTTGCAATTGCTTTTTCGAACAAAGCCATGGGACGAATGCCGCCAGTGGCGGGTTAACCTGCTAGTACTATATATTTGAGAATCGTTGATAAAAATGGGCGTAAGAAAATTTTCGATAGAGCAGGGCGTCATATTTGAGCGTCATGTGTGTGTGTGTATATTTTTGACTAACAATTTAAGGTGGTTCATCGTGTATAAGTGTGAAGTTGTTTTTTTTTTGTAATCTCGGCCGACTATAGCGTGTCTGAAGCATCAACTAAGTAATCTCAGCTTAAGATGGCTTAACCAAATTATTCATAGAGCAGGTCGTCATATTTGAGCGTCATGTGGGTGTGTGTATATTTTTGACTAACAAGTTGGTTCATCGTGTATAAGTGTGAAGTTGCTTTTTTTGTGAACTTGTAATCTCGGCCGACTATTGTGATTAAATGTCTGAAGCATCAACCAAATAATCTCAGCTTAAGACGGCTTAACCAAATTATTTGCGTAAAGATTCAGACACACATACATCTTACTGAAATAATCACGGCCAACTATTGTGATTAAATGTCTGACACATCAACCGAATAATTTGGTTAAGTCGGCTTAACCAAATTATTTGCGTAAAGATTCAGACACACATACATCTTACTGTATTTTGAGCAACAGATGAATATTCCTACCTACTGGATAGTGTGTATTCATCGAAGTAATGTCTGATGATTCTGTCAACTGGGATTACAAATGAACACTTTAAATATTGTATATCCTACCATATGTGAACTTGAATTATGTCATCACCAATAAATGCATGTATAATCGATTATCTTTTCAATAACAATATCTCTCTGGGTTCTATCGTGGTAAAAATCTTTTACAATTTATTGACAAGAGATTTTCCACTCAATGTTTGTCACAGACCTACGTCATAATACCCCCTCCCCAGCAACCCCTCCTACCCCTACCCCCAACCACCTTCCCATCTCACATCACTTACCCGCACCTATTCATGCGCATATATATTGTACAATGTGTACGTGTCGGAGCACAAGACATCCAAATAAGGAGTATTACCTCATAGTAAAGCAACGCTCTTTATTCATCTTTCAACATAAATGACACACGTGCATTATCGCGAATTATTGGAAAAGCGTACGTTTATAGAGTTATTGTTCTTAGAACGAGAATCGTTAGTCGGTTATTTAAAAAAAGCGTTGCTAAAAAGGGGGCGAGGACCCCGCCCCACCCTGTTTTAGGGGTTTTTTTTTGTACTTGGATGATGTGTCAGCGAGCCATTTTTCATAATGCCAACCTCGGGATGACAACGTCGTAGAGCGGTGTTATAATAATGAACGAATTTCATAAGCCTATTATCCCTGTAGTTTCCCTAGTGTACAACTTCCTGTTGATAATACACGAATGAAGAGTGTTTGATTCATACGAAATTACTACATGAATGAACTGAAATTTATATTTCACATCTTCCCAACAACATGCTGTCATAGGCTGGATACTTCGATGCAGCGCATAAAGCGATAGCAATGTGGAACGGGTAGATGTGTCACATTGACCGGTAACATTTCACTACGATTTTCTCACTCAAAGGTTGGTTAATTCAATGAAATTCCACTTAGCTATGCGTTAATCTATTTATTGAAGATTTCATGGGCAAATATCATAGATAAAGTTGTCATTTTAAACCCAAGTTTTATATTCAAATTATCGAGGCAGCTTCTAGCATTAAATCCATGGATGTTTTAAAGTTGCAGTAGGTAACCATTATGACCGCGTTAATTGCTTTCGACGTTTGGGTATACTGAACAATGGTAAAATCTGTCCCGTATTAACGTCATTGTCAATTCAGATCAGAAGTCCGTATGTTTGATAACTTTATGTAGGTGAAATAGTCTGCCGGAAAAGCACTGTGTAGACAGGGAATCAACAGGTCTTGTCGGTAAGAGAGTCAGACGAGAAGTGAAGTCTCGGCTATTAAAACATAGTAATGCGATAGCGAACATCAAACGAGTCTGCGCACGCATATCTGTCAAAAGATACAATAGCAGTCATTGGTCAATTTATCCACGGTGTCAGCTCAGTACACAATCGGCACGAAGCCGGAGGTCAACTCAGTACACAATCGATTTCATCATGTCACCAGGTTACACATATCTATATAATAGTGTTCATATTGAAATCACTCATAATTGCATTGACATTTGGATAGGTAGGTTGTATTGTAGCCAATGTGATAAATTTGTATCCAGTACAAACAACACGAAGAGACGCAGTGAACGACAGCCTTAACTAGTGAACTAGTCCACCACTTTTACCTTGTTTCTGTTCTATATAAATATAGGTGCATAGAAGAACGCTCGATTTCACTGATTATATAGGAAAATGAAGTATCAGTGTGAAGAGTGCTTAAGTGTCTATGCCTGGCAAGATAGTTTGAAGCGTCATATCAAAGTTAAACACACGCCTTCAGAACAACAACAACAACAACAGTATTATCAGCCACAACAACAACAACAACAGCAGTATCATCAGTCACAACAACAACAACAACAACACCACCACCAACAACAACAACAACAGCAACAGCAACAACAACACCACCAACAACAGCAACAGCAACAACACCAACAACAGCAACCAAGCAACATAACGTCCTGCTTTGATGATCCAATGGCCAAAATCCAGGAAGTTTTTATTTTCAAGCATCCATTCACGGCATGCGTAAGTGGACCGACATCTAGTGGGAAGACGTACTTCGTGAAAACCTTGCTACAAAAGTCTGGTATAAAAATCTAGTTATACTCGATGACTTGATGCAAACTTCATCAAAAGACCAGAGAGTTAATGATTTGCATTCCGAAGGAAGTCACCATTTGAACTTATCTTTGATAAGTTTGAACCAGAATTTCTACTGCAACAAAGACCCTACGCAACGACGAAATTGTCAATATTTGGTATTGTTCAATAACTCATCGACAAGAGTTTAATTTCAACATTATCGAGACAGATGTATCCTGAATGCCCTCAGCGTATGATGCGAGATTTTTCGGAAGCGACGAGTGATCCGTACGGTTACCTACTGGTGGATTTAAAAGTCGCAACCCCAGACACATTACGTCTGCGACAGAATGTACTAAAAGAGGACACGAACCAACATATGGGTGAATGGAATGGCATGAAATACGATGACAGAGAACACCCAGATGAACAGAATGGGATGATATATTATGCCAACAATATTCAGGGTCAACATAATAAGATGAAATACGATGACAGAGAACTCCCTGGTCAACAGAAGGGCATAGCATATAATTATATTGTGCCCCAGGGTCAACATAATGGCTATACTAAGGACATAAGGCCACCTGGTGAGCTCGATGAAATTAATAAGAAGAACCGTCAAAACATAGACATTCGAGAAGACATGTCGTACCCTTGTAATGACTGCGGGCTTTTGTTCGAAGATCATTATGATGTTCAGAGACACGTAAAAAAAACTGGTGTAAAGAAAATAACTTAAAACGAAAATTAACTGAGGACATGGATGATAGTCAGAATAAGAAAATTAAATTGAATGAAGATGAATACTTCAAAAGTTTGTGTGATGAGAGTAGAGATAAAACACATGAGGAATGTAGTGATAAAGTGGAAACGTATACGGAAAATGGCTCAACAGAAAAAGAAGCAAATGTATAAGCTGACAAGGACCATAAAAGTAAAGATATGAAGCAATTTATGAATGGTTATGCTAGGAAAATATTAGCCAAACGATACAATAGCAGTCATTGGTCAATCTATCCACGGTGTCACAAGTCAACACATATTTGAATAATGGTTATGAAGATCGTGATGCAGTGAAAATGTCAATATTAAAGTACAAACCGATGCTAGAAAAATTCATGGACGAAACAAATGACACTTCTGACGAAAGTGATGACAATTTGGACGAAAGTGACAGTGATGACAAAGCCGGTGAAAGTGACCAAACACGGATATAATAATGAATGGGCTGTGGATGAAGCGATGAGAAAATTCAAGAAACTCCTAGAAATACGTTTAACGTTCGAAGATTCAGACAATGATTAAATTTCAATAAACTTTATCAACATGATATTCTCGTTTTCGTTATATATCTATAAGCAGGGAGAGAGTGGGTGGATTATTGGGAATTGTAGAGTGAGAAACGATACGTATTGATAAATGGTACATTAAGAGCCCGAAAATTTGAACTTTAAATATTGTTCTGTGTCATTTTAACTTTCACCCACTGAGCGTGTATTGTTAACATTAATTCATAACGAGTGTCGTGTGTCCCTTTAGAGTGCATTGTGTTCCTTTAATATTCACACACCAATATTGCATCACGTTCCTTGCCTCGTGTCACTTTAACTCCTTGAGTGTATTGACCCCTTTAAATATGTCATAGCGTGGGTACATACAAGACAATATAACAGACAGATTTTACCATTGTTCAGTGTACCCAAACGTTGAAAGCAATTAACGCGGTCATAATGGTTACATACTGCAACTTTAAAACATCCATGGATCTAATGCTAGAAGCTGCCTCGATAATTTGAACATAAAACTTGGGTTTAAAATGACAACTTTATCTATGATATTTGCCCATGAAATCTTCAATAAATAGATTAACGCATAGCTAAGTGGAATTTCATTGAATTAACCAACCTTTGAGTGAGAAAATCGTAGTGAAAGGTTACCGGTCAATGTGACACATCTACCCGTTCCACATCGTTATCACTTTTATGCGCTGCATCGAAAGTATCCAGCCTATGTCAGCATGTTGTTGGGAAGATGTGAAATATAAATTTCAGTTCATTCATGTAGTAATTTCGTATGAATCAAACACTCTTCATTCGTGTATTATCAACATGAAGTTGTGCTATTTTTAAAGCAATCACGATGTGTAAAACTTTCATTAAATTACAATAACCCAATGCTGTGGTGTAACAGGTTTATGGTCAAATAACCCAGAGTGACTTAATTCACAATGAAGTACAATGCCACTCCACTACAGATGCGATATGTATTGTTTATCCAGAGCTTAAGTGTGTAAACATCACATTTTGCTCGTCACGCTATGACCATATATATATATATATATATATATACCTATATATATATATATATATATATATATATGTGTGTGCACACATGATACAATTCTAGTCATACCTGAGATTAAGTATATGTAAACATCGGATTTGCTCATCAGACGATAATCTGACAATATTTACGCATGGTAAATTTATATTCATGCGTAATGGTAAGGTTAAGGTAATGTTTTTTGTTATGGTCATGATTTTGTTACGGCCATGTTCTAGCATAGATCGATAAATAAGTTAAAGATTGTTAGAAGTTATATTCCACAGACAGTTCTATTGGTGATCGAATTTGATAACTATTTTGTTGGAACAACTAAGAGTGTTAGAGTAGCCTCCCTGTTATTTAAATAAAGAGCGTTTGTTTCGCTTATGTGTGATTGTGACTGTAACTAGGTTTATCAAGTATATAACATATAGCGCCATCATATAAAAGATGAAAGAAACATATCAACAGCTCTGTTTAGTCTGATATTCCCATGTTTTGCTTATGTGCGATTGTGACTGTAACTAGGTCTATCGAGTATATAACATATAGCGCCATCATATAAAAGATGAAAGAAACATATTAACAGCTTTGTTTAGTCTGATATTACGTATGTCTACGTGTGCACGTCTAACGTGTGACCTTTGGTGAAATAGTGCTACATTATGCTTAATAACTTCATCGTGATAGAGAGGTAATGAATAAACATTCCTTATTATTTACGTGAGAGTATAATGTCCAATTATTGCAAATAAAACATTGTGAACATATGTGGACACCCGATTGGCGCACTTACTGATCACGTGATAAGCTGCTAATATGTACAGATTACTTACTTTGGCGTAGGTGTGCATAGCTCGATAAACTGATAATATGTACAGGTGATCACACACGCAACCCTTGATGTTATATGAATAAACAACTCTGGTTATCAGCACAACACTAGGGAAACTACAGGGATAATAGGCATAGTAATTTTCGCTGTGAAATTCGTTCATTATTATAACACCGCTCTACGACGTTTTCATCCAGAGGTTGGCATTATGAAAAATGGCTCGCTGACACATCATCCAAGTACAAAACAAACCCCTAAAACAGGGTTGGGCGGGGTCCTCGCCCCCTTTTTAGCAACGCTTTTTAAAATAACCGACTAACGATTCTCGTTCTAAGAACAATAACTCTATAAACGTACGCTCTTCCAATAATTCGCGATAATGCACGTGTGTAATTTATGTTGAAAGATGAATAAAGAGCGTTGCTTTACTATGAGGTAATACTCCTTATTTGGTAGTCCAAGTCTTCTCGTACTAAAACCGGCTAAGATATTGGGATGGAGGTGCCGGTCTTTAGTCCAAGACCGCTTGTATACCAATCCTATGACACGATTTAAGCCCACGATCTGTGACGGGAATTTGTGGTGTATTTTACTCGATTTACCTAGCAAATCAATACATGATGCTATATACATCGGAAAGGCTTACATCTTATGGTCATAATGGTGTATAATAATCTAACTTTAATGTTAAATTACACATAGAATATTCCGGTTGATTGACACAAACATCGATTTGTTTATCTGTTTGTTTACGTTTTAACCGAAAGCCGAAGTGGTCCGAATAAGTTCGGCATAATCCGCTGTTTGTTCTGGGAATTCTACTTTCCGTTTCTATATATAGCGCGGGTTTTCCGAACAAAAATGGCGAAAACCGATCGCCCGAAAGTCCAGTTTTCTATGTGCTTTCAGAACAATTCCCGCACTAAAAACTTAATGACATAATGGAGGATCAGAACGGTAGTTTTGTTGACAATTTTCGCAAGCAATTGTCAAAATTGGAGCAAATTAGAACTCTTGTGTCTGACTTGCCAAGTTGCCATGCGTGTGATGTGCATTTTGACATCTGTGTTGATAAAATAATCGGAGAACCGAATCACACAGTTTCGAAATATAGTTCTTCCGTTTTAGTGGGACTTTTCAAACTTAAGGTTCATTTATTTAGTGTATTACATTTATATCTCCAATGTTTAATTAATCTATTTATTATTTTATTTATTGACACACATAATTACGATTACAATGGAGAATTCATCGTAATTTGCGTTGTTGTCCAAAATCTACGGAATATTTTCAACGGAAAATGCCGAACACAGTTCGCGAGGTCAACCGAGTTCGCATACTTTAAAAAAATTGTAAACATTGAGGTAAATGTCTCTTTTCGCATTAAATTACCGTTTTAAATTCACAACTGATGTGGGTTTCAGATAAAATAGCATGTCTTCTGCGGAAAATATCCGTTTATTGTCGCAATTGTGATATTTTATTTCATATAATTGTGGTTTTATTTGAGCGGGTCACTAACGCTTAAGTCGTGTCATAAGAATGCATGGGCCTGGAACTCGGACTAAAGACCGGCACCTCCATCCCAATATCTTAGCCGGTTTTAGTACGAGAAGACTTGGACTACTTATTTGGATGTCTTGTGCTCCGACACGTACACATTGTACAATATATACGCACATGAATAGGTGTGGGTAAGTGATGTGAGATGGGAAGGTGGTTGGGGGTAGGGGTAGGAGGGGTTGTTGGGGAGAGGGGTATCACGACGTAGGTCTGTGACAAACATTGAGTGGAAAATCTCTTGTCAATAAATTGTAAAACATTTTTACCACGATAGAACCCAGAGAGATATTATTATTGAAAAGATAATCGATTATACATGCATTTATTGGTGATGACATAATTCAAGTTCACATATGGTAGGATATACAATATTTAAAGTGTTCATTTTTAATCCCAGTTGACAGAATCGTCAGACTTTTCTTCGGATGAATACGCACTATCCAGTAGGTAAGAATATTCATCTGTTGCTCAAATAACAGTAAGATGTATGTGTGTCTGAATCTTTACGCAACTAATTTGGTTAAGCCGTCTTAACCAAATTATTCGGTTGATGTGTCAGAAATTTAATCACAATAGTCGGCCGTGATTATTTTCAGTAAGATGTATGTGTGTCTGTATCTTTACGCAAATAATTTGGTTAAGCCGTCTTAAGCTGAGATTATTCGGTTGATGCTTCAGACATTTAATCACAATAGTCGGCCGAGATTACAAAACAAGAAGCAACTTTACACTTATACATGATGAACCAACTTGTTAGTCAAAAATATACACACACCCACATGACGCTCAAATATGACGAACTGCTCTATGAATAATTTGGTTAAGCCATCTTAAGCTTAGATTATTTAGATGATGTGTCAGACACGCAATAGTCGGCCGAAATTACAAAGTTCACAAAAAAAAAACAACTTCACACTTATACACGATGAACCAACTTGTTAGTCAAAAATATACACGCACCCACATGACGCTCAAATATGACGCCCTGGTCTATCGAAAATATACTAACGCCCATTTTTATCAACGATTCTCAAATATATAGTACTATAGTACTAACATACTCAAAATACACTTATGCCCAATTTTACGATTGGACCTAACGAGACCCTCATACTACTCATGACTTTTCAGGATCCTCAAACACTGGCATCTGACAAGGGTACATCTGCCCATTATAGGGGTTTCTTTCATTTTATTATAACATACTCACAGCTTAACATGCACAATGTAAAATCTCGCTATGTGTCTCGCACATGTAGCTGATATATTGCAACATTTATGTTAAAGAGATTAATTAGCCAGAATAGCACAATGGACAGAGGAGCACCTGGACGTTTCTTTAAAACGTCTGTATCCTCATGGTGATATGGTAGCCAGGTGACCTCAACATCTTAGTCAAACCAACTAGATTGATTTATACATCTATACAAACACACGTCAATTCAGCCACGTCGATTATACGTTTAAAACAATTATAACATCTGAAGTACGAGCAGAACTTTGTAAATAAATAAATACTTTTTTATTGGTGGGACGAGTTAATCGCGATAAACAAAATTACAATCACTCTGACAAGGTGGGCTATGCGCTACTTATAATCCATGTATAAGAATGACGGTTTGTGATGCCATTTTGGATATACAATTTATGAGAACAGATGTAACACTTTGAGCAAGAGTATCCGCTAGCCCCACCAAATAACTACAATAGAGGGATTCACATCACTTTAACCTGGGCAATCTATATATAAAACCCGTCGTCTGTCTGTGTATCTGTTTATCTGAGTATAACTCGGTCACTCTTTTGTTGCGTTCCATATGTGCATGCATATATGTGTGTTCGGGAGATGGGGGGGGGGTAGAAAATACAGTTTTATTGAAATAAAGTGTTCCTACAAATGGGCCGCGCAGTGCAGGGCGTGAAAGCCGTAGACTGCATGCTGAATACAGGTTCCAAAGGGGGTCCGTTCAAAATGTGTCGCAAGCTCCCTTCGTCGCTGAATAAAGGCTCCTGAATTGAGTATGTTTCAGTTGGTGTACAGTAATATTTAAAGTAATATGCTGATTTTGTTTCGTTCAATATGTGCATGCGCATATGTGGGCTGGGTGTGTGGAAATACAGTTTTTAGTGAAATAAAGTGTTCCAACGCGCGCGCATCCAGTAACAAAAAAGAGAAGCATGACCATTCCATGTGTTCATGAACGCTGACACTAGAAGATAACAAAGAACATTTATATACCCGTCATTTTGTGACGGGCAACCCCCTACTTATTAATAGTTATCCAATTACGATGTGTCACGTGTTAATACCTCATTATTCAACATTACTGTTACAGTCCCAGTCATTTTTGTTATTAACTATCAGTTGAGAAAATTTCGAACATATCATGAAGGTTTACATTATAAAAGGTCAGATCAATAACATATGTTTCAAAATAACAGATTTTCAACTAAACCTAAAATAACTGGCACTGTATCAGTAATGTTTGCATACCTACGGCGGCCTGGAACCGCCACCTCCTCTTCAGTTAGTATCCTGATATATCAGGTTACGTATCCTGATATATCAGGTTATTATTCTGATATATCAGGTTATGTATCCTCAGCTATCCTGATATATCAGGTTATGTATCCTGATATATCAGGTTATGTATCCTGATATATCAGGTTATGTATCCTGATATATCAGGTTGTCTCGACCAATCCAGAGTGTCGTCTCATTGGTGGAGGCTTGTGGGTGGTTCCATATGAAGTTTGGTGACGATGAGTGAATGTGGCATGTATGCGATTAACCACACACCCCACCAAACTTCATATGGATCTTCAGGGTGACCTCTAGATGGGAGCCATCTATTTTTCCCGAAATTCGTTAGAAAACATGGCCGCCATCAGCCATCTTGGATTTCAAATTTGGATTCATTGGCACACCCAGCAGCCCAAATTTATCGGGAAAAATATTTTAAAACTTTATACAGGCGTGTTTTGGGTCACCTCTGGTGATATCAAATGTTTCCGAATTTCATTGAAAGCATTTCCGCCATTTTGGATTTTAAACTTTGTATGACTAAATCCTTTGGCACACAATATAGACCACATCCTTTATATAGTCCTTACTAAACTTCATATGGATCTTCTGGGAGATGGGAGCCAACAAAAATGTCATTGAAAAACATGACCGCTAGCGGCCATCTTGGATGGGAGGTATCCAATTATTAGGAAATTCATGAAAAGAAAACATGGCCGCCAGCAGGATTTCATTCGCACACCATGCATCCTTCATTTATTGGTGAAATGTTTGAAATGAAAATAATTTCATCTACAGAATACAAGCCCATTGCGCACATTACTGTAACTGTTTGACTTTCCTTCTCCTATATGAGTCCTTTATCATTATATTGACTGCTCAGCATGAAATTAACACCTCCCACAGTTGAGCTACAGTGTCATTGACACTTTCAATTGAACTTATTATCAAACCATTTCCGAAGGGAACTACTCGTCAATGAGTATTTAGTATATAAAGGGTTAATAATGGACTGGTCATCGCTCAGTGGATGGTTCGGTTCTTGCTAACACTTCCACGACTGGAGCTTCTTGAAATTTTGCAAAACCCCTGTGCCAATGAACTATTTTATATATGCGAGTGTCCTACGGGGAGCCTCGCATATATAAGAGAATACATTGGCCTAACATTATTGACCAAGAATCCAACCAAGCACAAGCCTCCGACAATGAGACGACACTCTGAATTGGTCGAGACATAACCTGATATATCGGGATATTAACCTGATATATCAGGTTACGTAACATGATATATCAGGATAATAACCTGATATATCAGGATACGTAACATGATATATCAGGTTATGTAACCTGATATATCAGGTTACGTAACCTGGTATATCAGGATAATAACCTGATATATCAGGATACGTAACATAATATATCAGGATAATAACCTGATATATCAGGATACGTAACATAATATATCAGGATAATAACCTGATATATCAGGATACTAACTGAAGAGGAGGTGGCGGTTCCAGGCCGCCGTACATACCAATGGTTTCAACGTGCCACACTGTCAATGGAGAGTTAAAAATAATAAAAATAAGATCAAAAAATATCTATATTGTATTTGTCCACGTTGTTCATATATAGTGATGTTGGTTTTACAAAATTTACCCACTGCATGCGAATGCCCAAGCTGCAAGGCATAGTTCAGTCCCCTACGCTACGCGGGACTTACCACTGCCCGCACCTCTGCACTTTTTAAGACTGTCTATTTTTAGAAATGTGAAAAACCCAGAAAAATGGCTGCCACTGGGGGCGAAACTCCAACTAAGACTTACATTTCGGCTTGTTTCTCTTGCTTAACGTCCGATACATGGAGATGCTATAAGCTAAACCAAAATAAGTGCGCTAAAAAAGATATCAGCCGCAAGTTAAAGTTCTTAATTGGAGATTTAGCGGACGAGATTCCAAAATCTGCTGAAATTTGTAATAAGTGTATCATTACTATCAACAAAATTTCTTCTTGTTTTGCTTATAAAGAGAGTTTATTTACAAATATACAAAAGGACAAAGAGATTGCTTCGAAGACCTGATACTCCACATTCTCACTCTCAGAAAAGTCTACGGAGTACATGCAAGACATCTACTTCTGAAAGTGTGACTTGCAGAACTCCAAGCAAGAAGTTGAAAAAGAAAGTAGGCCTAAGTTGCCCTAACACTAACAGTTAAGAAAGCCAGAGTGAAGAATATGTTGAATCTGGAATCGGAGCACAGCAAGGTTGATGACACTCATGTTGAGGGAATTGGATTAGATGATAGTCTCATTCATCTGGACGATCATGAATATATATAGTGTTTCTCCGAAGCCAACAACATCAAAAGTATCATCTATTGCTCCGTTAAAGGTACCCAATCTGATCACTGTGATCAGGCCCTCATAAATTACTTTTTCTTTGGCTTCGGGGATAAAAAATAATTGATTCGAGTCGAGGAACCTACCTATCAACGCTCAGAGTGGTCAGATATCAATTTTTAAAGTTTTGTTATTTCTATTGTTGTTGGCCCAGAAACACGCCGTCAAAAGGATGGTCTTAGTCAAACTTGCGTTATTAATAACTCTGAGCTTTGATGGATGGGTTCCTCGACTCGAATCGAATATTTTTTACCCCTGAAACCAAAGAAATAGTAATTTAGGGGTGCTTAATCGGATTGAGTACCTTTAATTAATGTCATTGAAAAGAAATTAGAAAAATCTTGTTGATATGTATAACTAGGGAAAGTGTAAATGTTTAATTAAGGGGGGGGGGGTGTTGAATTTTATTAGCAATGCCTGAATAGCCAACAATGTAATATCTTCATGCTCATGTATACTACCAAAAATATGTTCAAAGGTTTAATATTATTATTTTCAAGAAAGGAAACTCTATAGGAAATACATCAGATGAATACATTCACAGTTTAGAGACACACTACAGAGTTTCATGGAATACCTTGGTGATACAGGATACGCAAAGACAGTTTTTCATACAATAGCAACAAAACATGCATCCTCTAGAATCTGTACATTCAAAGCCAAAAGGTGCCAAGAATACATTCCTCAAACATTTTTCCGCATTCGAGCAATAATCAATTATGTTTTGTTCGATATGGGGCACATTTTTACGAATATCGTGATTGTCATAATATAATATTGCCTCAGCATGCTGTCCCCTTCTCCCAGCTCGACGAATTACTTGCAAATACTGGCATATGTTGCTGGGTGGTTTAATATGGATAATTCTCTGAACATTTTGGGGGCCAAACTCCATTCCGGCAGCATTTGTTGCAAGTATTAGCCTTATTCTTGGAGTTTCAGAGTTTTGCCCGGCAAAAATTGACGAATAGCAACTCTCCTTTATTGTCTGTTTTCCAAACAAATGATCTAAATTGGCGGCCATGTGGCACATGTATGCAATTGGCATAAACATCATAGTCACTGGATAGTGTTCAGGATCATTGAACAGTTTGTCACATTCTGGTATGAATATTGCCTCATATTTGGCCACATTGTCCTCTAAATTTACCTTGAAGCTCTTGTTCAAAACAAATTTGGCCTATCAGCATTTTCTTGGACTTTCACTGGCTTATCTACACCGAGTGTCTTGGGTAGATTACTTAACATTTGAGTTGTCAACTCAGACTCCCACTCATGGCAACAAAGGGAATTCCAGGGAAGGATGATGGCAATAACTTCAACTTTTTGTAAGCAGTGAAATGGAGAAATGTGATGATTTTGATAATATTTTTTAAAACATTTTTTATGTATGACTTTGACAACTTGTGATAATTATGTTAGTACCCTAGTGTAGGTGCTCTCTGTTGTGTATTTTCCATTTTGATTAATATATCAATAAATGAGTTGAATATTCTTTATTTCCAAAAGTATTCCCCCCCCCAAACAATTTGAACAGTGGGTGAGAGAGACATCTGCTTTGATGGATGGACAGATGTTTGAAGGACTAGATTCATGTAATACAGTTAGTGTTTATACCCACCATTCCTATTGGACATTGGGGTATAATCATTTTTGTTATAGTCAATGTTATTTGAAACTAGTAAAAGCTGATTACTACATTTACATGCAGACAACTGGTTTTATGAACCACAGGGCCTCAAGCGATCTGCCCCTTCACATGAATATTTAGAACACAATTAAAGATGCTCTATCTCTCCCCAGGATCACTTCAAAGTTCAAACTAACTCAATGAAACTCATTTTCAATTACTATTTGAATTATTATTATCAAAGGCTACCAAAGCCACACAAGATAAGAATATGTTAGCACAATTTCATAAGTGTAATGAATATAGATTATTAACCAGACATCTTGTAATGTTCTAAAAAAACAATAACCACTTTTCTGTCCTTCCTCTTTAATAATTAGAGAATCAAATTAATTATATATATATCTTTAATTCCTCCATATACATGAATATATGATATACACATGTAATACAAGAACATACAAAAACAATAGAACATAGGAACGAGAACATAACATATATACATGTACACACTTTATGTATGTGCAAAGCAAACGAATATAGATGGAAACAGATCGGCCGGGCACACGAACAAGAGAGAGAGAGAGAGAGACAGAGAGAGAGAGCGCCGGATACAAATAGAGACAGTATGGGAAAATAGAATGAAATGAATTAAGTTAGAGAAAGTGGGGAGAAACAGAGAGGGGTTAATTGAAACTAGATAATCCTAAATTCACGGAGAACTGTAGCACCCAGCCTACCACACGACCGGATGTTCACTCACACCACAGTTGTCAGACACCATTGTTGGACATTACAAACAAATAGTAGACCCAATATACACACCATTGTATATAATAGGGCTACCAATTATTTATATATGCCAACAATGGTGACTTTGATCTCCCACTGACTACATGTATATAAGTGACACACAATTATGACGCCAGTCACGAACGATGGTTCCATTCGCACCACAGCGCCCTAGTCGCCTTCAAAAAGTATCTCAATATGGTTTGAGGTGGAATGCATGCAATGTCCAAAAGTTCAATAGGCAAATAGCCTAGAAAGTGGGCAATAAGTCTCTGCTGATCAAAAGATTCCACAAGTTGAAATGCCCCTAAAGGAAACATATCTATAAAGTGATACCAGAAATGATGACGCGACGCTGCAAGTTCCGGGCAAACCGCTATAATGTGTTGCGGTAGGTCTATATAAGTTCGCGCACATAAAAGGCACTGAGTTTCGCCAGCAAAAGTTCGGTAACACAGTAGCTGTGTCGCAATGAAAAATGGCTCCTTCTCATCTGGGTACTTTTGGCAGACTTTCCATAAAAACGATAATTCTGGACTGCTGTGCACCAAACGAAATCTATCAAAGGTGGGTTCCGTGCGTACCATGTGAGACCATTCAGATTTCCAAACATGACTGCCCTGTTTCGATAGGGTTTTCCAAACTGTTTTCTCTGGAAACAGAGCTGTTGATATGTATTGAGACATATAGGAGGACAAACTCCAGTTATCAAGAATACTGGATAGGTCCTGAAAAAACACATTCTTCGATGCAGTGTTAGATTCATATGAAAAGCTCAGTTATCTGATAATAAATACATCTTTAACAGTTTTTAGCACTTTCATTGAAAACAATGACATGGGTTTTGTTTGGGTTGTATCTATAACGCCATTTCAAGCTGTATTCGACACATATATCCACAAGAGACTGAAGTCCATATGCAGTTAAAGAGAAAAGTGCCATGTCATCGGCATGTGTTGGACACGTGCAATTTGCACCTTGCATCGAAAGGCCATATCCCGATGACTTTAGATTTGACAAAAGATCATTGATATATATAATATAAAAGAGGGGAGATAAGGTAACTCCCTGCCTTGTTCATTGCAGCATTGGGATCCACCTAGAGCAACCACCTTGGTATTTAATGCAGCAGCTAATATTGTTCAACAAGTGGTAAAAAAAGAGCCTCCAAATTTTCCCCTGTAATTGCTTCTTATGCAGTTTATACAATAAACCGTTTATCAAAACACTATCGAAAGCTTTCCATACATCCAAGAAACAGGCAAACAGTTTGCTCTGTTTCTCGGATGTATACGCTATACTTTCTGTTACAAGAAAAGAAGACATGTTGCAACTTATGCCCCGCTGGAACCCATTCTGCAAGGAATCAACTTCAATTGCAAAGGCAGTATACTTCTCCATTCTCGATAATAAAAGTTTCTCAAAAAGTTTATATATTGCTGGTAGCAGAGTAATTGCTCTGTAGCTATCAAAGGAATCTTTTGGTTTAGGATGTCCCTTATATAGAGATATTATACAACCACGTTTAGCACCAAGTGGTATATGTTCAAATTGGAAGAAATAGTTGTACAAGGTAGCAATGCAGCGGGCAAGAGCCTCACCACCAAAAATAATATGCTCATAATTTACACCATCTGTACCAGCTGCGTTGTTGAGGTTTAAAGTGCGACAAAGAGATGTGATTTCCTTCATATTAGTTGGAAAAGTTAACAATCCGTCTAATGGGCAAGTTGAATTTTTCATCGATTCGGTCTCTACAAATTGGTTGACATGGTTAAAATGTGATTCGTCAAACTTGGAATCCGTTTGCGGTGTGGAAAAAAATGTTATAATAGTACTCAGCCCAAGCTTCAAGGATATCTGGGGTTTCTCGTACTATCGAATTTTGAAAGGAGAAGTATGTGCTACCAAGTGTCCCTAATGATTATTGTTTCGCGTTGAAGAGTCTGAAGAAAGTATCTTGAACACACTCAGCGCTTTTATCTATGTCATCGTTAAAAGAGCGAAGAAAATTAGTTTCAATAGTTAGAGAATCAAATTAATTATTAGCAACAAAAATAGCTCTTGATTCAAGTATATTATTTCACGTTTCACCCATATCTGTACAGAAAGTTGAGGGAAGAAATAAAGCATCTTTAAATGGTATCAAAGCTTGAGGACGGAAGCGATCCATTATGTGGTTCAGCCAGGCTCTGCTTAATATGTTAACACTTAAAAGTCTTGAATTCAACAAATTGCCAATGTTTTTTTCTTTTGTTTTGCTGTTCTCAGATATTTCAACTAAATTTCAATTTGTGGTATATGCACAAACTTAGGCTGGCAATGTATTAGAACTTTTGTAGCCTAACTACAGTACGCATTTTAGTAGCTATACGGTCTCACTAATTCACAGTGAACTCAGTATGATACTGAATTGAATTGTTTATTAGCAAAGTCAACATCTAAGTTGCAACATGCCATACAACTTATTTACACAACATTATACAAACAATACACAACATACATATATATCAATAAATGAGTTCATCATATTATATGATATTGATAATAAATACAAATAATGCTAATACATTTGGGAATATGTTTTCTGAAATGGTTTCATATAATATTTACATTATATATAATATAATGTAATACTTGCTTCATGGTAACTTTATAAATGCTAATTTTAAGAAAATGCTCACTCTTTTCAATATACTTATGTTAAGCAGTGACAGCAGTCCGTATAATTTATTTCTGTTAGGGTTTTCCCAGTAATACTTCGGTATATAGGTTTCTCGCAGATCGTTGAGTTCAGTACACAAAATAACAAAATGGTATTCATCACATACATTTTCGCCACATAACGGGCATTTCGTGTCTTTACATGTACTTTTATTCCATCTGCATTGCTCTACCGGTAGTCTGTGATTGGCTGTTCTAAATTTCAGTAAATACGTAGCTAGATGAGATGGCATATATACTAAGTATCGGCTCAATCTGACAGAATCCTTTATGTTTCGATAAAATATGGCACGGCTTGAATTAGACATACTACATGCTATTAAATATGGAAGCATGTATGTAGTACTGAGTTCACTGTGAATTACTATATCAGTTACTACCTATAATGCGATTATATCAATATTTTACCACATTTCACAATGTGGCACTCATCCACCACAACAGCAGTAACTGCATCTTTGCAAAGTTGATCTTGGTGGTCCATATTCAGTGGACTGATAACCAATACTGTTGATTTTCGTGCATTCTTTTTAAATTTTAATAAAATTGGAGCCATAAAATATATGACACACTTCCCATACTCAACTGGCAGATTGACGATTACGTCATATCCTTTAAAAATATACTCTAGTGCATCAAGTTGCCCCTTCTCTAAATCGTATTTAAAATTAATCTGCTCTTTGGCAAGAATGCAACATGTTTTAAAATCCATAATTGAATTATCGTGTTTTCAAACATGTGCCTTTGTTTACTTCAGAGGAAAGGTCAGCGTAGGATTTTTTTCAGCGGACTATTTTGCGATACAATATCGAACAAATTCCGACTAATTTAATCTCACCCCGCAAATTTCCAATTGCAGATGAACATTACTTTTTCTCAGAATAGTGTATAATGAATTTTGACAAACACAAGTCTCAAACCAAAAAATGCGATGATTCCTCTCACAATTTACGTGGTGCCAGCGGTAAATCATAGCATGAGAGTAGGTGGCGCTGTATACAGCTTGGCGAATGCCGTATGTTCATTTAAAGCTACCCAAACATAAGTGTTGGTATAAAAAGAATAACATCGGATAATCGGCATCGTAACCAATCACTTGGTGTTGTCAGCAGAAAATGAGATGTCGGTTGTCGATATTGGTGAACGCTTCGACGGTGGAATCAACCAATGCCAGGACGGTGCTACGGAATTTATCAAGACAAAATTGAGGAATAGGATATTTGCGCGGTCGTCCCTAATTAAATATGCTGTCAGGTGGCGATAAAAGTTCCCGCCGTGCGCGCCGATGCCAATGCTGTTTCCACGCATTGAAATATTGATACTGGAATCTCACTGGATCGACACAAGGAATAGATCTCAAGTGTTCTAATATTTGTCTTAATTGGTTTCTGCTAATTTGTCTGGCATTTGTTATCAGTAGCCCAAATGAAGGCATAGTCGGTGATTACCTTTCTGCAATTGCACTGTACATATCACTAAAGGTAAGTTTAGTTTGTGGGCTCTTCGCAACATTTTCCACCTGTTTCGTTCGGACTCACTGTCCCATCTGCATGAACATTCAAAGTGTGAGGTGACATCTCCGTGATCCTTATATATATTACCATGAATCTTTACTCAGGTATGCTCGTGTAGATCATATTCCACCCGTTCAAAACCTGGTAACTTTTTGATGTTCTGACCAGTTCTGACAGGGAACTTTATACCATCAAAAACACATTTCAGGGGAAATATATTCGATGACATAAAATTAGCATAGCTTCGTCTTCCGAGAAGAATCGAATATCCCCATACTCTTCAATCCGAGATACTTCTGGCTATATCATTTTCTTCTCAGCATGCCACGAACTAACCATACAAATCATCGCCAACCTAAGAGAGGTCCTGCAGCCCTTCTTGAGCGCAAGTACGTCATTGGTCAGGAGGTAAACTTCCTGTTCCAGGACCATGTTGTGGATTGTCATAGCCTTATTTTTAACTGATCTCACGTTAACATGACATACATCACCATGTATTTAGGTAATCGGGGTGATCTACAGGATCCCATTAAACACGGTATCCTGTTCACTGGGTCCATGGTGTCGCTTCCAGGGCATGATCCGCATCATTATCGCCACTGTCTTCGTGACATCTCGCACTCCATTAGTGGATGTGCCGGTACCACTCGATAATTGATTGCATACCATTGAGTCGTGTATACACCATGCCTCTGGTATCAGTTCTCATTATCTCAGATCATTGATGTATCACCACCAACTTGTCCATTAAGGAAGACAACCCACTGACAGTGTGTTTGAATACACATGGGACTATAGCATGGATTTCAATCCATTATAGTTATGGAAAGCAATGCAAACATGGCTCTTTTTTCAATCTTTTGTAAAGAAATAATCCGATCTCACTGAAATTGTCGGAGGTAACTCAATGTATCGAATATAGCATTTGGTTTGCTGCATGCATTTGATTAGTTTATTATGGGATTGAATGCATTTTAGTCATCATAACATTTGTGTTTGAATTTTATGCACATCGTCACCCAATAGTTATAATGTTCTAACTCCTAATTATTGTAGTGGGAGAACACGCTATTTGAACATTTTGTAAGGACGACAGGCGCCGAAGGCACCCCACTGCGCTTGCGTAGTGGTGTCGTCTTCTATTGTTTTCGCTTTTCGTGGATTGCGTCCCTTTCGGCTCTCGTCGACGTCATATTCTCGCGAGAGTATCGTAGGTACACACTACACTAAATCGTGTATCCCAGTGGCGGTTCTTACAAAACAACCATTGCATAATACCAAATTCGAATAACTACAATTCTAATTGAAGCCTCTCAACTAAAACGACACTGGAATTCAACGAAGAACAAGGCGTTCCGATTTCTAATCCACTATCCATTTCAAAATTAATATACGTTGCCGAGTGAGCACGGGGAAAGTGCGTAAATATATTCAAAGCTTTTATTTCGATAATCAACATGGTCGTACAGAATACATGTAGTTTATTGACAGTATAAAGTTGTATAAGTTTGAATCAGTAGCATTATATAATGGTGGTTATAAACATGGTGCGTAATAAGTAAAGTGGGAATGTATATTGTGTTGTATATCAAACATGTTTCGAAGCAATGTGTTCCATCGCCTTCAGCTTTTGGACATAATACACATTAACACTGAGATCAGCAGTGCATTATAATAGGAATTATTGGCTCATCGTTGGGGACAGAACAATGTCCTGTTACTGCATTTTGTACACGTCAGGAGACCAGCGCATGAGATATATCTCTTTCATAACAAGACTACGAATCGTGTTATATGTATACGCATATCTAACATTATGGTACTAAACTATGTAGTGCCCATATGCACTAAGCGGTGTATATACCACATTATGAACCTGGCATTTGTGTATCAGTATGGTATATATTATTCCGCTATTGCTCAATGAGTTTGTGGCTTGGCGATGTTGTCAAACTAGATGTATTTTTGAAAATGGCGCGTATGACGTTATAATTCAGGCGTCGATGCTGCCACATTGATCGATTTATTTAAGGTCGGTACGCAATGCATTAATTCAATTTTAATGTGGTAGCAACACATTACAATTTATACCGAAAAGTGGTGATATACTTTGATTCATTGCCAGCGAATAGTTACCTCCTAGTTATTGTTGCTAGCTGGTGACTTTACACTCCACAAGGTGTGTTAACCTCGATTAAAATAAACTCAAAAGTCCCAAATGTTATTTAAAGTCAAATGTTAAGATAAAAATAAGAGCTATTATGTTTCAAAAGTAGTTTCGACCGTCGAAAAAAATAAACAATCAATGTTGTGTTATGAATATTAATAGGATGCACCGCGAGTATTTTTTATATGTGATGTGTTTTTGTTATACACGAAACGGTCGTAAAACCGTAGCAGTATTGATTTCAAAGGAAAGCTGAACACAAACTGAAATTTCAATGGACCTTTCCACAGCTGTCAATCAAATACTTGTCAGCAGATATGTTTTATCAATCAGCGACTGATCCGGCCGTTTATTTCAAAATGGAAACGCTATTCAGTGAATTATACAAGTAATTCCGAAAGTATATGCCTTAGCGAAATGAGATTCCATGCTAACCTGTATGATATTCTGCGAAAAATTTACAGAATATGTTAGAGAATCTACTGAGTTCGTTTACCAGACATGTATATTATTATGCAGCGCACTGTTGGGACAATATAAGAGGGAATACACAAATGTTTTCCAAGAGAAATACTCGAATTAGATTAGATTAGATTAGATTAGATACGATTATATACGATTAGATACGATTTATTTGATGTAACATGTCAACATGGTACAAATATACTGCACATACTGCAAGTATCTATACAATTTCATACAATAGATATATAGCAATATATATAGTATAGTTATATCTACAATTAATATCATGTTATATGAATGAAGAAAAGCATAGACTGTGAACATTATATATGTGGGATATATCAATTATCCGATTTAATTTATCTTTTTAGTGAGGTGGCAGTCGGGAAGTTAGATTAATTTTTTGGCAGAAATCTATAGAAGAATAGAAATACTCGTGTGACCTGGAACCATTAGGGGTAGCGCAAAAACTTCTCTTAATGAGAAACTTAATTCCATTGCGGTCCCTGGTGGATTTCGGCAGATGGACAGTGAGCAAAGTTCAGAACTTCGGAGCACAATATATACAATTATTTAAAATATAAGTTAAATTAAATAAAAGCCATGTAATAACGAGACTTACTTGGAGAGGAAGACACCAATAAAATATATGACTATATGCGAGTAATGTATTACAACAGTACTTGGCCATTTACACATACACACTAACCGAGAAATGTAAAAAAAATTGCACAACTTGCACGTGCTTCACGGTGTACATGCTACCTTCATAGAACGAGTTCACTATTTGTGCATCATTGCTATATCATATACGCATATGACAACAAGTTACTGACTTCATTATCGGTTGTTTCATTGACGTTATTGATGGCCAAGTAAGTATGTGGAATTAAACAGACCACTATTTTATCATATGTTGAATCCGGTTGTAAAGTTGTCAACAAAACCGACACCTTCACTGCTTTAATGCGGTTCAGTCGAGTTACAGGAAAGGGTATGTCGTGATATTTATTTTTCCACATTGAGGGTGATACTGTTCGACAGAAGAGGTATTATTGATTAATTACCATGTACAACTCCAATCGACCAACTTCATCAATCTGAAGTTGGGAGTTGTTGACATTGCTGCGACGTTGATGTTATAATGGCTTCTGTTACATAGTTTGATTCAACGTAAACACTTTTCGTTGTTGGATATCGGCTTCGTTCAAATCTGGTTAAAATTGTTATATCTAACGACTATATCACTGTTACACAATATAACATACACCTGGGCATCATGTTCATATCAGAAAAAAGCTGTATTATCGTGTTAAACAGCATTTAAATGCGCCACCGGGAAGATACTTTGTTTAGGAAGCATCTGTAATTGAACCTCGTTTGCCGTAACGAGATTGGTCAGTTACCACTGTCTCTACCATCTGAGATCGGTCACTTCGAATATGAGGCCACTCAATAGGCACATGTATAGGTACCGCAGTTAGTCTGAGGTGAGCGCCTTTAAAAAAATAGTTTACCGCAAACCATTATTCACTTCCGTCCATAGACAATGTATTCGTGCCTCGCGCACACTTCATTTCTGACTTACAGGCTATGTTCCCTTATACCGTCGTGGCAATGACATGTCACGGCAACTTTAATGTCGAATGGCAATACAACCACGACTGAATTATATTGTTTCTCTCTCATCTGAGGGTAGCTATTTCTGTCGTCGATGGTGGTTGGCCAACTATCGCTGCTTACTATTGTATAACCACTTGCACACATAATGCATGACAAAGTGTTTAAAAGTGTGTTATATTGCACTAAGCAATATGACTAAGAATTCGACCTTAAAAGGTAAACGTGAGCCGTTTAAGGTTGGGTACGCCAGTCGTCTCCAGTCAAATCACAATAAAACGTTTTGTTGTTGCGGGGACACTGTTGACCCAATCAATAAATTTCAATTCAGGTATATGTAACTTATCCCGATAACTCGCTCGTAACAATCAGAGCGGATGTTTTCATCACGAATTTTGTATCAGTTGCGAAATTCTGTGCGATACACAGAATTATGAACACGAAAAGTAATTGCCCTCATTTTTCTCTGTTTACTGCATGGCTATGAAACACATACGTGCCCTAAGCCAAAGAAGGTTGTGCACTTCAGCCCCGCATTGTGGTTCAATTTTTAGCTGGCATATTAGCTTTGGAACTTTCCAACTCGACACCACTAAGGTTGGAAAGTTCCAACTGATAGCCATATATCATTCAAATTTTTTTTACATAAAGTAAGTGAATATGTGACTTTTGGCCAAAAAACAACAAATATCACAATAACGTCTGGTTGGAAAATCAAACTATCAGAACAATTGAAACCTAATTTTAGTCTGAAATTTCCAACTGATGTTAATTGTGTCGGGTATGGAATTTCCAAATGTGGAATTTTGAGGCCACCCTCATCGCTCGCCAAGCCCCTGTCTGCGTCTCTTCTATATCCAGTACTATTGTTCCCATAACAATATGGCAGAGAAGGTGATAAACGAAGTCAGGAAATGAAGTGAGTATTTGTTATAACTGTAGAAACATTACTGGTGATCCACATTGGCAGAAGGCAAAAAAATCCTGTGAATGTTTAACTTGGAATTGTCAATTGACACCCTCCCCACCAAAGCAGACCAGAATTCCCTCGTCTGAGAAATGTTCACATACAGCCCTCCGCTGAACAATGCAGACCGTCCATATGTTAGAGCACAATCCCATGGGTACAATCGTTCCCCTATTATTAGTAAAGTACACCAATTTCCCAGTCGTGTTATCGTGGTCAACACACGCTCAACGGCGATTTCTAGCTAAACCCAGTGTGAGTAATTGTGCTCTAAGTCGATCGATCATAGCATGCGAAAATCCTTTAAAAGTATAAATCTCGTTTTCGACTCGATGGATTCTGGCAGAGAACTATTTTTATGCTGTAACCCTTATTTTGTACCATTGTGATGGCCGTTGCGCGAAACAAAAATTAGAGATCAATAATTTGCTTTTAGTGCGAGACATTTGAACATGTTTGCTCTTACACAATTACCTGGTGAATGCATACTGTTAAACAACCAGTATATTGGCAATACAATACCAGTCATACTTAGTCGCATCAACAGAGTCAACTGTGAAAGCTTCTAGCGAATAGTTGTCATTTCGCAAATATCTGAGATAAACACAACTGCTTGTTTGATTGATTGGGGTTTAATGTCGCTTTCTGCAACTAAGGCCATATCATGACATTGCCAGTGTTAGTGGTGAAGGAAATCCATACATTAATGCTCATCTAACATTAATTTCAATGGCTGATATCCCACCAGATACACGTAACGATTTCCAGTTACAAAGTTTGAACCCTCATCGTCAGCGCTTGAGGGCGAGACGGCTTGGTGTAAACATATTTATTTCTCTAAATCATGCACATTAATTAACAGAGTTGTATAATATATATAAAGACAATTATTTTAGAGAATGGGATTTGGCAGAAAGTGTGATATATTAGCCATTTCCCCATCTTTGTCATACACATGTGGTGGTGTCTTTATTGCTTTTTCATAATGTTCTTTTCCCAGTTAGATCTTGTTTTTGTTTAAATTTTACTATCTTATTATTATCATTGTCAGCCGTCTGGGGCATAGACTGTCCAACAGTCTATGCCCCAGACTTCTGACAATGATAACGGATTGGAGTTGTATACCCCTAACCGACAGAGCCACCGATGCCCAGAGATAAACCCAACTAAATAAAATATACACATCACGCGCCGATATAATTCAGCATTGCGTAACTCCAATTGGAAATACAAATAATAATTCCCATTATTTAAACTATAAATATACATATACATGTACCTTTTATGTTCCCGAAGAATGGAGATGAGCCGCTAAGGGCACGTGCACATTGGCTTTTATTTGTGTCGGCAATTGAAATTGACTTTGATGTTGTTTTTTACCCCCGAAATGGCATTACACAAATCCTTGCAGTTAAACTCAAAACTAGTAATTTAATCTAATTGGTATATAATTGCATAATCGGCAACCAATCGCTTTCACAAACTTAACATGATCGATGTCTATATAGCGCTCTATAAAAATGTCAAGCAACGCGCCTTAGTATTAGTATTACTAAGACATTCATTAGTGAAAGAGAGCAATGGCAAATAATATATAATTTATGTCCGTACTCACACATTTCTCAGCAATTCCGATGGATGCACATAAATGTATATGCATTAATTCCTCTATCCATGATAATATGACATATTGTGCATATATTACCCTGGATTTCACAAAGGTTAAACAGAGAAAAAGCCCAGAACAGACAAAAATAAGGTACGTGTGTAAATGGATGTTGCCAGAACAGACAAATAATCATGGATTGACTGCACTATGCATGGTACACCGTAACACGACCAAATTGTTTGATACTTAACTTTGTTTTTATTTTTATTTTTTTTTTTTTATTTTCAAGTGACAAATTTCCCCCCACTTTTCATAGTTTGATCCTGAAATTACCAGAAAAATGTTTTTTTTTATAATTCCCTTTTTTTTTATTAAAATATATTTTTTTCCAAGCGACATATTTTTTTAATCACACAATTGATTATTTGATCCTGAAATGGCGAGAAAAATGACTGTTGAGATTTAGATTTGTTTTTATTTAATTTCATTCTTTCAAATGTCCAGGTCTGGATAGCTACCCACAACACAGCACCTACATGACAAAAAATTGTCTCATGGGTTCATTGCTTATTTTGCTTTATAAAGTCATGAAACGAAGATTCCAGAACATGATGTAGCCCCCCCCCCCCCAACCAGCGCCTACTTGAGAAAAATCATGGTTTTATTGCTTATTTTGCTTTATATAGTCACGAAACAATGAGAAATTAACTTCTTCCGAGAAAATGTTGTTTGAGTCAGGGTTTGGGTGGGGGTAAGATGTCCAGGCTAGGAAGGGAAGAAGTCCAGGACCTACATGTACATGACAAAAAATCATCTTGGGGGGTTTATTGATTACTTTGCTTTATAGTTATGAAATGGCAAGAAATAGACTTCTCCTGAGAAGGTGATGTATGGAACTAATCTGCATAAAATGACAAAATAATGACTTTTGTTCACTATTTTTAAAGCAAACGCTTTTTATGGTCGTTATTGTCGTCACATTTTTGTACATTACAATAAAAAAGAATAAGTCGGAGGAAAATTGGAAAAAAACTTGAACCCCATACAATGCTGAGGATGCGGCCCATTTTGGGAGGGGCTGGTGTGTTTACCCTGAACATAGATGTTATATTATTTAGCGTAATAACACTCCAGTATTTACTTTTTCAACTCAACGAATGGAAGAAGCCATATTATACTGTATAGATCTGTATTTCACTGTTTGATCAAATTAAAATCATTTTCACAAATATGATACATGCAGATACGTAGACAGCATAGCCACCCAAGAAGCCCTTATGATAGTTCAGCCATAAACGTAATTCGTACTCTTCTTGTGGGACTTGAAAGCAGAAACCTGCGAAAGCGGTCACGTATCCCATGCATTTCATATCAACAATAGGTTGAAAGTTAATAAATTTCGAAGTTCCCGTGGACCTACATGTAGATCATGCCACGAATACCTACTCCAGCGGCACGGGGGTAGAGATTCATGGCATGATATACTGTGGTCCTATTCTGACAGTCACGGTGACACACGAACTGCGTCCAAATATGTACGCATTTACTCCGGAGCTGTTGGCCACGCGAATAATTCATGTCGTATTATTCAATATTTTATTACACACATAAATCCATTCCGAATTCACAATTTCCAACGAAAACGAAACATGTTTGTGAACTAAAACAAAACCACGCAGAAACCGATTTCGATAACACAATGTCAACAGAGTGCCGCAAGGTGATTTATGACGTCACGGGTCAAAAATAAATTACACCCAATCTGTTGTTTTCGTTTAGAGCTGTGCGCATGCCAGGGGGTTTCCTGGAATGTGAATCGATAGCGGCTAATCTTGGGACGATTAATTTCGTTCTCAGAACGACTCTGTTGGTCTTATAAGCGGGGAAATGAGTAAAATATGAACTTCGCGACGGCGACTTTAAAGATACGGGCGGTGTTGGCGGTGGGTATGCTGTTAAAATATTCAACTCTGTCAAAAACCGCCATAAACAGAAAGAATAGTAAAATATAGACAGACCTTGTTTTTATACCAATCCGAAATATGGCATAAACAGTATGTTATTGTCAATGTTTTCCCCTTTGTTATGTAAACAAAGGCAAAAAACGTTACGTTATCTGGCTTTTGTTTAGATCCTGATATGGTAAACATAAAGAGCGTTATTTGTTACTGTTTCCTGATATGGAAATAATAATAAAGAGCGTTTATATCATTTGTGTGTGATTAACCAATATAATTGCGCTGTGTTATGTAAACAGAAGCACAACCTCTGTTGCACAAGCAGGCTCTTGTCTGCGTACACCATCGCACGTCTTGACAACAATATGCTATTTACGCATTGATTATGTTTGGCATATGAACAAAACTATATATATCTTACTATTCCTTCTGTTGATGGCGATTTGAACAAATATGAACATTTCTGCAACGAACGCCGCCCGTGCCTTTAATTCCCGTATTACAATATTATATCTCAATTCTAAATATATAATAACATTCCAATCAAACAAAAACTATATAACCCGCCTGCTTTACCTCAAGTGATATTTCCGTCACGATTTATTCCACGAGGAGAGGACTTTAAAAGCATTTTGCTTGTTGTCCAATCCTCTTTCTAAATCTCTCTATATCTATATGTGTATTGTTTTTGTGTAATAAGTTTTGATTTTGTTTAAAATAAATACTATTTACACCAAGCAACTGTTTATATAAAGCACACAGTTGATGATAATAAAACAAAGAGCTATGTACACAGAAGCATACAAGAGGAAATGCTGCCGGTTGGAGTCAGCATTATAACTTTAAGAACTGACTAGTGTGCACACATATAATATAACACAAATGAAACTAGCACAGTAAAAATGGAATATATAATCAATAAATAGCAATATAATACAATTTACCAAGATTTCACATCAGAGTATGTAAAATAATTTCTAATGTCGAATTTTATATTGACTAGATATTTATAATAATTTATGAATCTGCCGTGAACTTTTATCAATGCGTCGAGTTGACGGTCGGGTGAGTGAAACAGACGGCCATAATGCAGAGAGACTTATCTATTTGTGATGGGGACTACATTGTACAACAGTCAACTGTCTCCTCGGTCCTAATACAATTGATATTGCCACATGTTTTGATATGTACACTATAAAGAAAGTAGCATATCACAGGTGCAGCGATCCCTTACCAAATGATCATATTTGCTTCCACTTTAAGCAAGGGTTGTGGCACCATTGCTCATAGTTGCTGCAACCGATGTTCTAGCAAAGTTATACCATGCAAATTAGGTTGCTGCAAATCATGCAGAAACCTTGCCGTAATGTCATTAGTTTGTTGCAATTTTTTACCATGTAAATTAGGCTGCTGCAAAACATTACCGCACTGCCAAGTTCCTGCAAACTTGCGGGAAATAATTTGGCTGGCTGCAATTTTTACCATGCAAATTATGGTGCTGCAAAACATTACCTCAATGCTAAGTTCCTGCAAACTTGCGACAAAATAATATAGTTTGCTGAAGTTGTTTTATCATGCAAATTAGGGTGCTGCAAAGCATTACCGCAATTCCAAGTTCATGCAAACTTGCGGAAAATAATTTAGTTTGCTGCATGTTTTTACCATGCAAATTAGGTTGCTGCAAATATATCTGCAATGCCATGTTCCTGCAAAATTACAACAAGCAATTGTTTGCGGCACTTTTTAACATCAACATTAGGTTGCTGTAAAATTTAATGAATATATATACCAATGTTGATCAATGGTATGTCAGCTACCTGTGTAAGAAGTAGGGTAGGAAGGACTGAAAAATATTTTTTGATATAAATCTGATAATTTTATACAAATATTTAAAAAATCATCAGTCATACTACTGGTAGTATATTTCGCGGTGAATGCACTGACTCTGTACACAAACACTCTGTTAATTCCATCAGAACTCCACTGATCCAGTCAGAGTATTACTAAGTCACCCACTGAGTGAAACAATGAGTTGGTTATATATCAGTGTACAGCAGTAATTACTACATTGTCTGTGACCTTCAAATTGAAGCCTCTTGCAACTGCATCATCAGCATCGACCTGCATCGATCATTCACCTTTTCAATTCCCTCATTGACTGTTGATAACATAAATGATTACCATAGGTCTGTATTAGAATGTCCAGATAAAACTGTCCGAATTTCGAAATGGTCATAGCTTACTTTCATAATTCAGTGCGATCTCACAATAATATCAACATTCCACATAAGTCATAAACTAAGTTTCCCGCAATCATGCAATGAAGCAGGCTATCTTCAGGATAAACACTAATGTCGGGTGTAAGATCCATGCTCGCATAAAACAAGGTGTCGCGACTATAATTAATGCCTGACTTTCGCGCTAGCGAACAATTTCCTCGGCGCCATTTTCAAAAATTACTTTTGCACGCGCGCGGCATAAAGCACGGATCGCCAAACGGATCATGCAATTATCCGGTAAGGTTTGCTCTATCAAGATTATTTCCACACGATGTTTAAATGACATTCATTCAAAATTTGGTGTTTTGGAACCGGCAAAATGCATTCTGCAATTTGTATTTTGTTTCATATGCAATCGTCTGGTCATATTGCCACGGCAAATAATGACATTTGTTGTCATAGTAGAATGTGGATGAAAAATGCATAACTGATGTCACAAATATGCATTTCAACTCTACAAACATCCATTGATTTTGAATTTAACAAAAGTATCTTTTATTGTATACACACTGACTCCGTCTCCATTTCCAAATGTTTTCTGTTACCGAGTTAAGGAATAAAGTTTATTGTAATGTTTCCGTGAACATTCCACAAAAAACTTAGGTTTCCCGCAATGTTTCTGCAAACATTGTTCAAAGCTGTTTCCTGCGATATTCTGCAAACATTCTATGACAACACAAGTTTCCTGCAATATTTTTTAAAGTATACGTACATTGCTGCAATTTTGCAGCTAGCCGCATATATGTGCAATTATTTGTGGTTGGACAAACATGCTGCATGTTATTGCATGTTTGCAGCTAAATATCATTTTGGTAATTATATTAATTAAAACTTGGAGGTTATTTATGTGAACAAAAGCTATATTTGTAGATCTACTTATGTCTACAAAAGACTACATTTATATCCCAACACGTGTAGTTGTTTACAGAAATTACGGAAAATACTTTATTATATCTATCGGCCAGAAAAAACCAGGGAATTCCCCTGGGCGTAACCATGGTAACAACAGACTTCATAAACAAAACGTTCCCAAGAGACACATTCGACCAGCCAGAGGTTGAATTGAATGCACGACGTAACATTGCGATACTTAAGGTACTAAAGAGTGAGTATGGATCCTCTTATGCCACAGTAATGCCCTAAATAATAGGGTAGATAAGAAACATGGTTCATGAATAGGCTATTAGTCCCGAACAGTTAGGTGCGAGGGGAATGAAACTATGCAAAACCTTTATTTGGTCTGATTCAAGGGGGTGCAAATGGAATTATGCAAAACCTTGTGTGTTGGTTTGAATCAAGGTAATAGGGGGTACAAAGGGAAAGGGAATTATACAAAACCATGTCTTTTGTCTGATTCAAGGGGGGTGCAGTTGGAATTCCACAAGGTGGACACCCCCAACGGAGACCCTCTAGCCACGTCCCTGGGAGTAGTAGAATATTGCTTGTAAACTATACTGCAAAAGATATATTACACTTATGCAAAAGGCACATATGAGTAATGTTATGTCGTTTGTGTATACATTGATGTATTCCCAAAAGATAAGAATCCATAGCCTTAACAAATGCTCAGATAATAACTTCCATTATCGACCTATTTGAGGAATAGGTATCAATCCAGTCCTTACACCACATGATACTTGCGGTACCAATGAAGTGTTTCGTGTTGGTGGCATAGACACAACCTGTCTGTGCTTTAAGTCGCATAACACCATATTGAGCTACATGTAGTTACTGGTTAGGAAAATCCTGATATATGAAACATATAACAAAGAATATATCAACATGAACGACTTGTACCCAAAGTAATCGCCAATGTAAACATCCCGCAATTCGATGATACACATGTACATTAATGTCTTAAATAAACGACTATGTTCCTTGTATAGAATTTGTTACATGCATGTTACTCGATGTCTGATTTATACTTGAATGAGAACATTAAGACCAAATTATCTATATGTGTGTAGTATTTTGGTTAATTGTCGGTTTCTTTGCGGAGTTATTTATCAATTTGCTAATTTGTATAATCCATATTGAATCTTAAGGAATTAGCTGTGTGTAGTTATACAGTAAGTAACAGTGTCGTGGTCAGTACATAGTTTATCTTGAACGTGTTCGGTCATAATGAATTTCTGGACTGTTTTATATATACAACTATTTTCACTCAGACGTTTTGAAATCGAGCTTTCCAATGCGGTCTCAAGTGTTTCTCTTTCTAGATTGTTCGAGCTTTCCAATGCGGTCTCAAGTGTTACTCTTTCTACATTGTTCTAGAAATGCATTACGTTGTCGCTCAGATCAGAACGGATAAGAGAGGACGAACCTGGAAATATCAGTTCAATGTTCTGTCTTCTCGATCTTGACAGCATTGTTTTATGCAATCGTCAATTACGTGTTTTCTAGGCGCTGTCTCGACGATCGTGATCAAGTTTTTTAGTCAACGACATCGCTAGCGTACGTGTACACCTCATCTAAGGTGACTTCCGAATCCGAATCAGCCACGATGTGACCCCGGAGAACGAACAATAGGACTGGTTACAGTGGTGTAAATGTTTTACATAGGCCTCAGTGCAAACGTTTTAGTGTATACTGTTTACAACATAATGCCCAGGTCCAGAAGTATCTTTAAGTCTGAAAGATTGACATTCGCCGAAACGTTTTATGCAATAAAATAATATCCGACAGGCAGGGAATTCGTCCTTACAACTTGTGTTTTCGTAACTAGTGTCAGAACCGCCTAAAAAAATTATGTTTTCAGACCACATCACAAAATTCAAACTTCACGGTTAATTCCTGTGCTAATGTCTACTTTACCTTTGGAAATTTATAGGGCAGATGTGCGTTGTATTTTTTATGTTAATAACACACATGGCTATTGACCAATAATGGAACAGTGTCTATGTTATTCTCTCCCATGGATCCGCTCGAGGGCGCTCCAAGCCATATTTACACAGTTAACCAATATGCGACCACTTATTTCGGGTTGGCACAGGGGTGGGGGGGGGGGTCGTGAGAAAATTTACACATACAGGGCCCAAAAAAAAATTTACACCCCTTTTGCTACCCACCCACCTTTTTGTGCAAAAACATTATTTTTTTCCGCCTGATTTTTTTGGACCCACCCCCTAAAATAAGGAAAATATCATTTTAAATCTATTCAAGACCAAATCAAACAGAACCAAAGGTAAGTTTCTGGAAGATTCCAAGTGTTCAAACAATTGAAAAACTATCAACAGTTATGATGTTGTTTTCGACATTGAAAAATACATTTTGAAATAAAAACTGTTTTATTCTACAGTATGCACATATATTGTGAGGTTATATTTATAGTGCCAATAAGCCAACATTGTGTTTAATTTTTACATAAATAGTCCAGTTACTAATTAATGACTTCTTCACTATTGTTCCCAAAAAGTGCCACCAACCATCATATCAGAACACCTTATAGCCATACCTGCAATGACAGTTATATAGTATATAAGTATCACTCTATATAAACAGGCTGGCATCTTTATTTTTTAATTTGAGGTATTTTGTTAGCCAGCACTCTGCAGCACCAGGCAGCAATAGTATTATTTGGTCATTAGACATGCCAGAGTGAAAATGCCAGCACTATCAGGCACTATTCAATATTAATTTGAGGTGAAATGCAAACCAGCGCTCCTATTCAGTCATCACTTTTATTTGGCACCAGCGAGTGCTTTATCTTATACCTACGTATGTTCTTAAGCGTTGGTTAAGGTCATAATCTATGTTAGAACACATTTATTAGTGAAAATAACTTAAACAATGTCAATAATGTGGGTTGAAAACAATTTGCACAAACAAATTTTTTCAGGCCTCTGAGATGCACCCACCCCGCACGATATATGTATGTTTTTGGAAGATTTCCCCTTTATTACTTATATCTTATACCTACCCTGTTCCTAAATGTATGTAAAGGCCATAACCTGCCTTAGAACACAATTATTAATGAATATATTTGAAAACAACTTAAAACAAGGGCAAACATGTGAATAGAAAAACTCATTTTTTCGGGCCTCTTCGAACCCACCACCCCGGCCCTGTATGATAAAACTTTTGTGCGACCCTCCCTGGTTGGCATGAAATATTATTTTTAATATAGAGGAATCACCCTTCTAAGTCGTTTTGCTAAACCTTTTACATCAGTTATGAATAATCGAATATCGTTATTTGCAGAAGAAAATTACTTGATAAATAAAATTCAAATTCAAAGAGTCACTCAAGAATAGATACTATATTTATTTACATGCTTTGATAAACATATACATGCAGTTAGGACGAACTATATTGTACTTTATATTGACTTCCGCAAAGTATTTGATAAATACTTTTTTATGAGAAATATTTTGAAAATATTGACCTTTTTATAAACATATTGCCCTTCTAAACATGTACTGTTGTTTTACAATAGTAAAAACATGGTTTATCATAATAAAAAAACAATAGTTAATTTACAACGGTTATCTGAAAATATTGTTAATTTACAAAGGTTATTTGGGTGGTAAATTTACAACGGTGATTTGAGCAGTAAACGTACAGCAGTTATTTGGGTGGTTAATTCACAACGGTTATTTGTGTGGTGAAAACCACAGTGAAACCATAGATTTACGACAGTTAATTTATAACGGTTATCTGAAACTATAGTTAATTTACAACGGTTATCTGAAACTATAGTTGATTTACAATGGTTATTTGGGTGATAAATTTACAACGGTTATTTGTTTGTTGAAAACCATAGTTTTACAACAGTTAATTTACAACGGTTATCTGAAACTATAGTTAATTTACAGCGGTTCTTTGTGTGGTAAATTTACAACGGTTATTTGGGTGGTTAATTTACAACGGTTATTTGTGTGGTAAAATTATAGTAAAAAAATAGTAGTTCATTTACAATGGTTATAACCATGCTATGTACAGAAGACCCTTGTATATTTACTACAGTGTACAGTATATAAAACTATATGATAAAAGTACCTTATTACTACCATAGTTTTACCTCTCAAAAGACCGTTGTAAATTAACTGGTTCATTTTACTTTGTTATTACCATGGTGAATTCCATAGTTTTACAACCCAATTCAAAACAGTGATTTGGGTGGTAAAACTATGGTTTACAATCACAATTTGATAAACCATAGTGAAATAAACCATAGTTGATCTACAATGGTGTTCAGGGTGGTAAATAACCACATTACTAGTATAATAAACCATCGTTAAGCATGATAAATCAAGAACACACGAATGCTTAAATATTCAATTTGATATTTCATTTTAATTATACATATTATTAGTCTATCAAAAATGTACATGGATATTTATATGTACATTTATATGTTCAAGTTCAAAGTGTCGATGAAAGCAAATGTATGCTGACTGGAACTGAACTAGTTTTATGGAGGATACTACCTTACTCGTATTTAAATTCATGCAGTAATATTGAGTTATTACATGGTAAAACAGTTTAATTTGAATCATACTCCATTTCAAGTAAGCGCTATCAAAGATACACTGTTAACAACAACTGCGTCGGTGTGGAACGTATGATTGGGACCACTCATTTGGTAACCATATAACGTTGCGGGCATGAGTGAAGACTACCTATAGGTTTGTTTTGAGGGAATTTTTTTCATTAATTGTTTTTCTTCGGACAAAACTCAGGATCCACGAGGTGCTTGATAAACCAAGCTTCAACCAAATGTCAACATCCATAAAGTGACGAAATTCTTGATGAATTGTGAGAATAAGCTTTCATGTTTCAATTTTGTCTGTTTTCAGCTCAAATATGAGTGCGTGGAGAAAAATTTGGACAACGTTGTCAACATTCCATTGATATAGATAGTTTAGGAAACTAAATCTACATTCACATTGGAATTTGCCGCATTTAAGTACATGTAGGAAAATATTGACAATTACATGTGACACTCCACGGTTTTGGGAGTAAACCCCAATTTAACGCGGCCATGAGTTTGCCCGCGTCGCAGTTTACTCCTGCCCGCATTCAGTTTTACTTTATCGATGTACGGTATGTTTGGAAAGATGTCTTTATTCGAGTTACTGGATAGGAATTTTATTTTATTTTATATAAAAAACGTCACTGGTAGAGTGTCCCACATATTTGCTTCATGTTTTCAAAACAAAATTCTCGAGAAGTGTCTGCATTGAAAGTTTTGCTGAATGTCACTTAAATTTACCCCGAAATTCCGAATACGCTCGACTAAGATTGTGTTTTTGCCGAGAACTGATATCATAATTTCCTCTAAACTCCTGTCGCAGTATAAATATGCTTTGCCTGTCATATACGT
The DNA here is from genome assembly GCA_032622095.1 of Siphonodentalium dalli. Taxonomy (NCBI): domain Eukaryota; kingdom Metazoa; phylum Mollusca; class Scaphopoda; order Gadilida; family Siphonodentaliidae; genus Siphonodentalium; species Siphonodentalium dalli. The sequence continues at coordinate 163,602,902 of CP136064.1, forward strand.
CTTACTGACGTCCACACCAGGGTTTAATTATTGGCCGCAGCGGGGATTATAGGACCACCAGCGCGCTTAAGTTGTGGCCCAATATGACATTGAAAATTAATCAAAATAATATTGGAAGTAAAATCATTGAAAATATAGTTAATATCCCTTTTCTGAACATGCGACTTCGAATACACTTATATACTGATTAGAAACAACTAAAATACCGAATTGACAAAGTAATTGTGTTTTAAGTTTGGGGAAATTGACATTTTTTATGCCAAAAAAAATTGACATCAATTGGTTTTACCATTCAAATCGTAAACAGTTGATAAAATCCTTATTTTTGAATATTTTGAGCTGAGATTACGTGTGTCTATGTAGAATACTTATTTTTCTCAAAATGGCAGGGTACAACACGTAATTATGTCTTAGATTGATAGAAATTGAATTTTTTTAAATGCGAAAAATTTAACTCTGGCGATTTCAGAAGAATGGCAACTTTCTTCTCCACAAACTCATCACTTCGACCCGTAAATCTTAACAACAAAAGCATGATTCTCCGGGGTTTCGACATATTATTTCGTTGGAAAAAAAACATCACGCTACAAACTTACCGCAAGCATAACATCTATTCGTTGATTTATTCGAGGTTTTAAATTCGATTATCGGTGGACATTCGGATTTGAAATTATTTCGCGTGGGCGCCACGTGATATAATTGAGGTATAAGACTCACGGCTGCGTGTTCAAATCAACCTAATATGCATCGGACATGAAAACTATAGCAATATCTTAGTTATCGTAGTAAAACCATATTTAACTATGGTAAATTCAAACATGGTTTGCAAACATACCACAAAATCCATGGTAAAACTATTCATAGTATATTAAAACCATGGTTTTACTCTAGTGTATTTGTGAGATAGATTACTTTCATCACAGTTTTACAACAAAAATTACAGTTACCACAAAAACTATGGTAAATCCAAACATAGTGTGCAAATACCACAGAATCCATGGTAAAACTATTCATTGTAAATTAAAACCATGGTTTTACTATAGTATCGTTGTGAGATTGATGACTTTCATCACAGTTTTACAACAAAACTACTGTTACCACAAAAACTATAGTAAATCCAAACATTGTGTGCAAGTACCACATAATCCATGTAAAACTATTCTTAGTAAATTCAAATCATGGTTTTAATATATTATAGTTGTGAGATTGATTACTTTCACCAAATTTTAACTACAAACAAACTATAGTTTACCACAAACATTATGGTAAACCCAAAACGTGTATGCAAACACCACAAAATTACTATAGCAACCATGGTAAAACCACGTTTACTATAGGATTACTATGGTAAAACCATGTTTACTATAGATTTACTACAGCAAACTCTAAGTAAACCATGGACATTTTATAAGGGTGTGTTTATTATACGCAGACAATACCGTGTCACTCTCAGACTCAAGGGGACAATATGCCTCGTGCACGTTTATCATTCGCAGAGTATGCCGGGGCATGGAGTCTCCAAGTTAATTAAAAGAAATCGAAAATGTCAATTATTACAAAACACACCGTCAAAGGACTTACCAATATTCACATCGGGCCCAATGGAAGATTCTGTCAATTGATTAAACAGATCCAGAATAAAGACATGAGATCCATGGCGTGTGTCGCCTTTTGAATAGAACAAGATGACGTTGCCTCTAAATATTATGCTTAAATTGTTTGATTCCATGCTCATGACGATTATGATGCAATATGGTGTATACATATGGTGGTGATGTTTGGTGTTTCTAGAAAACTCAAATTTTGGAGGCCATTTATTTTAAATTCTGCAAAATGACCACAACAATGAAGTCTAGCACACAAAACTACGTGATATATGCATAATTTGGTAGATATCCCGTGACTATCGACAATAAATGCAGCGCAATATTATATTGGTCAGAACTAGTATCACACGAAGGATCAGAATGCATTCCTTCTACTCAGCTATATCAATGGTTGTGTTGCCACACTACACAACCAGATTAAATGGATTATTTTATAAAAGAAACCATGCGCGAAGCAACTGTGGAACGTGTGTGGCAGAATGAGTCACCACTAATTTGGACAGGCATGAAACGCATTGACGCGAAATTAATAGAACAACACGCAAGTTGCCTCTTAACATAATATCTAAATATGTCTACCTCAAGCGGTGCCATGGTTTACCGAAACATAAAGGATTCTGTCAGATTGAGCCGATACTGAGTATATATGCCTTCTCGTATCACGGGATTTCTATGAAAATTAGTATCTAGGGATACTTTCGTATGGGGAGTGTCGTAAGCCTATTCGTTTGTACGTGCGACGTGACCTTGACATTGTAATCGAGTCAATTCAAGGTCAAATCGCGAATTGTTATGGGATTTCGACGAAATTTGATACGAATGGTTGCTTTTGTCCACTGAGTATTTTGGACGGGTCAAATCGTGACCCCGACCTGACCTGACCTTCAAAATGATCAATTCGATGTCAAATCGGGTAAAACAGGATGGATTTCGACGGGTACTTTTGTCGGGTACTTTTGTCCGGGCAGTGTTTTGGACGGGTCAAATCGTGACCCCTTGTGACATTGACCTTCAAAATGGACAAGTCGATGTCAAATCGCGCAATGCGCCGAAAAGCAGAGGGGAAACAGCCCGGAAGAATTCGGGTCCACCTGCTAGTACAGTTTATGAGGCAAAACTCTGAAGGCAAGAATAAGAGAACAAATAATGAATGACACGAAGAACAACAAACTATTTAGTAAGAACTTACTAAGAAGCAATTTGGGTTCATCAAGGGACGATCAACAACACTATACAGCTGCTGCACTCGTTGGAGAAGTGAACTAAGACCATAATCGAAGGACATGCGGTACATGTAATATATATGGACTTCCAGAAAGCACTGCCACATCAAAGACTTTTACATAAGGCAAGAATTTATGGCATCAAAGGGAACATATTGGTATGGATCGAGAATTTTCTACAGGGAAGACAACAAAGAGTGATGATAAACACGCCAACACGTGAAGTAATAAGTAAAATACCCCAATGATATCTGCTCGGACTCATATAATTTGTCATCTGCATCAATGACATACCATCCAACGTTAAATCTGATGTTTGCTGACGACACTAACATTTACAGAGAAATAAAGGATACATCAAATGTGAAAACACTACAGAATGGCATAGGTAAAGACAAGTGCCCCTTGAACTTCCATCCAGATAAATGTGTGACAATGAACATTGACACGTAAACAGAAGAACCAAATTACCACATGAAGAGCAAAGATGGAATAAATGAACAACTGAAGGAGGTTAGTGAAGAAAAAGATATAGGAGTCACAACTGATAATAAACTAAAATTCGACCAACACATGACTGAGAAAACACAGAAAGCAAATGCAACCACTGGAACCATACGAAGGGCATTTACACATATGGACACTAATAACATGATGAAACTACAAAAAAGATTCACAAAATTAATACCACACGAAGAAAGACTAAATAAGCTAAACATACCAAGATATTTAACCACTATGATCCGGAAATAAATGACGTACTAAAAAGAAACACCGAACTCAAAACCAGATGGCACAACTACAAGATATTTCTGAAGGGAGCCAACAGGGGTGTGAGGAGATACTTATTCAGTCTAAGAGTGGTGGAACAATGGAAGCATATAACAGAAAAAGTTTATGCAGAAGATATGAATTCATTCAAAAATAAACTGGATTACCATTGACAGGACAAATAATTAAATTAAATTAAATTCCAAGGCTGCGTTGAGTCTGAAAGACCCTGTTATATACGATCAGTCGAACACAAATACAAATGCAGGAGTTAGAAGAACTAGGTGAAGAATCAGAGGTGGATATAGTGGCATCTTTAGAAGCCAGAGTCCACTAACAACATAAGGTAAGGTAATTAAATAAGGTAATAAGGTAATGATTTGCCTTTCATGGCATAGCTATCTCCCCTAATACGCGTACACATATATTTATATGAATCAGGGTATTGATGGATATCAACACTGAAACAAGTCATCACCATAAATAGAACGAGACGATGACATTAATGGCCAAAGCTGCAGATGACAGCGTATTTTTCCCAATCCAACGACTGATGGCGTATTGACATCAGAAACATCTATCGCCGAGGCGGAAAACACAACACAACGTACTAATCTCACAGATCATTTATCGGTATCTGAGTTATATTAGTCACCATGCAGTCCTGGTAATGACCACACGTTGACGCTCGGAGTCGCAAAGGCCTTACGATGTTCGTATATATTGGGTATGACAGCGTATTTATCCCAAGCCAACGACTGCTGGGGCATTGGCATCCGAAACAGTTATCGCCAAGACGGAAAATACAACAATACGTACTAATCTCACAGATCATTTATCGGTATCTGAGTTATATTAGTCACCAGGTAATAATGACCTCACGTCGACGCTCGGGGTAGCGAAGATCTTACGATGTTCGTATATATATGGAGTATGACAGCGTATTTATCAAAAACCAACGATTGCTGTCGTATTGACATCAGAAACATTTATCGTCGAGGCGGAAAACACGACAATAGGTACTAATCTCACAGATCATTTATCGGTATCTGAGTTACTAGTATATTAGTCACGTTGACGATCGGGGTTACGAAGATCTTACGATGTTCATACACAATGTATATATACATCCACAATGTATATATACATTATGATATATGTGCGTATTGTTCTTTCTATGCATGTATACCCCAAATTAACATTTGAAAAACACAACGCTCTAGCTTATTGTGGTTCTCGGTTACCAGATATTTACCAAGCATCGATGTCACCAGTAGAAGAATCGGTTGTTGAAAGCTTATCATCGGTGTAAATTGGCAGATGGGGCTCCGAGTGTAGGCTGGTGTGTTCGATCGATGCGATCAAAGTAATACGGAGCCGAGGAGGTTTGATCTCGCCTTACCAATCAGCGCCCGTCTCACCACACAACTACTCCTACGTCTTCGCTCTGCGTGTTCGAGTGCGCCAGTTGTTAGAGACTTTTTTCAGGTAGGAGGTGCGCCCGCGACGTTGTCCTGGATTACAATCGAGCCCATACCCTGTTGTTGCCATAGCATTCTGTCGTTTCATCAGGGGTGAGTGATCAGTGTGCTGCACACACGAGCATATCAGACGTCGCTCGTTCGCAAAAAAGACTAATATTTCAGGAAAGATACGGAAAGTTCAGTCGGAGAGTTATCTCATATGGGTGAGTTTAGAAATACCAGAATGCGTGAATGCACTGGCTCAGTATGATATGTTCGTCGCTTCTGTCTGTATCTGCATTTTTGTAGATCTGTATCTGTAGATATTGCAGTGCAGGAACCTTTCGGTTATAGACGCACTGTGTGTGCTACCACGACCGAGTAACTTTATAACCCTGCATGTGGTGACTCCAGTAGCGTTCTTCAACGTGCACACACCGAGGCGTGTACATGGGTCAGCCATTAATGTCCGCTCCCGATCGGACAGCGTACTGCAACCACGAAAACATACCTGGACAAATGTTGTAGTAGGGAAGTCGGATATTTATTCAGTGATCTCAAATGAGACTTTTCAGCCTAACAAACTTGGTATCTGACCGAGTTCTGATTTTCGTCAGAATACCCTGACCAGGTGGCGATCCCCGGTCAGCTAGCACAAGAGACCAGTACGCTATCTCTCGGTTACATACTTCCCTTCATATGTGTGCGAAAAATAATCATTTCTAATCGACATGCCCATGTTATGATCGCAACAACTTTATTGAGAAGAAGCACATGTACCTAAATGGTAACACAAATTGTAAAATTAATAGATTTAAATTTAAATTGGTCGAAGTATCTTCTGGTGCACGGTGGCTCAAATACACATGTGATTGATAAACTTGCAGGATTGTCGCATCATCTCCAGCAGTGGTACTTCTTATCCGGGGCTTGCATAGCCTCGCTGGTCTGTCCTCCCGTTTACCACGGACACGAAGTTTAATTCCACATAGGCACGCTCATTAATCAATACTTGTTCAAGATAATGTGTGATCAATTCATATATTTTAATTCCCCTTGGAGACGGAGACGTGTGGTGAAGCTAAGTTGGTTGTTATTGCTCACCGTTGTCTTTCCATGTATACTGTCAATCATGCACTATCGAGTAAGTGTTGTTCCGTTTAGAAATATCAATCAGTAGAACCAACCAGACGCCACATATAATACATGTATAAGCCAAATACAGAAGACATGGCCCGATTTTTGTTTTGGCTTTCATCATCACAAATCTGGAGTGTTAACGCTGGTAGAGGGGTAATGTCGCAAGAGCTATCGTCGTTCTTGACATCGTTTAACGGTATACTCCTAGGGTGCGCATTTATAATCTCAAATCGACTACACCCCGCATGTGCAATTTGACTTATATATATCAAGATGTTCCATCCACTTTGGTGTTTTAAAAATCACCCAAAAGAGATCCGTTAATTTGTAATGACAGTTAATAATAATGACAGTTTTATATAGCGCTTAAAAACCAATTATACTTAATTGTTCTAAGAAGCTAATGACAATTGTTACCCTGATGAGCCTGAACACTCAGTAACCATCTACTGCTCCCCGGGGACAGGGGAGATACAGCCACAATGTGGCTAGCATAATAACAATATATTTCACAGCTCGTAATCAGGTGTTGACAGTGAAGATAAGTCCGACGCGCTAACCAATAGACCACGGAGCTTTACCGTGAAATTATTTAATTTTCAATTAGAATGACAAGTTTCTAACTAATTTATAAAGTTGAGGTCATATATAATTATTGATGGGGTACTTGTAAAATTCAGATGAAGACATTTATATGATTAATGGTACAGCATAACATACTAGCTTGCTTCCATGTTGAAAATTGCCACCCAGTACTTTTATTCCGCCCCGTTCTCTTATTGGCTTTAGAAAATTTGTCCACCATGTACTCTTATTCTGCACCATATGCTAATACAGCCGGTTCTCGTCAACAACGGGCTTACTTTAATGAGCGAAATAATCTCACATTGCCATTATTTAGCATCACTATACGCTCTATTTGAACCTATAAGCGCGGTATTAAAACTGTGCAATATGGGACTATTTCCATACGCAATAAACCCATATTGGCATTATTTAATCTACCTTTTGTCATCGATACGACTTACCAGATTCACGCTGGTTATAATGTGTTTTCACTGCGGCCCGCGTCGTTCAACGGAATAACGGATATAAGCTCACCATGGGCATGTTTAAGGGTCAAATTAGTTCAATATAAACCAATGTGAACCTATCTGCACGAGGGTATATATGGACCCCGGCGGCCGAATTCTGGTCCCTGGTCTAGACCAGGGTTTCGTGTAAACTATAGTCTAGACCAGGCCGAAACCACGGCGATCGCCATGTGTTACCCAGCTTCGAGGCGAGTAAGCTGGGATTATTGGTCAGCACTGGTCCGTATTCTCGTCTTTTTGAAACTCAGGTTTACGTAAACCATGGTTTGCCTTCTTATTGTCATTCAAGCCTGTGTCGGTCTGTTCACAATTCGAACCATGTGGTAACGTACACGTTCTGGTGACAGAAACATATGTATTTTTTGGAAGCATTTATCTTTATGTTAACCAAATAGGAATTGTGTTTTATTGATATGCCGTGTAGAAGAAAGATTATAATTATATATGAACTGGACAAAATATAATATAATCGATAATTATGTGTGTTATAGGTAATAGTCTACAACTGAGACCTAGTACCCCCCTGGTCTGAGATTTTTGTATAAACCGAGACTTGAACCTGAGACGAGAATACCTTTTTCTGTTTTCGCAGTAACGATACAGATTTGTAATTTGATTGTCAATCATGCGTGCCTTTATCTGGCTTTACAGTGGAGTTTTCTTTATAACATCCTTGCCGTGTTTGAAAGCATATTACCGTTAGATGGATTAAGTCAGATTTTCGTGCTATTATTTCTGATATGGTATCGATAGGTTTGGTTGACACGGATAAATAGGGAATGATAGTAGTTTTGCAATCGGAACGTAATCCGCATTGGATGCGGGTGTCTTTCGTTCCGTGTTTCTGAAATGAATTGAGGTCGGAGCTAGTTTTGATAGTACTAATTCATCATTTGATAATAAATTATTGCTGGACTGGATATACAATAGAACAGCAAAAACTCTCAAAATTATATTAAGACAGAACGAAAAATTGTGGTTCAAAATAAGGTAATGTCCGATTAAATTAAAGTAAATGCATGGGACCCCTGCTCTTGATTAATGATTTATTTGGTCCAGTTTCTTAAGCCTTGACATTTCAAATTGGTTTATTTGTCATAATTTATCTTTAAACATGGATTTGGAAAACAGATTACATGGCAATCAATGGAAATATCTGCTGTCGGGAGTGTGATACAACGGACCCATCTCGATTTTTTTTCGATACCCCCCCCCCACCCCCCCCCCCCCCCCACCCCCGTTATGACCATTACTTTTTCTGGAAAATTATTTTCAATAACTTCAATCACGGCGATAGTTATTTAGAATCTTTCTAAATTTTCAACTTATTGCAAATTCCCAAGTCCGCGAAATTACATTGCACATGTCACCCCTCACCCCAATGAATTGTTGAAAAATTCCAACAAGTACCTCACTATTTCCAGTTGTTGGAAATTCCCACCTGATATCCCCTATAATAATGGTTCGAAATGTTTTCAAGAGATGAATGTAATTTATGTGTAATATTTTGACGCAAGTTGAACAATATATAGTTGGTTCTTGATCTGAACAAACAATATTGTACACTATACATTGATGCTCGGGGCATTATGCCGCCATTTGCCATCTAGCGCTGACGAAGCTGGTTCGAATGCGACAAGCGCGGATTCGCGATCCACTCTAAGTGAGGATAATTTGATTCGTGTATCTGGGCAAGTTTGTCGGTCCCTTTCCGGGGTCGGTATTTCTACACACAACTGAGTGTTTCTCGGTGAATTTACTATCTGCGTAGACTTTCATCCACCCGTAAAACTGAGAACGTCGTGACATCCGCACCACCCCTACCCCGTGATCCCTGTCGAACGGCGACGGCATACATATACCGCTATATAACACGGATATAAGCCGCTTTCACATGCTCAGGTTTGGAGACACCAACACACCAATCTCGATGCAGCGCTCAGCGCGCTTTTGTCCATAGATTGTCATTGATTGTCGTTGATTGTACAACAATGCGCCGATCCCAGCTTGCGACCAGGTGGTTTCGCGACACCACGTCCTGACATGGAACACCGTGATTATTGGTTACACTGGTGTAAATGTTTTCCATAGGCCTCAGTGCTAACGTTTTAGCGTATAGTGTTGGCAATATAAATGTTGGGTCCAAAATTTTCTTTAAATCTGAAAAATTGACATTTTGGGAAACTTTTTACAAAAAAAAATCATGTCTGTCTAGCAGGGAATTCGCCTTTAAATCTTATGTTTTCGTAACTAGTGTCAGAACCGCATAAAAAAATACAGTCATATTTTAGACCACACCAAAAAATTCAAACTTCACTACAAAGGGTTAATTCCTGTGCCAATGGTTATTTTACCTATGGGAAATCATAGGGAAGAGGTGTGACGATTTTTTTATGTGAAAAGCACACAAGGCTATTGACCAATCAGGGCCCAGTGTCTATTTTATTCTCTCCTATATATTCCTCCCGCATCCGCCAGATGTCACTCGGAACCTTATTTACACCAGTGTAACCTAAAGCGATAGCCCGCTTTTTCGCGGAATAATTGTAACTCCCTACAATTCTTCAGAATTGCCCATCAATCGAAAAAATGTGTTCAAAAACAATATCACTTCTGTGGTTCTTTATTTATCACACACAATTTAACCCCACCCCCTTTAACAAATTATTCATCAAAAAAGCACAATTTTCCACCACCAGTCATGTTCAGGCCCATTTTCACTCAGTTTTAGGGGTCTGGTGTTGCAAACTTGGATCAGCTATGGAAGACTGTTCAATATTCTTTCCATGAGAGAACTTCTGGTGATGTGAGGTCATTGAGTCCAGATCTGATCAGCTGAGCATCAAGCGCATGACTTTATCAGCACATTGAAGAATAAAATATGACATTTTCAGGTCTGCAAGGGTGATCCAAGATAACTGGATGTGGGTGTATCTTGAATTAGTTGAATAAAGATATGCTCTCTTTGAATTGCTGGAGCATTTTCTTAAATGTGTCCAAGTTTTAGTGCTATTAACCTTCAAATGACCATACCCACCAGTGGAAATGACACACTTTTATGATATATATCTGTATATCACTGGCTATAAAATCCAAAATACTTGTTAAATTAGGTTCTTATAACAATTGATATATGTGTCGTTGACATGCCCATGTTATGGGTCATTTGCATTATCATGTGACTATTACCACCTTGAAATTTTTTGAAAATACCTTGAAAAATTGGCATTTTTTATGAAAAATCTTACTATTTTTTTGGCTGATGTAAGTGAAAGAAGGCATCAGCAGCAAGAATAGCCACATCAAGCATGAGATATTCATTGGACTGAAAGACCAGGCTCTGTAAAATGCATTAAAATGCTTTAAAGTGACTCCCAGGAATCAAAAATGATAAAAAGCTATTTTTTCCCTTTAGGTTACACTGGTGTAAATGTTTTCCATAGGCCTCAGTGCTAACGTTTTAGCGTATAGTGTTGGCAATATAAATGTTGGGTCCAAAATTTTCTTTAAATCTGAAAAATTGACATTTTGGGAAACTTTTTACACAAAAAAATCATGTCTGTCTAGCAGGGAATTCGCCTTTAAATCTTATGATTTCGTAACTAGTGTCAGAACCGCATAAAAAAATACAGTCATATTTTAGACCACACCAAAAAATTCAAACTTCACTACAAAGGGTTAATTCCTGTGCCAATGGTTATTTTACCTATGGGAAATCATAGGGAAGAGGTGTGACGATTTTTTTATGTGAAAAGCACACAAGGCTATTGACCAATCAGGGCCCAGTGTCTATTTTATTCTCTCCTATATATTCCTCCCGCATCCGCCAGATGTCACTCGGAACCTTATTTACACCAGTGTAACCTAAAGCGATAGCCCGCTTTTTCGCGGAATAATTGTAACTCCCTACAATTCTTCAGAATTGCCCATCAATCGAAAAAATGTGTTCAAAAACAATATCACTTCTGTGGTTCTTTATTTATCACACACAATTTAACCCCACCCCCTTTAACAAATTATTCATCAAAAAAGCACAATTTTCCACCACCAGTCATGTTCAGGCCCATTTTCACTCAGTTTTAGGGGTCTGGTGTTGCAAACTTGGATCAGCTATGGAAGACTGTTCAATATTCTTTCCATGAGAGAACTTCTGGTGATGTGAGGTCATTGAGTCCAGATCTGATCAGCTGAGCATCAAGCGCATGACTTTATCAGCACATTGAAGAATAAAATATGACATTTTCAGGTCTGCAAGGGTGATCCAAGATAACTGGATGTGGGTGTATCTTGAATTAGTTGAATAAAGATATGCTCTCTTTGAATTGCTGGAGCATTTTCTTAAATGTGTCCAAGTTTTAGTGCTATTAACCTTCAAATGACCATACCCACCAGTGGAAATGACACACTTTTATGATATATATCTGTATATCACTGGCTATAAAATCCAAAATACTTGTTAAATTAGGTTCTTATAACAATTGATATATGTGTCGTTGACATGCCCATGTTATGGGTCATTTGCATTATCATGTGACTATTACCACCTTGAAATTTTTTGAAAATACCTTGAAAAATTGGCATTTTTTATGAAAAATCTTACTATTTTTTTGGCTGATGTAAGTGAAAGAAGGCATCAGCAGCAAGAATAGCCACATCAAGCATGAGGTATTCATTGGACTGAAAGACCAGGCTCTGTAAAATGCATTAAAATGCTTTAAAGTGACTCCCAGGAATCAAAAATGATAAAAAGCTATTTTTTCCCTTTAGGTTACACTGGTGTAAATGTTTTCCATAGGCCTCAGTGCTAACGTTTTAGCGTATAGTGTTGGCAATATAAATGTTGGGTCCAAAATTTTCTTTAAATCTGAAAAATTGACATTTTGGGAAACTTTTTACACAAACAAATCATGTCTGTCTAGCAGGGAATTCGCCTTTAAATCTTATGTTTTCGTAACTAGTGTCAGAACCGCATAAAAAAATACAGTCATATTTTAGACCACACCAAAAAATTCAAACTTCACTACAAAGGGTTAATTCCTGTGCCAATGGTTATTTTACCTATGGGAAATCATAGGGAAGAGGTGTGACGATTTTTTTATGTGAAAAGCACACAAGGCTATTGACCAATCAGGGCCCAGTGTCTATTTTATTCTCTCCTATATATTCCTCCCGCATCCGCCAGATGTCACTCGGAACCTTATTTACACCAGTGTAACCTATTAGGGTGGTCTAGACCTGAGACCAGAATTCAGCCGCGGGAGTCTATATATAGATCCAAACGAAGAAAATACCTCTTAAGCTTGTGACTTATCTGATAAGTACGAGTGTTGTACTCCGCTGAGTGTTGCCAGTCATTATCTAAAGGTTAATGGGCCCGTATAGAAATACCCATTGTACCTCTATATATCAACTATCTATCCTCAGCCTTTCTTTATTGGGTGAATACTTTTGAAGCCGCATTAATGGGGTACTGTACACTAAATCCGGTCATTTATGGGACCATCTGCTTTTGTACTCAACAGAATATATGTAACTAATGAATAAATTTAAGCCATGGATTAGTGCAGAAATACACTCATGTGGTCTATGAACGATTGAAAAAATTATATTGAAAATGAATTTATGACTCATTATAATAACCATGTTGTTTGCATCGTTCACAGAGCACATGAGTGTATTTTTGCGCTAATCCTTGGCTCAAATTCTTTCATTTGTTGCATATATTATGTTGAATATAAAAGGAGATGGTCCCATAAATGGCCAGATTTAGTGTGCAGTATCACTACAAAGGCAAATTCTGCATTCATGACCTCATTTTGTCGAAGCCCTGTGCCACAAATCAGGTGCGGTAACGTGCTTATATTTTCTTACGTGGTTAGATTTGAGTGAGTGTTTTATTATTATTTTGTTTTTATACATGCATGTACACATCAAAACATACAAATCTGAGCACCTGAACATAAACTAGCTATCCATCTGATGTCACGTTCATGCAGAAGATACACTCAGTGTTCAAATAAGCAGAATGGCGACGACAATAATATAATTTTTAGAATTTAGTTTAGCGCCAAAATAAAAGAAAGGCAAAATAAACACACAAAAAAAACAAACAAAAACAAACAAAAACAAGTAGACTGACCTTTATAAATGTCAAGAATGAGATGAATTATGAACTGGACACTGTAACAAAATGGTGTGCGACCCCCACCACCTCAACCCCATACTATATCCCTGGCGCATATACATGCATCATGTTCGAACAAATGATTCGCTATATATAAATTGTATGGAGTTAAACTCCAGTTAGCTAGGACATTTGTACCTAGCATGGTGGCACGTGCAATCACGTGATGTAGATTTCCAGGGTATTCATATAATGCGACGTTCGGAGTGCTTTGCCAGTTCAGTTATAGCTCATATATTGAACTTATTTTAGAAACACAAATACGCCCATGCCGCCGGCTGATATAGGCATAATTTATTTTGTTTACGCTCTATGTGAAAATAAATCGAATTACCATATCTACGCTCTTTATATTGTGTTTTCACTGTGGCCTGCGCCAGAGAACTGAATAACGGGCATAAATCCACTATTATATGGGCTTATTTGAGAATAAACTAAGTCCAATATCAATCTATGTGAATATTTAGGTCCTATATGAGCCTATTTTCAGGAGGATATGTCGAGTTATAATATATACACGTAGGAGTCGTTGCGCAAGGACTGCACTAGTCATGATAGTGAAATGACAACTATCGCAGCCTGTTTTTGCGAAAATAAGCACATGGCAGGCTTATTTTAATGCGCGAAATAATCTCATATTCGCATTATTTAGCCTCAATTGACGCTCAATATGGACCTAAAACGATAATGTTAAAACAGTCCAATATGGGACTATTTCGTTACCAAAATAAGCCCATAATTTTTCATTGACACGACTTATCAGATTCACGCTCTGTATGCTGTGTTTTCACTGCGGCCCGCGCAATTCAACGGATTAACGGATATAACTTGGCTCACTCTGGGGTTATTTCAGAATTTCAATTCATTCGTGCCGGAGTCGCTGGTGGGAGAGGATCGTACCTCCGGGTGCGCCACAGACCGTCGGCCCGGAACGGATCACTCACCGGCTTACCTGCAGGAATAGCCAACACGGACCGGATTAGTTCGATCCTGGTACCCAGTGTCGACCCGGCTGGGCTGAATGCCGCGGATTAGCCTGGATAACTCGACAGCCATTATCTGGTCCCGCTTCGATCTCAAATTTTGGTGGTCGAGTTGGCTCTGTTGACAGAATGGAGGGCGCAGTACTTCGCTGGAATCTCTGCCGTTTCCTGCTAATGGATCTCCAGAGCGGAAGACTTGGACTTCGGAGACTAGCGAGGGAAGATCCCCTTCAGGACATCAACGGGATGATGCAAGGAGAAGACAGGAGCTGCTGGATAAAAGTTACCAGGACATCCGGACGATTTCCAGCTGTCCTTCTTCTCCTTGGATTTGACTACTCCATCACGCCAGCCGGACACCGTTTAACATCTACCAACACATGCTGGGACACTGCAGCTACCATCAACCTACAGCTGGATTCCAGCAACGGAAAGAAGAAATTGTTTACAAAAAAAATGCTTCTTCCTTTTTTATTTTTTTGTATATGTATTTTTAATAAAGGCTAAAAATGAGGGGTGGCCCATTCGAGAATCCCGGGGTTAGCCCCCCCCCCCCCCAAACACTCTCTATAATTATTTAAGAATCAAATAAGTGCAATATGAACCTAGTTTCACGAAGACATATTGACTAGTGACGACCAGTGACAGTCTGCCGCTAACACAAACGTCACTGCTAATCAAAACTGAGCCAACACTTTCGCTTTTAAGCCACAGGTCCGCTGGTGCGACAGCACTACCATGATCATATACCTTAATACGTATACTCAGGTAGTGTTGTCGCACCAGGGAACCTGTGCTATAAGCCTGGCCAATTTCGACCAACATCGAGTCCCTTGCTCAGTCTAAGCGCCTTTATACGATCCAGCTCCATAGAATCACAAGAGAAACACTCCAGAAATACTACCAGATGAAAATATCTTAAGCACGAGAGTATCAATAGGCCGTAAAACCAGTTATTGGCCGTAAACCCAGTCAACTTGTAGTAAATGAAGACAACGCAGATTTTTCTGATTATCTCCGCAATCGAATAGAAGACCTTGACATCTTTGATGTTACCCCAACCACAATCCAAGAAATTATTCTAACCTGCTTATGAAATGAAAGGTAAATATAGCATGGACTTTAAAGGGATAACCACTAAACTCGCGAAGGAAACAATTGAAATCATAGCTCCGGCATTGAAACATATATTTAACCTCTCATTTGAACAGAAAAAAGAAAACAGTAAAGGTTGTTCCAATCCCGAAAAATAACATTGCACACGAAATTTCTACCTTATTTTTCCAAGCTATTAGAACGAATAATGCAAAAACGCCTGGTAGATTTTGCAACTGAGCACGATATATTGTACAAGCACCAATACGGTTTCAGTCCAAACCACTCTACTTTCCATCCAATCGTACATCTTCTCGACCAAATAGCCAATAACAATGATAAAACAACCAGCGATTCAACAATAGCACTATTCCTAGACCTCTCTAAAGCATTTGACACTATCAATCATGATATATTAATTTCAAAATTAGATCATTACGAGATAATGCGTACTGCCCTGTCTTGGTTACAAAGCTATCTAGACAACAGACGACAATATGTTAAAACTTCATGGAAATAAATCCAAACTAATGGACACAGTGTGCGGAGTCCCTCAAGTCTAACAATATGCCAAATGCGACAACCTTAATGACTAGACGGATAACGGCACCTAAATTTAAAGCTATGTGAACAATGAACTACGTAATATCTACACTTGGTGCTGCTGCAACAAGCTTTCTATAAACACAGAAAAGAGAAATTACATGCTCATGTATCCGGAAAATAACGATACAACATGGAACACTATGAAAATTCTCTTAAATAACACATAATTGAAACGTATTGGAAATCGTGAGCACGAAACCTCAACCAATTTTTTAGGCATTCACATAGATGAAAATTTATCATTTAAAGACACGGTTGGCCTTGGCGGTGGGTATCCTGCCACAAACAGAAAGAACATCAAAATGTAGATAGACTTTGTCCGTATACAAATAAGAAATATCGCATAAACAGTATGTTATGGTCATATGTTTGACCATTGTTATGTAAACAAAAGCGTAAAAAGTAACTTTTCTGGTGTATGTTTATATTATGATGGTAAACATAAAGAGCGTTCTTTGTTGGTGAATACCTGATATGGAACTAATAAAGAGCGTTTATGCCATTTGTGTGTGATTAGCCAGTAGCATTGTGCTGTCTTCTGTGACACAATCAGGCTCTTGCTTAGGTAAAATATAGTAGGTCTTTATGATAACGTGCTGTTTACGCGATGGTCATGGTATATATGAACGGAACTGTATGCGTGTTACTGTTTTTCTGTTTACGGTGTTTGGAACAAATATGAATATTTTCGACAATTAAGGCCGCACGTGCCTTTAAGAAACACATATCATCAGTCTGCTCCAAATTAGCGCACGCCATATATCATATAAATAAGGTCAAACACTTTTTCACAGGCAGCGCCCTTAAAACGTTATATTATGACTTAACCAAAGTCACTTGGTATATGGAATCCAAATATGGGGCCATGTTCCCGAGGTAAAAAGATTTTTTTTTCTTTAAAAAAAAAGAGAATAGCTAAAAGGTATACGACCTTCGCAAAGTCCATACTACTCTATTCATGCATGATTGGTATTACAAACGCCTACCTGAATCTTTTTCGCACATCTTCACTAAACGCATAACCGGACCCGATACTAGACAACAGCGCCCATTATTCCTCAAAACCCCGATAACATCCTTTTCTGAACAGCTACCATTTCATGCATTCGCAACCTCATGGACAAATTTAGATAACACTATGACAAAAAATCAAAGTATGTTCGTATTAAAAAAACACATCACAGAGAAAATATTAAGCGCATATTCTAACAATATCAAATGCAAAAATCAAGGATGCCCAGACAGCCCAAATACCATACCCCGTTAACTCTTTCGCTGCCACCCCGCCACACGGACATACTCCCCAGTGCCAAGCATTCTGGGTGTAAATACAAGTATTTTATGTATATGTGGGTAATGCAATGATTATCGGGTAATTATCGGTGTATTTAGTTGAAACTTCACATGTGGGTATATATGACAATGACCTATCACCTGCCCCGACGTGGAGACCCATTCAATGTCAAAGCCTTTGGGTCACGTGCCATTGGCGGCCATCTTGGATTTGCTTTAATTTATGTTTTTCGGTAAATATTTTCAATTCATATATGATTAAATGTTTGTTTTTTGTTCTATTGTTCTATCCCATTAATTAATGCTTCACCAGTTAATCATATTCCGGCTACTATTCCGTATTTTTCACCGACCTCATTCCGACGCTAAACTGATCAGCAGGAAGGAGGCCGCCAAGTTAATTATGATGTTTATTTTCCACTCATATATCGCATCCATGCACCAAAAGTTAATTTGTCAATGGTATATTCTGGCTCGGACTGTACTCATAGAACTTCAGGAGTAGCATGACTTTGACTGACCTTTCTTCTAAATTGTCAGCGCACACCAGCACTCTACATAAAATAAATGAAACCCCGTTGTAATGCAACAAAACAATATAATTACGACCCGTAAACCAGGTGCACCCCCGAACTCGCATAAATGCGTATTTGGCAGCGACTGGGTAACTCGCATTTATGCGAGCTTGGCATCGAAAGAGTTAAGTGTAAATATAACGCTTTCAACGTCAACCAATACGAATCAGTAGTCCCTGTATACCCTCACCCGCCAAAAAATATTACCCAATCATCTGAATTTGAACCATATACACGATATTGAACAGCCCTCGAACTAAGCCCTAAACTCACAAATTACATACACACAATATGTGCACGGATCAACGAGGCCATCTTACTATAGTTATTACTTTCTATATTTACCATACTGCATGGAGATGGCAGGAAGACAATATTGCCAGATGATGCCACCCCCCCCCCCCCACACTATACGACATAATTATCCATAATTTTCATCAATATTATGTAATATATATGTGTATTGGAAATAAAATATCCTATCCTATCCTAAGTATCAATAATAAACCGTACTTATATTGATGAATAAAGTGTCAAGACTAAGAAATCTCAACACAACGCGAATGGTCGTGTGTGTGTTGATTGCCGGTTGAAATTTCCCGATATTATTCTATTATCTTAATCATACAATTTTGATGGAGAACACGAATGTGTTTTGGCTATCTTCACCACGATATATACAAGGAACGGGGACGACGGATGGAAATCGATTTCATATAGTCTGGAATATGACTGGGGTCATTCTGAGATAGACGGCACCTATACATGTTAACTTCACCAAGGTCGTTTTACTACGAAAACGGATAACATTCACAAGTGAGTATATTCGGTAAAATAACCAACAAGGCGCAGCCGATGGTTTCTCTGGCCGAAAACCCTGAGGAATATTATCTCACTGAAATTACTCAATCCGACCAAAAATCTCAACATAACGCGAATGGTCGTGTGTGTGTTGATTGTCGGTTGAAATTTCCCGATATTATTCTGTTATCTTAATCATATAATTTTGATGGAGTACACGAATGTGTTTGGTTATCTTCACCACGATAAAAACAGGGAACGGGGACGACGGATGGAAATCGATTTCATATAGTCTGGAACATAGTCTGGAATATCATCAGATTCCAACAACAACAACAACAACAACATTTTTGCAAACTACGCTCTAGTTATCGGAATCGATTAATTGCAACAAAATAATGATAACCACTGTCAACTTTGGTATCAAATTTCCCAAAACGTGTTATTTATAAACATTTTGTTCAACGAAATATGGTCGTATTATCACTTGCTTTTAGAGTCATCCATCTTCATCCGCAATTTTGTCCGAGATCGTCCGTTTGACGAAGTGTTTCTGGGCCACACATGAATGCACATATCGAGAAATAACAAACTTCAAAAATTCGTTATCTGATCACTTGAGCTTTGATGGGTGGGTCCTCGACTCGAATCAAATGTGTTTTACCACCGAAGCTAACAAAAATAGTAATTTAGGAGCGTTAATTCGGATTATGCATATTTAAAACCAAACTGTCGAACTATAATTGGATATCCAATTGGTCGGTCACGTAGTTCTGACTTTATTAACTGATTATTCGCCGCAGTTCAGCACGGACTGTCATGATTGTGCCCAGGCGAAAACGACACGTTTCAATTATCATTTAGAATCCAGACTGGCCATTTGAGGGAGGTGTCCTCCGAAGTTTATCGTTGCGATGTGGATTCGGCTAGTGTGAGTTATAGTTCTATCCAATTTGAAACGGGTTTCCATCATTTGGCTAACAAAGAATTTAATTGGTCGCCGGTTTGGGTAAGCAAACATATCCCGCAAACGCGATATGGGGCATCAAAGTGTCAGCGTTTTGAGATAGGTTTCCCGTTTTAGCGAAAACGTCATGACTTGTTTCCCCATAATTTGTGACGTCACGGATTGTTGTGAAAGCGTTCGGGTTTGATTTACCAACATTTCCAGTTATTGGAAAATTCTAACATGAAAAAACATCATGGCAAATTTTCGACAATTCTAATGTGATTCCAAAACAACCCACTACGATGACCTTACATTCATTTAATTATCAAGGAAATGTGTTAACAATTGGTCAGTGCACACATGTAAACTATGCGTTATTTTTCTTTGTGTGGCATTGTACCGCATACAATCCTGTACATAGTGCATATCGTTCAATATAGTTGAATAGTCTACAAGGACGTGGCTAGATAGTCAACGTTGGGGTGACCACCTTTTACAACTTAATTCCACCACTTGGCTTGGAATTCCCCAACTGGTATATACGTATGGTGGGGGAGAAATAATGGTTCGTCCAGTTGGGAAAACAATTTGAAATCTAAGCCTGAAAACTGCAAATTTCTAGCATCTAGAAGCCTAACTCCAGGCACGTT
Source organism: Siphonodentalium dalli (assembly GCA_032622095.1). Taxonomy (NCBI): domain Eukaryota; kingdom Metazoa; phylum Mollusca; class Scaphopoda; order Gadilida; family Siphonodentaliidae; genus Siphonodentalium; species Siphonodentalium dalli. Next base: position 163,623,336 of record CP136064.1, read on the forward strand.
CAGACCTCGATTTGTTATTTTTTTTTTAGCTCAACTTGACAAAGTCAAGTTTGAGCTATTGCCATGAGTTGGCGTCTGTCACCGGTCCGTGTGTGCATCCGTCAGCAATTTTGAATCAATCGGAACACACCTCAGGCCGCATTTATTGGAAAAATTGTTTTGAATATTTACAGGCATCACCTCTATATAGATGAAAACATGGCCGCCGGCAGTCATTTTGGATATTAATAAGGATTAAGTCAATCAAAGAGTAATTACTCTGTGCATGACGTAATCCTTTGGCAAACCGTACAGACCACATCCGATCGTCACCAGCGTTATATGAATCTTTTGGGTGACTACTAGATGGGAGCCATCATATGTTTTTCAGAATTTCGTTGAAAAAAATGGCCGCCAGCAGCCAACTTTGTTCTTAGATCAATACTAAATATCGTGTATAATCTGCATGTTAGTGTCATGTTAGTACTCGGTGTTATGTAAAGCAACACCAGGTTATGTAAACAGACAGTACGCAAAGAGTATGCGATAAGCAAACCATTCAACATTGGGAGACCCCGCAATAGTGAACTTTGGTTAGAAATGTTAATCCTCGCATCTCAAGATTTCTGTGTTGAATGGGTCACGATGAAACATTCTCCTAAAAAATCGCAATTGAGTGTTTTGTCCATCGCTTACTATATACGCGCTGTGTATAAACAAACGCTCGATTCACACAAAGTGTATTTTATGAATAATATCGCATTCCTACTATCATTGTACTATACTATTAGTATATTTTTGTAGGAAATTTTCATAACTTGGTAACTGTTATTTCAAAATTATAACCTGTAACGAAGGCCATCCGTACCTTTAAAACATGCCCGCCAGTAGCCATCTTTTATTTAAAATTTGAATACATTTGCATACCCCGCACGCCGCATTTATCGGATAATTGCTTTGAAATATTTCAAGCATGTTAAGATCACCTCTAGAGGGGAGCTATCGAATTTGAACGATTTTCGATGAAAACTATCGCCGGCAGCCATCCTGGAGTTTATTCTTTGCATGACTAAATCCTTTGGCACACCGTACAGACAACATCCCTCATCCGATGGTTACCAAACTTCATATGGATCGCCTGGATATCTACTAGAGGGGGGCATCGATTTCTCCGAATTTAGTTGAAAAACATGGCCGCCAGCGGCCATCTTGGATTTTACTCTTTGCTTGACTAAATCCTTCGCCATATCCCACAGGTAACAATCCTCATCCGATTGTCACTGAGTACTTCATATGGATCTTCAGGGTGACCAATGGATGGGAGCCATCAAATTTTAGCAAATTTCATTGAAATATATGGCCGCTAGATGCCATCTTAGATTTCACATTAGCATCCATCTGCATACACTGCAGCCGACATTTATTGTAGAAGTGTTTTAAACATTTTCTGTCATGCATAGGATCACATTTAGATGAGAGATATCGAATTTGAACGATACTCAATCGGAAACATCTTAAAACCATAAAACCTACTGCCAACAGTTTTCATCCAAATTGATCCCAAACATCATATGCTCTTCGGGTTGACATCTGGTATTACATAAACATTTAAACTTTCCGTATTCCTTATCGCCCCATTGACTGTAATGTGTGACCTTATACCCTCTCCATGTTGATCTAGAGTGTCATTTACACTTTCATTTGATAAACGATCTTCCACTGGCCACCGTGGCGGGACCAGGACCCAACCAACCAATCAATCAATCAATCAATCAATAATTTATTATCTCCGTCCATATCTTGGAACTGGAGGTTTGAACTAAAATTACATACATATACAGAAATGGCGTTACCAGCATGTTTTAAATCCGAACCTGACTGACAACTGCACAATCCTAGAATATATAGGTCTAACTACAGGCAAATGCAGGCGGCAGGCCTCGATCTGTTTGTTTTTATTTCTAACTGATAAGCAGTTTTTGACTGGCCACCGGTGAGGGCCTAGGTCCAGAGTTTGAGAACTACGAAAACATAGCATCTAGTCTGGCCTCAAGCTTTACAAGTGTTGCAACTGTCCACCTGACAAGCCCACAACATTGGAAGATTTCCAACTAATGGTCATTTCCGTCTGAAGTTTTAACCCAAAGTAGAAAAATATGCGACTGTTGGTCTAAAACAACTAATTTCCGGCTAAATACCAATTACCCCCAACTCCCCCAACCCCACCTGTCGCTACGTCCGAATCCCTGTTTAATACATGTAGTTGTTCTGTAGTCTATCGTTTATATTCTATATTCTCGACTCGCAACGGAAGAACCCATCAAATAACACCTTGCGTGTATTCTTAGAGAATGTCATCGGGTATTATGAAAAGAATACACGAATACAAGTGGGCGTTGTTAGAACCCTCATGTTACTCAAAATCAGTACAACCGGATAACACGCGCTGGCGGGTTTTAAATATTGGGAATTCCCAACGGAACAATTATCCTTATGGAGTAGATAATATTATGCTTCGTTACAATAGTCCGTCCAGTTAAACATTGACAGACCATAACCTTGTCTGGGATATTACGAACATAGTTGATATTTTATTTTCTGAGTGGATATATGAGATATCATGCGTGAGCGACAAACATGTTTATTATCGCGAGCGGCTTTCTTGATCGGAAGTAAATACATGTCGTTCCAGTATCATTTAAAACACACCACGTCTAATTTTAATTAACTGGGGGTCTGAAGACACCCATAGAATAAATTATTTCAAAAGGGATGTGTCGTACAATTGAATTGCTCACATATAGTGATCGCAAAATGTTAAAGAAGAATGCGATGCTGGACCAATCGATAGCTTCCTGGAAAATGCAATTATTATTCACACTTTGTAATCTTTTCACCTAAGCCACAATCCGCATATGTTTGACTATAGTCTCGCCTAGTTATTGCAAATCATATGTTACGTCGCACTTGATAACTGATCAAACATCAATATCCAACTAATATACGTTAATTCATAACTGGCGATTGCTCATATAGAAAAGGTGTACCCGATACATATGTTTTTTGCGAAGAGATTACAATTCATTAGTCCAGTTCTTATTTTCGCCTAACGTATATGGTCACGTCAAACACCAATGAAGGATTCTAATTCAGTCATTTAGCCTCCAAGCAGATAAATTCAATTTCGGCGACGCTGATTGGCCAGGTGCCCATGTGAGAACAGTTGTAGCTGAAGTTTACGCTAGCTAGCGGTCTTCTCGTTTATATCTTAATCATTACGCCGCTCATTTTGTATTCCACCTCGAGTCATTTTGGTTAATCATTTCTCTATGTAGCATATACGTCTGTTATAAGACGGTTGAAAACAAGAAACACATTTGATTGCAAAGAAAGTTAATTTTTTTCTTGAATACATGGTCGTAACATTAAGAGTTTTGTCAAATTTGATGTCAAGTTTGCAATAGAAAAAAACCCAAATATTACTGGCATTATATTAATGTTAGTTATTCAAATAGTCAAACTTAACCAAGGTTCGTTTATAGATACAATGTATAGTGGGAAAATTGACAAAATGTTAGTCATCAACCACAACTTGTAAATGTTTGCAGGCACACTGGGGCAATATCTTTTCCGTATTTTGGCCGTCATTGTTATGGCCATTTTCAGCCAAAGTGATAACTTTGGTTCTGTTGGAATAGTATTAGGTAATGGCATATGTATACCTCACATGCTACACTTACATCGACCAGTTCTGCTAATTGCTTGTTTTAAGGGATCGGCAAGGGATGAAGCCAGAAAATAATACAATTGTCATCATCCAATGATCTGTTAGCATGAAAACTAAAAAACAAAGTAACAATTCTCCACCATGCACTTGCGGTTGCCATTTTGACTGCCATCTTGGGCGTGAAGGTTTCAATTTTGCGCTACAAAGATGGCATTGTGTCGTTTTTTTACAAAAACATATATACATTTGTATTCATTTGACAGTATTTTCTCAATTCAGACTCTGGAATGTAATTGAAATGTAATTGAAATTACACCCCTTTTCTCAATGTAATTAATTACATTCAATTACATGTAATTGTAAAAACCTTCAAATTACATCCAATTACTTGGGGAAATGTAATTAATTACATTCAATTACAATTACAAATTACAATTATCCCAAACCCTGGTTCAGAGTGGATCAAACTGACTTAGTTCCCCTTCTGAAAAAAAACTGCGGCCATGTTTGACGCCATCTTGTCTGGTGTTTACGCAGCCATTGCTTAAATGTGGATGGACATAATACGGAATATAAAGAGTGGGATGAATTTAAGTCCTGGTGGCACAGTGGTAACACAGGCTATCAAATCCTTGAATAATAACGAATTTACAGTTTTAAGGGAGGGGTCAAACTACACCGTATTATTTTATAATGTTGCTGAAATCAGCTTCTTAAGTTGGGTTTTTCTGTTTAGTATATACCTAAGATTAACCATAGCAAATATCAAGGACGTACGCGAAAATAGAAGTGGTTTTTGTATGTTTACGTGTCAAAAGACCCCTTCTTATCCGACAATGCTGCAACAACAGTTTTGTTATGATAAGGAAATAACAGGACATAGTATCCAGGTGCGATCAGATAAAATTTCATACTCGTACTCGAAAGTTAAACTTAAAGTTATTGTTTGTGTTTTTGAAGAGCCCCTGGCCCCTTTATGCTGCAATTGCGAAACCTAAGAATTGGGTTTGTTCCGTCAGCCCGGTCATCCCGGCAATTCCGACACATGACTATCAGAAGATCTGTTACTATCACAACATCTAAAGTAGGCAATTCTTATATTTAGTGACAGTATGACTGTGTACTTGATTTGAGTTCTGGAACACACAAGGCATAACACACAGTCAGTTAGCAACATAGATAAATGACCTTAGTTGATCCATGTTGATCATTTAACCATATTTTCAATTAAAACAGCTTCTGAAACAGGTTAAACTGCCCGTTGAACTAAAGGAGATAATTTCCCATTCATATGAGTGATATCAATAGAGTTTTATGCGCCTTTAGACCAAACTTAGTTAAATTGGAAAGGGGGGGGGGGGTGGTGTAAACAAATTGGGAGTAAAAATATTTGTTTTTCATATTTGGGATGGTGGCCCCCTGATAATGCCACACGCATAAACGCGACACACCTTCCTGCAAATATTGTACTACCACCCATCCCCTGGTTGAGCGTATAATACAATGGTCTATTATTGCCTTCATGTATCTGCATGTAGGATCGATTATGGATACATTTGTGATCCGAGTATGTGTTATTGCAGCTAACGGCAAAAGAACACTTCGAACAGTCTACGTTTGGGTAGTTGACTCATGGACAGTTTTAAACAACCAACGGTACATATTTATAGTGCAGATTGTTGGGTCGCTTCATTTGATATTTGTGCAGAATTGCAAGAACATATTTGGTGTGGTAATATAAATAAAATGCTTCGGTTGGAAATGGAGCTGTGGGGCACAGGCGTTATTGTACCCATATAAAAATTTACCCGCGTAAAACTGGGGGTTTATCCGGTTTAATCCATGGTAAACCCCGGTTCACCAGGGTAAAATAATATTCTACCCAGGTAAACCCCAATTAAAAAGTCATTATACCGGGGTTAATCCAGGTATATAAAACCTATATCGAGATTTACCCGCGTGTCTTATCCATTTGGTAGGGATTTACACAGGTGTTTCTCCATCTCATGGTATACCCAGGTGTTTATCCATCTCATGATATACCGGGGTGTTTTACCGTCCATTATGGGAAAAAAATTACCAACAGGAGCGAACTTGAATATGTATTTTCGACCAAGCCTTGGTGCTCAAACCCTAAATTACAACAACATATTTCACATGTATAGTTTGGATTACCATTACATTAATTAATGAATTAATACCAGGTGTAGATCCACCGTTTTTCTTACGAGTCACTTAGCCAGTTTGATGCAAATTAAAGTGAGAACATGTTGTCATATGTATACAAATGTACATATTTTTTGTGAACTTACAATACCACATTTTAGGGCAAAATTGCTCCTTCTAAAATGGCAGCTGAAGTGGAAAATTTTATTTTTTCTCCCACCGATATCTTCTAGATAAGTTAATTATGTATGTGACTGGTTCATAGTTGGGACTATTATTATTATTATTATTAATTTTTGTTCATGTTAACTGATCATTGAAGCAATAAAATATGACATTCTTGTGGTCCCAGCCCTTCCGGTCCCTCAAATATTAAATTGTTTACAGAACGTGGTATGAAATTTCACCAAAAATCAACATTGTGATTCTATTCATTGTTCAACAAGAAATGAACAGAACTGTGCAACGTAACTGAGGCATACCATTACCTATAAATATTTTAACTCAATTTAATCAAAATTGTCACTTTGTCCCAAACTGGCTACAAAAATGGCAACAACAATTTGAAAAAAGGTAATATTGCCACATCATGCTATGTAATCGCTTACAAGTTGTGATTCGGGAATAAAATGGACTATTCTATCTTACATATATTAAATACTAACATTTGTATGCGGACAAATATGAAGTGAATATGTATAAAGGGAGTTACTATGTGATCATAAAAACAAGGAATTGTTTTATATGATCATGGTGTTATCATAGGCCTATAGAGTAACTCCATCTATACATATACACCTCACGGTAGCAGGGTAATATCGCCCTTGACCTTAATAAATGGTATACTCGTAGGGCGCGCATCTATAATCTCAAATCGACTCCATTCCACACGTATGTGCAATTTGACATATATATCATGATGTTCCACCCATTTTGGTGTTCTATAAACCACCAGAAAAAGACGCGTTAATTAGTTGAATATAACGTGACTGCAAATTATGTGGTGAAGGTCGAGTATAGCTCTTGTGACATTACCCCTCTACCGCACATCACCTGTGACCACATATTCACTTCCTGGTTGTTATTTTTGACGATTTCGATGTCAAGCTTGTGATAGAAAAATCAGATTTGTTCTTGTAATGTCAGTAGTTACACTAATAACAATTAACTAAGGTGCATCAGAATTGTTAGCATCATGAATATAAGACATAAGGTTATTCATCAGCCACAGCTCGTAAGCGATTAAATGGCATGCTAGGGAAAAATTCACCGTTTTCCATATATTGGCCGCCATTTTGAGACAAAATGACAAGTTTCTTTCCGCGTTCTGTAAAATCGAATTTTTGAGGGCTCTGAAGGGGCTGGTACCCAAATGAATGGCACATTTCATTTCTCGATGATCATTAACTTGAACAATACAAAATAAAGTCCTTATTCTGAACCAATTCCATAAAGCAGAAACTAATCAACAAGATATTAGTGTAAAAACGTCAAAATTTCCGGCAGCCATTTTGGCGTTTTTGCGGCAATTGTGCCTTAAAATGTGGCAATACATCTTAGCTTCACACAAGTATATACATGTGTATACACAAGACAAGATGTTTTCACTATAATATGCATCAAATTGGCTTATGGACTCGACTGGGAAAAAAACGGCGGCCATATTGGACGCCATCTTGCCTGGTGTCGACACGAACACTTTTTCGCATTGACATTGCTTACAAGTTGAGTGACTTAAAATGAGTCGGAAGCTATATTATATTAGACCCCTAAATGAACAGAAAATATTAGGGCACAGAATTAGTTTGTAACCTTTAATCTTTAAGATTTCGTTTCGTTTCGTTCGGCAAACTAAATATATTCTTCCAACGTGAAATGCGCGCAAAAGAGTTAGCGTGTATTTTATGGTAATTTTGTCGCAAATTAACATGGATTGACAACAGAAAATGATCGACTAGATACAAATCGGATATATTTTGAATTAAATACAAGATTCAACGATTTTATTCATATGGATGTTCGCATAATATCGAAAGAAAAGTCTTGTCAAATTATTTCTATTTCCAATTTGAGGACCAGGAAACGGACTGAATATGACAGTACCAGTACTCAATGGCTATCTGGCACGAATGAAACCCACTGGGTCACTCATTACTGATATGCAACTGAGAAGTTTGATCTACAGGCTTCAGAGCAGTACTAGTACCTGTACTCTAGGACTACAACTGTACTGTATAAATTAGTATTAATTAGCCAATCGACTTGGAAGTTGGAAACTTTAAAGCGATGATCCTTCGCATCACCACAACAAAGAAATAAGAGTGTCTGGAAGAGTATATGTATACTGTTTTAAAATTATATTGTCTTCATGCCAGAGACTTTTGGCTCCCAGCATCGAGGTTTGACATTACGCAAATTGCTGCAGCGGTTGGAACAGAAGAAGAATATTGTGATAATGTTCTGTTGTATGGTACATGTGTGTAAATTCAGTTCCACTGGTACTGTGCATTAACTGAGCGCATTTGGCAGTGATATGTCACTAACGTATCGGTAGGGCCCAACATCATGTGTGCTACTACATCTGTCAGGATCCTGCAGTGAAACCATATACAGATTCCAGGCAGTGGACAACAGATGTCAACAATACAAAAAAAATATCAAGTTCTAGCCTTGAAGTAGTCATCAAAATTGCAAATTAAAACACATTGTCAATGAATATTAGTATTTATTACTGCGTGCAGTTGGCAAGATTCTGAGACGTCACATTTACCCGAAAGCCAAGAGGTAGGCCTACATGTAGCAGTACTTACGCAATTGCATCAAGTTGGAACACCTCAACCTATGATACTGAACAGTCAAAATAATGGGACAGATGAACGCTGGACTCAACATAAAAACTACTAGCACATGTACATGTATATTCATACAGCATATGGAAAGTTCAAAGATTTTGACAGCACTTTGATTCCATAAGAGGATCCACACGTACTAGTGCTGTACCACCTCTGGATGATGTATGCTGTGCACATTACAATGAAGTTTGCAATGAAGTTAAACTTCATGTTATAATAGTTTGACTGTTAGCGTGTACTTCACTTCCATTCCAAATTGAAGATGGACCCAATTGTACTTTTTTACAAGTTATTTAGTAATTTACATTTATATCTAAACGTACTTAATCTAATCAGATTGCGGGTGAAGATGGATAACTCTAAAATCAAGTGGTAGTAACTGTAATAACTACTTGATTTTAGAGCAATTTGTCTGTTTGACCACATGTTTTCTGGCCGGGCCACATCTCGAGAAATTAACAAATTTCATAAATCTATATCTGTTCACTCTGAGCTTTTATGAGGGGGTTCCTCGACTCGGAATAAAATATTTATACCCCCGAAGCCAAATAAATAGTAATTTAGGAGCGTCTGATCGGATTGAGTACCTTTAAAGATGCTCTATCATTTATGATGGGTGTATGAAAAAGTGAAACACAATGGTCAACCGAAGACAAGTTCAAGTAAGGGTCAATCCACACCGGCCACGAGCGTGTGGTTTTTATGTCCGTTTTCTGTCGTCCGTAGCAGCTTATTAAATTATCATAGCATTCGCGTTTAATTGAATTTAATTCTATTCCGGTACAATTCCGGGGAAGGGGAGCAAATTGTGTGCGAAGTGACTTCACAAGCTTGGAATACATGTAAATTGGGATAAAAAATTAACCAGATGATCCTGTTATTACGTCGAGCTCTTGTCAGGAATTTTCTCTTCTCAATTATCCTTGCACTTCAGTTATCAGCATGCTGCTACTAGTAAAGTCCCCCACCATCTTTGTTATCGCGATGACAAATGCAATGTGTCGCCTTCAATTAGAAGGAATATCATGCATGAAATATCCTATTTGACAGCGGCCTAATTATCCCGCTTGTTGGCCACAAAGCGAGAAATCAACGAATCATAAAATCACTGCTGTGATCGAATCATGGTCAGCGATTCTGTCGCTTGCGGTGTGAATATAAAAATTGCGCGCTTTGAAGTTTGAACTGCTACGGATGACAGAAAATGGCCATTATAATCATGCGCTCGCATCCGGTGTGGATCGACCTTAAGAAAATGTTTTTTAAGACAGTTTAGACATGCGCACATGTTTAACTAGTTCCATGTGAAGTCCAGTTAACATGTTTATATGTAGTTTAAGGTCACTAATAAGATCTTTAATGCATGTTTGTATACCCAAATACAAGCATGTCAAATTTCTTCCCTGGATCAACATTATGTACAATATGCATCTGTAGCATATACCGGTATCTCATCTGATTTTGCGAGATGGAGTGATGGACAATAAATGACATCAAATGTGTCCAAATTTAGCAGTGCAGCCATCATAGTTACTTAAGATAAACAGAATTAAATAACACCCAAATGAAATTCCAAATGAGCATATAAGAGTAGATGTAGCATTTATGTCGACTATGGTTTAAACATACATATATGTTCATAAATTGATTTATGACAAAAGGGATTGGAGGACAAGTGCTATAACCACTTGGATTACCCTCCTCTCTCTAAAACACTATGAAATCACTAGTTGTTTCAACACTACATATACATGTACATGTATGCCGCCAGGCCTTAACCACATTACGGCATAAATCCCTTATTTGGCATGCATCTATCAGGATATATGTTCATTGTTCCATCCTACATAAACATAGGACACTCTCAAATAAAACATCGCCTTACATGTAGCTTGAGAGGCGCCATATTCGGTTTGGAAAACCTGAACCATTACAGTAGATTTACAGTATGAAATTGAATGGGAAATCTTTAAGCAATTATAATTACAGGCTCTTTGAAATATTCGAAAATTGATATAATAAACTTAATTTATTCATTTCTAACATAACTGATCAGAGTATGATCAGACTAACAGTTTGTTTGGTATATTTCTCTGTAATCGAGGCCTGCTTTGGTGGTACAATATTATCCATTTAGCCGGACAGCTATATTCTCTTTCCAAACGAATCAGCTGTGCCCTAATTAATCGACCCGCCTTATCGAGGTTGACAACTAGTATTTAGTACCGCAGTCCATAACAAATCGATCAACCGCAGTGATTTATACCATAGTTTGATAGTATATAGCGATACAATGCATGGATTCATCATTCAAAATCATTACAACCCTAGTTGATATTAGTATACAATATCTGCTGGTACTAGTACATGTACATTTAAAATTCATGTTTGCATGAGAATGTTCAATAGTTTTGTTTGTCGATATGTTATTGAACTGCCAATATACTTTTAATAAGAAAATGTGGGCGCTGTAAGACAGTACTGTTTGTAACAGCGGTGTTGTCGATTAATCTAAATACCGTAAATACTATGAGGCATTGCAGCGGTCGGCGGCATTGTAATTGAATGTGGTTGAACAGTCAAATACCGGTGGTCAATCTTGTTGCTGGGGTGGGGTAATTTAATTAGGACAAATTAAACAAATATAACGGTACTTTTTTGTTAACAGCATCTTTGGCAAGTCTTTGCCCGAACAGCATCACAGCAATTCAGCAGGACCCAACCGCATCATGGCACATTAGCAGGACCACTTGAACAGGGGTGTATTTACAGTGTCAAATCGAATGGGCATCTTTTAACAATAATTTTGAACAATTTCCTAGAAGTGTTCGAAAATTGAGAACTGAATTTATATTTTTTATTATGAGATTTCGATTGGAAAATTTCTAACTTAGCTTATCAGGGTTAACGGACTACCAGTATGTTTGGTATATTTTTCTGTAATCGACTCCTGCTGAGGTGGGGAAATATCATCCATTGTCGGACAGCTATATTCTCTTTCCCATCAAAGTCCATAGAGCATACATGGACAATTACAGCTATGCTTTAATTGATCAACTCGCCTTTAAAGGTTGACCACCGTGTATTACCGCAGTATTCAAGCGTGTCCATGTGACCAACCGCAGTCAGTTATACCGCCACAGACCGTGGTCCACCTCACATTTGCGGTTAGGCTGTATTTTTCATGCGACGTTTATATGAATATTTTTTTTAAGTTGACATTGTAACCACACCAGAGAATTTTTTTTATTGTTTCAAAATGTCTAGATAGAATTCAGAATTTTTGTGGTCAAAAACAATTAACTTGGTTATCACAGTTAACAAATATTACTGTGGTAAAATTACCAGCGGATACCTCATGTCAACAGGGACTGCATGATCTAATTAATTATCTGGTTAAACATGTTTATAACTGGATACAGTTCATCTTAAAGGTACTCAATCTGGTTCGATGATCCCCATATAATCAGATTCCAATAACAACATATTTAGAAATGCTGACCACTGTCAACTATAGTATAAAATTGCCCAACATGTGTTATTTATCAACATGTTCTTCTAAAAAATTTGGCCTTATTAACAGAAAGCCTCTTGATTTTAGAGTTATCGATCTTCATCTGAAATTTGGTCTGACACCGTCCGCTCGTCGACTGTTTTCTGGGCCACTATTAATTCTTGATCGTATAAATAGTATATTTCAAAAATTGATATCCATTAACTCTGAGCTTTGATAGGTGGGTTCCTCGATTCGAACCAAATATTATTTAACCTTCAAGTCCAAATAAATAGTAATTGAGGGGGCCCTTAATCGGATTATGCATCTTTAAATTCAAATACAGTTTAAAGATGCATAATCCGATTAAGTGCCCCTCAATTACTATTTACATGTATATGGATTCCGGGGTAAAAATTATTTGAATCAAGTCGAGGAACCCATCTACATGTATCAAAGCTCAGAGTTATTAGATATTGATTTTTGAAATCTTAATAATTTTCACAATCGAGACTTATTAGTGGCCCAGAAAAATTTCATGAGCCGACAGTCTCAGACCAAATTGGGGATGAAAATGGATAACTCTAAAATCAAGAGGCTTTGTGTTGATAATAAGGCCAAACTTCGTCGAACAACATGTTGATAAATATCACGTATCGGGCTATTTTATACTATACATGTAGTTGACAGTGGTTAGCATTATTGTTGGGCAATTAATAGATGCTGATAACCGAAGCAGCATTTTTTTTAAATGTTGTTGTTGTTGTTGTTGGAATCTGATTATATGGGGACATTCAAATCTGATTGAGCACCTTTAATAGTTAGCTATATGAGTTAATACACATAATAGGCATTTAAACTTTAAATATTTTGTTAACGGCTGTAACCAAGTGAATTACTGCAGTGCTTCAACCGTGGTACACCACATTAATTTTTCTCATGACAGCCTTTCAGCCAGATAATTTTTTACAGTACTTACCATGACGTACATGTACCATATGTTCTATTTAGGGACAGACCATTATATGTCACTTTGTGGGTTTAGATTATAGAATTGGTACAGTTGCACACTGCATCACCGCCTTACTCATTTGCAGCCCCTCGTTGCAAATTGAGGGCTCTTAATACATTTACATGTGTATAGTTCCTCATTGTAATTTGGCTTTTTGGATGAAATTCATGAAAACCAAAAATCGATAAGTTCATACAATGGGGACAATTTGATTGACATTTAAAGCAGAAATATAGCTTGGACCAATTCATAGGGTCACAGAACCATTACCTCAATCATGTACATTATTATATGTACCTCAATCATATTTATGGTGATTGAATGATAGTGCGTTAGTCCGAGTGTTCGTTACTAGTAGTCCGATGGGTTCAATTGTCAAGAAGTTCAATAGTTTGAGGGTTCATTGGTACCCGGGTTGAGAGTATCAATTACTGTCGTAGAAAGTTATTTACTTGAGACTTAACATGTATTTGTCGATATGCATGTACATGTGCACAATGCATGTTTTATCCAATTGATATTTCATGAATATATCTACTCACAACTTCACAACCCCCTGGATAAAAATACAATAATACCAATATAGACTATACCAGTGACTGGTACAGTCTATATTGGTATTTCAGTTTTTTTCCCAGGGGCCTGGGCATGTAGATGTACTGATAGATGCTTCGGGGAAGATATTTTGTGTATAATTGGGAGTCTACTACTAGTATGTTACCTTCAGAGGAGAGGGGCTCTGATAAGTTCCGCAACTTGTGCTCCGATCCTCTGTGCCCACACAACTATATGTCTGTAATAATATGTGTAATTCGTATATATATTTGTGGGTCACAATAAATATGTTCATCATCAATGTTACCTACATGTAACTGACGCTATTAACTGGGCCTGAAGATTACAACTTGGGAGACTATTATTATTGCGGCCTCTCATTGTAAATGGGGGCCTCTTGGACCGCCTTGGTACATTTACGTGTACTGGTACATGTGTGTAGTCCTTCATTGCAATTTGGATGAAAACAAAAAATCGGTAGGTCGATACAATTGGAACAATTTGAATGACATTTACTAGTAAATCAGAAAAATTACTTTGACCAATTCCTGAGGTCACATAACCATTAACTCAATAATGTACAGTGCGTTAGTCAGAGTGTTCATTACTATTAGTTCGATTGTCAGGAAGTTCAATAGTTTGAGGGTTCAAATGGTCCAACTGTTCAATTCATGGTACACATGTACCCGGGTTTGAAAGAATTGAGTGTGTTTTACAACACATTAATTTTAGTTATATACATGTATGGTAATAGTATTACCCTCATACAAAATAAAATACTCACGACATAACATGTATTGCCCATAAAAATGTACACAAATTAATGCAATATTTATGCAATTGATAGTTTATGCATACATGTACTGATGCTTTTGGGGAAGATATTTTGTGACCTGACTGCCTCGCTATAAACTGGGCATGAAGATTACACATTTTGAGACAATATACACTGTATAATAACCAAACAGTGGTACTATTAAACACCCAGGTTATCAGACTCTCGGACTTATGCACAGTACTCAAATTATTTCCGGTTGGATCTCACATATTTAAAGATAAAACAATTGTTAGGTGAATCAGCTACATGTGCAGGTACATGTACTTGTAAATGAAGTAAATTGAAAACATTTAAGTACAATTTTCAGGCGGTACGCATGATTCATACCCCTCTGCTAATTTGGTAGTCGGGATTCATTTGCGCAGTTTAACCGGTATTCAGGATTCAACAAAAAGGCCGGTTCGCAGATTTTCTGGCACAAATTAATTTTGTTTTACTATTTACCAGCCCAAATGACATTTATGATGTACTTCAGTCTATTATCTATAGTATATGTAGAAGTTATGAATACAACTTCAGCAAATACTAGTACATGTATATGAAAACTATATTATTAGTTTAATATTAGTTTGCATTCAATATTTTCTTACACGTAACTGGTACGCATGATTCAACCTTTTACATTAACTGGTATTGAGGGGGTGAGGCGGCGACCCCTTCCAGGCTGGTCTATCAATTGTGATTGGCCTTTATGAGGGTGTTACCCCCTACCACCCATGAATACTGAACACCCGACAACAGTGTGCTCACATTTGCTGGAATAGTATCCAAAATATCAACATATCAAGAGGTATTATACTGAATTAGATAAAAATATATCACTTGGGTCTGTTTGGGCTGGAAAATACTCAAAATTTAATTGTGTGCTATAATATATGCATACCAGCCTTTTTGCTGAATCCTGAATGCCGGTTATATTGCCGTGTGAAATCCTAGTACCAGATAACATTGGGTATGTATATAGCATACCACCTGAAAATGGGCTGAATATCGCATACCAAAGCAGGGTGGGGTGTGTATGTGTGACACCCTCCTTGATCATAGTCTGTATTATACAGGGTGTGTTAACTGTTTCGAGTTGGTCCAATTAATGTAATTGTTTAATCTCTACCATCTGAATACTATTTATAGCATATATTGCTATCTGATCAATTGCTACCGATATAAAAAAAGATAAAACTGGTGTGTCTCTTTCCCAAATGTTCTGTTTACATGTACAATTGGGGGTTTATGAGTCAGATAATAACAGTCAACATGTCATTCTAACACTAAGAAATAATGTGTTCTTATTACTATTACTATTACAAAACTATATTTTTAAGCAGTAAGATAATGACAGGAAACATGTCCTTAGACTAAGAAATAATGATTTTTTGGTATACATACAGTATGTATTTCACATCAGAGCTCAGGTGTATACTCACATTAGTTATTTCATTCAAAGGGAAAAACTCATTTAGAAAGATTAAATGAGACAAAACTACCTCACTCTAGATGTAGTTGCAAGGTACATGTATACTTGTAAGTGCCATTGGAACTAAAATAATGATTTTTGTGTCCACCGGTATGTCATGTACCGGTATACATTGCAACTACATGTACATGTAACTTACCTAACATACCATATACATGTATGAAGAGGGAATTTTTAAGTGTTTTTTAATCAAATTTTAACCCAACTCTTGACAGTAAATTTTAACCCATGCAGTTTAAAGGTACTCAATCCGATCAGAGGGTCCTATATCACTATTTCTTTGGCTTTGGGGGGGGGGGGGGGTAAAAAATAATTGATTCGAGTCGAGGAACCTACCAATCAAAGCTCAGGTTGATCAGATATCGATATTTGAAGTTTTGTTAGTTCTATTCTTTCTGTCACAGAACACGATCAAAATTGCGTTATTATTACCACTTGATTTTAGAGTTATCCATCCTTGTCTGTTTGAATAGTGTTTCTGGTGTACACATCTCGAGCAAATTACGGAGTTAGGGGCAATTATTAGTACTCATCTCGAGAAAATAACAAATCAAAAATCAATATCTAATAACTCTGAGCTTTGTTTGATGGGTTCCTCGACACGAATCAAATATGTTTTACCCCTAAAGCCAAAGAAATAGTAATATAGGACCCTCTGATCGGATTGAGTACCTTTAATGAGTTTATATATTTATGTATTACATGTGTTTCTATGCATGTATTTTATCTTTAGATAGTTTGTTGATCTTGAATAAATTTGTATTGGTCCACAATCAGTTTCCTTAATGTTCTATTATATTAAAACAACTCCATTGCATCCCATCCAAATCTACTGCATTGCCATCCTCATCATTTCACTCTGGTATCCCCACCCAGGTGTACCTTGGTGTTAATCACCCAGGTGTTCCTTGGTGTTTCCCACCCAGTTGTGCCTTGGGGTTTTCCTACCCAGGTGTACCTTGGTGTTTCTTTACCTGTGTGTACCTTGGGGTTTTCTAACCCAGGTGCATCTCAGTGTTTCCACCCAGGTGTACCTTGGTGTTTTCGACCTAAGTGTTTCCCCAGGTGTTTCTACCAGGGTATATCCCAGGTGTTCTTAAGCAGGCCCAACTCAATGATTTACCCTGGTGTACCCCAGTATTTTTACCCAGGTTTAACCCAGGTGCAACCACCCTGATAAACCCTGGTGTTCCAACACCAGGATATAACAGAGTGGTATACCTGGGATACATCTGGGAGAAAATGATGGGGTACACCATGGTAAAATATAAGTGAGTGGTACCTGCTTAAAATACCCGAGGTATACCCTGGTAGAAACACCCGGGGAAAACACCAAGGTATACGTGGGTAGAAACACTGGGAAATCCACCTGGGTAAGAAAACACCAAGGTACACCGGGGTAAGAAAACACCAAGGTACATCTGGGTTGGAAACATCAAGATACACCTGGGTAGGGAACACCTGGGTAGGAAACACCTGGATGTATAACACCAAGGTACACATGGGTGGGAAACACCCAGGTAGGAAACACCAGGGTACACCTGTGTGAATAGCACCAAGGTACACCTGGTGGGAAACACCCAGGTAGGAAACACCAGGGTATACCTGGGTGGGAAGCACCCAGGTAGGAAACACCAGGGTACACCTGGGGTGCTATTCGCCGGCTGGGTTTATAATATAGTCCAACAGTCAGATGCTCGTAGCCCGTTTATATATAACCATGGGTATATGCGAAAAATACACAACGAAAACACACTCCACAGTTTGGATTGATAAGTCTTGCCCTGTGTATTTTGATGTTGAGTTTTTTTACAATCGGTCTTCCGTATCATTTCTACAACACATTTATCGTCTTACTTGCAGCACGACTTTATCGTGTGTTCGTCACGGAAGCGTTTTCTTTCAGAGTATGGTCAATACATTGCTGCCAGTGAAGTGCATTCTCGGATAGGAAACAAATATAGGCCTATGCCGAGAGCGGAAACCAAGGTGCGATGGGCACCCCTGGTTGAGTGTGGGATATTTGGCACTCGAACTTGGTTAGAGGGTTTTCGTTGGGGTGGTCTCGACCTTGGAATTTCCAACTGCATTGAACCACAGCAAACTCACGCCCATTTAAGTTTGCGTAAATCAATTTGCACCCCCCCCCCCGTGCTTTAATTTTTCCCAAATGTTCCCTCACAGACTACTAGATGGTAGCCTATTCTAAACGAACCAGTAATATTGTGGCCACTTGTCATGCAGTAATATTGTGGCCACTTGTGCATGGTGAAAAAGGTGGTTCGGCCCAGTATGAGATTAAAATATCTTAACATATAGTGGTATAACACCACACAAATTTACACCCCGATCTATTTTTTCTTAAATTAACTAGCAGTTTTTTGACTGGCCACGGGGGAGGGACCAGGACACAAACTTTCCAAGTTTTGGAAATTTCCTACCTGTAACCCTCCTAAGGTTGGAAATTTCCGACTGATGACCATTTCAGTCCAAAATCTTTACCAAATATAGGAAAATATGCCAAATAAATTGTTTGAATATCAAACTACGAGAACATTTTCAACTTAATGTTGCTGTGAAATTTCCAACTAATGTTTTGGCAGGTATGAAATTTCCAACTGTTGAAAATTTTAAATCCCCCCGTCGCCACGTCTCTGTCTATATCATATAAATACTTTGTCTAAAAACCCTTAAACCAACTCGACGTGCGATTTCCCTGCGCTCCCGTTGCGCAAATTCTAGTATAAAAAGTGCGTCTATTTCCGACGAAGTTCAAATAGTAAATATGACCAGACAAGACATAGAAACCGCTAATATCATATTACCAATCTAACAACACCAGTCGAACATGATTACCTTTCAAAACAATAATACCGGGCACCATGTTACGGACAACCACAGGCACACACACCATGGATAAATACACGGTCAAAAGAACGGCGTTTTTTTTGTACGGTTATATCTGGCATATACCCATGGTTATATATAAACGGGGTATGAGCATCTGACCGCAGGTAGTTTTACGTGGCGACGCTCAATGCGAAGCTATCGGTGGACATCGATGGGAAGACATCGCCGCGCGGTATAGGATTATCCGATCAAGGCGATTGGCGTCAATCATAGATTGACCATCGGTCACATAAACATGATGCGTGTAACAGTACACGTTTGGTTCATTTCAACAATGAGCTACCGAGGAAAATTACGTTGGGCAAAATATACCACCGACGACATGGGGGGTCTACAAAAAAAATTCAGTATATAGGGCCGTTCAGATGCCGAAACAATCGTGCTTGTAAATTTACAAGTACTGACCATGTAATGTTGTTTTTACGCATGTTAATATCATGTTTGTTGGCATATGGCTATATAGACAGCTATAGTGACTAATATAGCCTCAGATTTAGCAACCTTCTGGATTTCACAGGATCCCGTCCCACTTCACAGTGGAAAACCGTAATTTAGTAAAAAAAAAATATATATTACCCAGTTGTATTACCCGAATAAAAGTAATAAAATAAAAAAAAACTGTATCACAAATACTACATGGTGAATACTCAATGATGACTAGATATCATTAACCCGATTGTTGCATAACATGAAATTGAAAAGGGTATCTCATAAATTTCTAATGTCTGAAATACTGTCTTGTTCTGGCATGCAATTGAATTAATTCCTCCTGATTATTTCTCATCATTAATGATTGCAAGTAATGTTAATTTGCAACACTTATCCAAATAAAACTGAATTGGTTATGATGAATGACCGTTACTGTTTATTGTCCAGACAATCCCAAATGAAGGCGACGCTATTCTCCTTGAATTTACGAACTTCATCTTGAAGCTTAAATACTGCTCAACAAGACTAAACTAAAATACTAATTGTATACTGTTATCGCCTACAAATAGATGAACTGAAATAATGTGATGCATTCAAATGCTTTGAGAAATTACATTCTTCAATGTCTTCAAAGTCAAACTAAAATCAAGAATAAAATCTGACTGAGACTATACTGCAGACTCTAGTGCACAAATATACACACAAATGGTTGAGTTATAATAATGCAAAATGTGTTTACGGATGGAACCAGGTTGGTAGCTCTGGTATGCATCGACAGGCGAAACCTGTGATGTGCAGTAATATCTGCATACATCCTTCCCCTATCATTCAGGTCTATCAACATACCAAACCACTTTAACATTCGACAACCGACACTACAACTTATATTGCCAAAACTTTGTACGGAATGAATTTCATAAACAGGGCACATGGATAACTCTGGTAGGCATTGGTGCTCACAATCCGTGATATTATGCATATTCGTTCCCCATTTCTGGTCCGTCACATGTCATAGAGCATCAAAATAGGACAACCGACTCTTGAGTTATAACGCAAAATGTTTGTATGGTCGGACGCATGGACGGCTCGAGACATGAACTATATACCCGCCGACTAATATCGGGGGTATAATAACCATATATCTATGTGTATACATAACCAAAACAATTCCCCTCCTCACCACCCCGGTGGATAAGATCATGCGCAAATAATTGTAGAACCCCTGACCTGTTTACCACTATTTACACTGGCCAGTGTTCTCTGTCAGACTAAACACGCTCGATATATTAAGGCTATAATGCGGTCTAGGGAAATTTGTGACATACAGTGTACCTACACAATGCTTTATTATTGTTGTTAGATACTGGAAAACCAGGAAACACCTGGAAATAAAGTTTATTTTTCGTTTTTCTGACCTGTGATTTACCGATTAAGCATGTTATTGCTTGAGTCTTAATTTTACACAGTTTGCACCTACAAAGGACAGTGGAATGGGATTGAAAGGCAGTTAACACAGTTATTGAAGAACGGATGAAAAAAACATGAGAAAGGGGGTGGGTCCCTAACATTTGGAGGAAAATATTTGCACAAATGGGGTGGTGGGTCCCTCGGGGTCGGAAAAAACGTTTTGGGCCCTATATGTGCAATTGTTTTACAGACACCCCACCGCCCCACTGCCGACGAGCGTAAAACGTTTTTGGGCATTGTGGAGAGAAGAATAAAAATATTAAAGAACAAAGAAACCGGCACCATTCACCAGCGCCGGAAAAATGATGCATGGACAGAAATTTCTTTGAAAATGGCAAGGAAATATCCAAACAGAACCAAAACACAAACACAGTTCTTCTGAGACGTTATCTTCTCGGCTCTTCATTTTCACACTGTGCTAATTAAAAAACCTCATTAATATCAATGAAACTCATTCTGCAGATGTATAAACGCCAGCATGAGTCTCCACACAATTATACCAAAAAATTATACCGCTATACATGCCGATTGTGGCCGGTGAGTGTTCATGAATTAGTCGTGAGACGGCGTCAATTGACAAGTGACAAATCTAATAGATTGGATCAATCACACCATCGACAGCGTGTGTCGTTTGCGCTAAAGCAAAGATACCTTTGCGTTCAGCCGCTACCAAATAAACTACCTGGTTTATAAATAGTCTCGCTTGGTGAATAGCACCCCAGGTGTGGTCACCTGGGTAATTACACCCAGGTTTATCCACACCAGGGTTTTTTTTATCCAGTTTCAGCTGGGTTAATCATGGTAAAACCCAGGTTTCAGGGGGTCTTGATGGTTGGTGGATGTCTTGATAGATAGATTTATACCCGGGTTTTGGCCCAAAAAACCTGGGTGGATTTACCCGGGTACATTTTTATATGGGTAGTAACCAAGAAATGAATCCGAAAGATGCGCATCGACTTTTGACACTGTTAGAAAAGTCACGGTGTAACTGCTAAATCATTTCAGATTGCTGCCGTATGTGCGTGCATGAATGGCTTTCGGAGAAAACAGACCAGTCTTACACCGTTAGGATCCTCCGTAAAATGTACTTAGTTTATTTAACCAGTATTATCTAGAGCTCAATCAACAGGAACTACAAACATCACATCATGTTATAATAAGAACCAGTCTCCAGTTTATACTATGGTTGGTAAATATTTTCTCTTCTTAATCATGATCCGTCTATATAATACAGGATCGTGTCATGTTTAGGTCTCGCGTTTATCCCAGATCACCATCTTGTAGTTTTACAAGCGAAAAAACGCGTGATGTTTCCGGTGTTTTCACGTTCACGTCGGACTTCACGACGCCTCAACCCAACTTTCAATGTTCGATAAACTATTTGCACTCTTTGTAATGCACCTTGCCATGCTGAGTCGCGGCCATAATGGACCCACCCAGTCCCGTTCCGTTTGCTTAGTGCTACATCTCAAAGTTCTGGAGTAGCATTCCATATATGGAATTTCATGAATATTCAAAAGCGCCATACTATTATATGGAATGCTACTCCAGAACTTTGACCTGTGGCATGCCTGGCTATTCGTTGGACCTTGGCGTCATGAAGTCCAATTCACAGCCTGAGAAAACAGTGTATATATATATATATAATAAAGCGATTGGTCATAATTATAAGATGCTGCGTCGTTGGTGGTTCCTGTTGATCAATCGCTAGTATTGGTCGAATAAACCGTGATGGTACCCGTCCCTAAAAGAGGTACGTTTGTGGGTACCCGTTTCAAGGTGAAGATCACCTCGGGCGGAAAAACTTACCCGATGAAAATCTCCCCCGTTCCTTGGAACCCCTAAATACGAAGACAGACATAAGAATCACACAACACGCTCATGTCTGGATACAGACACACTCACGTCTGGTCCCAGACATAAGAATCACACTACACGCATACGCTCTTTGTCAACGACACTGCGGATACGAACGCTCTTTAGCTATCAACGCGATTAACCCCAGAGTGCCAAGGACGGTCATTCTCCAAAACGGCGGTAAACACTGCCCGTGGCTTTTTAACCTTAGATTGGAAGTTTGAGCTCAATCGGTCCAGCCGTTTTTCCCGACCATAGCTAACAGGCAAACAAACATAAGTCCCAAAATATATATTAGATTAATATTCCTTCTGTTGATGGCGATTTGAACAAATATGAATATTTCTGCACAACGAACGCCGCCCGTGCCTTTAATCGCAGCAAACGTTTTAAGTGCCCTGCATATGAAAGCTGTGGTCCACATATTTGTAAACTGCCATCAGCATATGGGAGTGCCTGTGTTGTCTAAAAGGAATTCTTCGCTGACCCATATGCGTGTCAAAATTAATAGCACTGCTAGGATAAATCGACTTAATCTCGTAGTTTTCGAGACCTGCATGAGCGAGCTGATAGTAAACGCTCTTCATATGTCATCTATGTTATAATAATTTATAAGCCCCCATTTAAGTCATCTGAGATCAAACGCACATAAATTATCCAGTTATATTCCCCTGGTCAGGTGACACATGTGTACCAATTTTCCTACATATCGTGTAAGCCTAAGCCTACACAAATTCGCCCAAAGCATAATGGAACTTAATATTGGGTAAATTGTTACCCTGCGTTGAGTAAAAACATTGCTCGTTGTAAAAATTTACCCAAGGCTATATAGAGTGTAATAATACTTCTAGTACTTTTCACTCACCAATTCACAATTAATTCTTTCATATTTATGCCACCGGCGGTTGTATATACAAACATGTACTAATTGCATTGATTGCATATATCGCATCAGTCTAATTGGATGTCAATCTATACCGTGTACATTCATAATACGCAGGTTGCGATCTACAATCAGCTCCCGTTCAAACGGCCAGCGGCAATCACGAGAAACACATATTACTCGTGCTGTATTATAATTGCCGATATTTTGTTCCTTCAGTCCTTCTGCATGGTATCGATATAGAAGATTCACATTGCCTTTCGTATCGACTTGACGGGTAGTTTCAAACGTGTAACCCGCATGCCACAATCTCCTCTTTATAAGATAAGTATGTCAAGAGATAAGGAACTGGTATATAGGTTTTAAATATTGCATCAATTGAGAACAAAACGAAGCTTAAGTATATAACGTGCCCTATAAATGTTTTAGGCACGATGTTGTGTGCGAGACGGGCGTCTTACAATGCAAATGGATGGACGATCAATACACAGCACGACACGAGAATGTTGATGGGCTTGTTGATACGACACAAGTGTTAACGCGGAAGGATAGAACGAGAGGCCCACCACAAAACCATTAACACACGTGTCGTTCTGTGTATTAAAGTGATGTGCAAACTCTGGCAGGATGATCAAATAGAAATTGAGAATAATCCTGCTCAAAGTTGTTATTTGTTATGAATATTAATCCAAAATTGACGATACACACCGTCATTCTGATATATTCATTAAATGCAACGACTCTCGATGGCGAAATCAATTGTGTTAGATCATCGCCGATAGTTGCGTCCCGAATCGAGATGTAAATATTTACAGTTGGGCGTATATAGTTCAGATGATGTTTTCTATGGGGTGGTATGGTCGATTTCTTTTAAATGTTCGACGATGTTAGTAGAGTGCTACATTCCCAATTTTAGCGTAGCGCCTGAGTATTAACTTATCAATTTCACACACCCGTCCATAATATGTCTTTAACGTCACCCGTCCTATGCGTGCATTAAAAATACAGGATTACAAGGTTTGTTTAGGCACATATATATAGGGCTTGTTTTGTCATATGCGAATCACGCATGAAAAAACAAGCCCTGTGTGTGCCTAAATAAACATTGTAAGCCTGTATTTTTTTAGTGATGGTTGGGGCGAACGTCATGTACGTTATTTGACGTCAACGAGATGCTTATACGCATACATGCGTATGCATCAAGTTATATATTTGGCGAAAACGTCACTTTTCAAATTTAAAATATGTATGAAACAGCAAACACAGTGTACTTCTAGGAACAGCGTGTAATAAAAATTGTGCTTTTTGTTTTTCTTGCATCCCAAAAATAACATAGCACGTTTTGTATACCCCGAATAACTTAGCGTCCGCAAACACATAAATCAGGCATGTTTTGTCAAACAAATTGACCAATAAAGACCATTTGAATTTAGATCGAATCTGCTTGCATGCATTTATAACGCATAAATTTGTGTCTTGCCATAGACTACGGTTTCCTGCAACCCGTCTACTCGCACCCGCTTTCCAAAATGCAACTATATATAATTACAACTACTTTCGCTTTGACTAAAATGCGTGCATTTGATTGGTCAAGGCCCTTAGATACGCTTGGTAGCGAAATATCTATCAGTGGAGGGAAGTGTCGTTTCCCGCATCACTGGGGGTATAGTGATACCTTTAAAAGTTCGCAAACCAAGTCGAATATCCATGGGGAGAATTTACCCGGAATGTTATTTTGTCCACCAATCAAATCGCAAGAAATCACTTCCGTTTCTAGTGGTAACGCAAGACGCCAAATATCAGCGAAAAATTATCGCCGATTAAACAGCAAAATAGTACATTAATTTATTTGGGGATAAAAGAATGTATTACATAACTATTCCACCATTAGTATTAGCATTTATCTAGCTTCGTGCCAATAATAATATGACATGGCAGTGGTCATGAGAGCATAGAATGCACATTTGTAGGGACTGTTTACTTTTCGAGTCGCCGGAGACCACAAATTCGGTGGCGAAGTTTGGGAACACCGCTTCGGAATCGCTATCGAATCGGGCTGCCTTTATGACAATACATGTTCTAGAATCGTTTTAAATAAGTGAAATTTACAGTTTAATAGTTTACGGGTGTGGTCTCTTGCTTTTGTGTAGTTGGAATGTCGGAAACAGCGATAGAATTGTGTGTGTTCATCTCTAACATCCGGTCTGTCGCCCAATTTATTCTCGACCCAATTTCCCATTTCGGTTAAAAGAGCAGATGAGTCCATGGCAGACACAAATATCACTTGGGTATTTTTACTATTTTAGTGTTTTTAATATAGTTTCTTTAAAAAGAACTTGTTTAATCACCAACTAATATGCGGATTGTCGTAATTATAAGCAATCAACGTCGTTTTCGATGCATCTGTCGGCGTATAGAAGTGTCGGATGCCGAACTACATACTTTGTATAATTTCGCTTCGCGAATTATACAGTATGTAATTCGGCATCCGACACTTCTATACGCCGACAGATGAATCGAAAACGACGTTGATTGCATATATCAAACGCGAACTTCAAGTCACTGTCTGTGAAAGCAAATCACGAAATTTGTGACGTTTTCGCCAAATATATAACTTGACGTTAGCCTTTTGAACGAGAACTTGTAATTCGCAACCTGCCTATCCCCTCGCTCAATCTCGGCGATACGCGCTTGTATAAACAGATAGGAACATCGTTGATCTCCCGAGCTGCACGGTTAACCTCTTGACTGCTATACGTCAGTACCGAGTATGGACGTAAAATATCATTCTGTGTGCTATACGTCCGTTCATACATGTACAGTACCCACAAGAAAAGGCAGCCTTATTCCGCTCATCGCGGCGATTATGCTGAGTGGAGATTTGTTGTACTCTATAGAATTATGCACAATCCAAATACCAGACGTGATCTATTCGCAAATTTCCCTGCCATTTCAGACAATTGCTTCCCGGCACTGGTGGAAGGTTACAGTCTCTTTATTTTCAGGGATTTTGATGTTTGAATGCACTTCATGTATATATGCTCAAAATATTAGCATTTTGTCGGTTGTGTACTTCGCACCCATTCCGTTCTCTCGGTTACTCATGATTGAAATGAACCAAACATGCAGCGCCGCAACATGTTTTATGTACGTAACCGGTGGTCAACCTATGATTTCTCCAAATCACCATGATTGGATAATCCTACACCGCGCGGCGATGTCTTCCCATTGACGTCTATACCCAGAGCTTCGCACTGAGCGTCGCCTCGTATAAACTAGAACTGGACAAACCTAGCTGGTGAATACGGCCCCTGCACGGTAGCCAGACAGTAGCGACAATATGTATTGCTGGTGATTGGTACTTCGGATTTCCGTACAAGTTAACCCAAGTAGAGCCAGTATTTAAGCTAGGCATATTATACATCTATGCAAAACTCCAGGCAGAGTTATCTGCATCGATCCGCTGAGATACCACTGTCACAAGGACATTTGGTAAGGATTTCTGACATGATCTTTGTTCTGTTGTTTTAGGATTAAAATTGTCTATGTCTGGCTCAGTTCATATTGTACTTATTAATACCGAAAAAAATGCCATTATTGCAAAATTGTGGTGGTAAAAATAAGATAATAGGTGACTAAATATAGTTCCGACGAATGTGCCATGCTTGTGACAGTGATCTATCACAATGATAAAGGAGTGGGCAGTGCATAGAGTTTGACGTCTCTGTATTAAAGTTCGCGTACCGGTACAATACCGAACCGACATGGGTGGACCGGTCCAAAGCGTTTTTTTTTTGGCAATCCGGTCCGCATCCCTACAGAGGAAGTTTAATACTTTACAAAAACATAGATATCAGCTATCCGTTCGCACAACTGTAAGCACATAAAATATAACTAGCATTTAGCTACATGAACGACACAGTGAATGTACCATACCGTAGCTGCAAGTTATTATCTCTTTTTGGTTTGGACCATGATTGGCAAATGTATTGTCAACGGCACTGGAAGTGCATAGAAACCGCCAAAAACAACAAGTTGATAATTGCCATCGAATACATAACGGAATGGTGTCTCGACAATGGAGATGGTATCTGATCAGATGCGCGCATGAAACTATGAGAGGTGTGGTGATATATGTTCAGGTTCTCTCTTCATTTTGAGGGTCTAAGCAGACACACGAATATGCAGTATATATGGCGTTAAATGGGGGGGGGGGGGTACATGGGGGTACATGCTATCGATTTCAAAATACAATGAAGAGTTTTGGTATGTTTTTGTTTGGCTATTATGGTCATTCTGCTAAATAGCGTTCATACTTTTGTTTCCAAGTTGTATTCATATTGTAACAAAGAGTGTTCTCAAATCTGATATTTCGTACATATTTCGTGATTTTGTGGATTTCCACGATACATGTGTGTTACAAATGATGGTTATGTTTTTCTAAATTTACTTGCATATTCCATGTCAGCTTAATTTAGCGCGATTTGAACTGGCAGTGTTCCATTGTGATACCACAATTATTTTAGATAAGAAACAGCGGTGACACAAGTACACAGTAAATTCAATATCAAACCGAATATCGTTTTTCATCTAGCACTGTTCGATCCAAACATGCTATGGTATACACTAGCTCATGGGAGTAACTCTTTAAATTTCAAAACCTTATTGCACGGACCACCATACGATGGTAACGAGAAGACGAGTTCACCATACAGCTTCGCCAATCACTCCTGCAATTATTTATAACCATCGCAATTACAGCAGAATAAAGATGTCTCTAAATCGGCCTGTTCAGTTCTTGGTCTAAATTGCTGAAGCCTGAACGCTAACTGTGACTCACTCATAAATCTTCTAACAGACATCAATAACTCTGAACATTCCATTGACATATTAGCTCTAACAGAAATATTTAATATACGAGAAAATTATTCAATTCCCGCTATCACCAATTCCAATTTTAATATCGACCAGATGGCGATGACGGACATGGTGGTGTTGGAATTTTCATCAATGACAAATTTCTTATAAAATCCGTGAGGGCCTAACAATATTCACTCCACGTGTTGAGACTATTTAATTTTCATAGAAGTAGACTCTTGACCAATTACAGCCCCTCATGCATGCAGATATCAATATGTTTATAGATGAAATTTCATGCGTCGTTCAACAACTAAATGACACTGGGAAAAAGGCACACCTCATAGGGGACTTTAACATCGACATGCTTAATTTTCAGTCACATATACGAAAACCAATAACTTCATTGAGACCATGTTTGAAAATGGATTGGTACCTATCATTACCCGACCTACACGTACATAACAGCATTGTTTCCCGTGTCGACGCTGGGATAATTGTCTCCGATGTGTCGGACCATTTTGCCATATTTTATGCCGAATAGCGTGACAATAAATACTTGAGCAGTTCTAAAGAAAAACGATTTATGAATAAAGAAAATGCAGATACTAGTACATTTAAATAAATACTCCAGCAACAATATTTCCGATATGTCTTTGAAAGTACTTCACCGAACCAAGCATATGAACATTTTCTGTCAATTTATCTGTGGACGTTTGATGAAGCCTTCCCATTGGTCCGATCTGAACCACCTAATAAATATATATAACGAAAAAAGAACTATGGATGACAAAAGGTCTCATTAACTCATCTATATTTAGAATAATTTAAACATATCAAAATAAAAAAATCCTTGTGTTCATTAACTCATCTATATTTAGAATAATTTAAACATATCAAAATTAAAAAAATTCCTTGTGTTCATAACACTGATAATTGTAAAATATATTGTCAGATATACATGTATAAAGCATTAATCAGGAAAAGCAAACAACTATATTACAATAATATACTCCAGAATATAGATCTGACATGCGACGTACATGGGTCATCTTGAAAAACTCTCTTAACGTATCGAATAACACTCCCATAAATGCCAGCAAGTATATCAGATGGAATCACTGTAATTCGAATCCAGAGAAAATATCTTAAGCATTTAATGACTATTTCGTGAAAATTGGTCAGAAAACTAGTGACGATGTCCCTTGTAACACAAAATAGAAATTCTCAGATTACTTAACTGATCCTAATACAAAAAACTTTGTCATGTTCCCAACTGATACCAACGAAATCTTGAATCCTTAAACTTTCCAATTACATTGTTGGAAAACGAACCGCCGATACAGATACCATTTCATCAAAATGAATGAAACAGACCATACATGAAACGTCCAGAGCGCAAGCGCATATATTCAATCTATCGTTAAAACATGGTGTCTTCCCTGATACAGTGTATAACAAGAAAACCATAATTAGAAATGGTAACGCCCTCAAGATTATATTATTACGCATAAATATAAATTATAACAAATATATATAAAACATATTTGTTACATGAATGCACCGCCTCAGAATTCCGTTAAAACAACTAATCCTTCAAATTATTACAAAAAACTACGGCTTATTACTGCAGGTTTTTAATTCACCACACCAGAAGTCTCTAAATGCGGATCAAAAATCGGAGTCATTGTGTTCCCGCCATAAAATCTTCAACAGTGGTCCAGCCATTGTTGACATCTAAACATTGAAAACAATTAATGCGGTCATAATAGTTACATACTGCAACTATCAATCCAGCGAATTTGATATGATTGATAGAACAAACCACTATTATCATGATCGTGTCGTTATTTGTTCAAAATACGTATCAATTGACATATACGCACCCGTTCCCTCATTAAAATCAACATATTTCGACCATTTTAGGGGATCTCCGCGAATTCGGGGAACTCCGCAAATATATCTCCGCAAATAGGGACCTACTGCGAATTGTCACAACAGGCTATCAGTTGGTTGAATACTATTTCCCTTTTTACTAAAGTAAATTAACAAGTAAATATCGAATGACGATACATATATTTGTAAACAAGCATTGCAAATAATGTTATATTGGGACGAAAAGTCGCAAGACTTGTTGAGTATTATGATGATCATGATCATGATATGATTGATAGAACAAACCACTATTATGGTGATCGTGTCGTTATTTGTTTAAAATACGTATCAATTAACATATACGCACCGTTCCCTCATTAAAATCAACACATTTCGACCATTTTAGTGGATCTCCGCGAATTCGGGGACCTCCACAAATAGACCTCGGCAAACAGGGACCTACTGCGAATTGTCACAACCGGAAAAAGGAAAAACCAATTATCTATTTATAAAGGCTCCACAGACACACGGCGCAATCGCTGACACACGGCGATCTAAAATTTGCCCACCAGAATACACCCGATGGGCGTTAATGAAAATATCAAAACTACTTCCACTTTGTAAAAGTGAATCTCCCAACAACATAACGAATTCTAGACCCATCAGTATTCTATCGGTCTTATGAAAGCTCTTATAGATAAACTCATGTAGTTCTCGAAAAACTCAAAATCCTACATAAACATCAATATAGCTTTCGGAAGAAGCACTCTACCGTGCATCCTTTGTTGCACCTCCTGGATAATATAGCAGAAAATAATGACAAACCAACTAGGGACTCTATATTAGCTATTTATATAGACTTATCGAAGGCATTTGACACAATAAGTCATGACATTTATATTAAACAAATTAGAACATTATGGTATTCGAGGAATTTCAAAAGAATGGTTACTAAGAGTTACTTAATGGGACGGAAACATTTTGTTGACTGTATTGGTCAAACCTGCGGGGTGGGGCAGATAACGTGTAATGTTCTCCAACGGTCCGTTCTTGACCCGATATATTTCTTCTCTATGCAAACGATATGCCCCAATGTACACCAATTAACTGACTCTTATTTGATGATGATACCACGCTTTATTCCTGTACCGACTATCGAATAAAAACATTTTTGAATGTCGTTGTTGCAACAAACTATATATTATCGAGTTTGCTATTTAAAACCGGTACGGGTACGGGTACGCGTACGGGTATCTAGCTACCCGTACCGGTACACGTTTTGTAATCGCCAACTGTTTTACGGGTAGAATTCATCACATCGACTGGTAATGTATGGTGAGCCAACTGCAACAAAAAAGTTATTATGATATAGATATATTGTTATTCGCATTCGCTTTATTGGCCGATGTTATACCAACCGTTATGAATTGTTGGAAATTTGTATTTCTATTAGATGGGACTCAGGATAATCAGTGCTTTCACCAATGACGAGGCGGCAGTTGGAAGGGGTTGGTGCTTTTCTTGCACTCATCTTGGTAACATGTTCAACATTTGGATTCTACAAGTCATATACCGATCGAGTGTTGACTATAAATCGGTTGGAATTTTCAGACTTCAGATTTTAGACTTTCAGATTGTAATTTTTTTTTAAATGTATTGTTTTAGACCCAGGGTCTAATCATGTCCTACGTATACTTTCAGTCAGATATAAGATCGAATTTGTCCCTTATTTTAGTTGGGGAATATTTAGTCATATTAAGTAAACATTGGATTGGAATCTTTCAACAGATCGAAGGGTCGGGGCAAGGGAATATTTATCCCAAGAATTATGGTTAAAAAGTTAAACTTGGTAACGTTAAAAGGTGTTAAAATGTAGTCTGTTTATTATACGGATTGAATAACGAGCGTTTGATTCTCTTCTGTGTGAAACACAGAAAACAGCTGAAACTCGCTCTGGTTATATGCTTAGATTTTATGGAGTATGTGTAGGTATTTCGTGTCTTTAGCGACATATATTATCCACACTACACTATACACCAGTAATGTGGTTCAAATACGCCATGTCCGTTCAGATGGTAAATATATTTTTAAATGATAAATCAGTCCCCACCTACATACGATACAGTAACTAAACGGTTGTATTCAAATGTACAATACATGGATAAATCCACGATAGATTGATGCCCTTGTGCAAAGGGTTGAGACAGGGACGTGACGACAGGGGTGTCTCACCCCAACTTTGGTAATATATTCAACACTGCACACCAACAACAGGTAAACAATTCGGACTATCAGAAACTGTTGGAAATTTTCCAACCTTTGGTGGGTGTCAGGTCTCAAAATATTCAACAATTGGAAAGCTTGGTGCCAGTCTGGATGCTGGGATTTAGCAAATTTCATGTTCAGATTTCAAACATTTCTCACACCGGGCCGAACCATGGTCGGTCCGATGTGTTCCGGTCACCCCCAGTGGCCAGTCAGAAACTGATACTTAATTTAAGAAAAAACAAATCGGGGTGAATTTGCATGACGTTAGACCACTAGATATTATGATATTAAGATTTTCGGGCTCATATCTACACTTTTCTTGTACTGCATGGTCGGCCCAGTGGATTATGCATACCCTCCCCCGACTAATGACAAAAAGACGACTACTGATTCATTTAGAATATGCTACCATCCAGGCGGTTGTGAGGGACCAGTTGGGAAAGATCAAAGCTCATGGGGGTGCAAATGGAATTACGCGCAAACTTGTGAATTTGATATGGTCCAATGGGTGTAGTTAGAAATTCGAAGGTGGACACCCCTCCTAACGCGGAGACCTGCTTATAGAAGTCACAGACAAGAACTATTCTAAAATTTAAAGAGTTATACACCATGCACTCATCTGTCTGTCGTGTATAACTGGACCAGAAATAAACAGGTTCACATGTTCTCGCAGTTGTGTGGGCGTCTATTTTATAATTTGAAAATGACTTTGATTCCAAACATTGGCAGGGTTTTCTAATCAACTATATTGAGACTACCGTAACTTCTTATTTCGTGCGACAAGACTCATTCACATAGCTATTATCCATATATTTCCCTTTGTCTTTGGGTGGCTGGAAGACGGTCCATTTTTTGGCCATGACGCGCCTGTATAATATCAATGTTTTTGGTTATTTTCACCATTGCCGTAAGTTTGTAAATATTATAGAGAAAAATAATACCAAATCATTAACACGAAAATCAAGCGAAATATTTGTCTTTTGGTTTCGAATGATGAGATAGCGTACACATATCTCTTACGGGTCACAATTATCTACAATAACAACATATTTTTTATAAAACACGATTTAAAGACTGTACATACCCTTTTATGTGAATACAATACAGACTCATCTGAAGCTTCTGTGCAGTATATTATTTGTCTATAAAGTCATAATAAAGTGGTTTATTCCTGATGTAGTCCAGCAAAATATCAGAATCGAAATAACATTTCGCATTGAAGGAGGGTGCTATAACACAATGGAGTTCACCCTCTTGCTACGCTCTGAAAGTTTTCGAGATATCTCCCGAAGTTTCCGTTCTAAAAATAGCACATATAACTATCTTGACAGGTTGTATAATTTATGTATTATACCAGAAGAGGTCGAAATAAAATTGATATTAATTTATAGAAGCGTTCCGGAAAAGTGTCCTCGTTTTCTATGTATCATGTTATATACACAGGAAACAGAAGAAAAAAATTGTTAGGAGGAGATATGCTATCGTTAATGAATTCTGAATTATATCAGGTTCAGTCAGTTTGATCAATTTGCATTGTTGAATTTATGAACTTGTTTTAATAAACTTGACACATCTATTACACATTCAAGAAAGTTCTACAAACCACCAGTGACTTGGCTGAATGCTAGAAGGCTAAGGGGTAACAAAAACCCTTATAACTTTCAACTGCGTCCTCACTGGACTCAACATAAATTCCCAAGTCCTGAAATGTTATTTGCACCCCCCCCCCCGTTGTATTGGATTTCCAACTGGTTCACATTAGGGCGAACAAAGATGCCAGGCATGCAGCAAATGAACGGTTCGGCGGCTAACTGGTAGACTATACCGGCTAATAGCGATTTGATTGACATATGTGGAACGATCCACTGAACATATCATACTGAGCCGGTGTCTTACTCACCCAGAGGTACATGTAACAGGATCGAATAAAAATGACTCACGAACCTACTGTACCCATGCAGTGCGATCGAACTGAACTACCTTCGGAGACAGGTTGTAAATAAATGTGACACTTACATATTGGTTTTGAATATTCATGTTCAACTTAATCAAACATGACATCTAATTCACGATCGAGTCGGTTCGACCCACGTGTGTATAGTGTTATCGCAGTCTATAAACACTGTCGTGTGATTCCTCATTCCACACTTCGTATCGGTGAATTCACCAATAATCACTTGGGTGTCAAATCAATTCAAGCAGAACGGAAGTGCATCTGATTTCATCGAAGATTCATCAACATTTATGGTATCTCAGACCACGATCCCTGGTACACTGTAATAAACAAATAATCAAATGCACACTACTAGTATAGTTATTTCCCCATAAGCTTAACCTTATGCGTTCATCAATGTATTGTGTGAGCCATAAGGTAACACCATGTGATTAGTTAGAGCAAGAAGTTTCTATGTCGTGGCCGACATGTTGTACCGAAGCAATGTCGTATTCGCGAATAACGGTATGCATTTTACGCACAGAACTGTACTATTTTAAACCGTTTATTAGAGAAGACAACAGTAGGTTCTTAGGATACACATTGGTATAATAATGGTACTACATGTACATACATGTGTAACTTGAAAGCGATTATATGCGCACCCTATACAGGTAGGTTTCAGAATTTTTTCATTTGAAGTCAATGTATTTATCGCTTTAGAAGAAACAAGGATACCATTCTCGTATTTAAATTCACACAGTAATAATTTTCGCGCACCCATCGATGTGCGAATTTAAAACCGAGCGAAAATTAGTACGACTCCTGAGTTTATACCAAAACCACATAACAGGGAAAACATACATTACGCAAGATTAGACTTAATAGACAATTAGGGCTGTATTTACATTCGGGCAACGAATCATGGTAACATTGTCAATGTTGAAATACTTTTTAAGCAATACACATGATCCAAGCTGACGATGAACGAAAGCACGACACTGGACAACCCTGGGGAGAGACATCATCCCTGGCCATATATACAGTCTGAATTAGGTATGAAGTTAAGTTAAGTTAAGACGTGGTTATGCACGGTTTCGAGTTCATTTCAATGACGTCTATGACTATTCCAATGTCAGAATTATTATTTGGAGCATATAAACACACATATGCACCACACATTTGTGATGCAGTTATGTTATACACTATGCAAATTCGTTGCGATGGTGGTTCACATACACATGTATCTTCATGAACGATTTAGAACCGAAGCTGTCATTAGATCCAAGACTGGTACGAAACTATTGGTGTCAGTTCTACGGAGCGAAAAATCGTTCTTTGCGAATTTAAACACGAGAATGAAGGAGTCCCTTTCATTAACGATACACACTATATATGCACATACTGCACACTTGAGCACAGTTTGAAACTACATGTATGTTACATGTAGTGTTTCTGTCCACCAATATGGTAAATGATAGTATATAGCATACATAGCGACAATGAATACGACAGAACACAAACTCATTTTAGAAAGTATAGGGACATCGCGTTTCACCGATTTAGAACAACACTTTGGCAATATAGACCCTCACTGTGAGGTGCAGGTGCATACGATATAACTACGTAGAACTTGAGTCTAAATAACTTGTGGCAATCGTCTGAGTTATCACGTGATTTGTCATAACTTCGAAGGGCGAATCATCATTGTCGTTTATTCTATAATTAACCCTAATCATGGAATATCTCCTAATCAAAATGAACTATACATGTATATGATTTGTTATGTTCCAAAAATGGCAGTTAAATCCATACAAGCTACATAACACAAGTTACAAGTGGAACCTCTCTAGTCATGAATACAGATAATCCACTTCAAGCGAGTGTACGAGTGTATGGTACGTGTGTATCATTGGTAACTGTACAACGTATATATTCCTTTGTTCCATATGGATGGGGCTAGATATCGATAAGTTTACTAGCAAAACATGTGAACGATGAAACAATTTCAATACAAGATAATGTAAGCACTAGATATATTGAATTATTGACAGAAAACCATTACGTGAGCTATATGGGTGCTTTCACATAAAGGGTTGTTTTTTTATTGAGCAGATTTTCTGCCTATAAGATAGAGGGAACATACTATGATATGCCAAATCTTACCCAGAATTACAGTTTGGTGGCTAGATATCCTACAAAAATTGCATCAATACTTTGCACTCCATTATTCTGCTAAAGGAGCTCTTATCAACCCTATTTAAAAAAAAATTCAGTGGACACAGAAATTTTCTATTTTTTCACAGACTTGTAATTCATTAGTCTTTTGAGGTTTCATGTATCCTCTGCATATTGTGTGAGAGAGATCTAGCATCTAGCAACTGTGAACATTTCATGAGTCTATCATTGTTGGTTCTGCAGATATTCAGCATTATGCGTCACAGATTAGATTCCGTCCAATCTTTTCCATGACCTCCTCATTCCAAATGCAGAATCACACAGTTACAAATTAGGGAAATATATAACCCATTTTGGTAGGCAAAATTCAGAACTTGAATGCAAATACGTTTAAACATAAATTTTGCTTGAGAGATGAGCTGTTTAGATAATATCTGTCCTCGACTGTCAGGCTAAAATTTTCCGTCCAAATGTGTCTTCTCCAGAACTATTGGAAAATTTCAATCTAATAGACAGGTAACTCAAAATTAATTTTTAGTTAGTTATAGCATCCCTATTCGATTAGCTTGACCAACCATTGCTAGCTGTTAGTTGGTTATTGTCCATGATATCTGTCAGATTGGTGTCCAAAACACATGTCCTCTCCAGAACCTATTTCATGACTGAAATATTATGAGCTATAGTTTTATGGAATTCATAGAAAATTAAGTTTTATCCCACCCAGAATGTGGATATGGCCCAGTAATCCTTATTTCTGGCCTCAATAAATAATGTCAGCACCATAATCTAATGAAATCTTCTCCCAACCCGAAAATTATAATTCAAATGAGGAGTTAAGTTGGACAAATGAAGGTGAATGTTGGTCCATATGATATGAGAGCATTAGCACAATACACAGAAATAACTTACCTGGAGTATATGGCCTTATTACACTAATACATGACTGTGTCATCTAACTGATGTCCAATATTATTATGATACAGTATAAAGTTCTGGAGAGGACACTTTTTTGGACAATGATTGAATTGAGTGACGCAACCTTTTGTTCCTAACTCCCATTCAAGACGAATGTCACCCTTCTTAATTCTGAAAGCACGAGAGAGATGTTCTATCCAATTTAGATGAATGGTGGTTATATGATTCATGACTATATGCGATTCAGTATTCCTCACTGTAAATCTAAATTAGCCAAGCCATATTTCCAAAATTAATTCTGAATTTGGAAATTTTAACCCCGGAAATTACCTCAGACAACTTGATAAGGTATCGTTGGAAAGTATGTTACGAGTATTTCTTAGACATAGGTGGTGACATCAAGAACTAAGGTATGTTTTTCTAAAGTTTTCTAAAGGGGGGGGGTCACTAATTTGTCATGCCAAGAACGAGATGAGGTGCAAAGTGCCCATTGGTTGCACACACAGGCAACTCTACATCGAATCATGTTCTATGTAAATGCATCTGATACTTCAGGAAAGATTACCAACATTATATCACGTGTCCGATGACTTAACCAATAACTGATGCCGTACATCATTTCCTGAAGCTTTCTTATGCTGACCTAAAAAAAACAATATGCAATCCAGCATGTTGATGAATTTTTGGACTGTTGTGCAGTACATATCAAAGAGATAATTCTTTTTCTATCAAGAAGGCCATCTGAATGTGAACTCACTATAACCATAACTATTTTGATGCCTCTAACGGGAACAATGTTTCTGATGGTCATGGTTAAAATTCGCATCCGGGGCAAGATACATTCACATAGCAAATTTCAAGTCGATAGCTCCCCCCGTTTCCGAGATCTCGTCTGCGCATGCGCGAAGCGGGCGCCGCACAGGCTCGCCAATACGACAACGTCGACCGACTGGTCAAACTACACACACGTACCAAGTTTCGTCCCGATCGGTCGAGAATCGTAGATTTGCTCCGCTGTTTACCCCCTTTTTGCATTGCCCCTATACGTGCCTGCTTAATGTTAATAGTACTACACAAAGGACTTTGTATAGTACTATTAACATGAAGTAGGCGCGTATAGCGTTGGCATATAGGGGAATGCAAAAAGGGGGCGGACAGCGTAGCGCGTTACAGGCCCCTGTGATTCAAATAACATTAAATACTGGAAATTCTGACAGGAAATTCTTTTATGTGTTGAAATAAACAGCCCGGAAATTTGTAACATTAAGCCAGTTAAGGGAACCATGACTGCACAATATTAAGGTTTTACATATGCATCATCCATCAAAGTCAGAGACCTTTCATGTTTCTATGTAGCTTGTTTACAAAGTGATTCGAAATCTTGTGAATAGGTTAACACCATTAGTAAATGGAAAATTGCATCACTGGAAATAGAAAAGGATGCCAGTGACAAACACGACATTGAAGTAACTGATGATCTAACTGATGAACATGACAATGATATTTCTGATGAATATGCTATGTGTACTCTAGAAAACATTGAACCAGGACCCAATTGCTGGGTTGCCGCCATATATGATGACATGTGGTATGCAGTAGAAGTGAAGGAAAAGTGTGATGAAAATCGAGATACATGTATGTTGATAAATTTCATGAAAAATGCTGGTTCTAATAAGTTTGTCTGCATGGACATCAAACTCAGACATGTGCTATGTAGAAGAAAACAAGAAAATTTCTTCAATAAGTCCACCTTCCCTTGGGTCGAGCTCAGGCAGAAACTATGTTCTGCCAGAGAAAGTTAATGTGAAACAAATCTTTGTCCAAAAAATGTCCTCTCCATAAAAATAAATTCCAATGTGTTGTACTTGGACACATTATAAATGCTTGAAATAAGAAATAGTTATCAACTGGAACTGCTAATATGTTAAATGTATAGAAATGTATGAGAGAATTCATAGTGTTCCAATGTACATGTATATGCCTGTCAAAGTACTTACAAGATGGAGGTCAGCATTTGGTATATTTCAAATCCACGCCTCAGTCTTTTCTGAGGAATCCTAATGTCTATTCAAAGCAATATCTATATGAGCACTATGTGTGTGCAACAATTGAACTACATTTATACTGTATGGCATGTCGACTGTTAATTATGGGCCTCATTTTGATTGTCCAAAAATATGTCCCCTCCAGAACCTTACACTTAAAAATGGACTGTTTTGAAGGACTGCCCATATCTAGAGAGGATACAATTGGATCAAGATTATTTTCTTTTCACATCTGTCCCATATATTGCTCTTTACTCAGAAGACATAATGTGAACAATAGCTTGCATTTTTTAAAAACTGTTGAGAACTATTGGTGGTAGATGTGTTGTAAGATTTTTTTTTTCATTTATGGGCTTCATAGTGATTATTTTTCAAAATTAATCTGAAGAGCGGGTCGACAATTGTATAGCCCAATATTAGTTTTAAGTAATATCCTGTTCCATTTTATGAAAATTGTTGTATTTTTATGTTCAGAAAATTCTTAACTGAAGTGTGGTTTCAATAATATTTATTTATTTCTAATGCGAATATGACCAGAGCAAAAATAATGTGTTATTTGTAGCCCTGAAACAATCTGAATATGATCTTACAATGTTCGCTCCATCAAAAAATCCAGAGAAAGTTTCCAAACTAGGAAGTTTATTTTCACCCCATGTGGTCAGATTTTAGCAACCCTTTATATCGATTGCTGGCAACGACACATTTGGAAAATTTGGCTAAATTTGTAGACGTCTGTGTGTAGCATGTCGTCAAAAACTCAAAAGCCGGCTTCCGTGGAAACAATGCGTTACACTCTGACAAGCTATACTGATCTACAGTGTATATATATAATGTTCTTTGGAGAAATGTGAACTGATACATATTCGAATGTCCCAGTATGATGTGTCCATTCCTTCGTGAACTCTTGAAAACACTGTCATTTATTATCAAAATAGCCATGATATTATACGAAAGGACGGGCACATCGGAATGTCCCTCAACAGATAAAATTTGTTAACCGGTCCCGATTTTCGTCCATATCGGCTATCGAACCCACGAAGTCCTCGTGTACCGGCAACTGCGATGATGGTATATCCACGACCTAACGGCATATAGTTAAATGGGACATCATTGAAACGAAAACCCTTTCACCAGAGCTGATCTGCGTATCAGTCTGAACATGGGTTCGAGTTTCACACAGAACGGATCTACCGTTGTGAGAACAGCACAATACATATCCTTCTGCATTGTATTGTTATGCCCATTGACACGTGGCTATACGTTCCAACCGACTGGTGTCAAGTCGACAGTATACTTGCTCGGGTATGCATTAAATAAAAGGACCACGTGCCGTGTCATATCATCCTGGGTACTGCCTCTCCCAGGGGGATACGTAACACGTGTTGTCCCCAACCTGAATACCTCTCCCTTACCCCTGATCCATAAATCTTAGTTTACCAGGAAATGCAGCTAACTTGCTTTCTGAATTTTGTCTGCTGATTGATTATTTAAAGTTAACATCAACCACCATCCCAGCAGCAGCACATGCAATAAAACTCATTTCTTGATTGTATTTGCTTCAGTTGGTTGCTATAGTTATGGAATCGCGAAATGCACATCTGCCAGAGAAAAAAGTTATTTATTCAGGTTAAGTTATGCAGAAAGAACGCGGTCTTATGGAAACAGCGTGGAATATGGTAGGACCCTTTAGTTATGTCCATTCATTCGTATAGAAAACTGTTCAGTTCGATCCCAGAAAGCAGTGAAACCGGAAACAATTCGCTCTAGCCATACACAATTCATCATTGATTGAGGTTTGTTAGCAGATGACCGGACATGCCTTTCCATTGCTCAATGCTATGTCAATAGACCAACTGAATGATCCAGTAAAAGTTTCCGGCGAAGAGCCTAACTAGAGGAAAACCATTTCCCAGAAACGTGATTAAGTCATTGAAGGATGTTGATTTCCTCGCCGTGCCAATCTTTTCATTGTTATCAACCTATTATGTGATGACAGAATATCCACTTTGATGAGTAAATGAGAGCGTCAATGATCCGTTTGCGATTATTAATAGCAAACTAACGGTATTGACAAATCAGTTGATGTTGGCCATGTTATTATGCGCACTTGTGGTATTACGTTTTGTTGCACTGGTAAACAGACTTCAAAATAAAGCTGTTTGCTGCGCTTTAAGTAACCGGGAAACGATCATATACGCACGATCATTTAATGATAACAATATAAGCGTCACAATTTACCCGGTTAACAATGGAAACGACCTGGTTTTGTCCATTACCATATTTATCCGATCAGGTGATTCTGATTCAACAATGATGATTTAGTTTAAAAAGATATTTAAAAAGCTAAACTCAGCTCCAGTTACAAAAAAAATATAGTTGCTCCTCTCCCAAAAAAATATTACAAACGAAGCAATACAGAAGATGACATTGACGGAACAAAACAAATACAAACTAAACAAATAAATTGGAGACACACCGCCATCCGTGCTCCACTGGCGACAGGGAAGGATATAGTGTGCGTAACTGTACTTTATTACACACTTGTTCCTAGAATTACATGCACTGTTATTGCTGTTCCATCTTTACGAATCCGAGTCCGTTTGGAAAGTACGTTCCATGCGGGTCCAATTTACGTCACACGACATTCGCATCAACCATGACGCCGTAACTATACAATAAAAGCATAATCACATATGACAAAACAAGCCCTCTATATGCTTATATAAAACTTGTAAACCTGTCTTTTTTCCTGTCTTTAATTCAGGGATTATAGGATGAGTGATAAGCACAAAACGACACGTGTGTTAATGGGTTTGTTGATACGGCACTTGGGCCATCGCGGAAGGATAGACGTCGAGACTACGCCTCTCCTTCTATACGTCGGCGCTACCAACAAACGCATTAACACGTGTACTCGTGTCCTACTGTTAATATCTTGAATAGTTCAACATTTCATTGGAATCGCGGGATCGCCATAACTTAGGTTGTTGTGACTCATATAACATCACGATCAAAGCGATCAAGTAACGCAGACAGATTAAGCGACAGCATTAGATACACATTTTACTATTTCACTACACATTTGACTATTTCAATCGCAAAAAAACTTCGCAGGAAAAGTATCATTTTTTCAATGGGTTTCATTCGTTTTCTCGATGACGCTCCGCGACGTTCGCGACGTTAGGTTGAACATAAACTCCAAGCCATCAATGTCACATCATGTTACTGTCAATCAAACCACAATAACTGATAATCCTTACGTAATCAACTTAACGTTTATCGGGCAGGCTTTATGTGGGCTTTGGACAATTTAAGTAGTGAGTGGTGGATAACACGAGTTGCTGTTTAATTAGCTCGATGTTTGCACCACGTAACCCCCTAATCCTGTTACCAATTAACAGATCTTCCGCTCAGTCGGAAAGTCATGACTGCATGCCCAAGCGGATTGAATAAGTCTTGATTTGCGAACAAGCCCCACTTTCTGATGAATTTGAGCTTCGAATTACACCCGTGTGGTGTTGATTTGAGCTCATGTGACGTCGGAATGGTCCATTCCCCACTTTCAGTGCTTCTGTAAATATATTGGTCTACAAGGTAGAAATGGGACCATGCCTTGGTAATCTTAATGCCAATTGTTCCAATGTGTGATATCAGCAGCGCACCAGACTTCATTAATCAGCCG
The DNA here is from genome assembly GCA_032622095.1 of Siphonodentalium dalli. Classification (NCBI taxonomy): domain Eukaryota; kingdom Metazoa; phylum Mollusca; class Scaphopoda; order Gadilida; family Siphonodentaliidae; genus Siphonodentalium; species Siphonodentalium dalli. The sequence goes on from CP136064.1 coordinate 163,666,731, forward strand.
TGAGTATCGCCGAGATTACTTTTATTGAGGATAGAGTGTGGTTTATAAATACCTCCTGGTTAAGTAGTCCTACTAATTTTCTATGCTACTGGTGGGTCCTGTTGAATTGTTATGATGCTGGTATATGGCAAAGAAAAAGTACCGTTATTTTCAGATCAAACTTCAACTTTGAGCTATTGTCGTGGATTGGCGTCCGTCATCCGTCGATCCGTCTAGGCGTGCGTGCCCGTGTACAATTGCCTTGTTTCCTCATCCCATCACCACCAAATTTCATATGGATCATCGGGGTGCCGTTAGTAGCCATCTTGAGTCCATCGGCACACCCTACATGCAGCCTGCATTATTGGAGAATTGTTTTGAAAATATACAGGCGGATGCGTGATCACCTCTAAATGGGAGCTGTCGAATTTGAACGATTTTCGACGAAAAACAGGACCGCCTGCAGCCATATTTGTATTTTACTGTTTGCATGACTAAATCCGTTGGCACACCCTACACACCACGCCCCTCATCCGATCATCTCTGGCAGCCATATTGCATAACTAACTCATTTGGCACGCTCTGCAGACAACATCTCTCACCCGATCTCCACCAAACTTGATATGCATCTTCGGGGGGCACCTCTAGATAGGAGCCATTATTTCCGAAATGCGTTAAAAACTTGGCCACCAGCAGCCATCTTGGATTTTACTATTTGCATGACTAAATCCTTCGGTTCACCCTACAGGCCACATCCCTCATCAGATCGTCACCAAACCATACCCATCTTCGGGGTAACCTCTAGATGGTGGCCGTCAATTATTTACGATTTTTGTTTAAAACATGGCCATCAGCAGCCATCTTGGATTTCAACTGTGTATCCATTGGCACACCCTGCAGCCCGCATATATCGAATCAATATTTTGAAAATTTTGAATCGCCTCTAGATGGGAGCTATCGAATTAAAACGATTTTCGATGAAAAACATAGCCGCCGGCAGCCATATTTTATTTTACTGTTTGCATGAGTAAATCCTTTGGCACACCCTGCACACCCCTTCCCTCGTCCGAGCATCACCAAACTATATATGGATCTTCAGGATGACCTCTAGATGGGAGTCATCAATTTTTTTTCCGAAATTCATCGAAAAACATGGCCATTTTGGATTTTAATCTGTGCATGACTAAATCCTTCGGTCCAATCTACAGGCCACTTCCTTCATCCGATCGTCACTGAACTTCATAAGGATTTTCGGTGTGAACTCTAAATGGGGTCTAACGATATTTTCAGAAATTCGTTTAAAATATGGCTGCCGGAGGTCATCTTGAATTTTACACATTGCATGTCCATTCAATAAACCCATTCTATAATTTGTTATATCAAACGTTCGTTTAATAACAGGAAATAGTGCCAGGTGACATTTGACTTCCGGTTTGTCGTTTGTTTACATTCCGTACGCTACATCTCAAAATACTATGGCTTCCAATATTTTTCCAACAAACTCTGATGAATGAAGAGTTTGAAAAGTTATATCATTGATAATGCGCCATTAAATACGACACAGAGTCTTTACTTATCTGGGAATATTTCTTTACCATGGCAAACAACGCACATGTACGTGAAACGTCATCGCAGGCCTTTATATATAAGTCGATGCTAGTTTTTATTGTTTTCGTTGGGACGCCTACATTGTATAAGGTAAGTCGCACTTGGCTGCAATGACTGATTCAGGGGTTCGGAAATTTAACAGAAATTCTCAGGCAAACATTAAATTGTATACACGTGGCATATGTGAACACGTGTATATATGCACACATGAATATTTTATTTAGGTGCAGGTGTAGACGCGTAGATAACCTCAACCCGTTAAATCTGATATTTAACCTCTTGGATGCTATACGTCCGTACTGGGTACGGACGTTAAAACGTCGCGCTGTGTGTTATACGTCCACACTGGGTGCGGATACACACACAACATGTATCATTCGGTCAGTGTTCATAACTGTAATTCAGAAATTGGTACATCAACCCGTGTCAATGTTTTTTCAAGCCGATCCACTCACGCGGTTGTGTGAAATGGGAACGATATCGACGACACTTGATGTAAATGACGTCGACCTCGAAATGAAGCCGGGAATTCAAAGTAAAAACGTCATCACCTATAACAAAAATCAGGAAATGCCATGGAATAATTCTTCCGAAAACATCATAAATGATCAGTTACGATATGTCACAATAATGTCAGTCGGCCGTGTAACAAACACAAAACTGCGCACGTGTGTTATGCCCAATATAGTTTGTGTGCTGTTGTGTGTGTATATAGAACACGGTATCTTGAAGGTCGTTGCCGGACAAATGCCAGCGTCTGGTGTTGGAAGTTTTTGCGAATCCTTGGGGGTAAAGAAAACTTTGTTAGATTTATCCCCATGATTCTCATTTCCTGTGTGGTATGTACACTAATTTACAGTGTTTTGACGGTGTTCGGTTGGCCACAATCTAATTATTCTGGTGGGAAATTATATGGAATCTATTGGTTACTCGTTTGTTACATAAACGAATTCACGCATGAATTCCAACTGGGAATAGACCGTAGGCAATGCTATATCAAACGGAAGAATAATAATAAGAACGCGACGCAATGTGGGCCAGTCGTGTAACTGTGTATTCATCTACATGTGAACCACAACAGTATGGTGCAGTTGATGTGAAACTATTGGTATCACATGCAATAATACTATATAATAAAGAAAAGGATATTATACTCACGAATATTATATGTAGAATCAAGACAATGGTTATAGATTAAATATCAGTAACAAATATACACGATGTTTCACGTTGGTCTTTTGTTTTAATTCTTCCAGACCCGGTCCAGGAAGCTGACACTTGTTTCCAGGCGCCGCTAAATGGCGCTATCCAATAACACCAGACTGGAGCTCCATAGTGTTAGCCGAATTCCCCACAGGTGTCTCTGATCACAACCCAATGTTTACATTTTCACTACATTGTCCATCGGTGTTTCGCCGGAGTGCACGGGTGAATAGCAAACTTGGACCGCAAGAAGCGTATATAGCTAGTAGAAATGTTATTTGTTTCTTGATAACGGTGCATGTACGGCTCACAAAAAGAGTAGATGACATGTTGTGTGTATCTGGGCAAATTTGTCAGCTGTTACCTGTGTGGAATATTCTACGAGCGGTGGAGTGATCTTGATTTATACAATGGACCCTTTGTGTGGGTTTTACGATACGCTGATCATATGGCGTATACATGCAGGCAGAAGCAAAACCAATAACTTCATCATATGTACGATATGACTGTAAATCCCATTGCCATTTCTATTCAATTTTAATTCTAGACTAGACCAGGTCTAACACAGGTTGTGGTGTGGGCTGATCAGCGTTAGATCAAGTGTGTACAGTATGAGGAACCCGAATAAGAAAGAATAAAACATAATGTAGTCATAATATATAAAATAACTTACCTGATTAGTCATATATTCCAACATATTAAGCGTCATATAATATTTTGCAGACTCTCTGGTTGGTTTCTTGTGATATTCAAAACAAATGATGTAACCATGTGACAGATTACCTATTGTTCAGCTTATACGGATCATAGTTTCATCTGGTTGATTGCGAAACAATGCGTCCACCCGATCCGCATAATATTATCGGATATAAATACGTAATGGCGGTCATTTTTTTACGGCGTGCAAAACGACATGTATATCAGCGGATAAAATAGCACATTTCCCCCAGAATTTCAAGCAACTGCACAATATAGTATGGCACACCACCTTCATTTTGTTTCATAACAATCGGATGGTGCCAAACTAGACGTCATAAAACTCATTGAATGTTTGATGTAAACATATTGTATTCCAATCAAAAAATAACATGTTTAAACATTTGACAAATATTTTACAGCAAGACAGAATAATATAAATATAATCGGACGATTGGAAAGGGGATTAAACAAGAAGCCCAAGGGCTTTTTATTAAGTTTGCGCCCCTTTTGTTTCGCGCCCACTCTTCGTTAAGTGTAGAGGGGGGTCGGACGGGAAGGAATGAAACTATCATAATTATAGTATAATGTTGGTGTCGTGAGAAGCAAGGAGAGAGATTGTGAAGGAGAAAGACATAGAAAGGACGGGAGAGAGAGAGAGAGAGAGAGAGAGAGAGAGAGAGAGAGAGAGAGAGAGAGAGAAAGAGAGAGATAAAGGGAATGAGATGGTGGGAGAGGGGGTAGTTGTGAGGAGTGTTCAATAATTTAGTTGAGTTGTTACGTAATAGTAATAATAATGATGCTCGTCTATACTATTCTTCGTGTGTCAGGCGCCATGGGAGGGGGCCAAGCGCAGTTATTAATATGTTGCATTGGTCAATAAGTAATTAGACATGTATAGTGAGGAATATCATGCTGCCGCAAAACTCGACCAGAGTCCAAAGCAATTCGCTGCCCGTACAGGTGATAGAATCATGGAAATATTTTTGTTCTCATGATATATGTCTGAACTGCATTAAATATTTGTTTGTTTTCGCGAAGGCTAAGCTCCCTTGATCCCCGCAATAGAGTGTTTTCAGATAGGGCAACATTGGGTAGGGAGTCATATAGTTCTCTTCTGTGCTCTTGATAGAAAGTACATTCAAAGAGATAGTGGTAAGTTGTCTCAAGTTCCCCATATAAACAGAAGGGGATTTTTTTTTCACACGATTATTTGTCAGGTCACCACTCAGGTGGCTACAATTCAGTCTTAATCGGGTATGAAGGATATGAGATTTACGGCATTTACTATGATAAAAATGGGCTGGTGGACGCATATTGTCACGGCTGAGTTCCTTTTTGAATTCTTCGATTGTACTGCTGCCCTTTGTAGATTCCGGCAGTTTGTTCCATTCAGTAGTTGCCGCTGGTAAGATCAAATCCATGCAATAGTCATAGTTAATATTTGAGGGTAGTCTTATATGTTCAAATCTGAAGTTATACCTGGAATTATTTGCCTGGATTGGTCGTACATAGTTTCTTAAGATTGATGGGGCAGTTCCGCGTATCATTTAAAAAAATTGGCAGTTTGTGTTTTCTACGACGTGAGGAGAGGAATTCCCAGCCAGTTTCTGATAAAAGAAGCGCGTTACTCGTACTGATGGTTGCACCTGTTACTATTCGGGCCATTTAATACTGAACCTTTTCAATGTCATCACTAAGATAATCAGGGCAGTTATCACAAACAGGGGAGGCATATTCCAGTATTGGTCTGATAAATGTATAATGTATTTTTCAAGCGTTACTCTGCTTAGTCTGTATCTGTGTTTACGTACTAGATTTACTCGACTCCATGCTTTGTCAAGCATAGATCTGATGTGGATACCCCATGAGCCCATGTTGTCGAAAGTAAGTCCCAGATGTTTATGGCTGTCAGTCTCAACAATTGTCGCGGTTCCCATGGTCAAATGTGGATGAAATACTGGTGTTTCTTTCCTGGAGATTAAGAGAGATTCCGTTTTCAGGGGATTGAATTTTACAAGCCATTCTGATGCCAACACTTGATAGTTTCGAGGTCATCGTTGATATAGTTTTGCGGCCATGGTGGGGTCTTCGATAGTAAGAAATAGAGAAGTGTCATCGGCAAATAGACGAATGTTGCACCGTATATCTTCGGTTATATCATTAATATAAATTAAAAACAGAAGTGGGCCTAATGCTGAGCCTTGAACACATGCATGTATGACGTCATTCTCAACGTTTCCTTCGTGTTACAATGAAGGCGTATAAACAATCAAATCAGTATATACATTTATATAGCTTCCTCATAACATGTATCTTCAACTCCTCCTTAATCCTGATATAAATTATATCTTTAATTCGTCATAATTCCTCTTTGGCAGATTCGTGCTTTTGAGCATGCTTATCCGCTCGCATGAAGTTTAGTTTATATAGTCAGTTTACTGCCGCCATGCATGTATTATCACGACGAGCCGTGCGTGAAGTTTACATATTATATTCGGACGCAATTCATGATTTGTGCTTTCTGAACAGATACAACAATGGTTGGAGATTTTGGCAACAATACATTGTTGAGTTGTCTATTCTCTAATAATACTGTATGTCTATATATTACTAAACTGAAAGATCAGTTTGGGGGTTTACGGTAAGCGTATACTATGCCTTTAATCATAGCACTAAAGATACGGGTGGTCCTCGCGATGGGTATTGATATTAAAACCGCCATAAACATAACAAATATTAAAATATGGACATATTTATTTTTCTTACACAAATCACAAATGTCGCATAAATAGCATGTTATTGTTAATATTGTACGCCGTGTTAGTAAGCAAAATCCATATTATGATACATTACAGAGCATAAAGAGTGTACGATACGCAAAATACTCAACACATGGGAGACCGTACTCTGGAACATTTGTTAAAATTGCCACCATTTTGTTTAATTCATACCGATATAGCGCTCGCTATATATATGTCAAGATGTCGGTGTTGAATGGGTCACCGTGTATCACTCTCCAAAAAATAAATAGCCACGGTATTGAGTGTTTTGATTATCGTACACTCTTTATGTGCTGTAAATAAACACATAATTGTGCTATATTATTATATTCATGAGGAAATTTTCATAATTTGGTAACTTTCATTTCTAAACTATAGTCATCCGTGCCTTTAAACGTTGTGTTTCTGTCTGCTTATTAGACCATGTCATGAATATATACTCTAGCTATGCCCATTGAGACCATATTACAAAACCTTGGAACTTTTTGATGTTCCGACCTGTTCTGACAGATAACTTTATAACATTGAACAACCAAGGCAGTGAATATATTTCTTTGTTAATACTTGTTCTTCAATAATATACGTCACATTAGTGGGTGTTCCCAGCTTTAAATTGCATGATTTTTGTGACTTTGTGATGCGATATCGCAATAACCATTGAACTAATTACACGGGAGAAATTCGATAATTGTAAGCGACGCAAAGAAAAATCGCTCACAATGTCATCATAGTAGAAATCTATGGCTTGGTCTAGATGACAATATATACTTATTAATGTACTGTATATTATCGTCTTTTATCTTCTTAGCGTATCGTAGCTAGTGTGTCATGGCACTTGTATGTGTGCAAGATCTTCCGTCAAATTTCCTAATATGAAACAAAGCCACTCGGAAACATATCCATATGTACTCTTCCTAGGTCAGGGGGAAACCCTATGCGCTGTGTCACGTGACACCTCCAGGGTGTTGGCATCTGTGGTGTTTGTCAAAGAGGGCGCCATGAGGAGGCAACAGGGCGAGATAATGAGACTCGTCCTTTCACGAGAACCGAAGCCGCGGGATATTTCACTATGAGGCAAGAATATTGCACAACATAATGCCAATTAAAATGCATGTTATACAGGGAGGCAATTTGTTATAACACCTTTTACAACATAACAGCCTGTCCCTGTATTTAACAATTAAACTGAAATAAATAACGGATCCAATGCAATAAGCCCACCCGTACATAGTCCAGGTGTAATTGTAATATGGAGGCTGATACAATTAATGTTCACTCCATATTGTCATTACAATGACAAAAACATGCAAGAAAAAACAAACAAACAAACAAAGGAGCAAATCAGACTATTAAAGGTGATGGGTTCAGACATGTGCAAGTAATACATGTTTTCGTACCCACTATATATCTCTCATGCGTCAACTATTCTCTTTGTAACACTGTGTGTTGATAACTGTCTATATCCATTGGGAAAGAATAAATATTGTTTAAACCAAAACTAATCAAAACATGGACTTGTATCTGCTTTAAGAGGAACATAAAACAAAAAGAAACAAACAGCTAGGCTCGAGAATCCACGTATAGAAGCATATTACAACACTGTTAGTCGTTCAACCTGTATTGAATATATTGAGGTCAACGTCAACGTCCCACTTCAAACGTCGACATTATATAACATGTAATCTGGTGGATGATTTCGTCCATTTGTTTCTGAACTATAATCTTTCAACGTAGCGCTCGCGTGACTTGTTTCGCACGAGTAAAGGTATAACATAACATTTAAACAAGATGGCAGGATGAAATTGTGAATGTTTAAGCAGGGAAACAGATGTGAATATTTGTACAGAGTGTGCTATGAGTGGAGTTTTATTGTGTCCAGTTTTACCCTCACGTTGTCATAAGTTGTGTCTAAAAAGGCCGGGCATTTAAATTTTTAATTGTTTTCAATGACAGGTTGACATAACAGAGAAAAATATATGATCGAAGTTACCCAAAACGTTTAGTTGCATTAATGTAGGACTGTGTAATATGAAATAGCAATATATTTCTTCTGTGGTCATTTTCAGAGATTCCACAGAGAAGATGCTTAATATTTTCTATATGAAAGTTATTTGTTTCAAGTTTGTGGTAAAATATTCTTCTCTGATTGGTGAACAATGGACAGTGGAAGAAGAAATGACTAGCATCCTCCTTCGGAAAACCACATTGACAATTAGGACTATCAGCTATGTGATTATTTTGCATGTCACTCTTTAAGTCGCTACAATAGTTTCGGAGTTTACAATGATTGACACTAACATTTCGATGACCTGTTCTATAAAGTGGATAGGGTTTTGGAGCAGGGGCGATTATGTTTAGGTGAGTTTTAAAATCGGATATATTTTCAGAATCTATGACAAACGAAGGGAGCTTATTCCACTCATGAGTTGTGTTTAGGAAGAATGATTTCCTATAATGTGCTGTTGTCCAGCGGTACGAGTAGAAAAAACGCGGTTGTCTAAAGTTGTACCGGTTGTTTGATACATGTGCCGCCCGGGCTGGTAGAAGAAGGGTGAGATATTCTGGAGTTTCTTCATTAGTTATTTTAAAAAGTGTTTGTAGGTGGTGTTTCTCCCTGCGCTCCCTAAGGTTTGACCACCCCACTTCGAGTAAAACATTTGTATTGGAGACAGAGCGGGTTAACCCGGTCACTATTCTGGCGGCGTCCACGTGTATACGTTCAAGTTTGTCCATCCAGTATTGTGGTGCACAGTCCCAAACTACATCTGCATAATCCATTATTGGCTGAACGTAAGTTTTGTAAATTTTTTCTAACGTGTTTGCACTTAAGCTGTATTTGAATCTTCTTAGTTGTGAGATGCGGGACGAAACTCTTTTAATTATATTATTAATGTGATCGTTCCAGTCTAAATTTGATTGAATTTCAACACCGAGGTGTGTATGTGACGTTTCGAAAGAGATGTTTCGGTCTTGGAATACAAGTGTGGGGTTCGTTTGTTTGCCCGATAACGAGAAAGATATTGCTTTGGTTTTCGATGGATTGAAATTTACCAGCCATTTGCGCGCCCAATTTGATATTGATTCTAGTTCTTGATTTAGATAGAATTCAAGGATGGTCAGGTCGTAATGAGATGCGATAATGCATGTGTCGTCGGCGTACATTCTAGTTGTTGAGATAAGGTTATCCGGGAGATCATTTATGTAGGATAGGAACAGAAGAGGTCCGAGTATTGACCCTTGAGGCACTCCAGCGGGGACCAATTCGAACTCGGAGTATGTATTATTCACCAAGACTCTTTGTTGTCTGTTAAAAAGATAGTCCTCCAACCAAATGGACAGCTGACCAGAAATTCCGTACTTGTCTAATTTATGTATCAAACCCTTATGCCAGACCCTCTCGAACGCCTTTGAGATATCACAAAAAATAGCACAGGTGTGCAAGTTGTTGTCGAGGCTCTGACATAAGTTATGATACATATCCAGAAGTTGATATGTTGTATTATGTCCTTCAGTAAAGCCGGATTGGTGTCGATATAGGAGGCAGTTCTCGTCGAAGAATACATTAATATATTTGAGTACCGTTTTTTCGAAAACTTTTCCAAGGATAGGTAGAAGTGAAATTGGGCGATAATTTAAACAGTCCGCGGGATCTCCTTTTTTAAATATAGGTATTACGTTAGCTTTCTTCCAGTTCGACGGAAATTTGCCCATATTTAGCGATTTCTTGAAGAGTAATAGAAGCGGAGTGGCAACAGCAGTTGCCGTTCCTTTCAACATTTTAGCATTAATTCCATCGTAGCCCTGAGCTTTATTTGTTTTGAGGTTTTCGATTACTGTAACAATATCTGCGTGTGAAATGGGAATATCAGTGAGTTTATTGCCGCACCTGAGAGGAAAATCTGGTAGTTGATGTCCTTTATCGTTTATAGATGAATTTTGGATAAAGTTTGCGTTCAGAAGTCTAGCTTTATCGATGTCATTGCTGGCGTATGAAACTCCATTTGCTATGACTTCGCCGTTAGCCGAATAAAGTGGTGGTATTTTGTTTGTTTTCTTCTTATTCAAAAGGTAATTGATGATTTGCCAAAAATCTCTAGATGATGGCGAGTCATTAATTCTTTCATCGAGATGTTCTTCGAATTTTGCTTTCTCATGTTTTTTCATGTTGTTTACTCTATTTCGTGATTTTTTGTATTTTTTCCAGTTTAGATCGGTACTACGTTTGAGTGCAATCGATCTGAATCTATTTCGTTTCCGTAGCTCGCGACGAATTTCTGAGTTGAACCAGATTTTGTCTTTAGTTCGAATAGTGACTGTCGAGGTCGGGATGGTTTCGTGCATAATTTCAAGGAATTTATCATAAAATACTGCTACAGCAGTGTCAACGTCCGCCGTTGGTCGGAGGAGACTATCCCAATTTATATCATTTATTAAGGAGGTAGCCCTACTGAAGTCGGCGTGTTTGTAGTTCCAAATAGTTCTTTGGAAGGATGGGGTGGCAGAGTTGTCGTAAGAAAGAGCCGCATAGACACCATAGTGATCTGATACTTCGAAGTCTATAATATCTGCATCACGGACACTTAGATCTCCACATACAAGAATTGGGTCAAGTAAGGTCTGAGAGTCTTCGGTAACTCTTGTTGGAGTTTTAATCACATTTCTAATGGAGTAATAATCGATAATTGTGCTTAGTTTGGAATTGGGGTCCAACATATTAGAGTTAAAGTCACCAAGCATGACCATATTTGGTGTAATTTCCAGAGCTTCGTGAATTGCGTTGTCGAAAAGATTCCAGTAATTTGTAGCACATAACGCATCGGACCGGTATGATAATGCCAAGATGATATGACATCTTGCCGAGTGGATGTCGAACCACATTATGGACGAATCGAATTCTAGGACATCCCGACGGGAGTATACTAAGTGTTCTGCAAAATATATGCATATACCACCGCCATATTGATCACGATCTTCTCGGATGGGGGTTCTGAAGCCATCTATTGGTCGTATATGCCATACGGACTATTTACACGTTTCTGGAATCAGAATAGGCCGTCAACAATACATTAAGTACATTTACATGTACCCTCGTTCCCAGATTGACAAATCATTAAAAACCTACAAAAAGAGAGGACAAACCATTAAAACACCAAAAGAAAAGAGGAATAGACTATAAGCGGCAAATGAGTGAAGTAAGGGATTATTGCCACCTCGTGCAGGTACCCCAGGAAACAATAGCCGTCGGCAAAGTGAGATGCTCCCACTTAGTACACACACTTATACTCATGCCTTGCACAGACTAATCAATGTGAGATATGCTATAATTACAAGCTACTATATTGCAACGTACTGCGCTTAAATCGAAATGAATATTTCACTGATTGTACAGGTATCGGGAAACACTTGTTTGCAGACCCCTTTCTCATTCCATATCTCCCATGGCCCATGCACCAATGCTTCTTCTTGCAACAATGTGAAAACTGACTTAACATCTATATATATTGTGAAATATCTTATACAGTCTTAAAATCAACAACGAATTAAAACATGGAATGGTATGTTTTAAGCAGGGAGCTTTGAGCACATTATGATCAAAATGTTTAAACGGACATGGCTCATTCGAGCTTCCAAATTTTGTCTACGTAATTTGGAAGGGGGTATAATATAGGTTGACATATACACGAAATATCGATATACCGGCTTCATATGTTCTAAAATATACTTGCCATGGGCACAGCCATTTTCCAGCTTTATTAATTTTTCGCACAGACATGAAACAAAAGTTCTTTATTTCTACCATATCAGGAATAGACTAATACGGAACGCTCTTTTATGTTCCATGCCGTACACATGGCTGTTTTTTGTTTGGGATCCAAAACATTCGTTTTGTAAATTTTATGACTTCAATGCGTCTTTCTGTGACATAATGCTCGTAGAATGTAGTTCAAGTACATGTATTTATCGATCTATATCTGTATCTATGCTTATACCTTGCACATTCAGCTATCTCGCAAGAATTAAGTATACAGGTATATGAAGTTAGCCTTGTTGTCGTTCATATTAAGCTTATATGTTGTCGTTCATATTAAGTCACCATGTGTTTTTTTTTTGACAAAAGGACTTCAGAACAAAAAACACATTTACTAGTCCTAACCGACGGATAAACCACAGTTGTTGACACTAACGGTTGCAATTAGTTGATGTCTATAGATGGACAGATGTCTGGAACAATATCGAAAATAAACCTTTGTGAGAAAATTGGCCATGTATTGTTCTTTGAAGTTTGAACTAACAAGGTTAGCGTTATGAAATCAAGGATATCGTATCTCAAGCTACATAGATCAGCGTTGACACGGACTAACTTGTTAACAGATATCCGAGGGCATCGTTCTAAGTAATTCATGTATTGATCTGGTCATTGCTATCCCCGAGATGTGACAATTTATCTATTGTTTATTTAGTTATTGACCTCCATGTATGGAGAGTGACTTACAATATTTACAAATCAGACAACGTGAAAATATGACATGATGCAAGGGTTGCATCTAATATTTAATACATGTATAAAAACACAATAAATAAATAAATATATCAAATAACGCTGTATACAGAAAGTCATATGTCACAGGCATGCGGCTATACAATATGTCTATGGTCTTTATTTCGTTATTGTCCGAGACATATGTCGCACGCGTGTGGTCGTAGTTCTATAAGTAGAAGAACGTTTAGTTATGTCTGACTAAATTATAAAGGAGAACGTATCGAATTTCGCGATGGTGTCAAAGCTTCAAGGACGCATTAGAACATAGGCCAGGTACGAATGAGTCTACAAGCAATGAGAAGAAATGTGACAGCGTCCAGAAGTAAGTCTTGCAGGCAATCCAAGAATTTATCGGTGAGTGTTTGAAGTGTGCTACAAAGAAAGAGAGCAAACAGAAGAATTTCACCATGAGCAAGCAGCTCCATCGAAGTGGCTACGCCATAATGTGTCAGTATTCCCTACTAGAAAGCAGAGGTAGTGACTGGCAATTGAATAATGTGCTGAATTTCATTGTTATTTCATTGTTATACCTTGATTGGAAAAGACGGGACACTGAAGGTTGTTCGGTATGTGGTTCTGTGCAATAGGAACGCAAGTTTTTGGTCGCTGTACTGGGATGATCGTTACCATGCAGTCTTTTCCAGAAAGACCAACATGTCAAAGGATACGGATATGTTCCCAGAGAACAACTAAAGCAGGATCACTAAAGACAGATGACTGCCAAGAAGACACATATGCTTTTTGAACAGCGGTCTTGGTAATGTCTTTCCACACGGATATTGCAGGAAATGTTCCTTCATCCAAATAATCATCCAAATAGCTACACTATTTATATTTGTCCATAATGGTGAATATATCTGGAACAGAGCCAGTAGCTTGGCGATTGAACAGTCTATATATATGACAATTCGTATAAAAAAAATCCGGAGCGTTAACTGGGGTGACTATGGCAGGCTAACGAGTTGCCCGACAAAACACAGTTTGCGAAAGTGTATCTCACTCTCAACCGGCAGTAGACCTAATAAACCGAGTGACAATTTAGTGGATGTTCGTTTTGGAAATAACTCTACATATTTTCCACACGTTCTTAGTGATTTGTCCATGACGATTAATGCTGTTGTTTGCTGAATCGGTACGAGTTCTGTTCCGTAAAATGCGTTGTGAAGAACTATGGTTTTTATGATTATGCGCATATTTATTGGTATGATCGTTTGGAGGGTATTGCTTCCCACGATTCAAAAGAATGATTTTCTCAATTTATCAGAAACGAGAGTAGTTAGTGGACTCTGGCTTCTAAATATGTCACTATATCCACCTCTGATTCTTCTTCCATTTCTTCGAACTCTTCCTGAATTTGTATTGTTTGTATGACTCATCTCAGCCTTGAACTTTAATCTGATTTCTTGGTCCTCCCCAATGGTAATACAGTTTATTTTTGAATGAATTAATGTCTTCTGCATAAACAACTTTTCCTGTTAGATGATTCCATATAGGCTCCATCACACTTAGACTGAATGAGTATTTCCTCACACCCCTGTTCGCTCCTTCGAGAAATAGCTTGTAGTTATGCCCTATGGTTCTGAGTTCGGTGCTTCTTTTAGTACGTCATTTACTTCCGGATCATAGGTTTTGAATATCGTGAAGCGTTCTATCATGTCTCCTCTTATTCGTATGTAATCCAGTGTTAGTATAGTTAGCTTCTTTAGTCTTTCTTCATATGATAGGCCCTTCATTTCTGGTATTAATTTTGTGAATCTGTTTTTGTACTTTCTCCAGCATTTCAATGTCTTTCTTTAAATGCAGGTTGGGTATATTCCAGATGTGGTCTCACCAGGCTTGTGTGTAGCTTCTTTGTTGTATTAGTGTCCAGATGTGTAAATGCTCTTCGTGTGACTCCAGTGCATTTGCTTTCTGTATTTTCTCAGTCATGTGTTGGTTGAATTTCAGTTTATTATCAGTTGTGACTGCTATATCTTTTTCTTCATTTGGTCTCCTTCAGTTGTACATTTATTCCACTTTGTTTTTCATGTGGTAATTTGTTCTTCTGTTTTCGTGCCAATGTTCATTGTCACACATTTATCTGGATGTAATTTCAAGAGCCACTTGTCTGACCATGTTTGGAGTTGATCTATGTCATTATGTAGTGTTGTTGCATCTGGTAATCTTTTATTTCTTTGTAAAATTGAGATTCGTCAGCAAACATCATGACATCAGATTTAACGTTGGATGTAGGTCATTGATGTAGATGACAAATAATATGAGTCCGCGCACATATCCTTGGGGTATTCCACTCATTACTTCACGTGTTGTTGACGCTTCACCATATATTATCACTGCTTTCTGAGGGTCCATATATATCACATGTGTCGCGTGTCCTTCGTTTATGATCTTAGTCCACTTCTCCAATGAGTGCAGCATATGTACTGTTGTAGATCGTCCCTTGATTAACCCCAATTGCTTCTTGCTAAATAGTTTGTTGTTCTTTATGTGATCCATTATTTTGTCTCTTATTCTTATCTGCAGAGCTTTGCCTACTATACTGATTAGGCTGACTGATAAATTCATGTATTTAATTGTATAAGTTAGAGCTTTCACAACTGATTTGCTCATAATATGTTATACAGTGCCTGAGATAGTCATTTAGATTTGCGGTAAGCAATATTTTCGTCGCAGTAGTTGTTCGTATAACATAGAACCACAGGTCCCATTGTGCGATACCACCACTATATATTTACTCGTAGTGGTGGTATCGCACCGGGGACCTGTGTATAGAACACCACAAGAGTTATACTTACTCATTGTTAGCAACATTGCGTTGACGAAATAGAAACATGTCCTGTGATTCTACCATACATATATGCTCGTCCATATTCGCGGGAATTGGCTCTTGTGGGTTATAAACACGAGAAACAATGAAGTAGATTTTTTTCACAGCTGTGAGGACGGATCCTAACGTGTTGTGTTAACAGTAATTTTTAATTATACATCGTATCTGTCGATTAGTCGGAAGTACACTCCAGGCAGAGTTATATCTCATAGGTCCGATGAGATACCAAGTGCTGCAATAATGATATTTTGATAACAATTAGGATTAAAATTGTCCATGCCTGGCTCAGTTCATATTGTTCTTATCAATACCGAAATAATTACCATTATTGCAAACTTTTGGTGATCAATATAAAATAGGTGAGTAAATAATTATAGTTCCGACGATTTACGGGGCTAAAGATATAGACTTGTTTGCAAATGAAGTATTTTTTTAGTAAAATATATGACGACATTCCTACGATACCAATCAATGAATCATGAATTTTATATCCGCCTGTCAGCACGATAAGGATACCAACGGAGTAGAACCTGATTTAAAATACAAGCCGATAGAAGCACTTAGATTATGAAAAACAGCGAGACGTATTACCAGTTGGTTACGGGATATGTTATATTTATTTGAAGGTGCCAAAATTGAGGAAACAAAAGAAAGGTTCTAGTTATCAGTATATACATGTACACTTCACTGTGTTTGACAACATTTGTTGTTCACCATGCATGAGACCCTGCTCAAAAGCACAACCAGTCTCTTTGAAAAGCCGACGGAAATCGGAATAGATAGGATATACGTCGGCTTTTCAACGAGTCTACAACACAGCTGGAGGAGTAATGATATGAAGTGTCATCATTGAATGGGATTTCCCATTCTAGAAATGTATGTAGCGTCCGCGCAGTTAAAAATCAGTAGCATCGTTGTGGCAGTGCTATATCGCAGTGATAATAGAGAGGGCGCCGCATGCAGTTTACATAAGGATAGAGACGAATAAATCAAATCCAAGCAGTAGGGACATTCGGCCTGATTGTTCTCGGACCTCTTCTTGTTTGTGTCTTCCTGTGTATTATCACCCAGACGTTACACACGTTACACACGAGCTCTTTGTCCATGCATGACAATCGTTCCAAGCACATAAATCAAATAACTAGCAACAGACGGTCGTTGTTTATTCATACCGTCTGCATGTGGACGTTGCACACACGTTATGACTGGTTGTGTTATAAATCTGATTGAGTACGTCGCTCCGAAATTGCTTGAATGGGGAGGTTTTGATTAAACAACTTGTAACTTCGCCCGTCACAAACTACTATAATTATTTGTGCCCGAATTCAGTGAGACACGGAACGTCCCATATTGTTGCCAGCATTAAACGAGGCTGCTGATGTACTTTGTACAATGTACTTTTGGTGTTGTACGTATATACTTGGTAATAGCTTGTATTCCACACCATTGATGAAATTCTAGCCTTTGATTACAAGCCGGAATACAAGCCGGATCTATTTTTGTTGAAGTTGTCGCCAAGAAAGATGTAGGGTTAGGATTAGGGTTAGGGTTAGGGACCGTCATGACCCGATCATTACTGGTTATATTATTTATCAGATAAATTATCCAAATAAATGTAGCTATAAGATAACTGAAGTTCACGGAACTTATGACACACCGGTGTAGAATAAATACAGAATACAACGATCTCGATTTTTTTTATCGAACTCGTTGCGGACGGTGCATACTTATATTTCGCTCGAGCTACGATCTCGCGCCATCCGAAACTCATTAAATAAAAGATTCTCGACTAAGATTGCCGTTGTGTTCTGTTTATATATTACAACTTGCATGGGACGCAATCGCCGGGCAAACATGGAACATAACGCTAAGTCTGTCCTTTTATTTTCGAAAAGAATCTCTGCCGGTCTTCTGCTATTGGACACCAGAAGCGGTTGCAGACATGCATGGATTCCGGAACCCAGCGAATAGAAGATGCCCTCAGGACGCCAACGGAATAATGTCAGGAGAAGACAGGAGCTGCTGGATAAAAGTTACCAGGCCATCCGGACGACATTCTTCTCCTTGGATTTGACCACACCAGCACGTCAGCCATCCATTTGGATCACCAGCTCTCACGATCAATCACGTTGAAATGTTTATGCCATGATAAGCAATCAGCAGCTTTCATTAATTGTCCGACATAGAAGTGAGGAAAACGCTCTTTATTGTTTCCATATAAGGAAAACTCTAAAAAGGAACGCTCCTTATTGTTTCACGCAATCGTATTCTGGATAAAAATGAAAAACATCGATAATCCTCAGAGATGGTATACCCCCATGCATGATGGGACGCAGGCATGCTGCGCCGTGTGTTAACTGGACACCCCATCTCATCCAGTCCGGCCCGATACAACCCTTATCATGGCTCTCTGCCGGGATCGGACTGCAGACTGCCAAGATAGCTAGGAAATCTCGACACAAAAAGATGACAACATCCAAGAAGAGAGACGCAGAGAGATTGGCCGCATGGAAGACGAGGAAGTCTAGTGACGCTGAACCAGGTTACAGCTCCCACATCCCACGCAGTTTGACTCGGTGATGGACTCTCCGCGGACAAGGACACCTCCGACTTCATCCCGAATACATCGAATCAGAGCCTTCGCCTGTCTCTCACAACAGCAGCAACAACAACAACAACAACAATAACAACAATAACAACAAACGCTCGAAAAAGCTGATATGCTGTATATAGAAACAACAGATTACAAACTAAAAACAGCTGACTTGATAAAGAGGAACAGCTGACATGTTCGCCAGATTAGAACAAAACAGAATACTTAGTAATATCAGAAGCGCCAATGAAAAATGTAAAAGCAATAATGATAGCAAAAGGTTAAACATCCTCCAACACAAACTTCACCAACAGAACAACGACCAAAAAGAAAAGAAAACAGAGAAAAACATGTAGCAACAACTAATAACAACATTTCGCCTTACATCTGTTCAGCATTCGCAACAACAGCCACCGCCAGCATGATCGATTTTCATCGAAACTGCAAGTTATGTTGAAGGGACCTGCACATTGCAATCCGACCATCCTGTCCGGCCTTCGATTAGAAACGACCCAACTACCGTCGACTACACAAGAAGTGAGATAAATTTTATTCCGCGTAAGTTATTCTCCAACTGAAATTCGCCTTAAATTAACCTTCAGTTTGTTTCAAACAACTAACGGTGGTCATTGGTGCAATGGTGGGATATGATAGCTGAAATAACTCATAAATCTAAAATAAAGTTCAAGACATATAATCTGTATTTCAGAAAATTAATCACTCAAAAGTGTGAGATATAATATAGCTATCTGCGAAAACAATCATGAACATTTGGCAGGCAATTTTGTCGTCTGCGTGAAAACGTGACATAAATTTCCAGCATTCGTCTGAAATAACAAAAACATCCACCACGAGAAGAGCAATTGATTCATGAATATTTGGCAGGCAATTTTGTCGTCTGCGTGAAAACGTGACCTAATTAATTTCCAGCATTCGTCTGAGATTACAAAAACATCCACAACGAGAAGAGCATTGCGATCGTCCGTTATTCAGATTGTCAATCGACCCGCTGAGATAACCCTGCCATCAATCGACACGTTAACCTGACCAATTTGCTGCCCGACCGAGAATAAATAAATTATACATGTACTCCGGTGCGTGATGAATTACACCCTAATAGAAATCGGAACCTCACGGAACGTAACTGATATTGAAAGATATTTGGATTCTTTTGCGATAGCACCACACTGCATTAGTTATTAAACTGATATAGATGTGACAAAGGTTTCTAAATAACGCGTTTAGTCAATTACATTGAGGATGGGTGTGTGACATAGTGTACGGTAATAGAAGAAGCTAGGAAAATGAAACAGTCCCTGGTGGTTCAATTGGTACACGTAAGATGAGTCGAGAATTACACCAAAATATGGCGCCCATACTGAAGCTGTTCAGAATCCCGACAAGCGCGGATAGCGATCCAGGCATACGGAAGTTTTATGGTTTATGTCAGCATGGCAAAGTTGTTGTCAGACATAATAACTTCAAACTAGATGCGTAGAACCACACCCGCCCCGGACTGTCGTTCTGATGAGTGACCTTACAGTAATAACTATCGGACATACATGTTTAGTTGGAATAGGACCACGCAATACATTCTGAAACTCAGGTTGCACTAATGTGGATGTCACTAAGGGCGGGTTTCCGAGCAAACAGCGACACGCAACGAAATGAAATAATGATTTGTGGGGCTAACGCCAGATGTTCGAAAGACCATGTCCTTCCCTTCACCCCTCGCTTATACCGCTTTGATTGAACACGCTGGAATCCAAATTGAAATGAAAAAAAAAAACAAGTGCAATTTGAGGCTTGATCGATAAAGAGGCAACGGGGTCCACATGCAGTGAGCTAAATACGAGCCTGACATCAAAACAGCTGAGGCCAGTAATGCAATCGCTGGGCGGTTTAAGTCCTGGATCGTTCGAATCAAGACGCCCCGATATGTGGTCGGACCTCGAATGAATAGCAGCATGAAGTAGTAAGATATTATATATATACATAAAAAGCAGGTCTATGGATTAACGGCGTGATGTCATGTAACAAATAGTTAACTTGTTGGAGTTACTAATGTTGACAAATAAGTAACTACTAGCATGGTGGCCCAGCGTTGCCAGGTTAAGTGATCTGAAACCCTCCGCTGTTGACACTTGATGGCAATTGAGAATGCTATTGCTCAAAGTATTATTCTCATAAATGTGTAGTCAACTGGGGTTCCCATAAGCGGGGAGGGGCTGTGGACACTACTTAGTGGGCGCAGGTTCCCAAGTCTTATTGTTTCCACACTCCCCGGGCCAGTTTAATAGAATATAATAGTGAGGTAATCATGAGTTTATTAATCAATATCATCTATATGGCTATATGTTGAATATCTAAGTTTGATATGTTTGACAAGTTCAAATACAATTACTGGTTCTATATATATATTCTCAACTTCTAGTACAATAAATGCCCTAATAACCTACTTCCGGTCATATATGAGAGAACCGGGTAAACTGTCAGAATACGTCACTTCCGGTACAGAAAGTGTCCAAAATAACCTACTTCCGGTAAATATGTATTAGCAGACAGTGTACACAGCCGGAGAATACAACTTCCGGTAATATAAAATGTTCCCTAATTTCGTGGTAATTAAATGTCCCCCAAAACTGTTGCCTTTGGCTGGGTAGTCAGAGCTATTAGTAAGAGATGGTGACCATACTCGGGATAATTCTGACTGAACCAATGTTGCAAGAAACAGTGGCCTTTTTATACGATTTGAGCGGATCGGGAGATCGTATTGGCCGACCAATCGGAGGTCACCGCTCAAATCGACGAATCAGAACCACTGCCCCTTTGCACCCATTGGATCAGTCCAAAGTTGACGTGGTGACCAGCTCACCAATAATGGGCCTTTAGAAAAAAGACACCTTACAGGAAAGACCTGTTAACAAGTGGGTGAAATCACCCAACATTACCACACTCCTCCCTCCTTAAAAATCACAATGTATACATTGTGAAAAAGGTCCATACAAAGTTAGAAATGTTCTGTTCTTGGTGCACATGATGAGATCATGAATTCACGATTTCGTTATCCGTTGTCACGTTTTGAAACAGACTATAACAGTCACTCGAATTCACTGCTGATTCTCGAACAATAGTCTAAATGGTGCGATTCCAGTTTCCTTCCATGTACAGCTTAGACACCGTCCCAGCTTAGACACCTTCCCAGCTTAGACACCTTCCCCCAGCTTAGACACCTTCCCAGCTTAGACACCTTCCCAGCTTAGACACCTTTCCATCTCCCGGCCAGAAGTAACGATCGAGCAGATGCTCGCTTGATAATTGGGTAGAGTCCGCGATCAAGTATGCAATTTCGCCATCCTCGCGTTGTATTTTCGACTGTCCAACAAACCAAGTATCCATATAAACGATGGACATAGATAGTTTAATATTGCCTGCATCAAAGGTTTCACAAACAAAATACTCTTCCGCCAAAGACTTTGTCGTAACCAATCGTTTTACTCGTGGCACCAGACTATCACATTGCTTGAGACCCTCATGAACCATAATATCACCGTAACCACTATCGCGACTATCACTTTGCTTATGACCCTCATGAACAATGATATCATTTTTAACACCGAGACCTTCATCGTCACCATGACCACTATCGCGACTAGCACTGCTCGAATCGAGTGTGTATGGCAAATTAAAGCAGACAACTCCTACCGAAAAATTACGACCAGCAGCGGCAGATGGTATGGATGGTACCAATCGCTTCGAGACCAACTCACCAGGAGGGTTGGACACCATTAAGGCACCAGTGTCCTGTGAGCTCTTCGGTTTTTGAAGGTGGCCGACGTCCTGTCCATCTGAACATGTATACCCAACAAGATACCCTACATTCTCGTCACACCCAATTCGAGCCAGTGAATCATCTGTACCAACCGAATAAGTATCTGTTTCATGAACATTAATGCACGCAGTCGAACAAGAGCGCCTATGGAAAAGCCTTATTTCACCATCGTTAACAGTCAATGTTTTATTGCAAACATTTAAGATTCCATGATTCTCTTTGAGGAAATCTAAACCAAGTATGCCACTGAAATTTTTGACGTCAGCTACCACAAAGTCTTGCTGTACTACAAGAGCTGGAAAACCGACTTCCAACGAAACTGATCCATGTACATTCAAGTCTTGTCCAGCTGCAGTGGAAAGCTTAATACCAGAGAAGTCCAATGTATCACTCGGCAGACATAATTGATCATAAAAACTTTTATTTAAAATAGAAACGGGTGAGCCAGTGTCAACCAGAAACGTACAACAAACACCAGTTACCACTGCACGACAAAATAAACATGTCTTAGAAGCCTGTGTTGAACACGTTGGTACAATATCAGAACTAGCAAAACGTTTTCTATCAGACTGAGGACTCCTCGTCTCATAACAAAGTGCTGAATTTACAAAACCCGATTGCTGATCTGCCATCTTTCGTCGGCACCGAGCCTCCAAGTGACCTACTTTATTGCAATAATAGCACGTGATCTGTCGCCTCGGAGAAGTAGGACCTCGATGTTGACTTTGACCTCCCAGCTGACGTTCAAGAGTTGAGATCCTATCAAGGAGCTGGTGTTCCGCATTGTTACCACTATCTGGAGGTAGCATGGGCTTGTCTAACGGGCCCTCAATAGATTCAAATTCGGATGACAAGGCAATAGCATGATTAAGTGTTACTGGGTGTCCATATTGAACATGTTTCTTCAATTCGGAATGTCTCAAACCCCAAATGAACTGCTCAACCAAGAAGGGCTCAACATTAGAGTGGGTTAAGCCAGGGTGGGCTTTTCGAGCCAAGGTTGTCAATTCATAACCATATTCGACTACAGATTGGCCTACTTTCCTTGTGCATTGGCGGAAATTCGACCGATGTGTTGACAACTGTTGAGATGGGCTATACCGGCGTGTCAAAATTTCTTTAAGTATTTGATAGTTGTAAGTTTGCTCCGGAGTTAGATTACCCAGGATGGTCTGTGAATTCCCTCGCAAATTTATCAACAAATGGTATGCCATTTCTGGTCCCTTCCAACCATTTAGCTTAGCAATAATTTCAAAATGAGTCATGTAGTCATTAATGTCCCATTTCTTATCATCAAAAGTTTCAGGATTCACTATTGGTTTAACAAATTTATTAGAAGATGATAAGTGCTCAGAAAAAACTGGTTTGTGAACAGATTCATTTGTGGAAGAATTATATAGTGTGTGATTGGGACCCCTGTCCCGCATGTGTAAATATTGAGAAAATAAGTCTTGGCTATGTATTGCCGACTGCCCTGTTGCAATACCAAGAGTGTCATTTGCATACCCTGAAATTGACTTACTGTATGCTGGGGTTTCCGGTACATAATGGGCAAAAGAACATTTACTCCCATTGAAACTTTGACTTGGAGTAGTCTTAAATGTTGAAATTGGAGTAGAGGCCACAGAGGTCACATGTGAGGTTACAGTCGGTCCACCCCAACCCGAAGTGGTAATTTGTAAGGTATACCCATCTGGAAGCGAGCTATCCAGCCCATTATGACCCATTATGGAAGTGTCTACAACACCATCATTTGATACAATCCTTGGTTTGATACCCATTGAGTGTAACAGTGTAGCAATATACCTGTCAGTACTTTCTGACTCCTCATCAGACCCGACTAAGGGGTCATACAAACCCCGGGGTTCAGTCCTATCCCACCCTGTGGAATATTTCCCAGCCATAGCTCAACCTTTTGGGGAAACAGTTATCAAAAATATATAATTTTTGCAAAATTCAAACTTGAAATTTGAATATTACTTTAACATAAGATAAATATTGAAAATGTGAATATATATGACGTCCTAAATTGTGACAAGAATAATCCTGCTCACGGCACCATAAATGTAGTCAACTGGGGTTCCCATAAGCGGGGAGGGGCTGTGGACACTACTTAGTGGGCGCAGGTTCCCAAGTCTTATTGTTTCCACACTCCCCGGGCCAGTTTAATAGAATATAATAGTGAGGTAATCATGAGTTTATTAATCAATATCATCTATATGGCTATATGTTGAATATCTAAGTTTGATATGTTTGACAAGTTCAAATACAATTACTGGTTCTATATATATATTCTCAACTTCTAGTACAATAAATGCCCTAATAACCTACTTCCGGTCATATATGAGAGAACCGGGTAAACTGTCAGAATACGTCACTTCCGGTACAGAAAGTGTCCAAAATAACCTACTTCCGGTAAATATGTATTAGCAGACAGTGTACACAGCCGGAGAATACAACTTCCGGTAATATAAAATGTTCCCTAATTTCGTGGTAATTAAATGTCCCCCAAAACTGTTGCCTTTGGCTGGGTAGTCAGAGCTATTAGTAAGAGATGGTGACCATACTCGGGATAATTCTGACTGAACCAATGTTGCAAGAAACAGTGGCCTTTTTATACGATTTGAGCGGATCGGGAGATCGTATTGGCCGACCAATCGGAGGTCACCGCTCAAATCGACGAATCAGAACCACTGCCCCTTTGCACCCATTGGATCAGTCCAAAGTTGACGTGGTGACCAGCTCACCAATAATGGGCCTTTAGAAAAAAGACACCTTACAGGAAAGACCTGTTAACAAGTGGGTGAAATCACCCAACATTACCACAAATGTTATACCCAAATATGCACCACAGAACGTCATACGAATACATGGATTATAAGTAGTGGCTCACCTTGTCGGAATGATTGCCATATGTTTATCGTGATTAATACATCCCGCAAGGAAAGAAGTATATTTACAATTGCGCGTAATTCAAACATTATCTTTGTAAAGCAGAATCGACGTGATTGTAGTTATTGGCAAAAGTTGATGATTGTCATCTTCTTCCAGATTGGATAATGCCTGAGTACTTACTGATCAAGCTGTGATGATTCACTAAATTGACACACATCGTGCCTTAAGAAGTAACCAAATACACTATATGGTTAATGATTCTAATGACTATTTTAGTGCCACGACCCGTCCAACTCAGATGGTGCCACTTTGGCATCTTCAAACCACACTAGTAGATTCCTCGTATCATGTAAACAAACGTTTAATGTAAAATTGCATGAAATTTCGTAACTAACATTGTTTGATCAATTCTGGGTTTTGCTATCCCCAACGTCAATCAGGCCCGTAAACTGGTCGCAAGATTTATCACATTGAAGGGCATATTAAGCACTTTATTCACCTTTATAAATAACTCAATAAACAAAAGATAGCAAATGAGCTATGTATCAGTTTTGCTAGCTCGCTATGAATCCCTTCTCGACCAATTTTTTTTCCGTTTTAGCCAGTGTTTTAGAAAGTTTTTTCCGATCAATTTTCGACACCAACTCCAAGAAACACGAAGTCATTATTTTTCGAGCGAATATTAGAGGTTACAGTGAAGTAATTATTTCCCATAGGCCTCAGTGTTAACATATAATGGCCTGCAGCCCTGATTATCCACGAATTGTGATAAATGAGTATATGATCACCAAGATTGACATTTGCGCAAAGTTTCTGCATGAAAAAAGCATATCGTCCGACATGGAATGTACCTTTAAATTTTCGGATTTACAATCTAGAGACAGAATTGCATAAACAAACATATTGATATTTTTACCTCACACCAGAAAAATTCAAACTAGGAACAATATGCCAATGTTTTGTTTGGTGTCTGAAATTTCAAGAGGAGTGATTGCATGTATTTTATATGCTTAAATATCAAAACTACTATTAACCAACCAGAGCCCGAATTTGTTTTAATTCTCTCCTGCATCTTGGCCCAAAATATGTTGGAGGGCGCTACCGATCGAATTATTCACTGTAACCTAGAATTCTCACCACTTATTGTCTGTTTCCTATACATGTATAAATTACATAGTACATTGTTGTGTATATGATTAGCTCAGTTTGATGTGGCCGCGATTGCCTATATGCAACGCGTGCATTTTATGTTCGGAGTGACTTTTAGTAATTTTACTACAAAAACTAGCTAAAATGACTGTCGGAACAAATCTTTAACATCCCCCTGAATCATTGGCGATACTCCATCGCCATCATTGACGCGAATAGGCCACTTTTGTTTATTTAAACTACATCATAAGAGTCCTCGTAATGCTCCCCCCAACCCCTGATGAAAAAACGGTACCAACGTGGCGTCTTTAAACCACACGATTAGATGCCGCGTAGAATGGAGAAGAATATGTGTAAATTAGGTCAAAATCATTGATACAATTTGTTCAGTTTTGGTGCGCCTCCCCTCCCGATCCCTGACGCTAACGGCGCCACTATTAACATGTTTAAACCACATAATTAGACTCAACATATCATGGAGATTACTGAAAATAAGTTTGGTGGATATCGGCGTCTTAACACACTCTTATCAAATGTAGTGCCACTCCCCATCACTGACCCAACGGCACAAATTGGCGTCTTTAAATCACAAGATTTAGAAGAATACGTATAAATTTGGTGGAAATTTGGTACCCCCCCTCCCCAAACCTAACTCGAACGGCGCCACTTTTGGAATCTTTAAACCACACCATGCATTAGAATCATCATGTCATGTAGATGAATATGTGTATATACGTCTGGTGGAAATCGGCGACAAAACAATTGCGCCGATGTGGTTTCCCCTCGTCATTGTCTGACCCTGACACCAACATCGTTATACTTTAGATACATTTAATATGCTTCATTATCTTCCTCAGCTCAGAATATATGTGGGAAAATTGGTGCAAATATATGAGTAACATGACACGGGGAATGTCATGGGATAAGTGAAGTTGACCTCAAATGACTTAAAGGGGCACTAATAATTAGTTACACGAGGCAGTTTCAAGAAATGCCCCATAAGTTTGACCAATTTGACATGTTATACACTATCACACACAAAGACAAAAGGGAGGTTACGAAAAACCCCAATCCAGTAAGAGAACGAACCTAGTGTGGATATTTGTCTTGGTAGTGTATATACTTTGCTTTGAAACTAACCTCTAAGATGATAAACATGAAAATATAGCAGTACGAATAAACAATAATATAATACAGTCCATAAAGTAGTATTCTGATGCTATACGTAGTAATTGTTCGCGTGTGTCAAATTCTGGTAATGAAGATTGCATGGTCTAAAACTGCGTGAAATAATTATTTATGCAAACTCACCTCGTAGCGTACACGCAAAAAACTCAAGTGCTGTATTCTTACATTTGGCAAGTGTTACACTGATTTCGGCAGTACAGGTGCCATTTTCACACCTGAAGTGTACTCAAAAGAGCCTTACGTCAGGTGTAATGCGTTTTCGGTAGCACCTCGCAAAGTGCTGAATTTCCAACACTTCTACGGACTCATCGTTTCGGACAAGGACGATTTTGATTGGACGTCACTAGATTCGACGTCACTAGTCTGAGACTCAATCACAGATAAAGTTTTTTCCACGCGGTCAACTGGTCGCCATTTTGATCAACTGAAGTGAAAGTGACTGTGACGACCAGCTTCTTTCAACAAAAACAACATTATTTCACTTTGGATCACTTTGGTGAGTATTGAATGTTGAATGCAGTGAGTATTGGACTAAGAAGTGTTTTAAGAAAGAGGTAAAGTGTGCTTCAGACATTTCCAAATCGGGACCAAGGTAGTCATAAGGTGTTATTTCTACACTTGTAAGTGCATCTCTACATATCCCCAGGTGCAGTAGTATTACACTTCGGGTGCTGCAATGTAAAACTTGGTAAGTGCTATATGTTTAGCACCTGAATAAGTGTTGTCCGCGCACTTCGGGTGCTGTCCCTATTCGAGCACTTGTTAAGTGTGATATACAGCACTCTAAAGGATAGGTTTAGCACTTCGGTTTTTTTGTGTGTATACCATGTATTATGCATTATTAGGATCGGGCGGGAGATGCGCTATTGCAGCATTGAAGACCATGTGCCAGTGCATTCTCTTATATATGCGAGTCTCCCACATGGAGCCTCCCATACATAAGAGAATGCACCGGCTTACAAGATCAAAGTAATTAGTGTTAGACCATGCAATGCATTCTCTTATATATATGCTAGGCGCCTTAGGGGCGACTCGCATATATACAAAAATGCATTGCCACAGGGTTTTCGCAAAATTTCAGGAAGCTCCGGTCATGAAAGGGTTAAACATTCTTACAAGACGTACCTTAGTCATCAGCAGTTTACAGATGTTCACCAAATATACGTTATTATTACGTTTGCCGTATAAATCTAACAATCTCTTGTCTTCTTCTGATGCGATATTCGTTGTCACTTCTATAAGGCTGCCCCCCTCCCCCGCCCCAAATGCAGCCTGTTGATATGTATGTCGTGTATTTAATACAAATAACCATTTATAAGATATAATTATAGGTTTAAATGCTATGTGTCTCTTTAATGTACACACTCATTGTTGTTTTGCATGGTTAAACATTTACATAATTCGCGACATTTTGATGTATAATTTCTCAAAGAATATATAAGTCTCTTGGATATCGGTACATGTGGTAAATGTGTGAACCATTTTAGAATCCCCAATCAGTCAGAAAGAACATTCACATTTCGATACGAAGCCAATTCGATATGAAAAGCTAGAAGTTCGAATGGACACCTTTTGCATAATTAACTACTACTGATATAGAATTACGAATCGGATGGTCCAAAATCCGTTTCGCATAATTGACGACAGCGAGTCCGTTTGTGATGAAATAGTGCCGTTCAAACTTGCTATATATATAACTATCAGTTGGACCCGACTTCGTCCGGGCTGTTTCCCCTCTGCTTTTCGGCGAATTGCGCGATTTGACCTTGAATTGTCCATTTTGAAGGTCAAGGTCAGGTGGGATCACGATTTGACCCGTCCAAACCACTGCCCGGACAAAAGTACCCGACAAAAGTACCCGTCGAAATGCATCCGGTTTTACCCGATTTGACTCTGAATTGATCATTTTGAAGGTCAAGGTCAGGGTCAGGTCGGGGTCACGATTTGACCCGTCCAAAACACTCAGTGGACAAAAGTAACCATATGTATCATACGAAAGTATCCCTAGACACTAATTTTCATCGAAATCCCGTGATATTTGGGAAATTCGCGATTTGACCTTGAATTGACCCGATTTCAAAGTCAAGGTCACGTCGCACGGGCAAATTAACAGGCACATGCCACTCCCCGGCCGAAAGTATCCCTACGTACCAAGCTTCATCGAAATCGGCCCTGCCGTTTTCGAGTCCATCGCGAACACACAGACAGACACACACACCCTCACACACACACACACAAACAGATTTCCCAAAATATATAATAGATACTAGCTGGTGGACCCGACTTCGTCCGAGCTGTTTCCCCTCTGCTTTTCGGCGAATTGCGCGATTTGACCTTGAATTGACCATTTTGAAGGTAAAGGTCAGGTCGGGGTCACGATTTGACCCGTCCAAAACACTCCCCGGAAAAAGTACCCGACAAAAGTACCCTTCGAAATCCGTCAGGTTTTACACGATTTGACCTTGAATTGACCATTTTGAAGGTCAAGGTCAGATTGGGGTCACGATTTGACCGGTCCAAAACACTCCTCGGACAAAAGTAACCCTAGGTATCAAATGTTGTCGAAATCCCGTCAAAATTCGCGATTTGATATTGAATTGACAATTTTGAAGGTAAAGGTCAGGTCGAGGTCACGATTTGACCCGTCCAAAAGACCCACCGGACAAATGTATCTCTAGGTATCAAATTTCGTCGATATCCGTCCCGTTTTACCCGATTTGACCTTGAATTGACCTTTTTGAAGGTCAAGGTCAGGTCGGAGTCACGATTTGACCCGTCCAAAACACTCCCTGGACAAAAGTAACCCTAGGTATAAAATTTCGTCAAAATCCGTCTGGCAGTTTTCCCGGCCATAGCTAACAGACAAACAAACAAACAAACAGACGTTCCAAAATATATATTGGAATACTCGCAATACTGTGATCTCGTTCTGTTTGTCGCTCGTAGTGATATGGCTTTGTTGCTAAAACGACGTTAAACCCCAGTCAATCAATCAATCTGTTTGTCGCGATTTGTTTTTAATTGTGTTGTTATGAGGTCAAAGTCAGTGGTAGGCTCGCTGATTGTATGCAAAGCTGGCGTATCCTTGGTTGGCTTCTCCAAACAGTGGAAGGGTTTCGCAACTCACGGATAGAACAAGGGATACGTTTAGCTATTCGTATCCTCAACACTCACATAGGGCCAACAAATTTGTTTCGCAGAACATGACGACTAAGATTAGGATTTTTGTTTTATAATTTAGAATTAACATAAGGATTGAGTCTGCACGGAACCCCAAATGATTTAGCACTAAAATCGCCATGTATACTGCAGACGGAGATGACAGGGATGTCGCGATAAGGCGTTGGGTGTATCACCCGAACGTTGGTCAAGATATCCAACAGTTGGAAAGGCCATACCTGGAACAACATTGGTTTTAAATAATTTCACACCAGCAATTAAGTTGACATGTTTTCTCGCAGTTTGATTTCCCAACAATTCATTAGTGGGGAATTTGTTGTTAGACCAACATTTGCATATATTCCTACTTTAAGTCAAAATACTGGCCATCTGTTGGACATTTTCCAACCTTAGAGGGGATATCAGGTTGGAAATTTCAACACTTGGAAAGCTGAGGCCACTCTAGTTTTGCAATTTTCATGTCCAGATTTCAAAATGTTCTCACACTGGGACAAACCATGCCATTTTCAGGTTTTCATCTCAAATTGTTAGATCCGTAGCCACAATATTACTGATCCATTCAAAATAGGCTACCGCCCAGACCTGCGCGGGAACAGTTAGGAAAATTAAAGCCGAATGGGGTGTGTGCAATTACGCAAACTTGTGAGTCCGGTATTACATTATATTTACATACACCTGATATCTCTTCCGATTTCCCCATAGCGTTACGGTAGACACGCCCCCTTATTCAATGCGTTCATAAACCTATGAACGTAACGTGAAGTCACTTTCAATGTCGTTTATAGGTTTATGAACACATTGGTCACGGAAATCACCGGGGATTGTCGGACATTACCGACTGCTTGAGTACTTAGTCAGCCAATACGCCAAGGATTTGATAGCAAACAATATACTATATGTAATCGAGGTTCACGATTGGATGGCTAGTGGCATCTAATCGCGAGCACGGGTGGCACGAGATTTTCGATTGACTATCAGAATGTTGGTTATCATATAATCCCATATCCCATAATATGTCAAATATAGCGAATTATCGAAATATGAAATACAACGAAAAAGCGAAATATGAAAATACAGCGAAATAGCGAAATAGCACGAAAAATCGAAATAGGAAAATACAGCGAAATAGCGAAATAGGCCGAAATATAGAGCGAAATATAGAAATAGGAAATTATTTTTATAAACGAAATAACGGAGATAGTTGAAAAAGTGTTTTTGACGAAATAACGGACATACTTGGAGAAGTGTTTTAAAGAGCGTAAGTATATAAATATAAATAATAAACGGCGGATTCAACGTGGTCATGGGTTTTGACCGCGATAAAAAATCAACAAACTCCGCATGAACCCCTTCGCGGTTCATGCAGTTTGCTGAATTTTTCTCGCGGTCAAAATCCCATGACCACATTGAAACCGCCGTTCATTTCTTATGTGAACAGCCCCCCCCCCCAACAACGTAAACCCTCTATTGTCAAGTCCCTGTCTGCAGTCGAAGAACGTGATAAATGCGGTTGTTTGAACATATCTCGATAAAATTGTGCCCAGGTTAAGGGTCTATTCTCATTGCACACGCGCCTGCGATTAATCGCAGCGTTTTTTAAGGTGCGTGTTAACATAACACAGAGCGATTCGTGATCAATTACCTTCCTCAAACAACCACGTCCTATTCGTGCCCAATCATCTTATGCAATCAACCTCGTCATCGAGATAGACGTTACAGAGAATGGCATGGTTCACTCTGTCACTCGGTCACATATACTATAAGATATTACTACTACTATACTATCCGGATACAGTCATTCTCATAACTGATGGGCGATAAAATAATAAATGAAGTATGGAAAGGAAATGGCTTGGAAAGAAGTTTCCAACCTATAGCTAGCATCAGTGGTGATTTTTGTAGAATTCAGTCGAATTATATTGCCTGTCAGTCTTGCGCAACACTGTACCCAAGATTGTGAATATATAGATTGATAGTAATGTGCCGTTTAGCATGTGCGATCACTGATGATAAACCGCCAATGGCGATCAATTTGAAGTCAATCGCTCATGCATGCGAACAGCGTCCTGACGACAGAAGTCGACCTGAAACGACGCGTGTGTGACTCTTAAGGTCGAATTCTGAGTCCCATCACTTATTATATTTGAATGGTGGTTCGTCAATTATAGTACCGCGTTGTCGCTATTGCCGGCTATACAAATGAGCACTCGATGATGGGGAGGGGGGTCTGAAAAAAACGTTAATACACAGGGTTGAACATAAAAATCCCTCCCAACCATGGGTCTACCATCCTCCCTACATGCAAATCTATTTGTTTTTCTCCCAACAAATTGGGGTCACATCCCCTCTTTCCCCATAATTTTTACTGGATATCATATGTTTGAGTACAAATGTTTTAAATGAGCTTTATTCAGAAAGACGATTTGTGTCAGACCTAGCTAACTATAAGGTAAAACGTTGAAAGATCTAATTCAACCACTTGAATCGTGCACTTTTGATAATCTTGAGTGATAATAACGATTATATACATAAAACTCCTGTAATCTGGGTTGTGATCGTACTGTATAGTGTTATAGTGTTATAGTGTCCTTAAAACGTATGTCATTTTGATGGCATGGCTCGTTATACTCAACTTATACCTGAGTAAATCTAACTGAGGAAAATTAAAGTTAATGTGTCAGCATATATAGGCCTGTATGTGGTCACCCCAACCGAAAGTACTTTACCATCCTCCAACCTACCCTAGACCTGTGTATGAATGTGTTCGTCAGACACCCGCCCCACCCCTATTGTGGGAACTCTTAGCAGTGGTAGGAAGATATATAAAGATATATATATATATATATATATATATATATTAATCAGATAGAATGCGCAACAAGGAATACGCTGGTCAATTGTACACTGTTAGAAAAATGCCCGTCGATTTAACAGTGTCGTACCGCGCAACATCGCTGTCAACCTTGGACCGTTAATACATACGGTCAGACTGTAGCAAGTTCCACGGCACAAACCCGTTTAATTTACTGGCAGACTGTAACCAGTAACTGTCAGACCGTTGTATTTTTTACGGTTCAACACCGTTTAATTAATATCAAGATCGTAATTTTTTGCTCTTAATTTACTAATTTACCGTAGATTTAGCCAAGTTCCCATGGTAACAATATGATTTCCAGCTGGCATTACGATTCATATGTTTTCGAATGGTCGAAACGAGCAATGTGTTCACCTTTCACTAACTACTGTATAAATATGGCTGTAAGTAAAAAAAACCATACTAGTAATAGCTGATAAGCCAACCCATCGCTATTCAGTTACGAGTACTACTAATTTCGACCATTCTAAAACATGAATCGGCATGCCCTTTTAAGACATAAACAAAGAACAAAGGTACGTGTATCATAGTTAAAACTCAAATTTATGTACATGTAATAGTAAAACATCTTAATGGCATACCTTTTGGTGACATGTAACGCGTGAAATTGTCTAGTCACTTGTAAACACAGTTTTTGGTTTAACAGGTGAATCCGTTTATCACGACAATGCAATACCAGTCAGAAGAAGTGATATATTGAGGCGCGCCTTTGTTGCGATATTGGGCGCGCGTAATTTCGAAAAAGGCGCGATTATAGCGCAATACCAAACATTTGTCGCAACTTATTATTGCGATATTGAACGCAAAATATTGCGATATTAAGAGTGCTAAATTTCATACAGACCCGGTAGTGTTATATTTATATTAGATAAATACTGTGCATATAGTGTACATATAGTGTACATGTAGCATTTACAACTATAAAAATATACAAATCTAAACATTGTCTCTATTTATGCAATTAAAGATATAGAAGCAATAATTTGATTTAAATGTCACAATGTTTGATAGTCACAGCACTGTCAATTTCATTCTGGGCACTGAGACGAATGAAGGAAAGTCATAGCCGACAGCCGCAGCTCGAAGAGGCAGCTCGAAGACAACCCAGTTGTCACAATTTAGTGGAAAATATCAATGATTAAGCCGGTTTTCGCACATTTAAAACTTGCCCGGTTCACAAAGGAACCGAGGTCAGACCGTCTTAACATTAGTTCACAACTGTACAGGGCGCATTTTCCCCCCAAAAAATTAAATAATAGTTTGTTGAGAGCCCGCGATGAAATAGGCAAAATATAAGAATATTCGGGAGTGATAAAGACACCGGGACGTATATTTAATTACGGACGCAAGATGAGACGGATCCGCATTGCACAGAATGAATACCGGATCACTGTACTCAGTACAATTAAACAATTCATAATACATATTACATATCAGCAGAATCAGATTCGGTCATACTGTATGGAGTCACTGCCGTATATAATTTGGTCACCGATAAATATACTATTGAATTTTGACGTCATGAACTTTGAATAACGAAAGTTTTTAACTTAGACCATTTTCAAGGCACACAAATTAACGGTGGTTCGCCGTACAACTGATGAAACGGTAGCCGTCGGATTACGATGGTCAGACACCGTTAAACCGACAGTATTTTCGAACAGTGTATGCAGTGAGTTGCCACTTCGCACGATCTAGCATGCAGATTATGTACAGCGCGAACGATAATCTTCTTATCAAACGGACAATGGAGATAGCTGTCCCTGATAAATGATGGCTGCATGATACATCAAAACAAATTGACCTAGTGTCTGTATTTGTGAATGGATTTTGTTTGTACACACCGAAGACATTGATACTCTATCCGTCGCACGGTTATGACATCACGACTACGATTAGAAAGTCTGCGTATTACACCAACCGTCGCCCTAAACGTATCCGTTGCTCTATCCATGAGTTGCGGAATCTTCCTAGTAACCGTAACTACATTTATACTCCTAGTTGTTACCGAGGACTGGGCAGGATGTGTGAAACAACCCTCATGGTACATGCATAGTGAACAAGGGATTGAAAGTGATATAATTTTATATACTATGACTCTCCAGCCTATAAAAGCATATATATATATATATATACATAACAGGTGGGGCAGCCCGTGGGCTGAGGCCCCCACAAATGCATAACATGTGAAAGGAATGTAACGTGTTATCCGTGCGTGGGTGGGTGGGTGGGATCTTCAGAGTAGGTGCTTTATAGACGCGAACTCGGTGTAGTGAAAGTGGATGTGTTCTCCGAGTTACAATTAGTTATACCGTGAGGTCTTTCTGCCGAATTCGTTGCTCATTGGATGAAGCGTTCTGTCGCTCATCCTGAAATTGAAGGAAGCATTCCTCGCACGGCCGATGTAATGGTACCATGAAACGAATTTGTACTAGATCGCATAAAGATGTTTATGCATTGTATGCATAAACTGTATATAAGTAAATTTGACAACTGAAAGAAACAATACATAATCTACTGACGTGGTACACTATTCGTAATTCGTATCAGCAGTAGTTCATAATGCGAAATGTGACCAAGGTGTGCAAAAACTTGTGCCCCAATCCCTTTTGTATATTTTACAAATAAAATATGTTTCAAGTCAAGACCAATGTGTGAAAGAGCGTGTAGGACGTTGGATACAGCCATAGTCAAGAACACCAGCCTCAAAATTTGATGGAACTCACTTATTATTTTGCACTGATTATTTTATTGCCAGGGTTATGTACTGTAACGAAACAAAAACAAACAAATGGCAGCGATAACGGTGTATGTGTGCTAGGATCTTCGACGAAATGTCATTCTTCGGTTGTTTAGAAGTATCAAACGCACTACTCATACGCTTAGCTTCCCGTCGTTGTCTATGACACCTATCCTACAGCTGTTCTATCTAGGGAATGACTATTGCTGTCGCCGGATTGAAAGGCATTTGTATACATGCACTTGGGACTCAATATAGCAACTATATATACCGAACACTCAGATGAAATGATTCTAGGCCTCTGGGCATTCAGTTTGAGGAATTCTGAAGAATGCTGATCAGACAAACCAAGACTGCGGGGACGGTAGCGGGATTTCTCCAAATGGGTCTGTCCAAAAATCGAACGTATATGACACACAAGAAGCCTTTAGGGAAGTCATGCGGCTTTGCATGTTGACTATCGGCTAAATCGGGATTTCTGGAAAATAGCACCACAATTCTTAAAGGGAGTCTCCGATTACTTTTTGTCCAAATATATATACTATGACTGAGTAATTTGTTACATAAATATTGCACGGCTTGTCGTTGACTATGCCAAAATAGTCGTCCGATGGGAGGAAGTCTAGAGGTGACGGTGATGGGACTATTCCTCCACCGATGACCACTAATTTGGCATTGTCAACGACAAACCGTGCAATATTGATTATATTTTGTCGAACGTTCTTCGTGC
Source organism: Siphonodentalium dalli (assembly GCA_032622095.1). Classification (NCBI taxonomy): domain Eukaryota; kingdom Metazoa; phylum Mollusca; class Scaphopoda; order Gadilida; family Siphonodentaliidae; genus Siphonodentalium; species Siphonodentalium dalli. The sequence goes on from CP136064.1 coordinate 163,703,550, forward strand.
TGTCCCTGATCTCATAATGTCAAAAAATCGCAATCAGATCATGTTAACTAGTGAACAATTTAATACCATTTCAACTGTTTTGAGATTCGTTTCGATAATATAGTATAGTGAGAACTTAAAAAACATCGAAGCTGTGATCAGCGAAAACAGGAACATGACAAAACTCACATCAAACACGCGTGGAAACAATCATGGAAAAATAATGACCTTTAAAAAACATCCCCGGAATAGCATGCATGATATAAATAGATTTCTGGATTTTCTCAGCGATAGTGGGTGTGCTTAGGAAGCACACTATCGTGTTGGGGAGAAAAAAACTATCGGAAATAGTGAATGTCATGCAACCAATCACAAGCGTGTATTATGCTCAGGTAGTCACGTGATCTACAATATTAAAATGATATTGCCCTCTTAACCCTTTCTATACTAAATACTCACTGATGAATAGTTATACCTTAGGACATATTTAGATAAGTCCAACATTAGGTCGTTGTTGAACTTATTATCTTATCATTTCCCACCATTGATTATGAATCATTCTGCGCTTGTATTATGTGTTTTCTGTCTGTCGTGTGCTATTATTGCATGAACTCCCTCCAAATGAACAATAGACAATTCGAATGTGTAATTGTATATCTGAATTGGATAATCCATTTGGGATAGAAAGTGATAACACTAAACATGCTAACGGTCAGATTATGCATAGCGCTATAGTGCTGCAACGCGTAAGAATCCAGAACACTGGGCAGTTCGGTGGTGATTGCCCGATCCAGTTCTAATTAGAGAAAACTCGCTCTGTTGACATTTTATCAAGATATAGTAATATAACTTGGGAATCACGCCAATGTAAACACAAAGCACCGCCCGGGTAAGCATACACTGCTCTTAAATAATAGAATTTCATCCAACAGTTTGTGTAGAAATGGCAAATTTTCGAGTACCTCCAGGTGGTACAATAATGTCTTAAATAATCGACTACTTAACCACAACAGAACTATGGGTAATTTTTCAGGATTTAGTCGGAAATATGGCTTGTTTCTATTCAGTGGAAAGCACTCGTTGAGAGCTTTACGATGAATGGCAACAAGCCATATTTCCGACTAAATCCTGAAAAGTTACCCATAATTCTGCTGTGGTTAAGGAGTCGTTTATTTAAGACATTAATGTACATGTGTATCATCGAATTGCGGGATGTTTACATGGGCGATTACTTTGGGTACAAGTCGTTCATGTTGATATATTCTTTGTTATATGTTTCATATATCAGGGTTTTCCTAACCCGTAACTACATGTATCTCAATATGGTGTTATGCGACTTAAAGCACAGGCAGGTTGTGTCTATGCCGCCAACACGAAACACTTCATTGGTACCGCAAGTATCATGTGGTGTATGGACTGGATTGATAGCTATTCCTCAAATAGGTCGATACTGGAAGTTATTATCTGAGCATTTCTTAAGGCTATGGATTCTTATCTTTTGGGACTACATCAATGTATACACAAACGACATAACATTACTCATATGTGCCTTTTGCATAAGTAACATATCTTTTGCAGTATAGTTTACAAGCAATATTCTACTACTCCCAGGGACGTGGCTATATGGTCTCCGTTGGGGGATATCCACTTTGGGGAATTCCAACTGCAGCCCCCCTTGAATCAGACAAAAGACAAGGTTTTGTATAATTCCCTTTCCCTTTGTACCCCGCTATTCCATTGATTCAAACCAACACACAAGGTTTTGCATAATTCCATTTGCACCCCCCTTGAATCAGACCAAACAAAGGTTTTGCATAGTTTCATCCCACTGTTCGGGACTAATAGCCTATTCATGAACCATGTTTCTTATCTACCCGGTATGATAATATTCAGATATTTTAACCTGAAAATTGCATAAGTCCTAACATCTAGTGGTCTAACTCCAGACAAACACACACGACTATGGACAAGAGACCGGGACACACAGAGCCGACCATGGTTTTTCGGCTGGTGTGAGAAATTTTTTAAAGCTAAACAAGAAAAATCGCAAAATCTTAGCATCTAGACTGACCTCAAGCTTTCCTAGTGTTGGAAATTTCAAACCTCATACTCACTCTTAGGTTGGAAAATTTCCAACTGATGACCATTTCAATTCACAATTTTGACCAAATGTAGTAAAATATTGTTTTCTTAAACTAATTAGCAGTTTTTTATTGGCCATGGCGGAGGGAACAGCACACACCGGGCCGAGAAGAAGGACAACAGCTGAATCATCACCAAAGGTTCCAAAACCCTCGTTCCCAAATTGACAAATCATTAAAAACCTACAAAAAGAGAGGACAAACCATTAAAACACCAAAAGAAAAGAGGAATAGACTTTAAGCGGCAAATGATTGAAGTAAGGGATTATTGCCACCTCGTGCAGGTACCCCCCGGAAACAATAGCCGTCGGCAAAGTGAGATGCTCCCGTGCGCGGAATTTAATCGTGATGTTAATTTCATAACGACCTTCCCCGGAAGCTTTTGAGAAGTTGTTGATTTCATGAATGTACATTTATACTCCCAAGTACATCGCGATCCTCACACAATACACTTCTGTGATCACAATGCAGACATCGCCGATAGGCCTGATATGAGGGACAAGCATACACTATAATTCATTCGCGACAAACGTATACATCACGATATACACCAGTAAAAAAATATAATCAACCGACCTCATGGGATCGCGACTCGTTCAACCATGCACCATAATGTCGACATGAAGATATTCACCTAATACGCACAAGCTTGACTACCAAGAGATATCTTATCGGGGTCCACGATATGATGGCTCTTGGTATACAATCTTTAAAACACTTCTCCAAATATGTCCGTTATTTCGTCAAAGACACCTTTTCAAATATCTCCGTTATTTCGTTTATAAAAATAATTTCATATTTATATATTTCGTTCTATATTTCTCCCTATTTCGCTATTTCGCTGTATGTTCCTATTTCGAGTTTACGTTCAATTTCGCTATTTCGCTATTTCGCTGTATTTTCCTATTTAGATTTTCGATGTATTTTCCTATTTCGCTTTTTCGTTTTATTTTATATTTCGATATTTCGCTATATTAGACATATTATGGGATATGGTATTATATGATACCCAACATTCTGATATTCAATCGAACATCACGTGCCTCCCGTGGTCGCGATTGTATACCAAGAGCCATCATATCGTGGACTCCGATAAGATATCTCTTGGTAGTCAAGCTTGTGCGTATTGCCTGAGATATTGAATCATCCAGACGTTTCAATGTAAAAAAGTACACAATAACAGTTTTCAAAGTTCAAATATAAGTGTTCACTAAATATATGCAAATTAGCAAACATCACAACTGGTGTTTTTTGCGAATCTATGGGTATATATATAAGATTTATGATTACAGTACGTCGTAGTGATGTGACAATGCTGAGTTACTGTTATGCACTGTGTGTGTGTGTGTGAGTGTGAGTGTGTGCTTGGAGATATTCTTGCAATATAACATTAGGCGGGCGACAAAACCAATGTCTCCCGACACTTGACCGGACTTGGGCCAATCGTTGGTGGTTAATTCCATTGGGAAATCACCCCACTGTAAGCGGAAACCATTGGAACTCTCGGGAAGCAGCTGACAAACTTGCCCAGATATACGAACCAGGTTACCCAAGGCACACGTACATGTCAATTATATTTGTGTCCGATGGTCGCCGGTGTCTATTTGTACTGTATCATGAACAAGGAATGTGACAAGGAATGGAACATATGCCGCCGTATACCGATCTTACGCTTTTGTTTACGTTGATCTGTCAGGCAGCTGCCATCAACATAATGGCGAATTGGGTGACTTCGGTTTGTTGAACATGATACCGAATCAGGAACACACATTAACGACAACCCTATATAATTGAAGCGTCAAAACGTAGACGACATGTGCCAGTGGTATTTATCTCTTACCTCGTGCAATTCCTTGGAAACGATTGACGTGTCACGCGAACTGAAATAATTACGTGCGCTCGCGCAACAGTATGGCGATCAGTCAGATTTGTAGGTACGTACGTTGGTGTCACCCTACCGATTTCACTCCATGACGTCACCCTTGCGCAGTACATGCCGGTGACGTTACGGAGTAGATTATAGAGTTGACGCCCTTGGCACTGACTTCCGTTACTAGCTCGTTGCTATATAAACAAACCAGCGATGTGGCTTTTGTCGAAAATTGACAGTCAGTACATTCGCCCTGTATACATGTACTTTCAGAAAATACAAAACACCACAACGTTATACCCCACCAATGTCAGTGTCTCGATATCATTTGACCAAATGCAGAAGCTAATTGTTGTGCATATTTATTTCGATTTGAGGTGGCAATTTTTCATGTTTATCAGTATTTTTAACGATAAGAGCGATGGTAATTGGGGGACTATATTTTATCTAGCGCATTAAATTTAAAATAAAAAGTCGTGAATTGGCTGAGTGTTTTCTATGGCCGCACATTTCGTTGATAATTACGAGCCATTTGTTTGTCTAAATAACATTTTATTTAGGGGATAACAGTGTGGTGTTTTGTGATTTCGGAAAGGTACATGGCGAATATACTGTGGCAAATACGCCGTCGCCCATTAACTAAATTTGCCACAGTATATTCGCCATGTACCTTTCCGAAATCACAAAACACCACACTGTTATCCCCTAAATAAAATCCAGACCTTTCTATTGGGACAGTAAATAATATATTTAATATGAAAACATTAGGAATGTGTTTGTCTCGGTCTGTACCAGTCAAATCAGTCTGTCCCACGGTTCTCAAATAAGATCCTCTTCAAAATAATTCTGTCTCGGTCTGTCCCAGGCCTTTCTACTGGGACAGGAAATATCAAAGGTAAATAATATATTTAATATGAAAACATTAGGAATGTGTTAATTTGTCTCGGTCTATACCAGTTAAAAAACTGATTGAAAATTAATCTGTCGCAGTCAGAAAAAAACAGCGGGTAGTTTTACTCAGAGAACAGGAACCAAACTGATTCTACTGGGACAGGAGCGAGACAAAAAAAAACAGCGGGTATTTTTACTCAGAGAACAGGGACCAAACTGATTCTACTGGGACAGGAGCGAGACAAAAAATAACAGCGGGCAGTTTTACTCAGAGAACAGGGACCAAACTGATTCTTCTGGGACAGGAGGGAGACAAAAAAAAAACAGCGGGCAGTTTTACTCAGAGAACAGGGACCAAGCTGATTCTGCTGGGACAGGAGCGAGACACACAAAAACAGCGGGTAGTTTTACTCAGAGAACAGGGACCAAACTGATTCTACTGGGACAGGAGCGAGACAGACTATATACTTTATTTGTTTCTGTCTCGCCTGTCTCGGCTTGTCCCAGGACTTATGGCTGGGACAAAAATGCCGATGTATTTTCTGTTGGCCACGTTTCTTGCCATATATGTAGATCGTGACCGGGTCATCCAATAGCAGCGCGTTTCCGGTGCGGGCGAGCATGCGAATTTTTGGCTCCAAATATTTCAAAACAAGATGGACGACTGCGTGAAAAAAATTCTGAGCGACTGGAAAATGGGGCAAGACGTCGTGGATAGCTTTGCCGGTTTAGTATACCTTTGTTATAATTATTCTGTGTACGATACACTGATTATGTAGGCTTTATGTATTGAGTGTATATTCATTTATATTTGCCAATTTTGAAGTTTACAAATTTACACAACTGCTGACGGCACTAATTTGACTAAAGTAGTACACTCATACACTCAACACATAAAGCCTACATAATCAGTGTATCGTACAAATAATAATTATAACAAAGGTATACTATACCGGCAAAGCTATCCACGACGTCTTGTCCCATTTTACTTTCCAATCAACGTTGGGTAAACTTTCCAATCAACAAATGTCACCCAACCCTACCCAACACCCAACAGTTCAATAAACGTAGATATGTGCTGTGGGCAATTAACGTTGATTGAGTGTTGTGTGAAATTTCATCCAACACGTTGTATAATTAACATACAACCTTTGGTAGTAAATATATATGCAACGTTGTGTAAAAGTGTATCCAACAAAATTGTCATGCAACTTTTCACACAACGTGCTGTGGGCATACAGCGGTTGACTGAATGTTGGATAACTTCTTATCCAACTAGATTTAGGGTGTATATGAATTTAAACAAGATGACAGAGAATATATACATGACGAGGTTGCATAAATTTGGTCAAAAGAAAAGTTAATTTGTGTAAAGAGTGTGTGATAGTCCGGTTTTGTGTTTGTATAATTCGAGCGCTCTGCCGGTCATCTCTCTCTCTCTTTCTCTCTCTCTCTCTCTCCCCCCATAGAAATCAAAACTGAGAAATAGTGGCCTTTGTTTATTTTAAAGGGTATTTATGTGCTATATTTGTTGCATTTTTTTGGTCTATAGCTTTAATGTAGTCAGTGGTGACAATGGTCTATTCAATATTGTGAAAAGGTCTATCTTTTAGGTATGTTCGTTGAGAGTTATTTTGGTTCAAAACCTTTGTTGGAGCTATATATGCTTGAACAATGTGGAACATCTTTTTATTTCTTGGATTCCCCCAAAGTAAATGCTTGAAATTGCTAATTTGAAAGTTGAGGTCGTCCAGTTTACAAATGATATAATGGGGGAAGTCGGCTTTTTGCATCCGGATCTTTATTCAGTTATCTCGAATGAGACTTTTCAGCCTGTAAACTTGGTACCTGACCGAGTTCTGATTTTGTCAGAATAACCAGACCAGTTTACGATCTCCGGATCTCCGGTACCGCTAGCACGATAAAATAGTATGCTACCTATCGGCTATCGACTTCCCTGTAGGTATATGGATATAGGGACGCCCATACTAATGTTTTCCTATTTAGCTCTTTTGTTCTTGTTTTTATTTATATAACGATGTTCCACAAGAGTTGATAGCAGATTAAGCGAAAATTCAATATTCAGTAACTAAAATAAAATGTGAACTGTATTTGCAATTGACCCCGCGATATTGGTGTGACAGTGGGGGGAGTGGGGAGACGCATACAGTCTACCCTGCTGCTATAACTTACGTCACAAATTTATGCAAATAACCAGAGTCTGATGTATTGTGCAAAATCAGCAAAGAGGGGCATAGCACAAACAGCTGGTTTAAGACAGATTAAAACAGATCAAACTCATTCTTAGGGGGAAAACACTCTGAAACCATGCAAGGAACAATACCTCATACATGACATGGATTTATAATGAATCAATTGATATCATGACACATTAATATAATATACAATGTTTTACTTGGTGTGGATATACCAGATATGTTTTTGCCTCTAGCGTGTGCTATAATGTTTGTATAACATATTTATTGTGGAACAATGCGTTGAAGGCAAACTGGCTTAAGTGATCACTTTAACTCACGACGAATAAGGCGTACACACATTTTTAATGTAACAACTGCTCACTCATAATAATCCTTGACAAATCATGCAGTCACCGAACGTGCACTCAACACACTTCGGTAACCAAGTCAATTGTAATCACTCGCACCTTTATAGACAAACGTTTGGATACTATTCTTCTTCAACACTATTAATAACGTTTCCTTTTTGAATGATTCTGTCTTATTTAGAGACGAGACGAAAATTTCAGGAACCAAAATAATGGTGATATTCAACTAATTCATTGCCCATAGGCAGCAGTGTTAGGGCTAAGCAAAGCCCACGATTAATTTCGTAACAGAGCCAACCTTCAAACATTGCGAATAATTCAGCGTCGGCCATAAGTTGTCAAGAAACGGTGCCAAAGCATACCATACAATATTTCAGTATAAAAATACACACCCTTCTACAAATCGGCGTACAACATGCACTCTTGGCGAACACTCCCACAAAAAGTATTGAGGAATTTAATGGACCGAAGATAACTAAATATGCCAGCACAATCGGCACCGTCGAATCGGCTTAAATACCCATTTCTTACATTCCAGAGTGTTCTCTCGAAAACCCGCGCATTATCTGCTTATAATAGAACTTATTTTAGGTAGATAATCTGCTTAAAACTGATTTATTTTGAGTCGATAATGTGCTGCAAATGAGAGCCTTGTAGTCACATTAACTACTCATAATGAGGCGATTCTAAGGTGTGCGGACAATGACAACTATCGACTTTTCAGGTGTACGCGCTTTTACATGCATTTTCACTGTGGCCCGCGCCATAAAACGAAATAACGGATATTACTCCATTATCTGCTTATTTCAGAATCAAATATCACATTATAGGTCGATTGTGTGCCTATTTTCGCGAGGATAAGTTGTACATTCCGATTATTTCCGAGGAACCGACGGAAAGTACCGAAGTTGCCTTTTAACCATTTACCACTTTTGTAATGAATTGTTATATACACCAAGTTCCATGTTTATGACCTTAATGGAAATAAAAAAAAACTCTGCATCGTCTCTCCTGCAGCTATACCAATTACCAACTCAATAAAAAATCTTATGTATGGACCAACAAAACTGATGATTCCCTGGTAGCGAAAGACAGCACCAGCCTCGTACTAATGGTATTGACATATAGGGCAGACAATGTTCTCTACGTCGACGTGGCACGGCGCTAACATAGCTGATCAACAAACTCCAAACTCGTGTAAGCTTAGCTCATCGACCTGATATAAGTCAATGCTTAGCAGGTAGACATTGATTGCGTGGTATCGCATTATGTTCATCAATCATCAGCTATAAAACAGATTCCTCTTCAACACGACATGTCTGCACATTGATATCTACTTACCACTATTTAGTCGGTAATTCTGTTGAAGTATCGGTCCTGGAAAACGTTGTTCGATTACTCCCCACCAAGAATTAGAGTACAATCCCATGGTTGAAATCGTTCACCAATGTCTGTCTGTTTATTATCGCTACTTGTCAATTCATTGTCCGGTCACGCGACCTGTTGTCGCTATACCATCTCCTAATCAGGGGAATAACCCGTGCGCTTTGAGTAATCACGACGAATGCACGGTCTGTTGTATAACGGTTAGATATTATCTAATATCATGGACGAACGTGACTTTTGAAACTCAAAAATATCTCTTGAGGGCATGGGTGGGGGCCCGACACAAATACCCCATAGAAACACCACCACCCCGGGGGTACCATCCGGACGGGTGAAAATGGGGTATGGACCATTTTTGAGAACGGGAAGGATTTCGGCGAATTTGACGGCATGAATGTGTGGCTCGCCCATAATACCCGATAGAAACATCACCCCTCACCCCGGGATAACAGGGGTATGGACGGTAAGGATTTAGGCTAATTAATTTGGCAGCAGGAGTGGGTGGCAAGATCAAAATACACCATAGAACCACCCCTACCCACCCTTCACCGCGGGGGGGGGGGGGAGGGGTCACACCAGAGGAGGTGGAAATTGGGTACGCCCAAATACCGAATAGAAACACCCCAACCCTCACCCGGGGAAGGGTACCTCAAATAACGCATATAAACACCCCACCCCTCATATCCGGGCGGGTGGGGTGGGTTACCACCGAGGGGTGAAGATGGGATATGAACCATGTTCGAGAACGGTAAGAATTTCGGCCAATTTGACGACAGGGGTGTGTGGCCCGCTCCAAATATCTCATATAGACACCCTACCCTCATCCCTGGAGGGTACCACCCTGCTGGGATGAAAATGGGGTATGGAGCATTTTATTCATTATTGCATATGTTGGTCAATATTACGGCATGTGTAGGTGGCCCGCCCCAAATACCCCACATAATGGGGTATGGACCGTTATCGAGAACGGTAAGGATTTCGGCCAATATGACGTCATTGGTGGGCGGCCCGCCCTCAAATATAGTCATATAAACACCCACACCCTTACCGCGGGTGAAAATGGGGTCCGAGTGGGGGTGGGGTGTTTCTATGGGGGGCATTTGGGATGTGCCAACCACCGTTCTAGAAAATGGTCCATACCCCATTTCACCTCGTCGGGGTGGTACCTCCGGGTGAGGGTGTTTCTAGCGGGTAGTTGGAGCGGGCTAACCACACTGCTGACGTCAAATTGACAGAAATCCTTACCGTTCTCGAAAATTGTCCATACCCCATTTTCACCTCCTGTGGTGGTTCCCCCATGCAGCGTTCAGGGGTGGGCTGTTTCTATGGGACATTTGAGCGGGCCATCCATCCATGCCGTCAATGGCCGAAATCCTTACCAGTCTCGAAAATGGTCCATATCCCACGTTCACCCCATCGGTGGTACCCCCCCCCGGATGTGAGGGGTGGGGTGTTTCTATGGGTTATTTGGGGCGAGCCACCCACCCATACTATCAAATTGGCCGAAATCCTTACAGTTCTCCAAAATAGTCCATACTCCACCCCCTCAGGGTGGCTGTTACCCTCCCCCGGGTGAAGGCTGGGGTGTCTCTGATAGGTATTTGGGCGGGCCACCAACCCATGCGTCAAATTGACCGAAAGAGACCTTTTTGTGAATAAGGAATCAGTTTCAAAAGTCATGTTCGTGTCTAACGTGTCAATCTGATCAGTCCGATCCCGCCATGCTCTCAGCCGCCAAATCGACATCCGAACGAGCGAATTGCAAACAGACATATATAGCAAGAAATCATCCATCACACTGGCACATATTTTGTTAGAATTTATCTCATAAGTACCGACATCGCCTCCCCGAATTCCACTAAGACTCTCCTGCATATACATTGAGTGACAAACGCTCGCGCATAAACGCCTCCCCCAATTCAAAATAAACACTCCCATATTCACGAAGAAACAACATCAATATTGGGTGAAAAATATCGGCCGAATAATTAAACCAAAAAACTAGGATTTAGTCAAACCTGGGGTAGGGTGGTTTAACTTTGAATTTTTTTCAAAGTATATTTAAAGGTGTATGTTCGAGGCGAGACGTATGGTACGTATAAATCATATATACCTAAGCTTATACTGATGATTATATAGCCAATTCACCACAAACAATTAGTAATATTACCATAACTTTATCACGTTAATAAAACCTAGTTTCAACTTAAACTGAGTTTATCACAAAACTTGGTTTAAGTACGCTAAAACCCAGTTTTACTCCCATAAACCTGGTTTAACTACTGTAAAACCAAGTTTAAACCCTACTTAAACCTAGTTTAAACTGGAGTTAAACCTGGTCTAGAATAAAACCAAGTCTAAACCAGAGATGCCGATTCGGACCTCAGATTTTAGGAGATGAAAGTTTAATTTATATATATATATATATGTAAAAAAAAAAAACGAGAAAATGTTAAAAACTTCAAATTTTTCGACATATTTGTATTAAATGGATATGGCTCATTCGACCTTCCAAATGATGTGTACACGTAAATTGTAAGGAGGTATAACATAGGTTGACGAAATAGTAATATACCAGCTTCATATGCTCTGTTTTCAATTTTTCGCAGTGAAGTGAATAAAAACACTCTTTATGTTTATCATATCAGACTAACACTGAACGCTCTGTTCTGTTCCATGCCCTGCATATTGCTGTTTGTTTGGGACCCACCAACTGTGTTCAAAGTTGTATATTTCCTGTGACTTCAAAGCATATTTCTGGGATATATCCTGTCCGTATAGAAAGGTAGTTCACGTATTTATCGACCTATTTCGTTCCGGGGAAAATTCAGAAGTTAATATTATTAGATGTATTTTGGAGCGAAAACCGCCATGTGGCTTTAATCGTGCTTTCGAAATCAAATGAAGGTGTCAATGACATTGTAGCTCAACTTGGGAAGGAGGTTTTTTGTTGCTAAGCAATGAATAGAATGATAAAGAACGAAAGTAAACTACATGTAGATGTCACCCCGAAAATCCATGTGAAGTTTGGTGATGATCGGATGAGAGATTATGGTCTGTAGGGTGTGCCAAATGATTTAGTCATGTAAAGAGTAAACTCCAGGGTGGCTGCCGACGTCATGATTTTCATCGAAAATTGTTCAAATGTGATAGCTCCCATCTACAGGTGATATGTTGGTTTCAAAAGATGGGGACTGACCAATGTGCAACATTCCGTTATTAGTTTATTCCTATCATAGGAACATGGACTATCATAGGAACATGGACTATCATAGGAATAAAGAGCGTATCTCTGACTGATGTGTACACAATTGGACACAGCTGGGAAGTCACAGACGAGACGAACGATACTGAAAGAAAGCACATTTAAGGAATCACGCAAATTATAGTCAAGACGATCACAGCAAAAACACAACCCAAGGGTCTTAGTATGTTGTTCTCTGCCATCATTATTCCAATTGGTATGTTCGTCTGAATCTGTTCCAGCTTCTTGTTCATTGTAACCAGATAATCTTCAAGTAAAAACATTCATCTTGGTAGCCAATGATATAGCACGCTCATCATTGACACCTCTGGATCTGGATATAAGATGATACACATCATTAATCATTTTTGGTATGCACTGTACCATACTGCAGTTGAAGAAAGGTCCGAAATTACGAATACATCTAGAATATTTTGAAATGAATGATTCCATGTCTGCATGTTACAACTTCTCATCAGCTTTTTCCTCGGCTTCTTTAATTAATGTCTATGTATTTATTTACTTTCCTCCACGGTATATCCTCGCTGGCTCTGCACGCTGTCAGCAAATGCCAGCAAATGATTACCCTTCGTTGACGGCATTCTGGTATATCAATGCATCTTCTCTTTTTTTGCATTTAGCGTGAATATTATACATGCATGTGTCTATCATTAGTTAAATATTCTCCGATGTGTATAGATGCTCTTGGAACAAGTTTTTAGCATGTCTCTGAAGATCATGTACGTTTTCGTTACAATATTTTCACCAAAATCATCGCAATGCATCATGCTGATATGTTCCGTGTTGTTCACTTCCTCCCACACGTCGAAGTGTTTGATTGATTGATTGATTGTTTATTGGTGAATGGTGATATAATGAATATTTATGTTTATAACAATTATAATACAAGAAGAGTATAAAATTATATCACCAGGGATGTCATAATCTCGGGGACTGACATCCCCTGGCACAGATTTGGTGACCAAGGCCTGATTATATAATCAACGTATGTACAAGAACATGTCAGTGATTTAAAGTGGTGTCTCTGGTCCAGAACTAAGCTCTTTTCTTAAGTGAGTAATTGGTGATTGCAGGAGAGAGATGATGCTCGGATATAAAGATGAGTCAGTTATCTTAATCACAGGCTATGGATCTTATATAGATCATTCTTGCGAGGCATTGGTGGTTCTACAGTCAGTACATCGGGGGTTATCGCAATTTACTATCAGTTGATAATGGCAGATAGCCGTTTAAACTTAATAGCCGAAAATCGAGGAAATATCAAAATATTGTCTCTCAATGTGTGTGGACTCCGAAAAAAGCTTCAATATCCTGAATTTCAGGAACTTTGCTATCAACACCACATTTTATGCTTTATGGAGACAAACACAGACGACTGTGACCATCTGCATCTGGACGGTTATACATTCTATATGAAAAACAGACAAAAACTTTCTAGCATTCGTTCAGGTGGAATAACTATCGGAATAAAAAACGAAATTTGTCGATTTTCAAAAGTAATTGAAACAGAGTCCAAATTTGTACACTGGGTTGAATTTAAAAAGTCCGAAGATTCTCATAAATCACACGTTATCATAGGATCTGTATACATACCACCAGAAGGTAGTAAATACACATCGAAAGAAGCTTTCACTGAAATAACCATTGAACTCCTTTTTCTGGCAAATCGCACAGATAAAATATTTCTTACCGGCGACTTTAATGCCCGCACGTCAAGTGATCTGAATATCAAAATGTGTGATAACGATATCAACCTGTTCGATTCAGATATATTTGAAGATTTGTTGTTTTCAGAGCAGATATACTACTTAAACGCAACCGATATGCCTACGGTCAGACAAAGTGAGGATCTTTCTAGAAACCAATATGGTGGTTTACTCCTTGATTTGTGCAAAATTCATGGACTCCTTATTTTGAACGGGAGGGCAGGCAGAGACAGACATATCGGATCATTCACAAGTCGTAATAAATCAGTAATCGGCTATACCATATGCACATCCGCCGCTCTACCGTTGATATTGAACTTCCAAGTGCTCCCCTTTAACCCGTTGACGTCAGACATACATAGCAGTCTGGTAACAAAACTAGATCTAGAATATGAATATGTACAGTCTTATGATAACAAATCACCGATAAATAACGGGACGCGCATTAGAAAATGGGACCCTAGCAAGCATATAGAGTTCATAGAAAATATTAACTATAACACTCTTTTCAGTTTAAACAACTTGTTAGATTCGCTAACACCGAGTGAGACATGTCCCAGTACAGTAAACATGATTGTTACCTCGATATCCAAGGTCATGATTGAAACCGCGGAGCGTACATTAGGCATGCAAACATTTGAAAAGCATAAAACAATCAGTTCTGCGAAGAGTACTAGTAAACCCTGGTTCACTGAAGCGTGTCGTACCACACGCAAGTCTTACAAAAGGGCCTCTCGCATTTATAAATTACGCCATGACTCTGACTCTGACCAGGCAATGACAGAAGCTTCTCGCGCCTATCAAGCCGAAATGAATAGAGCAATTAACTCGCACAGAGAAACAATAACGCACGAAATGACAACAATGCAACGTAATAATCCGCGGAATTTCTGGAAAAGGATCCGTGATAGAAATTCGCGACACCTTGATGTCACTCTAGATGATTTATCTCAATACTTCCAGAATATCAACGCGATTAGACACGAGGATGACCCAGACTTGGAATCGTATATTGAAGAACATTTTAAAACCGATGCAAACCCTAATCTGAATAAACCGATTAGTGAAGATGAGATAAGACACGCAATCAATAGTCTGAAAGGAAATAAATCCTGTGGCCAGGACCTCATCTTTAATGAATACATTAAAGCTTCTTGTGATGTTTTAATGGGTATATACTGCAAACTGTTTATCATCGTTTTGGATACAGGACTTGTACCCCAGGACTGGGTGATAGGAACAATTGTCCCTCTGTATAAAAATAAAGGAAACTCAAATGGCCCCAGTAATTATAGACCTATCACGCTGCTAAGCTGTTTTTGGAAAACTATTCACAAAGATATTATCAAATCGTCTGCGCCAATTTGCTGAAGAGTACGACATTATATCTGAAAATCAGGCGGGGTTCAGAAAGCACTATTCAACTGTCGACAACATTTTCAGCTTACACTTACTATTTGAAATCAGTAGAAAACTGAACAAAAAATTATTCTGCGCTTTCATTGACTTCCAAAAGGCATTTGATATGGTATGGAGACAAGGACTGTGGTACAAAATATAAAAAAATGGAATCAATGGAAAAAAATTCAGAGTCATTACCAATATGTATAATCACATAAAATCATGTGTTCAACTAGAAGGCATCAAATCCATATACTTCCCCTGTTACGCAGGCGTTCGTCAAGGTGACAACATGTCTCCTCTACTATTTACGCTATACTTAAACGATCTCGAAGAATTTTTACTTGGAAACGGCGTAACTGGCCTAAAAACAATTGACTCAGAAATAGAGAACCGACTAAGCTGTTACGTCAAAATATTTATGATCCTTTATGCTGACGATACCACAATTATGGCTGAAACAACCCAAGGTCTGCAGTCCCAACTAGATTTTTTCGAAAAATATTGTAACAGTTGGAAACTGACAGTAAATGTGGACAAAACAAAAATCCTCAATCTCTCTAAGACTAGTATCCCAAAGAAAATAATATTTATGTTCAAGGGGAGAAAAATTGATGTAGTAAACAAATTCAGCTATCTTGGTATCCTATTTTGTAAATCAGGTTCCTTCTCAATGGCGAAAAAAGATCTTGCAGACAAAGCAACCAGATCTATGTACACCATTATTGGGAAATCAAGGAAGCACTGCCTGTCGATAAAAAAACCAACTGGATTTGTTTGACTTGCATGTTATGCCAATACTGCTGTATGGATGTGAAACCTGGGGATTTGGGAACAATGATGTTCTCGAAAAGGTTCATCGTAAATTCATTAAGTACATTCTCAACCTGAGACCATCAACCCCTAATTTTATGTTATATGGCGAATGCGGAAGACTGCCTATTGACATACATGTGAACACACGAATGATAAAATTTTGGTGTAAGGTTATGAATAGCCATGAAGACAGGTACCCTAGAATACTCCTGAAACTATCACATACCATGTTTGACATTAATGCAAATAATTTTCCTTGGTTGCATACCATCTATAACATATTAGAAAATTGTAATCAATTGCATGCTTGGCATATGGAACAAATTCCAGACATTGATCAATTTGTATCATATATAAAGTGTAGCCTAATTACACAGTTCAGGGATTAATGGGAAACTGATATAAACAACTCCAGTCGCGGTCGAATTTATAGGATATTTAAGCATGATTTATCCGTTGAGAGATATCTGGAAACTCTGAACATTGCAAACCGAATAACCTTATGTAAATTTAGAACTGGTAATCACCATCTACCTATCGAAACCGGACGGTGGAAAACACCAGGCAACACAAGTCGTTTATGTCCGCTTTGCGATTCCGGAGAAATTGGAGATGAATTCCACTACCTACTTGTCTGTGGCAAACTATTAAATGACAGACAGCGACTGCTATAAAAATTTATTTACAAAAGGCCCAACTCCATTACTATGAGTGAACTATTAAATCAGAAAAATTCCACGGACATACGTCGATTGTGTGATTTCATCAAACTTGTCAACCGAGAACTAACAAGGGCAGCTAAGCCTAAATAATCACATGTACATACACATGTGGTATAAATAAATTGACCATGACCATGTCGGAAATAATTGTCGAGTACCTGCAACTGAATGATACCGACAACACGCACAATTATGTAATTGCATGGAAGCCAGGTATACATGAACTCAGCTACGATTCAAAGGTACACCATTCTAATGACCAACATAGTAAGTAAACTAAAATCAATACCGTTTCACTAGTTCACGACTTTACATTTGCTTATCACTGATATCAGTATTTTTGCTACTATATACACAACCTCTTTTGTTATGTCAAATTGTTATATTATATTATATATTTCGTGATAGCATCATGTACACAGCACACGTATATTGCGACAGTGGTTTTCTTCACTTGATTCAACGGCCAGCATGTGAGTCGGCCATGTGAGTCGTGGTGTTTTCTGATTACCAAATCTGGAATCAAAATTTTACAAATAAACCTGCTGAGTATGAGTATAACCCAATTTGCATGGCTCGTATTGGTCAAACTTACAGTATAACAAAGATCGTATAGCGGAGACTATGTAAGATTAATGTCAAATATTATTTTGCTACCATGTTTTCCATAAAACATACACGACGAATTTTAGAAACTCTTCCGATTCCGTGCTTCTGTTCGACTGTTTCCACCGAACAGGCAATACTAAATACCATAACGTGACACCGGCTTCGATTGATCAGCTGATTCGGATATGTGTACATAATAGCTATTGCATATAACAATGTTCTTCTATTGTAAATGTTGTATATATTATGTCTCAATACTCATGAAAATGTAATATGAGTTTAAGAGAATAAACTAATTAATTAATTAATTAATTAATGGTATGCTTAAATTATGCAACATTAATTCTCCACCCACGACCCGGGGTCAATACTATGAACACTTTTATACCTGTAAATACAAATTGTATTTATTAATTTGTAATTACAAATTTGTGTTAACTATCACAGTGGATTCATAGTACAGGGAAAATTTAGCCGTATTATTGTAATACCTTAGACAGGGCGAGAGGTGAAACCCCTAAAACGCAGCTGTAAAACTTGGAAAAAACTAACTCACCACTCTGCTCCCATGCACCCGTTATCAGTGTTATCTGAATACCAGTTCAAAGTAGACGGACATGTATATAGAGCTAAAATAACTGACAACAATTGATTTGGGGAAGTTACAATGCGTGCTATTATTTTGTGATTAGTGATAACGCCGGTACTATGAAAGGATGAGCTAACCAAATCTCGCAAATTTCACAAAGATCTACTGTTGATTATTGTAGATTGCTTACGGACAAACATTTGCCTGTGAGTGATTCACAATATTTTGAATCACGGCAAGCCAAAGTTACAAAAGAAATAACCAATCATAAGTTGAGAGGTGATCGCTTATCAGAGCTGTCCATTCGGTTCACGATTGCTAAGTTGATGACCACTTGTCTGCGCAAAATTAACAAATAAACTGTCCGTTTGCAGTGTGTGTATGTAAGTACAAGTCAGTGTAATAACGAGTACTACAACCAATTTGGTATCATTGTTTTTACAAATTACAAATTTACAACCATTCAGTTTGTGAAAATAAAATATTATTTTGATGGTATAGCATTATATATATTGTGACCATACTATGATTTCAAACTGATCCGCTACTCTTATCATAACACATCGAGGCAGTAACTTGGCTCCATTTTATCGGGGGGGGGGTGTGCATCGAAGCAGGGACGTGCTAATGGTCTCGGTTATAGGAGTGATGGGGACCCCAGGTGGTCCAGTCGGTAGAGTATTAGGTGCATTACACCGTCACAAGCCGTCCAGCGCTGACGAAGCTGGTTCGAACCCCGTCATAGGGAGGGTGACCGGAATCGTGTATCTGGACAAGTTTGTCAGTTGATTTCCGGGGTCGGTGGTTTCTACACGCAGTGCGACGATTTCTCGGTGAAATCAAGTATCTGCGTGGTCTTTCCTCCACCCGTAAATTTGACAACGACAACGCCTAGCGGCTAGAACGACGATAAACCCTAATAAACCAAACCAAACCAATAGGAGTGGTGGTCATTTTATAATTTCAGACTGCTCCGATATCTTATAATCTAGATAGGGACGTGGCTATATGGACTCAGTTTGGCGATGGGGTGTCCATCCTATAATTTCCATATGCACCCTTTGAATAAAAAAAATGCCTATAAATTCCACATAGCGATGGAATCGTATATCAAGAGGAAAGTATTTTATTTTTTCTACGCTGATAACAGAAGTTAGTCAATATGACATAACATATGTTAGTCAAACGTTTTTCCTCAGGATGACTGACTTAGTTCAGCCAACATGACTGAGGCATAACATTAATCAAAATTACTAGGGTGGTGTTATTCATAACGACTAAGAAATGGGGATTCAAGACGACTAATTATTCAAAATTGCCAGGATTTAGTCATAACTTTTCTTAGTCAATTGGAAGGCGAAAATTAAAGTTGCTGAATTATGTGCAAATAATTCCAATACTTGACCAAAGTTACTCAAAATGTTTGTGACTAATACTAAGTTAGTCATATTTAGTCAGTATGTCCAACCCAGGGGGGGGGGGGTGGACAACTTACTGTTACAGCTTGAAAATCAGAAGCCAACCGGGGTAAACAATTACATTTCACAGAAATAGAAGTTTCTAATTGAGGGGTGTGGGATACAGTTGGATATCAACGTTGACGCATCGAAGAGAGCATCTTGTCACGTCACTGTAAGTATCACTCACTATTTGTATCAATCACTAACTTTTGTCAGAGACGTTGTGACTCATACGATTTGGCGACTACTCACCAGACTACTCACCAGTCATCGTGTTCCCAAGACCACTATCGCCATGCCCTGCTTATGATATTTCCATTGATAACACATTTTCATAAGGGGGCGCTACATCCCTACGAATCAGATGGTTATATGCTCCGGTTTAAGGATGTGAAAAGCGACAATTTATGTTTGACACCCCATATAGACATTCTAGACAAGTTCCTTAGCGTTGTATCTTTCAATAAATTGGGTAATTTCAATAGTTACAAGGAACACATACTGCTACCTCACGTCCAAGCTGACACCCCCTAAGGTTTGACAAATTCTAAATATAGGTCATTTCAATCCCAACTTTTGACCAAAGGTGGTAAATATGCAAATGTTGGTCTAAAACAAACACATACCCCTAATAAATTGTTGGAAAAACTGAATAACAGAACAAGTTCAACCTATTGTTGTTGTAAAATTTCCAATTCATGTTGTTCCAGGTATCAAATTTCCAGCTGTTGAACGTGTTGATAAAATGTTTGGGGCAAGAAACATAACCCAACCCCCTTGTCTGGACGTCCCTGTGGGTTGTACTTGAGATTTCCAGTTGACAAAATATTTTCACGAGGGGGTGAATCGACCCCTTGTTCCCACGTCCCTGCGTATCATAGATAGATATATTATCCGGTTTAAGGGTGTGAAAACTGAAAAATTATGTTTCATAGTACTCGAACATTCTTTGTGATTGGAGATATTTGTAAATACAAAGAACACGTACTATTTGTGATTTATGTTTGTAATCGTAGGTTCATAGTATTGGCGGAATGATAAATTGTTATTTCTTACAAACAATTGTAGATTCTTACAAAGAAAAAGTTTCATAGTATTGACCCCCGGGCTAGCTTATTGTCCATCATATTCACAGCTATTACATGCCATCATCGCTAGACATTCGATTACCGTCGGAATGATTAACGGGTGTAGTCAGCTGATCAAATCATGTGTGTTTAGAACGATTGCTATTGCAATCAAGAGACACCTACGCCCATTATTCGAACACGTAGACGTATAAGGCTCTCGCGAATAATGTGTCGCCTTGTGTCCGGGTTTACACACAATCTAGCATAATGCATACTATGCTTATATACATCATGCGATATTGGAATTCACATAAATAGTTTAGACATTATACATCGCATACTATGCTTATATACATCATGCGATATTGGAATTCACATAAATAGTTTAGACTATATACATCGTCCAGTCTGTGTACACATACACTCAGAGTCATACTGACATTTATATTAGTGTTCGGTCCGAATATTCGAATGTTCGAATATTCGCTCGTAAAAATTTGACTATTCGAATATTCGAATAATTATTTGACTATTCGAATATTCGAGAATAATCTCCGGGTAATTGTTTCCTGGTTTGTTATTAGTCTGAGGGTCTATTTAAAAGTATAGTCTATTTCCACTGACCATAAACGAATTAATATGACGTAACTGTAACGTTCTGATTTGATTGGCGTCATGACGTCGAAATAATTTTATTGGCTAGGTGTAAACCAGACCGTGATTGCATGTGGTCATAGGAAGCGGACCTACATGTATAAGGCATCGTTTTGTTTTGTTTGCGCGCATAATAAGGCGTCAAATTCGAAGAAATGAGATATATGGACTCACTTCACGTTGGATGCCAAAACTAAAAAGGCAACCTGCAAGCTCAATCCAGATCATGTTCTTAGTTATTGTGGCACTACGACCAACTTGTGGAACCATGCATGGGACATTGACTACTTGAACTTCATAAACAGATAAACTCTTGCTATTAAACCAAAAGACTTTTTTTTCTCTCTTTTTTTGCGTATAGCATGTGCATGGATAAATATGCTATTTCATTAAATAATAAATTGGTTCCATAATATGTTATCTATATAATTTTATAATTTATCTAAATATTCGAATACTATTCGAATATTCGCTCGTTATTCGAACCGAATATTCGAATACCGAAATCCGTCGAATACCGAAGTCTAATTTATATGTTGGTCTGTAATTAATCTGCAGTATTTGATAAGAAAGATGGAATGTGAACTGGTATATTTCTATTTAACATAGTTCCAGGGATAGGTTGTTTCCTGGTCATGTGACATGTGGTGGTACCCACACACTATTTGCAAAATGGCATTACGATTGACGAGGTAGACGAGTATCACAACCGCAACAGACTGTCTAAAACTATGACCCATCCTATGTGATATCGTTTAACCGTCTTTGTAGCTGAATAATAGCTTCGCCGATTAGCAGCCATTTCGTTCATTTATAGTCATGTCTTTTCCTAGTAAGATGAATTAAGCAGCATCACTGGACTTCACTAAAATCTATGTCTTGGGCAGTTTCTCTGAGTGTCTTCCACTTATACACATAGTAACTGGACATCAATCCAAGATGATAGTTTATCATTTCAAAGTATAACTGCGTATGGTAGAACGGATCCACCAATCCACTACAACTATATTCCAGCCTTTGGTAACACCAATAGTTTAAGGGTAGACAAAGGGGCTGGTGAGCTAGTAACTGCTGTTGGACAACTTACTGTTTGTCTTAATATGGCAACTATATAAAAAACAAACCAGGTATTAGTATACTGCAATGACACGTTCCAGTGATGTCGATGCTTTTTAGCCATTGACCAAGTTGCAAAAAAAACAACATATGGTATTTGTCATTGATAAAGTACTGAAATGTATTGCTGGTCAATTAAAATAAATAAAAAGCAATTCGGACTGGAACAGCAAATAAAACTCTCTTATTGTTGGAGGACAATGCCGAGCTCTTCTTTAACGAACGTCATTAGCAGGATATATGTGCTGGTTATGACATCACTGATAACACACGTGGCTTCATCAAACGACAATGCAAACAAACATATCTCAGAACGAGATGGAGAACCTATCAGATGCTGAACAAAAATATCGACATCGGTTTAAACTGTGACTTCGGTAAAAAAAAAATGTCTAATGAGATTTATAAGTTTAATGCTATGGTTAATGATAAAGCTTACCTTTTTCCAACGTGATAGCAAATATTATCTCAGGAAGGAAACATTTGGAAAATTACTGGGTAAAAGAATAGTGCCTAAATCACCAATAAACTTTCAAACTGATTATCAATACTATGGGTCTGTTCCCGCCAGTTTCGTCTGACCGATGTGTTGTTGCCATATTAAGGCGTGTCGCTTAATATTGAATCAATTATCTTCAACCAATCAACAGCGTCCTCGTGTTAACCAGTCGTCGCGTCAGAACTAAAGTGTTCTATCTCCTTATTTTTCATTTTGGTGGGAAATAGAATTTAATGTTTTGATCCCCCGGTTCACATGTTCTCATTCTTCTTGGAAGATAGTACACTGCGGGTATGATAGCTGGTGTAAAAATACTATTATGATATCTTGGGTGTCATCACGAAACAACACTTTGGAGATAGAACAATTTGCGTAAAATTTCCCGTTTTTGTCCGTCCTTTTGTGGTTTTTGTGTTTTTTAATCATATACACGTGCAAAAATCCCAAATCACGCCTTTTTATGTGTCATGTTAACCAAATAAGATGTTCATACCTACGAGTGGGAAAGCATTAGTTCCAACTAGTCACTTAGCTAGCAGTCTGCAAAGTTCGGGTCCCATTACTTTCTGTTGAAGGTCAGTGATAGAACATTTTAGCACTGAAATTTGTATAATCACGTGGTACAAAACAGTGAGTTTTTGAGATGCAACAGATTTACACAACCTCTCATTCAAATCTGGTATACGTTAGACACGATATCTGGAGATTTTCGGACAGGAAATCCCACACAGAATTGAAAGTTTCCCATATCTTAATTTCCCGCCAAAATGGAGATAGAACAGTTTAGTTCTGACGCGACGCAATTTCACATAGACGGCGCCTCGCACAGCTACCACAATTGTTCTCACAATAAACCGGAAGCGAAAGGAGAATTTATGGTAGAGACTTAACTAGGGTGGGTGGGGTGACCCGTGAGCAAAGATATAATTTACCATTCTTGGGAATGTCATTCTTGTTCAGGAGAGTGTTGCATATGTAAATGTAAATGTGTCATACCAGGTCTAAAAATTGTCAACAGTTAGAAATTCCATGGTTGCGCGATACAATATCAGTTGAAAAATTCCAACTAAAATAGGTTCAAATTGTTCCGATGGTTTTATTTTCCAACTTGTATTTAGTGTGAAATTTATGACAAATGAAATCACTATAACAGTTGTGTTTACTTAACATGGTCTCAACGCACGTATTTCTTTATTGTATATTTCTAAATAACTAGAATGCATTATTGGAGTTGCCTATACAAGCACCCATCGCAAATTTGTCATGATTTTGGTGTATTGGCAACAAAATGTCGAAAAAAGTTACTGGTGCTGGGTTCTCTTTCGAAATACCCATAGCAAATTTACATATGACATTTCATAGTGCTGAGCTATTTGCGTGGATGGACAAAGAATTATTATCATTTCCAGTTGTTCTCTCTAAACTACTGAAGATCCTAGTAATATCGTATGCGTTGTTTGACATATTGATAGACACATATAAACATCGTTCACCTCACGATTGTGAAGGCGATTTGTTGCTCATGACGTAATTATCTGTGCATGCGAATCGGGTTAAATTACTAGTTTGACTAAAATTATTTATATTAATAAGGTATCTTAATATCCATGTTTCTACGTACATTTCTCGGTAAAATTGTATTTTTATGGAAAACCGTCCCGGACATGAATTATTTTTTGAACTTTGAAAAACGTTTTCATGATATGTTCGTGCGTTGCTGCATGCCTATGCGGAAAAAAAAAATTCAATTATCTATGAAACTATGCTGAAATATTATATGCGACTTCAAAGATATTACCGGTATTTTTCAGACAATTCGCTGGAAAATTCACAATTTGCGGAATAAGACGTTGCATGGGTCGGCAATTAGAAAGGTGCCATTAATCCTACGATTCAAGATCGGCAATTAGAAAGGTGCTGTTAATCCTACGATTCAAATATTAGAAAGGTGCCGTTAGTCCTACGATTCAAATATTAGAAAGGTGCCGTTAATCCTACGATTCAAATATTTGAGACTTGACCAGGCCTTAAAGTGATGTAAATCACTCCGGTAGGGTGATCAT
Organism: Siphonodentalium dalli; assembly: GCA_032622095.1. NCBI lineage: Eukaryota > Metazoa > Mollusca > Scaphopoda > Gadilida > Siphonodentaliidae > Siphonodentalium > Siphonodentalium dalli. Next base: position 163,728,353 of record CP136064.1, read on the forward strand.
GCGAGTTTCAGCTGTTTGGACATCGAAGCAGTCCTGTCTTGAATTTTGCGTGCCGAAGGAGGCTGTGACGTTGTTATGTGCGTCGATATGTCACGGCGTATTAGCTTGTTTACAAGAAGCCAACTTTAAAAACTGTTCTCAAATGAAATATTTGTTACAAACAAACCCTGATCAAATTCCAAATTAAGCACATATATATATATATATATATGGATTTAAAAAAATCAACAATGACATATTAGCGCGTCTATATACATGTACATACTTACCACTCTGTTCTTCCGATAAGTTGTCAATGGCATTGCGGAAGGACCAAAACAAAAATTACTTGAGTGCATCAGAGACTGGTGCAGGTAATCAATAACAGGACGTATTTTTCCATGTTCTTGTGTGATGCTTGTACATATTAATATATTGCTTGTATTGTGAGTGTATTGTGCCCTATTAATGCCAAATCTACATTGTATCATACACATATTTAACTCGTTACTCAGTTGCTATCGATTGCCCACGAGGCGTCATAATACGTATATTTCACTGATATTTCATGCTATTTTATTAATTTTCTAAATGTTGTGTCATTGCCACATTGTCAGTGACCGACAGTTGCTCACGTATCATAGACTCTGTTCGGATCAGTTCAATCTCCTTAATATTGTACACGTTTCAATCCGCTTATTTTTGTTCTGTGATGTATATATAGCGGTTGAAAAGACGTTAATCCATATAGTTAAATAAGCAAACCCGAGCAGAGACAATGTTTCTGAGTGAACAAGTTAAAAGGAACGACACTTTTACTATTAGACGCCCTTCCCTCCTTAGTAAAATGAATTTTCACAATGCCTGGTTTATTTTCATTTCATTTCAATTTTGTTTCAATACAACGTTTAAAACAAATGGTGTTATTCCTATTGGCAACAGAAAGACGACCTGGTAGGTCATGTTTCCTCCACGTGAGATATGACTTCTTTTTTCTTCTTATTATGTATGTTTATGTTTTATAAACTATGTTATGTCATGAAATAAAGTATTCTGATTCTGATTCTGAATTGCTGCCGTCGCCAAGTATTTCAATGAAATTTCACTACAACAGTCATTGCGATGATAAACTAAGCTACATCATTTACTGTGTTCGTGTATGCTTAATACAACCAGGCTCCTATCTGCCCCCAATTAAATGGCAAATTAAAATTAATTTATATACTGATAACATAATAAGTGGTTTCGATTTCCTACCATACCCGGAATTGGCATAGTAGCTAAACTATCCAACTTAGAGATTTAGGGTATAACGGTGTGGTGTTTTGTGATTTCGAAAAGGTACATATATAAAAAGCGAATATACTTTTGTTATTGTGCGACGGCGTCACCCATTAACGGGTATTTGCCACAGTATATTCGCCCTGTATCTTTCAGAAATCACAAAACGCCACACTGTTATCCCCATGATAATTCTCTTCGAACTTAAAACGTTATTTCGACACACACATTCCTTGTAATTACCAACGAAATGTGCAGCCATAGAAAACACTAAGCCAATTCACGACATTTTGTTTTAAATTAAATGCGCTGGATAAAATATCAACATATCCTCGCATACATATGCACATAATCGACTTATAGTGTGAGATAGGTACACACTGTGATTGTTTGATTCCGAAGTAAGCAGATAATGGAGTCATAGCGGGCCACTGTAAAAAAAAACACATGTTAAAGAGTGCACACCTGGAAAATTGTGAGTTGGCTTATTTGTGTCATTGCCAGCACATAATCTGCTTAGAATCGGCCCATTATGAGTCGTTATGTGAACGGACTACACCTTGCGACCGTTTATTGATTATTAATCCCCCGCAAATCTTTGATGTTTCAGATGGCATATTGGTAGCAAGTGCTCTAGCGTATATGTTATATAGACAGCCTCTTGCCTGCAAATGTTCAATCAGAGAAAAAAATCACTCCCGAACCGGATTAGGTTTGCTGAAATGTTTCGTGAGTATTGCGTCTGCAGCACATATTTCCATTGCGCCATGAGACTGGGTGACTCATTCGGGCGCAGCAACACGCCTTTGCGTGTCTCAATCGTATTTTCTTTGTCTATCATCACCTCAATTTCCAACAGCGGCAGGCTTTTTTCGAGCAAATCATTCCGTTTCCGCGTGGCAGAAACCACCGATAACGTCACCAAATAATGGGATCACTAGATGAATTACGGGGTTCCAGGACAGAAATTACTGACAACGTCATGGAATAGCAGTACTTTATCTTGACCAATCTCGTCCCTGTCTGTTTGATTTCATTTGCGTTCATGGTCGCCCTCCTCTTCAAACGCGTGGGTTGTTGGAATATTCTTCTTCCATGCATGAGAAGTCATGTAAGAAATTCACATTTCTCAACTATTCTGCCCGCGACTTTGTGATACGGTCACTGGTTATGCCGTTCTTGTGGGGCTGGCATGGTTTGCATTAGTTCGGTTACGTTTTGATTTCGTTTTTTGTTTCGTTACGTTAGCAACCATATTAACCTGCAAGGTACCCAGGTTGGAGAAATTGTTTGTTCAACAAATCAAGGCGAGATTACATATACATTAGGTAATGGTTAGTTATGGAAGACTATTAGGGCCACTTCCTAATGGCGCTTCTGGCGTGCGCCGAAAGCGCCAGTCGACAAAATATCGGACATTAGTCGCGCGCCGAAAGCGACACAATGTGTGACATAATGTAGTATGTTTTCGCGCGCGCCGAAAGCGACATTTGGCGCACATTTTGACACTTTCGGCGCGCGACAAAATTAATGACGCATGTCTTGTCGCTTTCGGCGCGCGCCACTTTGCCAGAAGCGCCAGTATGAAGTGGCCCTATAATAATATTCCATATATTAAACAGCGGGTATACTCGCTTTTGTTGTGCTATCTCCTCGTGGAAGTGGAAATGAAGAGGAAACAAGAGTTGCGCATTAAATTTCCCTCCCCCCCAAAAGTGAATCTGTCAGACCAAGAATCACTAACAATTGACGAACTGATGAACCGTCATACATGTACATGTAACTCATAACTAGGGGCCATATCTCAGGTAAAATAAATCCGACAAACCTGTTTTTTAGCTCGATCAATATGTCGTTTTCGGAGATCCATATATCGAATATGAATGAAATCGGTTGATGATTGTTCATGTTATCGCGCTAACGGTAATAACATTGCTAAAATAAACTCAAACTGAGGACCGTAATATATCAGAAAAAAACCCGGTTTTCGAACTAGTTGTCGATTTGTCTGTAAGAGATCCATACACCATCTATGAATTAATTTAGTTTGACGTTTGTTCAAATTATCGCGCTAACAGACATAAATATTCATAAAGATCCTAAAATAGTCAAACTAAGGGCCGTAACTCAAGTATAAGCTATGCGAACTCCTTCGAGATATTGCCGTGACAGATCAATATGCCATATATGAATTAAATTCGTTTGACATTTGTTCAAGTTGTCGCACTAGCGGACATACCATTTCCTAATATTGCTAAACATAGACGAACTAAGTATATAACATATACTGTTGTGAACGACCCATATACCAAATATGAATGAAATTGGTTGACGTTTGTTCACGTTATCGTGTTAACGGACATAATATTGCTGTAAATGGAAACAGGTGACATATTCTGATTAGAAGTTTTGTGCGACCCCCCCCCCCCCCCCCAAGCATATGTACATGCAATTCTTGGCTTTTCTTAGAATAAAGACAGATAGTTATGGCGGAATGTAGAAAGTGCATTTATTACACGATCCTACCCTTATTCCATTCAATAAACCCGTTTTATAAATTGTGATATTAAACGTTCGTTTAATAACAGGAAATAGTGCCAGGTGACTTTTGACTTCCGGTTTGTCTCTGACATTCCATACGCTACATCTCAAAATACTATGGCTTCCAATATTTTTCCAACAAAATATCACGAATGAAGAGTTTGAAAAGTTATGTCATTAAATATACGCCATTAAATGCGCCAAAGAGTCTTTATTTATCTGGGACTATTTCTTTACGCGGCAAACAACGAATATTTACGTGAAATGTCATCACATGCCTTATAGAAGCCGATGTTAGTTTCGCGTCCCATTTGTTGATTTAGGTATGTTTTGTCGATGTTTTGGATCATTTAATAAATAGAATCTACAACTCGTCCCCATTTATAGCGGAAATTACAAAACTCGTCCAGTAAATTAGGTCTGGACCTCGCCAAAGACTCGGTCCAGACCTAATTTACTGGACTCGTTTTGTAAATTCCGCTATAAACTGGGGACGAGTTGTAGATCCTCTATATATACATGAGGAATATTTGTTATTATGCACATGCGTGAAATTTCTCCGGGGTATCAGTAGGGTATGCCGTGGATATTGTTCGTTAACCAAACAGTTTTGACTGACTTGTCTGGGGTTAGAAATGAGCACTAGCCACTGTGAGTTCAAGGTAATTCCGCGACCACATCGTACATATTATGGATGGATATTCGGGTGCATGAAACTGATAAGTTAGCCCTCAGCGCAATACCAACTGGGGGAATTTAGCATTCTACTAACATCGCCGAAAATCACAAAGAATCGACCGTACCACTCAATTTAAAACATGGTCTGAACTATGCTCAATTATAAATATTTACTTCTCGGTTCGAGTCGCCCCTATCGCCGATAAATGCATTTAATTAATATATAAGAATGACAATGTTTGTTATCAATTTGGATTAATATTCGTAAAAATATCTACTTTGGGCAAGATTATTATCCTATGCCATTCGATCACCTTACCGTAGTGTCTCACATCACTTTAAACTACGTTATCCATTCCGATGTCGCGTTCGGCATTACAAATAAACTACACCACGAACTATCTGGTGGTATGGTTTAAGAACTGTACGGTGGGTTGACGTAAAACCCCGAATTGTTCAATATCTCTGTATTACGTTATAGTTATGACGTACGGGTCGTGTAGTGCATTTAACTCTTGTGATATATGTAATGTATTCTGACTGACGCACGTCCTCAGGGATTATTTTCCTATTAACTGTCTATGGTGAACTGAACATCTATTATTGAGTGTCATACATTTATTAGAAAATTATGCGTAGGCAAAACGACAATGAATATAAATATCTGGGGACCGCTTTTAAATGGATGCCTTTCGTCATATATATACTTTCACACATATAGTGTTGACTCTTTTTTCATTTGTGTTGGCTCTGGAGGTTTGGTCGAGTTTGGATTCGACTGTAGCCTGATAATTTTAGCGATATTATTCATTGGAGTCAGGCGCTTACATATTTCGGTATGAATCCGATAAATCATCGGCTGATCTGGTATCAATATTCGTAGTACTGGAATCAGACATGAGAATTTTCCAGCGCAGAGCATTTACCCACACAATATGCCTTTCGTGTCATACCATTGAAACAACCCAAGTCTTCAAAAAGACATAGCGAATTTATTATATAGCATTGGTTATGTTCCGATGGTAAAACTAGCTGACAAATATAACAAACTAATAAATACACACTCTCAGAAAATATTCACTGAAATAATATAACTGATATCCTCAGGATAAAACGATTCCCATTTTGCTTCAGTATATATATAGAGAATATCCGCATAGTGTAGCTGAATAAAGAATATATTTTTGCTCGTATACGTGGGCATCTATTTGGCGAGCCTCTATGCGAGCCAAATAGATGCCCACACACGAGCAAAAATGAATGATCTATTCAGCTACACTATGCGGATGTTCTTTTCGACCACCGAACAAATTTAAATGTATTTTCGTCAAAAAACATCGCAAAATTCACAGGCTCCTTATATAGAGAAGCGATGACCTACTTAGCGGCTTTATCTGTATAGTAGAGACTAATTATGTATGAAACAGTAATGCATCGCGAAATAGTCCGCTTTACAATTTCTAAATTATGCCGGAAAATATTATAGTATGGTGTAATTTCTAATAAAATCTAAATGATTCGCGAACGTTCAAATCTAAAACTGAAGTGTACGAGTATAGCAGTCATGCGAATTTGGATGTTTGTGCTTGAAACTTATTAATGAATTGAAAGTCTGAACTTAACAGTAGCACTAGCACAAAAATCGGCAGTGCAAATGCACCAGCTCACGGAAGAATATCGTATACGTTTTAGTAACAAACTGCCAATTGCTTAATCAAATTATAGACTTCACCAACTGAACATTGAAAAAGTCTATCTGAGTGCATTTTGGGGCGCATCGTTTGATCTATTAAAAATGTGTCGCCACCGATTGCACGAAAATAAGTGGATGTTGACGTTTCTGAGGACACAGTCGCTAACAACGGAAACCAGCATGGTCCGTTCTAATGATGCTACATAACGTTGTTACGACCCAGTGACGTCTCTAACGACATGCTGGAGGTTAACTGATCCAAGTTCTTGTAACCTTTCTCCCAGTCATATTATTAAGTTTATCTGTTTAGCAGATGATGCTTTATCTGTCTAGTAGACGGATAGAGGCGTGGTTTATATGATGGGGTGTATATGTATAGTAGAGATGTGGTATAGGAGGTGGATAAGGAACGTTAAAGACCTCATGAGGTAGTTTAGTCCGGTGGGGAGGATAATAGCCTTTGTATGAGAGCAGAATACAACTGATACATTTCATTCAACACTTTCTTCACTAAATGGATTCTCCCATCCAGTTATAAAGGTATCCATTTTTGATTCATTCATTATAATGGATGTTTAGGTAATATAAACAGACGACATACTGGGTACAGCTACTAAAAGTGCTGCATGATTCATATTCATTGGTGAGAAATGTTCAGATAATATTAAGTCGTTTGTTGAATTTATTATCTGAATATTTCCTAAGATAACTACACGTCAATGAGAATTAGTATCGACAAGGGACAGTGTTGGCAAATAGCAGAGTTTTTCATAAACTTATTGTTCCGGAAATGAGGCTACACCATCAAAAGTTTCGATTCTTCGAAAAGCTGGAGCCCTTGTCTAGTGTAAGTATTGATATATTTTGCAGGAAAAGATAGCATTAAAGCAATTTTGGACACTTCTTTAAAACCACTTCTCGGTTTTGAAAAGAAAATCCATGTTCTCTACCAGGTTGGATATATTTGAGCTAATATGTTGGTCTTATCATCGTAACCTCTCCACTGCTGAATGACGTCACTACGTCGCGTGCTGGGCAGTTGACGTTATTGCCATTTTCCAGTGAAAAATATCACGAGAATATCCCGCAAACCATAAAACTGACTGACAGTTATTATTATTAACAACACCGGAACGTAATATACAGTTTCAAACATCGAGATACAATCCTTCCTATGCACTTACATCGAGATACAATCCTTCCTATGCACTTATTTCTGAGATATAAATTAGATAAAGGTTCCACGGCCAGTGCACATTCATTACGGACGTGCCTGTATAGCAACATTCGTTACAGTAACAAACAGAAAATTAACATAGTTCACTACTGTTTTATTTAAGACTAGCTGATATGCCCGACTTCGACCGGGCTATTTAGGGATTTCTTTGTGATCGCAGAATATGCAGCGTCTGGACGTCCAGAAACATGTCTGCATGAGCGTATATGAGCGAGGTCAAAGTCAGGTCAAGGACACGGCCGCACGTGAAATTGGACCCATCCCATATTGTTCCGAGATCAAAGTAGGCCTACATACAAAATTTGAGTCGGATCGGTCGAGCTCCAGAAACAGCCCTATATTAATATATGAGCGAGATCAAGGTCAATGTTAAGGACACGGTCGTACTTGAGATTGGACCAGCCCATATTGTTCCCGGGATCAAAGTAGGCCTACATACCAAATTCGAGTCGGATCGGTCGAGCAGTTTTCGAGTCTATAACACTAATACATACATACATGCATACATACATACACACACATATACAGACAGAAGTTCCGAAATATATAATAGACTACGATACACATGTACATATTATCATGAAACGTTAAAATGCATTCACTAAAACTCATTAGCTTGAACGAATTGTTCATACATCACTAGGAGGTGGTTTCAGTCCGATGTATTCTTCAATTGGGTTACTGTGAGCACAAGACGACTGAGATGTTGCCAGTACTTCACTGACATCGTCGTTTGTACCTTGAATAGGTTTATTTTCCTGAGATAATTCATGTTCTACAATGAAATATATACAGCCACGTATCCATATGCCGTGTTTTATATCCATTTCTCCTTCTCTTTCATAAAATGTACTAAATGCATTAAACTTTGTCATCTCATCGCCGATCCTTCTATCATATAGTCATAACTAGTACTGAATATCTTCTCTTTTTGTTCCTGTTTTGTTCTTTGTTTTTCCATTCTGGTTTTATCTGATTCATCCGTCTCATAATTACATGGTGGTTCTAACTTTCCTGATGTAATTGATTGCCTATATTTTGCTATCTTTTAAAGTTTTAGATTCTGTATGTGTTGCAATATATGGTTACATTACCGGAATATTTACTGTGTTAATCTGAGTATTTGTATAGACATACAAATTGACAACGACCTCTGATTATGTGACATGTGGAAATGAGGGTCAACCAGCCTTACATCGTTTTAATATTTAATTCATTGTCCCAAAATACGACATTTACAATCCATTGCAGAATGTGAACATTGACAGTTTGAACACTTTGTTGGTTTTATGAAATCAATATTAACGTGACCAGGAATAGAATGCGGTGCACACATATAGAGATTTATAATATTTCGTTACTTTTACAATTTTCCTGACCATGACCGTATCCCTGACATAAAAAACAGACATTGTAATGGATTTGGAACATATGTAGATCAATCTTTGTTCATATATCCAACAGTTAATGTCGGCGGATGTTCGCACTGATTGATGGTCAGAAGGTAACTATTAAGAGGCACATTTCCCATCAACTGTCTTAATCTACGCCAGTCCATATCTCCCTGCGTTACCAATTAAGCCAATATGTCCGATTACGAATAATCAGCTATAACACGGGTTCGCAACACAGCTTTGCTACTATTCGGTGTCTCATGAGGAGCAACCAACGCCGTTTTATGTATATATGTGTCAACTGAAGAAATCTTCAGTAATTGTCAGTGGTTGTAATGTCTTTGCACTTGCAATAAGGAGAATGTCATTTCTGGAACAGACCTGATTGGCTTGACAGATTCCAATTGTCCAGCAATACTCCGAAGCGTCCCACCAATGATAAATACAGAAGTTCGCTCAGTAATCTGTTCGAATCCAAATACCGAGAAAATACCTCTTAATACAATTAGTGAGGCATTATTACGTCCATGGCGTTTGTTGGATGAGTTTTCATATGAAAAGAAAATATTCAACAACTAGCCCATCAGCCATCATGGACTACCCTTCGAACATGGTAGTGCTAAAGACTTGCACATATCTGAAGTGGTGACCCGTGCGTGTAGCAGAATCTCGGTACTTACCTCCCTACAATGTTACTAGATTCAAACATTCAACAATCACCAAGATGAAATGTTAGGAACACCAGACGGCATAAATATACACGAATAAACAGAATACAAAACCATAAACAAACACGATACAATACGTGAAGAGATATAACACGTAGGACCGAAGTTGACGATCAGCTAAAACGAAACCGCAGGTCGATGCCTCGCGTGATACGGCTCCATAATACCACCAGGACTCCAACACCGCACACATCACGAGATGCACCCCACGACAAACAGTGTGTCACATTGGGGGATTCTTACCACTCAGTGGGACGGTTAGACCCACGTGTATTCAAACCCAGGCGTCCTGTTTTAGAGACAACCAGAAACACTCCCATGCATGCACTGCGAATTATTTATTACGTTCGGATCAGAGCTGTTCTATTGATGAATCTTGTATATTTTTCTCAAGCTGATTGGAGTTAAACAAATACATAAAGGTGTCGATATACGCGAATACAATGGTCGGTTTGCCGATGCTATGAGCAGAGAGGAAGTAGGAAAAGCGGTATATCAGTAACAGAACCCTGATAGTTCAGCAAGCCGGCGGACGGTAATTATGATCTGCTTCAGGGACGGTCCCGAGTGACATTGCGGAAAACTCATCTCGATATAACGCGATTGTCTATCGTTAACGGGATATGAATCGAATCGGGCAATCATTCGAAATGCATCGAATAACGACGTGCGTGCGGAGTTAGGTATATATCCAATATACACTGATGTGCTTGGTATAATGGCGTCGTATGTCGAAGAACAGCGAGTATATGGTCGGTCTACAAGTCCATTTTTAGTCACCTAAGGTCTCACGAAGCAAATTTAAACTCGCTATGTCTTTCATAGAAGCATTGAGATACGAAACTGCACATACAGGAAGACGCATACTTATAACATATCGCCTTTTAAACATGACTACAATAGAACACATTACATTATTCACACTAACACATTAGATGATAGAACCGCGTTCGTCCGTTTTTCGATTGGTAACCCCCCACCGCTCATATGAAAATGTAGACAGACAAACTCCACTCTAGATGTAGAGAAACATGTGTGTTTTGTACAAGTTGCTCTATAGATGACGAAAGTAACTTTCTGATGGAAAGACGGCACGCTTGTTCAGGCCTTAGAAATGATTAATATCGATGATAGTTCTGTTCTGTACACCACAATTTTAATCCACTTTGCCAACTGGAGAAATTCAAAGTCATTATGACCAACGGTTGTCCTGAAATGTGTGCAGGTGTATGTAACCTGGTCCGGTTATTTTGCAATCTGATTATCACATTAGCACTTGGCTTACGGTCTTGGCTAAGCGGTACCATGGCCTTCGGTAGGTATCAGGCCAATAATGCGATATTGTTATTTACAGTCTTAAGACTCTTAACACAACTGTAAGCAATTAAATAACCATTCTGCCAGGTATAAATTGCCATTTCTTTTTGTGTTATAATTTTAACGCAATAGCTAACATTTCGCCATTTTTGTTATTGAATGTTTATTCACTATGCTGATCAATTATATTCTAGTCTATTCTATTCTGTGTAAATAACATAAAATTATGCGTGTGTATAACATAATCACACTGAATTGATTCCATTGAGATACACGGCTCGGCGGGAAGTGGCAGGAAATGTCAGTCGCGCCTCGAGCATCAATAGCAGATAACCTTCTTAAAACACACGCAACATTGATGAACAATCAGACGTTGCGTTCCCATACGCCGAATACACGCGATGTGTTATGGAGCATGAATAATCCCTAATGGGGTTATTCAAATGTTTGAGTCTGTATGAGCGAACCCAAGCTATTGGACAGTTATTTGCAAAATAAAATGGAAACCCGTTCCTTTCAAAAAGTGTATTGCTTCAGTCAGTGCTAGGTAACCACAAATCGTGTCACAACGCAACCTAAGCCAATTAGAGTAGAGTCGCGATGGCGACGGGGCGACGGCATACTATCTGGAGCTCAACGATTCCACGCATTATTGTTCGTAGTTGATTTTAGATATGGTTCGTTCCGGGGCATAAATGATGCAGTCGTTGACATATTTGGATGACATTCGGTGAGAAAATATCCTCATTGAGTTGCCAAACGATGGTATAAATTTTGTTCGAATAAAACGAGTAGTTTATATAACCTCACAATACACATACCACTTTTTCTTGGCAAAAATCACCAACGAACCACACCAAAAATCACATACGAGCCACATCAAAAATCACCAACGAACAATATTGCGTGGAATCGTTGAGCCCCAGTGATACTGAGGGGAACACAACATAGGACGGTAATACGAAGAATATCTCAGACTCTCGAAGGCGTTGTTCACTCAAATTGTGTGGAAGTCGTAATTCAATCATTTATCCTTGGGTGAAATAATGAGACCTATTTTGCAGAGATGGTGTCTTTGTTTCCACCAAAGGTTGTCAGTAGGTGTTTTACTGTTTACATGTATATGACAAATTTCTCGCCCAGCGCCAATCTTGGTGTCAGCAGGTGCAGCCCTTTCTCCCGAGAATCAGCACCTCATCGGCTTATAATATACAGTTGTCGCACGCGATTGAGTGAGACACGGGGATTTGTCGCCCTCTCGAGACCTGGAATGTTACGCGAGGGCCGCCAGGCCCGATGTTGACATTCCAGGTCGAGAGCGGCGACAAATCCCTGTGTCTCACGAAAGCAATGGTGACAACTGTTTTGTTATCTGACAAAGAAGTACACACGAACCTTCTTAAAGGCATGACAAAGTACGCGCGTATATATTCATTAATCCAGCTAGAGTTAATTTTTTATGTTGGAATCCTCGCTTTTTAGAAAGTCAAACGTTCACATTTTGGATCAATTGACACACCCATCATTTGCAGAGCTATTGTCCGGTTAGTTTGCTGGTCGCATGGTGAAAATCGGTTCACGGAAGGAGGAGTAAAGCAATTTCGAACTAGAGTAGCCATTCGGCGAAATGTTCGGTGTCGTTTTAAATGAGCGTAAAGACGCAGTTATAGGCGTGTTAATTTCGAGAACGCTAAAATGTGAAACTTACACGTTGTAGTGGTGCCAAAATAAATTGACAACTGTTATATACTGTTACGCAACATAAGGGTATTCCTGTGAAGTCGGAGGAATGTATAACCGAAGAAAATTGTCGATTGATAAATAGTAAAGAGCGGCTATTTGATATTTAGAGCTTAGTACAGAAACGTATTTGTGACGTATGTACACGGTGTGTGCAATTGTCTACAGTACATACCAAGTGCTTAATAAGGTTTATCTATTTGTTCCACAGTATTAATTATTGATATGAAAAGGTCCCTTTAGGAACATTACACCTTATAACGGATTTATGTCCGTGATAACACTATTTATACATAGCGTGCTTTAATTGAAAATTAAAGACAACAATTATACAAATTAGCAAACACCACAGGTCGCGGTTGTTACGAGACGGTTGGGTTTATAAAATGCGTGTTTTCGCAAATTGCTAGAGAGCTCTGATGAAGATAAAAATAGGTTTTGTTTTGTTTTATGTTCATATACTCGGCGTAGAATCGCCTCATTTTAAGTCCACAACGAACTGAAAATGAGAGTGTTTTAGTGTCAGTATCGACTCATAGTAAGTCCACTATCAAAGTTTTCCACGTGAAGAAAATAATCCAATATAACCTATGTGACGATTATGAGCCTATTGTGAACCGAGGATATGTTGGCAAGTTGGTACTATTTTGAAGACAATAGCCCGGGCGATAGTTAGCTTCGTTCAACAATTCTCGCCTCGCACCAATCCTGTCGTGAACCGGCATGTAATAGCACGGGCGATAGTTCGCCTGCCTGGCAGTGGTCAAAACTACTCTCTGACACGTGGTCGCACTGCATCCAATCAAAATACCGAATGCCATATGTGAACTTATGTTTATAATAAAACACCCTGTAAGTTGTGTTAAAGGCCATTCGTTTACATCAACGTTTGACAAATCTAAGCCAGAGACGGAAATTCTTCTAAATGGATAATCAGTCATCTTGTTAAGATGTAATGAATATATATATATCGTTGCCTAAAATAATTGTACTTGCCTGCTGTGCGTATAGCCGTGTTCCATTGACAATTGCGACAATTGCGATAACGAGTATGTGTGCATCGGATTTCATAATATGACACGTGGGTTTAAATGAGGTTTACACTTCATATGACGAATCAGACCACGCATGTGTAAGAATAATAGATTTCCTCCGTGTGACCTTAAAAAACTGCATCATGAAACCTTATGCTTGTGTATACTTTCCGCCGTGTTGCAAGAATTTAGCACAACCAGACCGACTTCAGTGTCAACATACTTGTATTCTTTGTGATTTCGCGATAGCGCGCGCTTCGCGTTTACAAATAAAGGCTGCTTTCGCACGACTGGAGCTATCGTATAAGATTTTTAAACACACAGGAAACCTGATCCAGTATCTAAAGGGAACACCTGGTAGAGTATTGTGAACACATTCTGCAAGAACCTTGCGTTTCGAATTACTAATTGTTCAGGTGCAAGTGCTTACCGTGAATTCCTCACCATATCGATGCATTACTAACATTCACAGTAATTGACTTCAGTTCATGTGTCCCTTCATGTTCATAGCTGTTGATATTATTTTGGATTCGGAGACCATACATTTACTAATGATGGAACAGAGTCCGTGGAATCGTCGTTCTGTTAATTGGTGCGAACAGACCACTCAATGTATAGTAGGTTATATTACAGTGACATTGAGTCTCATCAAGAAACAATGAACCGAAACGGCATTTGAATATAATGAGGACAAGACACCAGCAAGCCTGGGCGTACGTGTGATACATGTCGTGCTATTGCTCAAACGAGTCGTTTTAATTGGAAGGGTTTGAATACTTACACTGTAAAATGTCACCGTCGTTTTCACGGTATTATACCATCAATTAGTTACAGCATGCTACCGTTATCACAATTTACTACGGTATAATAAATAATTGTGATAACGGTCACGGGAAATTAGTAGAAAATTGAAATAGAAACTAATATGTGCGTTTGTTGACTTCAAGAAAGCCTTTGATACCGTGTGGAGACAGGGGCTCTGGTCCAAAATTGTAAAAAGTGGAATCAATGGTAAATTGTTTAGGGTCATCGTCAACATGTATAACCATGTGAAATCATGTGTCCGTGTAAATGGCGAGCTATCAGCTTATTTTCCATGTTATGCGGGGGTTCGCCAAGGTGAGAACTTATCCCCACTGTTGTTTCCTTGTATTTGAATGATTTGGAAGAATTTGTCCTTAAAAACTGCACAGTGGGACTGAAAACTGTAGACGCGGAGATAGGTGACAAATTGAACTACCATTTGAAGATATTCATGATTCTTTACGCCGACGATACAGTTATTATGGCGGAAACACCTAAAGGGTTACAGCAACAACTCGATATTTTTGAAAAATATTGTAGTCAATGGAAATTAACAGTCAATGTGGATAAAACAAAAATATTAAATTTATCTAAAGCGAGTCTATCCAAGAAAGTCTCGTTTCTGTTTAAAGGGAAGAAAATTGATACCGTTAACAACTTTAACTACCTTGGCATAATATTTTGTAAATCGGGCTCCTTTACGATGGCGAAAAAATCATTGGTAGAAAAAGCCACTCGTGCCATGTACTCCATAATCGGGAAATCACGCAAACACTGCCTTTCTGTTAAAAATCAACTGGACTGTTCGATTTGCATGTTACCCCGATATTGCTATATGGTTGTGAAGTATGGGGGTTTGGCAACAATGATGTTCTGGAAAAAGTTCACCGTACATTTCTTAAACACGTCCTTAAACTTAGGCCATCAACCCCAAATTATATGTTGTACGGGGAATGTGGAAGACTACCATTGCAGATACAGATATATACAAGAATGATGAAGTTCTGGAGTAAGATCATGAACACTAACGGCGGTAGATATAAAAAGCTAATTTTCAAACTAGCACATTCGATGTTCGATATAAACGATGACAGATTCCCCTGGTTACATAAAGTTTATAATATATTAGAAGACAACGGACAAATACTCTATTGTCACATGGAACAGATACCGGATAGCAACCAACTTATCTCATACATGAAATGTAGTTTAATATCCCAGTTTAGAAAATCATGGGAAACGGACTTAAACAACTCGAGCCGTGGCCGCATATATATAATTTTCAAGCACGATTTGTCATTCGAAAATTATCGTGTAACACTCAACACAGCAAATCGTTTCATCTTGTGTAAATTTAGAACAAGCAATCATCGACTCCCGATTGAAATAGGCCGTTGGAGAAACTCCGAACAATCCGATCGTGTATGCCAACTCTGCAAATCCGGTAAAATTGGAGACGAGTTCCACTACCTTCTCGAGTGCGAAAGCTTATCTAATGGGGTGTTTATACATTACCCGGCGAAGATCGTATTCGCTTTAGCCGGTAGCGATAACAATAGAGTGTTTATACTTCGCGGATAAAAATTACGGCTATCCGGATACTCAGCTATACGGTTTTCAACTTTTGGATAAAATGATTTAGTACAAGCACCTGATTGTCGTATGGATTCTAATTCGCTCTGCGGTTAAGTTAGATGTTTATCTGGGGTCATGCCGTCATGGGTGATTTCCTTTCAACAATTAACTCGAACAATATTATTGTGCAATCGCTGATAGACCAGCCCGCTTTTCACCTGTGTATATATGGGTTAGTGTGCCAGTTTGATTGTCTCTAATCAGCTGTCCATCGGTAATTTCCTTTAGATCTGAACCTGTGTCTAAACCTGGAAATTGCCCAATCCTAACATGTTTAGTGGTCTGACGTAAAGCAACTTGAACCCCGATTTGATTCAGTTAAAGTAGATAGCTGTTTAACTGACAACGGGGCGGGAACAAGACATAGTATTATCGACCGACCATGGTTATGGCCAGGTGTGTGAACATTTTTTAATCTGAACTCTGAAAATTGCAAAATCCTAGCAATCAGACTTGCCTTAAGATTTCCAATTGTTGGACATTTTCCAAACTTGACACACCTCTATGGTTGGATTATTTCCAACTGATTGCCATTTCAGTCCAATAATTTGGCAAAATAATAAGCAATTGTTGGTCTAAAAAAATCACCACTAATAAATTGTTGGAAAATCAAACTACGAGAACAATTTCAACATATTGTTGATGTCAAATTTCCAACTAATGTCGTGTCAGGTATGAACTTTCCAGCTTTTGAATATTTTTATTAAAGTTGGGATGAAACACCCCCATCGCCACGGCCCTGTATACATGTACATGGTGAACGCCCAAGTAAAATGAAAAACATATTTTATTGTATAATGTGCAAACGGAAAATGTGTCACAATTGATTCGCGATGTTGAAACTTATATATATATATAATATATAATATAAAATCCAATCCGAATGATTAGACACCAATTTGTAGATGTATGCGACGAAAAGGTCTCAAAACTGACAATGATCATGCTTTTGGTTCGACACTCACTTCACAGCTTGTCTATGAACTCAAACAAACCTTTAACAATGTTGTTTACATATCTTTAAAATTACCAATAGCAATACCTGAAAGTTTGAGTTGGATATTAATAATTTCGACATTTCCATTTCTAAAATTGTTCACTTCACTATACTGCCCAACCATACCTCAAACAGGAAGCGGCTAGATATTTACAGGTGTACAGCAATATTATACTGCAGTTCAGAACTAAAAGAAAAACTATTAACAAGTAAAAGAGACACATGGATATATGCGTATCCTCGCCGGCGATGTATAAACACTATGCAGTAACCTTCGCCGGTTAAGATCGATAGCCGGATATGTGTAAACATCACCTAAAGCCAGGCGTCGTTTATTAACAACGCTATCGGACAAACGCCCCAATACAATCACTATGAGCGAACTACTTAATCAGAAAAATCCAACAAGACTACGACGACTATGTGATTTTATTAAAATTGTTAACCGCGAACTATCGAATATTGAATGATTATAATATATAATATTGAAGCGATTGTAATACTCCATATGGTATTATAAAGATAACTTGAATATGTAGTATTGATACACTGATAACTAACTCTGTGTGTGTATGTGTGCACAAAATGTATATGTTCACTTCTAGATATATTATTACTATTAATGAATAATGTTATATATATAGCAATGACAGTGCTATTATATTTATTTATAATGTGTTTATTGGTATTTATTTATAATGTGTTTATTTATATTTATTTATAATAATGTGTATAATATGCTTATATATGTACCATGATATATGTAAATAGTGTACAAATGTTATCTCGATACCTATCTATTATAGGTCATGAGCATAAAGAATTGAATTGAATTGGAGCATACTGTAACTAATTAACGCTATCACACCCTGAGCCAACATAAACATTTTGCGGTATTATTCTGTTCTGTTGCCACGTTCATACATGTATATTCACGACATACCAATGCATCTTAATTTTTTAGGAGATTCTGTAGTCACTTATGAATTATAATTTGACACGGTTTGTGGACTGACATATATATGTGCATGTATCAGGAGAGCTACTGAAAGACAAATCATAATGACATCGAACCAAAGATTTGCGCTTAATTTAATTCACGTTAACTTTAGCGGATTCAACAACTACTATATTTGTATGTACTGGACTCCACTTTCCTCTTGAAATTCAAGACGGATTCTGATGTTCTTGTGAACAGAGTGAATATGCGGGTGTTATTTGCACTATTTGCGTTCGTGACAGAAAAGTGCATTGCTTGATTTCAATAGCAATACAATTGTTGTTCTAACAACATGTAAGTCTTTAAAAGTTCCATGCTCCAAGATGTATAATAAGGTCATGTTACATGGCATATTCATAAACCATCGAAATATAGGAAACAAATGTCCATTAATAACGTGTGTATATTGTAATTACTGGTTAAATGATTTCCCACTGTTATACAAACATCATCAATGTATCGTTTTTTTTTCAACAGTTTTTTCAACGGTATCTTACCGGAAACTAATTTATCGGTATGCTACCGTTGGCTTGCCGTAACACCAGTACTGTGGCCGGTACGATACCGTTAATAAAACCTTATACCATTGATAAAACGGTATCGATGTATCTATATGGTATAACGTGTTATGAACGGTATCCTGTCGGCAACTTAGTTGATGGTATGCTATACCGTTGGTTATCCGTTATTACCATTTACAGTGTATTTTCCATAATTGTTTTGAGATGACTGGACTGACTCCCATGCACTGTGTAAATCCCTCGGTAGTCATTTTGCGATTTTATCTTTTACCAGGGTTGTTGATCCAAAGTGAGACATGTGAGGGGAACATGTGGTGTCTGCTTAATCAATATATCTTTTAAAACATAACAATACCATTGTATATACCTTTGTGCATATACTTAAGAGTCGTGGGAAAGTACATTGGAGTCCCTGCATGACATCGCGGCTCTGCCATCCTGCCTGATATTTTTCATTATACTGCATGTTAATCTGAAACCTCTGCGTAGGTGTGCACATACGTCTACAAATACCGTCGGTCCGTCCACCAATAGGCAGAACGGATGAATGCACCGTTCAGATAGCCATGTTGCTGTGAATATCTTTCCATATGTTAATGTTTAATGTTAATGTTTTACTGGAGAAAGCATTTTAATTGCATATATACAGATCATTACAGGAGTGGGTATACAATCTTCTTGCGCCGAATTTGCGTACCAGAATGCGTTCTTTAATGTGTTAATGGTTCGCCGTGTCTATAAAATTGGTTTAGCAGTAATAGCCCAACATATAGTCCGATTCTTGACGAACAAAACAGACAAGGCTCACTCAAATCCCCAAATTATGTGTACGCGACGCGTAAATCGATACGAGGTACATAAATCTCAAACCATATATTATACAGGCGCGGAAGATTTCCAAACAAATTTGTCGCTGACTCAATATAGCGCTGGAAATTCGTTTTTTGCTTATATTTTTCGATAAATTTCAGATCGTTTCTTTTGTGTTGGTTAAAATTTGCAAATCATCGGTCGCGTAAAAACAAAATGCACGCGTATAGACCATGGAAGAAATTCTACAGCTGTCTTCGCTCCGAAACGTCTATGTTACTACATAATTTTGACGATTAAAACAAAGAGAAGTTTTTCAGTTATGTCATCTTAAGTTATCGCAATAAACCGTTTACTCAATTTACTTAACAACAATTATCTCCAAAGAAACAGACATCAACAGCGCGAATGCATTTATGTCTGATCACGCATATGTATTACATTGTCACGCAATATTTGCAAGTAATGCACTGATGATGAATATATCATTTAGCTTAACATTGGGGTTCTTTCACTGGATATTCAGATTTAGTTTCGTGGACTGAGATTTTCCCAAGTTACTTGAGATGTCCTACGCCCCAACCCTTGCGGAAACTCTGACATATTTTCCGTCACTTCCAAGATTGATGAGCGTCTCCATCAGTATACAAGAAAGGGGAACATATCCATGAGAAACTTATATTAATGCTAGGAGTAGACGGCCGGATGTTACCCCGCGCGGCCGTATATGTCGACCAGCAGTAGATCAATAAATTACATGTCATCAATATTTATTCTGGCAACGACCGTCGAGATCGAATTCCATCAATTCAAAACCTGGGAACTTTTTGATGTTCTGGTGTTTAAAGTGAGTGATCAAATATAGACATGGAGAATCACAGTATTCAGAGTAGTTATTTTCACAAATACGATATCCAAATTGACAACACACCCCGTAATTCTTATATTTAGTTAAAATTAGTAACTCTCGATGGCGAAATAATTTTCGTTAGTTTATCGCCGATAGTTGCGTCCAGAATCGAGAAGTAAATATTTACATTTGAGCATAGTTCAGAAGACGTTTTTTTATGGAGTGGCACGGCCGATTTGCTTGATATTTTCTGCGATGTTAGTAGAATGTTACGTTCCTCCAGTTGGCATAGCGCCTGCATACTTACATAAATTTCACGCACCCAAAACAAGTCCATAATATGTCATTGCACCCACAAACCGTATGGTGACATGTCATTCCACCCACAAACCATATGGTGACATAAATGTCGTTCCACCCACAAAATGTATGGTGCATAAATGTCTTTAATTCCTGTTCCTCAATAATGTATTTAGCAGTAGGTAAAGTCACCACCACGAATTATCTTATTTATGCCGATTTTTGTGATCTGGTGTCATGATAAACATGATCTGATTAACCGAGGAAAATGTTGTGATTGTTAGTAACGCTAAAAATATATATAGCGGGTGCCTAGGTTACTTGTTCACTGTTATAAAGTTCCCCGTCAGAACATCAAAATCGTCAGAGCCCGTTGCTAATGTGATTGTCATTCTGTAGGGGCGGTGGTGCTGGAACATTCTTCGGATGGCGCGCATTTTGCATTGAGTATCTAATTACGATTTTGAACTTCAATACGATCCATTGATTTCCATTGTGCCAAATGCGTGTTTAATATGAATCGTACGTGACACGCAGTGAGCAAGCACACACGCTGTGCCTCGAATTTGCCATTTTATCGGCAACATAACGCTAAGAATAATTTATGTAACATCTTGCAGTGGCCTCGGCGGAGACGACATGACTTGTTATAGATTGTGCAATCTTATCTGGATTCTGGCCCGCAATGCCAAAATACGTAAATAACAATACGAATCGTGCCATGACGTCTTCGCTTGTTTTCATTAAGCTAACCAACGAAATTAGGTTAATGAAACTAATATGCCTATAAATAGCATTGGAATTTTTCGGAAGTTGTGAAGCATCCAATTTTATTTCCATCTCGTTTGTCCATTGCCGATTCCGCACGTTAGAAAACTCATCACAGCTGCTGACCGGAAGTCACTGACAATTTCTGCAAAATCCATACCCGCGATCTTTGAAAAATCACCAATGGATAATATGAAACAAGTATATGACGTCATGTCATTCACCAGCGCGCCTAATGTATAAACAACCGTGCGCCTGTGATTGCTATTAACACGATCGCCGTTGCAGTCTTCATGCATGTGATCTGCCCCTAAAACTAGTCATTCAACACAAGCTTATTTTAAGGTGGCACAGAGTTGTTTCATAACACAACATACCATCAAAATACCGGAAAAAACGGGAAGGCTGATCGAGTTTGTATCCGGATTTCAGAGTTAATGTTCCTACTTGGAATAAAACTCGTAACACTAACACGCAATTGTTTTTTAAGGAGATGTCTTTCTCTCGAATGTCTGTTGTATATCCTTTGTGGGAATCGCGCTGACGGTTATGTCTAGTCAACGTGTCATTGGATTGGTCTTTTCCGTTGTTTAGCGTCCCATTTATAATCCGACAACTCTTCTCTGTGTTGTGTTTACTTAAGTGACGCAGAGATGTCTGTTTTCACTCAGTTTTTGTCCAATCTGGAATGAAGTAGTTATTTTCGGCTATCAATGATGATATCGCCCGTCCACATATCGGCCCAGCGTGCATTCCAAAAATAATTGTCCACTAAATTAATATCTACTGTATATATGTAGGCCTACATGATATATGTTATGGTTATGTATTCTTATGCGAGTTCAGTACGTCGGTGTCGGGTCGCAAAGAGACTGAATGGAAATCGTAAACTTATTGGATGTGCTTTGACATTATAGTGCCGTCGGTAAAGTTGGTATTTTGTTGGATAATTTCGACGATTCTAATCTCCAGATATACAGACACGAGATACAAATGAGATCACATTGGTACTGCTATATATGTTTAACCGTTTCTTTGCTAAATACTCATTGACGAATAGTTTCATCGGGTAATTTTTAGGTAATAAGTTCAAATGGAGCGGTGTTTTATCTTATTATCTGAACATTTCCCACCGATGAATATGAATCTGTCTGTTAGCTTATTATCTTTTTATCTCCATGTCATCTGCTTATATTTCAAGAACATCCATCCAAACGAGTAATGTTTCATGCTCTTGTATAACTGATTGGGATAATCCATTTAGTAAATAAATGATTAATCCACACGGTGGGCCATGACAACTGCTTTTCATTGAATGTTCTGGTACCTGCTTACTGAACATGTAGAACAATTTCCATCATGTATAGCCAGAGGTTGTTAACGTATAGTGAAAATTCGTTATGTATATTTCAGTAGACATCTGATAATAATTACAAATTATCTTTTCAGGATGTCCACCAAACGCTGTCACGCTGCTCACAACCACGTCTGTGTAAACAGAGAATAAGAGTAGAGTAGAAGATCACCAATAATGCAGATTTTAATAATGGTTAGTAGACAAGATTGCATGTATATCTAGATCTACACAGAAATGATGATGACACAGCACTGATGGCGATCACGATTTTGATATTGATTATGAAGTTGTTGACGAGGCTGGTGATGATGGCGAGGCTGATGATGCTGCTGATGATGACGATAATGATGATGAGGATGATGATGATGACGAGGATGATGATGGTAATGACGATGATGGTGATGATGACGATGGTGATGATGATCATGATTGGTTTGGATTTTTTGAGTTTATCGTTGTTTCCGTCGTTAGGTCACTCCACGGCGTTATGAGGTTTACGCGTGTATGTAATGTCGTATGATAATGGTTAATTTAACCCAACATCATGCTACAAAATTTTATATTCTTAGTAATGGTCATATGACTGACTATTTTGTTTTGTTTCCGTACATGGGTTGAACAATGTAATAATCTCTCACCCCTATTATTTTGTATCTATCGGAATGACATCGAAGCCTGTTGTGCTACAGACGGACTGATTTATCTTAACGATCATAAATTTGGCGAACTAGAGATATATCTGAAATTATGGTGCATCTTGTATGCGGATGACACCGTTTTGTTCGCGGATAATCCACATGATATGCAACGCTTCCTCGACGCGTTCTCAGACTACTCTGAGTCATTGGAGCTCAAGGTTAACAACCAAACGACGAAGATAATGATTTTCAGTAACTAACAAAAAACTGAGTCCTCCTCCAACACTATCTAATGATAAACTGGAACTAGTTGAGCGCTTCCTCATTTTGGTCATTGAATTTCTCTATAATGGCCGTTTCGTCAACCAATCAAGTCGATCAAAATGACCAAGCATATGTACGGACTTCTGTCCAAGGTGAGAAATCTACAAATTCCTGTAGATTTGGCACTATAACTCTTTGACTACCTTATGCAACCTATTTTATTTGATAGGTGCAGATATGGGGTTTTGAAAATACCCGTGCCATTGAGGCCGTTAAGTTAACATACTGGTGAAATGGGAAGATGCCCCTTGCGTATTTAAATTGAGAAGAGAATAATCGCATACTGGAGTCGTTTATTGAAGAAAGCGACCAGCCTGTCATATACTCTTTACAAGTTAATATTGGCTGTTAGAGGTGGAGGCAAAAATATTCTATATACAATCTCATGACTGTCCGCGTACATGTAGATTGCGAATATAGTTGGGGAACACAGTCACCAATTACAAATGGCATGGTTCAGAGTATACATGGTAAACTACTGAACCAATTCTTATGTAAATGGAATAACGACATATCGCAATCCTCACGTCGACTGTTCTATCATAGTGTTGAAGTAATCCCTTAATCTCTTAATCGTTATTATACTGAACTTCCCTTCAATGTTATTATTCCGCTACAGCGAACTCATACAGTAATGCCCTAAATAATCGACTCCTTAACCACAGCATAATTATGGGTAGTTGTTCAGGATTACTGACAGCTTTCCGATGAATGGCAACAATCCATATTTCCGACTAAATCCTGAAAAATTACCCATAATTCTGCTGTGGTTAAGGAGTCGATTATTTTAGGGCATTACTGTACCTTCAATCACAGGTTGGGAGTGGAAACCATGCAATGGTAGATATCTAAAACAAATCGAAAAGAAGTCGCTATATAGATAGCGCATGTAAATTATGTGATGACACCATGTCGTCGCCTGAGAACCACAATGTGCTAACCACCACTTTTCAAAAAATAAGATATTGGTATCGTTGGAATCGGGAGAGCGAGGGCGCAGTTTTATCATGACCCCCACCTATATCAAACGAGTTATAGCCCAATTAAGTAACAAGAAAACCATAGTCAGAAATGGTAACGCCACCAACATCATATTATTAGCCATAAATATAAATTATAATATAATTATAATATAATAATGATACATCATTAAAATTAGCGCCATGCAGAGCGATCTAACTCCTGTGCTTAATGATAAATCTCTACGAGCCAATGAACGTGAGTTTTGACGTCACGTGACCGTTTTCTGACAAAGTTTGTATGGTTTGGAAAACACGATAACACTTAAGAGGAAAGACAACTACTTAATTGCACTTAGATGCGAGTATATATAATAGTGTATGCGCTAAATAATCCCCATTTGTTTGTTAAATAACAATGCGTGGAATTATAGGTCGTGAGTCTTGTTCGGGATGTTATAATACAATGTTATATCTACAGATAAGATATGGGATAAATTGAAATAATCGGGAAAACTGAAACAAAAATAGCTAAATGGTTAGAATAGTGTTCTATCTCTACTCTCCACTGTCCCATGCAAATACACATTCTTGTGATTTTTGCTCGATGTTTTGTGTATTCTATGTCGTTTAGTCATAATGTAAACCCAAACAAATATATATAAACCTTACATGCGCGCATGCAACTTAGATCTAGATAAATTTTTTTGAATTGATCAAAGACTTCAATCGCCATTTTCTCAGAAACAGAAAAATGGAGTTGGTACATTGTGATTATCGAATGGCGATGTGCGCAGAATTTCATTTTTTAATGGTATTTCCAGAATTAAGTTAGCTTAGAGGTAAATACTTCGACCAAACACAATTGATAAATACGTCTAGACTCTAGGGACACTTTCTATACCTTATTAGACCCTGGCGACATGACACAGCTCCGCGAACTGTCAATTATTATAAAAACGTGATTGAATGAAATCCGATGACGATTTATATAAAAGAAAACTGTTGGGATATTTGGCAAACTCAACGCTGAAACATCACATAATCTGCAATAAAATGGACTTCCGTGTCTGAGAACCGGCTAGAGCTGTTTACTGCATTGTTTACCAAATCGATTGTTTCCATTCAACAGTATGTTACTGGATTGACGTTGAGTTACGCCACAGCGGTCCCGTATATTGTATCGAAACAGTGCTGAGAATGATTTTCAATTGTCCCGGTAATGCGATAAAAGTTCATTAAACCTATCATACCCCACGTCAACCATTTTATAACATGAACACACCCAATAGATTATATGTTTTACATTCGTGTACTGGCAACTCTGAATTGCGATGGCTAGAGAAAAATGTGATTCATAACCCATGGTCAGCCGTAATGCTGCCGTATATAATCAATTCAATTCAATTTATTAAATACTATCATCGTATGGCAATACATTATTGAGAAGAAAGGTGTCAGAATTCAGTGCAATTCACAATGATATGTATGCATATATTGGTATATTTAATAGGCTCACCATGGTGATGAATGAAGTGTTCGTTGAGAACGTCCGCGATATCATTCTTTCTAGTCTGCAGTTCTATTCAACTGGCGATAGTTTGACGACAGCAGCGTCAACAGAGTGGTAGCCATCAAGGCAAATACAAGCGTTAACTCACACTTGATGCGGATATCCTGTTTAATTCCTCCCTGTATCTAATGCCAGTAGATAACACAATATGTGAGACAGGCGGATCCGCACGAAATTATCGTCTGTCGTCTCACAGATGCAAAGCGATTGTGATATCTTAATTAAAACTGTCACCACGATGCTCGTGGGTAGGATTCGTCAATTTTAAGCCCGATTGAATGAAACCGCCGATTAACAACCGAAACCGCATTTAGACAGGTCTGAGTGACGACATCTTCGTCCAACCAGACCTGGTTTATTGGTTTAGGAGTATAGTGTCCCTATGCCATCGAGCTAAGCAAACGTACCCGCCGTTCTATCGACGGTGAAATATAAAGAGCAAAAATGATAACGAACATATTATGATCGATGAGCCCTCATGCCTGTAAATTGTTTCCGGCGGTCCCAACAAAAACAAGTTTAGTTATGTCGGAGCCGCCTGACTTGAGCAGACCATTCCATTCAAAGGGCATACCTGCAAATACTGTAGAGTGGGAGGACGTATACATCTATCGCGCGAGAGCCGTTTTTGAGTTTGTCTTACCACAATTGATATCAGTTATATAGGCGACAAAATGCGTGAACGAGCCACGCAACGTTACTTGAGAATATGCTTAGAACCATTATGTGAGTCATTGAGTAATTTAAGTGCATGTTCTCCACTCACTGAATAGACTTGTCAATCAACTAGTCATCGCACGTTAGACCATTAAAGTAGGTTTAACCCTTTACCCAACAAAACGGCCAAAAACGCGCAAATAAAGCTTCAACAGCCTAAAATATCTTCGGTCTGTCTCAATAACACCATAAAATTTGGATATCATTGGAACCGGTTCATTGACCACATTGTGATGGTTACAGTTATGCCCTCTGCCAATGCATTCTCTTATATATGCGAGTCGACCATAGGTCGCCTCGCATATAACACTTTTTACCATTTTTTCTTACATTCTTAAACAATTTTATAATTTTCTTACATTTTTTAACAATTTTTATAATATTTTTTTACATTCTTTGACAATTTTATCATTTTTAATATGTGTTAAGCCAATGCATTCTCTTATATATACGAGGCGACCTATGGTCGACTCGCATATATAAGATAATGCATTGGCACAGGGTCGTTCTGTTGGGTAAAGGATAAATCGCAGGTTTAAACTTGAGATGACGAATCAGCCCATGGTGCAAACGGGATGTATGTGAAGTGCTGCAATTCAATTCTTTATTCTCATCACCTTATAAATAAAGGTATGGCGAAAACGAATTTACAATATGTACATTATTTACAATAGCATGTGGACTTCCGGTGAACAATATTTCATCACTATGTATAAGTGCTATAACGTCAAATACATTCAATATAAACAAACATGCATCCGCAGATGTGTATAAATAATTTAACATAATTATGTATATATCTTCTGGTATACTGTCACGAGTCTATATATATCCGCGCACAATATTAATTTCAAATCATATACCAATAAGTCCTTATGCTTGGGATCTTAATCGGTGAATTGATTAGCGCATACGATAGTAGCATAAAAACCCTACTAATAGTAATAATAATAACAACAACAACAGCAGCAACAACAACTCTGAAATAAATCTAAAGTTAACTTAAGTACTTTATCACTGACTGTCAGAAATTTTGCGGTTTACTGACTTGATGAAATCGCATAATTTGCGGAGACCCTTCGGATTTTGTTCATTCATGAGTTCACTCATCACTATGGTATTTGTTGGTCTTCCCATGAGTTGGGATAACAAGCGATTCCGAGGAATTTTTAGATATGTGCAGATAAGAAGGTAGTGGAATTCGTCTCCTACTTCCCCAGAGTCACATAATGGGCAAACCCGGTCACGGCGATCAGAGCCATTCCACCGCCCTGTCTCGATTGGTAGTTTGTGGTTACTCGTACGGAATTTACATAATAAACTTCTGTTGGAGTGATTCAGGATGTCGAGATAACTTTCAAAGGATATACTGTGTTTAAAAATTCTGTAAATTTTACCACGACTGATATTGTGTATATCTCTCTCCCATGTATCTCTGCATTCTGATATTAGACCGCATTTCACATATGAGATTAATTGGTTAACGTCGGTTACACGTCCTGAGCACCAAAATATGTGGCTGATTAAACTCGTCTAGTAACCCCTGTATTCGGTTTATCCAGGGGAAACTGCTATCTTGGAAATTGGGGTCGTCAGATATAGATTGTGCTAATTTCAGTAGAACTTTGGGAAATCGATCAGCGTCACTATTGACAACCTTGCACCAATATTTAACCATTAGTACTTTAATCATTATTTCAAGTGCCTGGTAGTTTGCCACTTTCACCATACATCATAACATTTGGGGTCGACGGTCTCAGTCCAAGAATATGTTTTATGAATGTTCTTTGTACGCTCTCGAGTATGTCGTTATTATCAAACCCCCATACCTCACAGCCATAAAGAAGAATGGGTGTCACGTATCAAATAGGTCGAGCTGATTACTGATGGATAAACAATGTTTCCGAGACTTCCCTATAATGGAGTACGTGGCTCGCGTGGCCTTGTCCGTTAATATCTTTTTCGTTGGGTTGAATGAGCCAGATTTGCAGAAACTTATACCTAGGTAGTTAAACTGTTTGACAATATCAATCGTACTCCCTTTAAATAGGAATTTCGTTTTCTTTGGGAGGCTAATTTTCGACAGGTTCAGAATTTTAGTCTTATCAGTATTAACTGTCAATTCCTCCTTGTCTAACCTCAGATAAATATGGGAAATATTCAGAACGGTTGCCATTTAACTGAACGCAAGACATAATGTGTTGATACATATTTTGAACGATTTCAAAAAATTTCCATTAATTCCAGATTTAATCAGCTTATACCATAATCCCTTCCTCCATACCATGTCAACTGCCTTTTTGTAATCGATGAAGGCGCATATGAGTTTCTTGTTTAGTTTCCTGCTAATCTCAGACAGTAGGTGTAATATGAAAATATTATCCACAGTTGAATGATCTTTTCTAAATCCCGCTTGATTCTCGGAAATAGTACTATGTTCCTCGGTGTATATACTTAAACGGTTTGACAGAATTTTTGTAAAGACTTTACCGAGACAACTGAGAATCGTGATTGGCCTGTAATTACTAGGATCAGTCGATTCGCCCTTGTTCTTAAATAAGGGAATACTCGATCCCTGTACCCAATCTTATGGTATTACACCCGAATCCAGAATTACATTAAAAATCTTGCAATAAAGTTCCATCATCATTTCAAAAGTACATTTTATGTACTCATTCATAATACCATCATTACCTGAGGACTTCCCATGTTTTAAGCTTTTAGTGGCGCGGCTTATTTCTTCACGGGTAATGCCCTTATTCAGGTATGTGTTTGGATTCAGATTCGAATTCTGACAAATAAATGTATCTAGAGCAGCGTCATCTTCGTAAGTAGTAGCATTAATGCGGCGGAAATAATTTTCGAGAGTGTTCAAATTTATATTCAGACGCCGTTGTGGTAAAAAATCTTTAAATTTTCTCCAGAATTCTCGATAATTAAAAACGTTTCATTGCCGCCATATCGCGCGATATTGCCTCGCGGTGAAGATGTATAGCTTTGTCCATTTGCTGTTTATAGGCGCGCGAGGTTCGTTTCATTTCTATTTCAGAGGGAGCATCTCATCGCGATTTATATTCACTGTGAGCGTTCGTCAGTGTGGTCTGAATAGCCATATTGGCTTTGTCCGTTTCTGGCACGTTGATCACATTGATACGATTTGTGGTTTTCTAGGCCACAACTCCTACACACAGTTCGGTTGCGACATTCCATAATACCATGTGACCTAGAAAAGGAGTTTCCGCACTTGCGTCGCGACTCGATAGCTGCGTTACACAATTCATTTGGGTAGTGAAATTTATCGCAGTGCTGACATTCTTGCTTAGTTTTGTCAGAGAATGCTCTGATGTCGATCCCTTGAATCTGAATAGTGGCGGGGATCTCTTTACATTCTTTTATGTGCACAGTTCTGGAACAGTTATCAATAAGAGTGTCGAATACATGACCATGACGCAGTGTCTTTGACATAACAGCTTCAAATTCAGATAGAGTTTTAAGCAGGTCCCCATCACCAAGTTCGAAAGGGACATCTTTCAGAGTTAATAATGTCAGGTTCCCATCAACATCAGCTGGGCGGATTTGTTGACCATATAATCTCAACCCCTTACCTATAATGTCATGCTTAATATCTGGCGTACTCACAGTGATAAAGCAACAATCCTTATTATCAAGAATAGCACGGATTTCGTCCAATGGGACCACTCGCTCAACGCTCCTGAGTACGTCGGCTTCACGTACTCTGGTGAACTTTCCAGTTTCAAATTTAACCGTCAATGGTCTTTTCAGCTTAGAAGACATCCTGTGCAGCTAAATCTCTGACAGTTCGATTACAATATTAAGAATATCCAATTGTGCTAATTTGCACACTCTGATTGTACTGTATTGTGCGGTTTTTATCAGTAGTACGCGGGGCTTGTTCGCTTCACATCTAAAAATAGATTTTTTTGCGGTAAAATTGTTTGTACTAAAATATTCATAAAAAAAATTCAAAACCTAATTTTTTTTCTTCCAAAATTTTCAATTTTTTTTTTTTTTAAATCTAAAAAATTTATGAAACTTTGAGTTTTCGGTCTCTTACTGAAAATAATCTCGGCCGACTATTAAATTTCGAATGTTTTTAAATTATTTGCGTGTAATATCTTTTGTTATAGGCCAACTATTTTTGTTCAAACAAATTTTAAATATTTTTCATGAAACTCTGTTAATTTTATTAATCGATGTTTAGAAATAGATTTATACCAATTATATGTGTATGGACTGGTCCGAGTCGCTGTAATTTTGGACATTGACACTATAGGTATGAATGCATACATTCCAGTGTTTATCATCAGACGCAGTCTCGTCTATTACATCATATAATTGTCTCCACAATACCTGAAATAATTTGACGCCATTACTCTTACATAAATAATAAAGAGCGTTTATTCTTTACTTCTCTATCCCGATGAAGTTATTGAGTATATGACACACGTGCATTATCGCGAATTATTGGAAGAATTATTGAGATGTTGTACTATTTTGAAAGCAGTCACGCTCAGACGAAGAGCGTGATGCGAAATTACTACCCCGAATGAACTGACATATTATGTACACACACATAATCACACGCGTCAATAGGGTAACACTGTATAGGTCGAAAAAGAGTGACACCTTGGATAAATTGACCAAATGACTGCTATTATATCTGTTGACAGCTATGTGTGGTCCGACTCGTTCAATTAAGTTATCGATAGCTTGTCTGAACATCATTACTTGTTTAACGGGTTATGATCACGTAAGGTTGATAAGCTGTGTCATTGTTAGCATTAACGCGATAATTAGTTATCAAAAATATGCATACATAATACGTACATGTGATAAGACACTCAATAATAGAAGTTACCTTTGTGTTGTTGTTATAACAACCTTACGTAATAACCACTTATCGACCTATTCATACTTACGCTCATATATAATCTTATATAATGTTGCCTCATCTGTGCTAACTATTTTCGGGAGTTATGGTATACAAATATCTATGATTGCGTGTGTGATCACCTGTACATATTATCAGTTTATCGAGCTATTCATACTTACGCCAAAGTAAGTAATCTGTACATATTAAGCGTATTAGCAGCTTATCACGTGATCAGTAAGTGTGCCAATCGGGTGTCCACATATGTCCACAATGTTTTATTTGCAATAATTGGACATTATACTCTCACGTAAATAACAAGGAGCCTTTATTTATTACCTCTCTATCACGATGAAGTTATTAAGCATCGTGTAGCACTATTTCACCAAAGGTCACATGTTAGACGTGCACACGTATACATACGTAATATCAGACTAAACAAAGCTGTTGATATGTTTCTTTCATCTTTTATATGATGGCGCTATATGTTATATACTCGATAGACCTAGTTACCGCCTGTGCTCAATCGCACATAAGCGAAACAAACGCTCTTTATTTAAATAACAGGGAGGCTACTCTAACACTCTTAGTTTTTCCAACAAAATAGTTACCAAATTCGATCACCAATAGAACTGTCTGTGAAACAACGATGACTTATAACAATCTTTAACTTATTCATCGATCTATGCTAGAACATGGCCGCAACAAAATCATGACCATTACAAAAAACATTACCTTAACCTTACCATGCGTAAATATTGTCAGATTATCGTCTGATGAGCAAATCCGATGTTTACATTATACTTAATCTCAGGTTTGACTAGAAATATATCATGTGTGCACATGACATCATTAGAAGGGGCAATACACTCAAGGAGTTAAAGTGACACGAAACAAGGGACGTGATGCAATATTGGTGTTTGAATATTAAAGGAACACAAGACACTCTAAAGGGACACAAGACACTCATTATGAATGAATGTTAACAATACAAGCGCAGTGGTTGGAAGTTAAAATGACACAGAACAATATTTAAAGTTCAAATTTTCGGGCACTTAATGCGCCTTTTATCATTACGTATCGTTTCTCACTCTACAATTCCCAATAATCCACTCACTCTCTCCCCGCTTATAGATATATAACGAAAACGAGAATATCATGTTGATGAAGTTTATTGAAATTTAATCGTCCGAATTGTCATCACTTTCGTCAGAAGTGTCATTTGTTTCGTCCATGAATTTTTCTAGCATCGGTTTGTACTTTAATATTGACATTTTCACTGTATCACATTCTCCATAACCATTATTCAAATATTTGTCGACTTTATCCATGACTCTGTTGTGCAGAGTCCCATTGCGCAGCTGTAGATACGCAAATATTGTCATAGCATAACCATTCATAAATTGCTTCATATCTTTACTTTTAAGGTCCTTGTAAGCTTGTTCTTTTGCTTCTGTTTCTTTCGAACCATTTTCCTTATACGTGTCCACTTTATCACTCCATTCCTCATGTGTTTTATCTCTACTCTCATCACACAAACTTTTGAAGTATTCATCTTCATTCAATTTAATTTTCTTATTCTGACTATCATCCGTGTCCTCACCAGGTGCTCACCAGGTGGCCTTATGTCGTTAGTATAGTCATTATGTTGACCCTGGGGCACAATCTAAGTATATGCTATTCCCTTCTGTTGAACAGGGAGTTCTGTCATCGTATTTCATCGCATTCTGTTGACCCTGGGTCTCAGTGTCTTTTGTATGTTTTTTCATCCCATTCTGTTCATCTGGGTGTTCTCTGTCTTTTTGGAGATTATATTTCATGCCATTCCATTCACCCATATGTTGGTTCGTGTCCTCTTTTATATATAGATATGTGTAACCTGGTGACATGATGAAATCGATTGTGTACTGAGTTGACCTCCGGCTTCGTTATATATAGTCTGCCGGAGAAGCACTGTGTAGACGGGGAATCAACAGGTCTTGTCGGTAAGAGAGTCAGACGAGAAGTGAAGTCTCGGCTATTAAAACATAGTAATGCGATAGCGAACATCAAACAAGTCTGCGCACGCATATCTGTCAAAGGATACAATAGCAGTCATTGGTCAATTTATCCACGGTGTCAGCTCAGTACACAATCGGCACGAAGCCGGAGGTCAACTCAGTACACAATCGATTTCATCATGTCACCAGGTTACACATATCTATATAATAGAGTGTTCATATTGAAATCACTCATAATTGCATTGACATTTGGATAGGTAGGTTGTATTGTGGCCAATGTGATAAATTTGTATCCAGTACAAACAACACTAAGAGACGTTGTGAACGACAGCCTGAACTAGTTAACTAGTCCACCACGTTTCCCTTGTTTCTGTTCTATATAAATATAGGTGCATAGAAGAACGCTCGATTTCACTGATTATATAGGAAAATGAAGTATCAATGTGAAGAGTGCTTAAGTGTCTATGCTTGGCAAGATAGTTTGAAGCGTCATATCAAAGTTAAACTCACGCCTTCAGAACAACAACAACAACAACAACGACAACAACAACAGTATCATCAGCCACAACAACAACAACAACAACACCAACAACAACAACAACAACAACAACATCAACAACAGCCACCAAGCGACATAACATCCTGCTTTGATGATCCAATGGCTAAAATCCAGGAAGATTTTATTTTCAATCATCCATTCACGGCATGTGTAAGTGGACCGACATCTAGTGGGAAGACGTACTTCGTGAAAACCTTGCTACAAAAGTCTGCCTCAAAAATATCACCCGCACCTGACAGAATAATATGGTTTTATAAATATTGGCAGCCCCTATATGACGAAATAAAGTATTCCATCACCCCTCATGTCAACTTTATACGAGGAATACCAGCAAACTTGGATTCTCTTATCAACCCCCGGTATAATAATCTAGTTATACTCG
This sequence comes from Siphonodentalium dalli, assembly GCA_032622095.1. Lineage (NCBI taxonomy): Eukaryota > Metazoa > Mollusca > Scaphopoda > Gadilida > Siphonodentaliidae > Siphonodentalium > Siphonodentalium dalli. The sequence continues at coordinate 163,763,060 of CP136064.1, forward strand.
ATGACTTGATGCAAACTTCGTCAAAAGACCAGAGAGTTAATGATTTGCATTCCGAAGGAAGTCACCATTTGAACTTATCTTTGATAAGTTTGAACCAGAATTTCTACTACAACAAAGATCCAACGCAACGACGAAATTGTCAATATTTGGTATTATTCAATAACCCAATCGACAAGGGATTAATTTCAACATTATCAAGACAGATGTATCCTGAATGTCCTCAGCGTATGGTTCGAGAGTTTTCGGAAGCGACGAGTAAACCGTACGGTTACCTACTGGTGGATTTAAAAGCCGCAACACCGGACACATTACGTCTTCGACAGAATGTACTAAAAGAGGACACGAACCAACATATGGGTGAATGGAATGGCATGAAATATAATCTCCAAAAAGACAGAGAACACCCAGATGAACAGAATGGGATGAAAAAACATACAAAAGACACTGAGACCCAGGGTCAACAGAATGCGATGAAATACGATGACATAGAACTCCCTGGCCAACAGAAGGGCATAGCATATAATTATATTGTGCCCCAGGGTCAACATAATGACTATACTAACGACATAAGGCCACCTGGTGAGCTCGATGAAATTAATAAGAAGAACCGCCAAAACATAGACATTCGAGAAGACATGTCGTACCCTTGTAATGACTGCGGGCTTTTGTTCGAAGATCATTATGATGTTCAGAGACACGTATAAAAACTGGTGTCAAGAAAATAAGTTAAAACGAAAATTAACTGAGGACACGGATGATAGTCAGAATAAGAAAATTAAATTGATTGAAGATGAATACTTCAAAAGTTTGTGTGATGAGAGTAGAGATAAAACACATGAGGAATGGAGTGATAAAGTGGACACGTATAAGGAAAATGGTTCGAAAGAAACAGAAGCAAAAGAACAAGCTTACAAGGACCTTAAAAGTAAAGATATGAAGCAATTTATGAATGGTTATGCTATGACAATATTTGCGTATCTACAGCTGCGCAATGGGACTCTGCACAACAGAGTCATGGATAAAGTCGACAAATATTTGAATAATGGTTATGGAGAATGTGATGCAGTGAAAATGTCAATATTAAAGTACAAACCGATGCTAGAAAAATTCATGGACGAAACAAATGACACTTCTGACGAAAGTGATGACAATTCGGACGATTAAATTTCAATAAACTTCATCAACATGATATTCTTGTTTTCGTTATATATCTATAAGCGGGGAGAGAGTGAGTGAATTATTGGGAATTGTAGAGTGAGAAACGATACGTAATGATAAAAGGCGCATTAAGTGCCCGAAAATTTGAACTTTAAATATTGTTCTGTGTCATTTTAACTTCCAACCACTGCGCTTGTATTGTTAACATTCATTCATAATGAGTGTCTTGTGTCCCTTTAGAGTGTCTTGTGTTCCTTTAATATTCAAACACCAATATTGCATCACGTCCCTTGTTTCGTGTCACTTTAACTCCTTGAGTGTATTGCCCCTTCTAATGATGTCATGTGCACACATGATACAATTCTAGTCATACCTGAGATTAAGTATAATGTAAACATCGGATTTGCTCATCAGACGATAATCTGACAATATTTACGCATGGTAAATTTATATTCATGCGTAATGGTAAGGTTAAGGTAATGTTTTTTGTAATGGTCATGATTTTGTTGCGGCCATGTTCTAGCATAGATCGATAAATAAGTTAAAGATTGTTATAAGTCATCGTTGTTTCACAGACAGTTCTATTGGTGATCGAATTTGATAACTATTTTGTTGGAAAAACTAAGAGTGTTAGAGTAGCCTCCCTGTTATTTAAATAAAGAGCGTTTGTTTCGCTTATGTGCGATTGAGCACAGGCGGTAACTAGGTATATCGAGTATATAACATATAGCGCCATCATATAAAAGATGAAAGAAACATATCAACAGCTTTGTTTAGTCTGATATTACGTATGTATACGTGTGCACGTCTAACATGTGACCTTTGGTGAAATAGTGCTACACGATGCTTAATAACTTCATCGTGATAGAGAGGTAATAAATAAAGGCTCCTTGTTATTTACGTGAGAGTATAATGTCCAATTAATGCAAATAAAACATTGTGGACATATGTGGACACCCGATTGGCACACTTACTGATCACGTGATAAGCTGCTAATACGCTTAATATGTACAGATTACTTACTTTGGCGTAAGTATGAATAGCTCGATAAACTGATAATATGTACAGGTGATCACACACGCAATCATAGATATTTGTATACCATAACTCCCGAAAATAGTTAGCACAGATGAGGCAACATTATATAAGATTATATATGAGCGTAAGTATGAATAGGTCGATAAGTGGTTATTACGTAAGGTTGTTATAACAACAACACAAAGGTAACTTATATTATTGAGTGTCTTATCACATGTACGTATTATGTATGCATATTTTTGATAACTAATTATCGCGTTATTGCTAACAATGACACAGCTTATCAACCTTACGTGATCATAACCCGTTAAACAAGTAATGATGTTCAGACAAGCTATCGATAACTTAATTGAACGAGTCGGACCACACATAGCTGTCAACAGATATAATAGCAGTCATTTGGTCAATTTATCCAAGGTGTCACTCTTTTTCGACCTATACAGTGTTACCCTATTGACGCGTGTGATTATGTGTGTGTACATAATTGAAAATTTGTTCCATAGAATATGTCAGTTCATTCGGGGTAGTAATTTCGCATCACGCTCTTCGTCTGAGCGTAACTGCTTTCAAAATAGTACAACATCTCAATAATTCTTCCAATAATTCGCGATAATGCACGTGTGTCATATACTCAATAACTTCATCGGGATAGAGAAGTAAAGAATAAACGCTCTTTATTATTTATGTAAGAGTAATGGCGTCAAATTATTTCAGGTATTGTGGAGACAATTATATGATGTAATAGACGAGACTGCGTCTGATGATCAACACTGGAATGTATGCATTCATACCTATAGTGTCAATGTCCAAAATTACAGCGACTCCGACCAGTCCATACACATATAATTGGTATAAATCTATTTCTAAACATCGATTAATAAAATTAACAGAGTTTCATGAAAAATATTTAAAATTTGTTTGAACAAAAATAGTTGGCCTATAACAAAAGATATTACACGCAAATAATTAAAAAACATTCGACATTTAATAGTCGGCCGAGATTATTTTCAGTAAAAGACCGAAAACTCAAAGTTTCATAAATTTTTGAGATTTTTAAAAACATTTTTTTGAAAATTTTGGCAAAAAAAAATTAGGTTTTGAATTTTTTTTTTGAATATTTTAGTACAAACAATTTTACCGCCAAAAAATCTATTTTTAGATGTGAAGCGAACAAGCCCCGCGTACTACTTTTATCAAAATCTTTGGGACCGAAATTCATAAACAAACTGTCGCCGCCATCTTAACCACCACATACATATAGACTATGTAGCTAGTGTCGTCGCTTAAATTGTTTATGTTTGTGAGAGGGATTTGATCATCTATAGGGCGAGGCTCTGCCGAGTCCAATAGATGCCAAATCCCCCGAGCGGACATAAACAGTTTTAGCGACAACATTAGCTACATATTTTATTTATCTATCGCACCAAACTTGCATTTTGTGAGGTAAATATGTCATTTTCCTCAGTTTTACATTCGTTATGTCGATGACGCCCATGCATTTATTAGGTCAAGCAAACTAATTAGCATTCTTGACGTGCAAAAACCGAAGGGCAGCTAAATGATCAGAACAAGGTCTGCTTAGAATAACTGCTTAGAATAATGCTTGACCTAATAAATGTAATGGCATCATCGAAGTAACGAATTTAAAACTGAGGAAAATGACAGATTTACTTTACAAAAGGCAAGTTTTGTGCGATGGATAAATAAAATATGTAGCTAATGTTGTCGCTTAAACTGATTATGCCCGCTCGGGCAGAGCCTCGCCCAATTGATAATCAAATCCCCCTCACGAACATAAACAGTTTAATCGACGACACTAGCTACATATTCTATATATACAATCTCCTCTCAGCATGATGTGTCCCAAAAAGCAGAAACGACGATAAATTCAAAATAAATTAAACCAAGCCAGTACTGGAGCAACACAATTATAGAGAGGGAAAACGTGTGCGCGGTCCCCAAAATGGACATGTGTTCGCGAACAAAGGAGCCACACACACTGGTAAATCCATTACCATATTAGTTGACGTTAATATGGGCGCAATTGCGAAATGACTAGTGGTTAAATGAAGGTCGAACTGCGTGGAACTGGCGCCGAGGGACGGTTTCCTCGTGATTAACTGTGATTGCGATATCTTCTCTCATCACGAGGGAACACTCTGGTGCGATGTTAGTCACAGCAAAGGATCTATGTTTAAGTTTCCTTGGGATGCCGTCATGAATATGTCAGCCTTATGAGGGATTTGGCATGATTGGAGATTCAGCAAGATCGACTTGATTGCTGATCGAATCAGTGCTTGCATGATTCCCGAAGCAATGGCACCAGCTTAGTTAAGATAATGCAGTGGGCCAAAAGGCTTATTAATGGCCATTTCCTTAGACATCATGAAGAATACGGCGGTGATAAACAACAGGTGTTTATTTTATGTACGTGACAATGTAGAGACATCACAGCTGGACCAGGTTTGGTGTCCGTTGTCAGCGAAACTTACTATGAATTCTTCAAACCGGGCTTAAAATGGAAATGACTAAAAGTTGTTAAGCTAGAGTTTGCTTTCAAACTAAATTATATTCCTTTCACATTAAACATCAAAATCCATTGGCACAATAGTTCAGCACTGGGTTAACTTTGGTTTATCTGAGTTGTTCAGTAATATTGTCACATATATAGTTAGCAAGCATGACATAAGATACACACTCGAAGCCATGGGACAGTTGCAGCGTAGATTGTGCGTATATTATTCCGTCATAAGTCGTCCAGTAATAACGAAACTGGGTTGATCCCAGATAAGGCTAAGTGCGGATGTGGAATCCACAACACAAAGTGCGGTAACTTGATTCGCGCATGGGCAAGTTAGCCAGGTGCTTATCTTGGGTCTGTATTCTCTGCGTGCAATGGAGTGATTTCCCAGTATAATTAACCTCATGGATGACCTTCCCGCAACAACTATAACGCTCGCCGTCGTAACGATTTAAATATATTTTATTTGCACAATGTATGCGCTAAATACAGAATGGCATGCACAATGGATGTGGTGCAAATGCTGCCAATACATGCATATATAGAATCTCCTCTCAGCATGATGTAGCCCAAGAGCAAAAACCACGATAAATTCAAAATACATTAAATAAAGCCAGTAATGGAGCACCATAATTACATAGAGGGAAAACGTGTGCGTGGTCCCGTCCCCCACATTGACAGGTGTTCGCCAACAAAGCCACACACACTGGCAAATCCATTACCATATTATAGTGGACGTTAATATGGGCGCAATTGCGAAATGACTAGTGGTTAAATTAAGCTCGAACTGCGTGGAACTGGCGCCGAGGGACGGTTTCTTCGTTATTAACTGTGATTGCGATATCTTCTCTCATCACGAGGGAACCCTCTGGTGCGATGTTACTGAATATCAAAGGATCTAAGTTTAAGTTTCATTGGGGTGCTCTCTAATATGTCGTCATGAATATGTCAGCCATATCAGCCATATAAGGGACTTGACATGATTGGGGATTCAGCAAGGTCGAGTGAATGCTGGTCGAAGCAGTATATGCTTACATGATTCCCGATTATTACGTACTTAACGTCCGTAGCTTTTTCAATTGTCATTAGCTATTTCCAACTTTATTATCCCACAATGATTTTCTGTTGTCACGAAACCTTCATATATACGTCATTTGGCCATCATAAATTTCAAAATTCAACGTTGTTCGTCTGATCATCATGAATGTTGTCGTGGATGTTAATATTGACATGTAGATGGGAATGAGTCATTTTGGCGTCATTCGGCCATAAAACATGACCGCCGGCAGCCATCTCGGATTTTACTCTTTGCATGACTAAATCATTTGGCACGGGTTATATGTCGTACCTTTTGTCGGATCATCATGATATTTGTCACGGCTGTCGACATTGACATGTAGATGGGAACGAACGAGTCATCTTGGATTTTACTCTTTAAATGGCTAAATCCTTTGGCACGGGCTTCAAGCCATACCTTCGGTCGGAACATTGTGAAATTTGTCATGGCTGTTACTGATCATCACGAAATCTGTCGTGGATGTTAATATTGACATGTAGATTGGAGCGAGTCATGTTGGGGTCATTGGGCCATAACAAATAGCTGTCGGTAGCCATCTTGGATTTTACTCTTTGCATGACTAAATCCTTTGGCACACCCTAGAGTCTACTTCCCTCATCCGATATCATCAAACTTCATATTGATGTTGATATTGATATACTAGATGGGAGCTATCAAATGTTTTTGATACTCATTGGAAAACATTGGAAAACATCTTGGATTTTATTTTATAAATAACTCTTCATGTTAATAATCTAGTAAACTTAGACATTTCGACTTTCCGCATTCCTAATCATTCCATTGACTGTAACACTTGAAATTATTCCCTTTCAAAGTTGAGCTACTTTAACACTTTCATTATATGTGATATTATGTAGGCGGAAAAAACCAGATGATGATCCAGGAAGGCCGAGGAGTCCCCAAAGAGGGTGCTTAGGAAACAAAAACCAAGTGTGACACACAACTTTGTGTTCTTTTCTTCTTCACGTTGGTTGGGTTAAATAAATCGCACAAGACATATTTTAAATGTATTCTTTATTGAATTAAAACAATGTGGACAATAACAAAGGATGAATGATCTGAGTCCAGTATACCTTCTAAACTTCGGGGTTATATAATGCAGTGATCTGCGCGGGAGCATGCATATTCATACGTTCCGCGGGTGTGTTCGTCTTCACATTCTACTCATATATCGCCATCGAGGAACACAAGGAAGAGGTTTCTCATTAAAGCATTGTCGATCTATAGCTAATGGTAATCACACGTGTACAGCCATTTATAACTGAATATATAACTGAAATCTGCGACGGATCCTGCAATAGTTATGCGAAATACGTCCCTATGCAGTTGCACAAGTGGCATTTTGGATTCAGCATGCACAAGGCCTGTCATAGGGAATCTCTCTCCATCGATGAGAGCTATGTAAATGATGATATAACCACGGGATCGACTCGTATTTCTTTTAATATAGCAATATTGGTGCATGTACTTGGAAGTTAGCGGCATTGCAACGGTTGCTAGTTTTCCTTTAAACTACTTGTGGTTACGTAATATAAGATACGAGATACAAGTTATTTTTGCAATGCGCATCAATGGGTAGTTGCACAATGGTAACGGTGAATAAATAAATAAAATTACATGAACATACATTACATTAATTTATAACTATCTACATACATATATACCATTCACGGTACATTATATGTACTTAGTTAGAGTTTTGGGGGCAATTTTTATATGTTGTAACTCTGATATCGTTTAGGTCAGGTGACTGCCGAAAGTCACCAAATCTAAGTTGTCTATTGCATTCGTTCCATGAGGTGCAGTAAATAAATTAGTCGATGATAATGAGTCAGACTGTTCTCTTGAAAATAAGTTCATACTGAATTTATCTCCTTAAACATAAATAAGCCCATTTCGGCGATATTTGAATCTGAACTACGCTCTATATGAACCTAAAACGACTTACCAGATATACGCTCTTTATAACGTGTTTTCATCGTGGCCCGTGCCATACAACGGAATAACGGGCATAAGTCAACTTGGTGCTTATTTCAAATCAAATGAGTCTAATATGAACTATGTGAATCGTTAGTTCCAATATGAACCTATATTTGCACGAGGACATGTTGTGATATACAATTATCACAAGAATCCCGGTAACACGCAGTTTGAACATAACAGTTTCGGCATGTTTGCATTTATATGTACACTGACTTTGGCATATGTCAATCACGGAACCATATGTACATATCTATTATATATATATTGCTATATTATGTCTATTGTATATATACTTCTAGTTAATATCTCAATATCCTTTATGTAATATGTAATGTATTTACTTGGATGAGAGAATAAAGCATATCAATGTTTCTAAGGAACGAATCGTGACGCGTGCTCGATTTATTAACGTCGCCTTATTTCGACACCCTGTCTGGCTAAAATTTATAAATCTATGATTGAGTAAACCAAGCCTTCCATGTCGCCCATTGTGGATGCTGCTATCCATGTCGCCCACTGTGGATGTTGCTAATCAATTGTAGCATCCATCCGTATGACATCAATACCCAAATTATGAGCTAATGGATCTTGATGTTCGGGTTGGGAGAAGTAGCTAACACATGCATGTATTCTCCAGAACAGGGAATACAGAAAGAGCGCAGACCATTTGGTCATTGAAAGGGATGAGACATATCAATGCGATGTGAATGCGTATTGTTAATATGCCTGTATTATGTGCAATACGAATTACTAGTATATGGAGATAACTCAATCGTTTTGTAGGACAATTGAACGGGGGTGTCCACATCTCAGCGAATTAGTTTAGACGGAGGGGTTGTATGTCGGTATTGTGTAATACGTAAACTTGATAACAATCAACCAATGAAATATAGTCTCTTAACTGACGCAACAGTAAACAGGTTCAGTTACACATACGTCTAACATTCAACGTGTGTTGTTTGTAAGTACATGTAACCGTTATCGGTAAGTGTGTATAGTAAATTGCAGTATCTACCATATTAAGGTACAATGTATTCTCCTTCTATACCAGAATTACATGTTCCAAGCATAATCGTCAGCAGATATTTGGGTTCACAAGATCTATTTGAGGCAATAATACAGCGGATTTACTTCTTCTGATAGATAACGCGCCGCAGGAAACAAACGTCATTTGACTTTGTTAAGATGTACGGTCAGCTACGGAAGTGGGATGATATATTGATTGTATCGCGGATATTACTTTAGTGGAGTCCATCATTTGATCAAGCTTGATTGATTTGCGTCTGCCTCGCTTCATTTCGATAACATCACAGTAATGTATGGTATATAGAGACATTAATAGGGATATATATTTCAGTGATTTATTACCCATTATTTTCCAGCTACTTCGGGTTGAAGTTAAGCGACGAGTCTGGACTCATTCCGTGTATAAATATGCGTGGTTATATGCTCTATAATAGAAAGCCTTGCTCACTCATGGTGAAAACCAAATTTAGAGATAAGAAACAATAAGGGATTATGGTTTGGTGTTGTAGATTTTGTGCCCATCAACGGGTAAGTATAGTCTTGAAGCCCCCGGTCTATGGCTCAGCGGTGAATGTGCATAGACAGTTAAACCGTCGCATAGAAGCAGACCGAACAGCCGAAGCGGGTAACATTCACGACTACCGCTGATGAATGTTCCACATAATAGGAACGTTACCTGACTCAAGTACCTGGAAACTTGTGTGTTTCTTATCGGAGTCGGTGGTTTTTATGTGCAGTGAAACGACTTCGATGTTAAACTGACAATGTGCACGGCATTTTCTCCAGCAATAAAACCGACGCCGGTAAAGTGTATTGCGGCTGTGAAAAAGACAAACTGGAATAACTAATTTAAGTACAGACAGTCTCTAAATTCAAGTATCGTAATGGCGCATGCGAAAGTGATCTGATAAAATAGAATAATGGTGTATAGTCTTGCTCAAATTAATCATTTTTTACAAATACTATATCCATGTTGACAATACACACCGTCAGTCTTATTACTGAAATGCCTTGACTCTCGATGGCAAAATCGTCAGTCTACCGCGTATATATAGTTGCGTCCCGAATCTAGAAGTAAATATTTTATCAGCTTCAATACAATTAAAGTTATAACGTTGATTCAGCCTATGTTTACCTGTTTAACATGTGCCATCATGATGAAGGACGAGATCAGTAAAGCTATTCATGACGATGAGGCATTATTCAAAGTGAGGATCCATCTGGGATGCAAGCGTATACACATGTAGGAATGAACATGTAGTGTATGGATAAATTGCAAAAAGTAATTAATGTTGCTGCAAGGATTGTTTCCCGCAAACCAAAATTTTAACATGTAACACCATTGCTACAAGAACTACACTACCTTCCTATTCATTCACGTATAGACTACAAATGTGCGTAATTCTGTTATAAAAAATCAGAATCTAGTTCAAGCATTCTCCCTGTATTGCCTCAATATTTCGATAAACTTTTAAGTATGTATGTTCCACCTACGAATCTGAGGTCACAGGCACAAGCTCTAATGGATATTCCATCAACAAATTTGAAAACTTATGGCGATAGAGCATTTGATTTGATTGGAACTTACTGAGACACGACACAAGATTTACAAACTCTCTGACCGAATTCAAATCTTTGTTAAAGAGTGAATTATTCTGTGCTCACTGTGGGGAAGTTATCTCAGATGTTGTTTAATTATTTTGATGTATGTGTATATAGGTATGTTGTGTGTATAGATGTATGTATATCACGTGTGATAGAGGGCAGGGTACTAGTAGGAATGTAAGCGCTCTGGGCCATCTTGGATAAAGCGCTATATAAAAATTCTTTATTATTATTATCATTATTATGCATTGGGGTGCACAAAATTTCACTGTGCCGTTTATGTAGGTGAGACCGGAAAGTAACCGAAGGAAAGGATGTCCGGACACATAGGCGAAGTAAGAATACAACACGAACCAGTGCACCATCACTTCAGTAAAAATGGACATTCGCTATCCGATATGTATATCGCCGTGTAGGAGACCCTTATGTCAACGATATATCTCCGTCTCATCAAAGAGGAACATTGGATCCTCAAATAAGGCAAACTGAAAGGTGTTGGATTGTAATGGCAAGTTAAACTATAACTGTAAGAACAATCCGGATTTTGGCGGGAAAACGTGATTATCTGGAACGTCGCTTGACGCCAACAGGTAAGCGTTGGTTAAATCAACACTATAACTTTTAATTCTGTTTAAGCAGCAGCAAGAATATAAATTTTATGGTAAATTCCACCGACAAAGGCCTTGTACTGAAAGCTCTGGAGATGTTTCAAGAGCTTGTTATCATTTATGTCCCTGAATTAGGACTACCATATTTCTTAGCTGTATCATATATAGTTATTTTTTTTTGCCGCGATCAGATTTACTTCGAGACAAACAGCGAGTTTGCTCTAGAAATTTCGAAACACGTGAGCGTTCGACGTTTGGCGCCATTTTCAATCACCATGTTTTCAGTTGGTAAATAATACATCTAAACCATGTATCAGGGATATGTTTATTTTAAAGTTAACCAGGCATTGAAATTTACGTTTTTCTTCTACAGAATTACTTTAGAATTGCATGACATTCTTATGGAATACTATTAGTATAGTCGTTGTGGTGATTTTGGAGGGTGAACGTAGAAAAAATTGTTATAAAGCCAGTTTTGGTGTCATTTTGACCGGGAATGATTGGACAACAATATATCCAAAATCCGCTAAAATCCGCTTTGAGGAATTTTTTTTACAGTCATTTGAATACAGGACGTTTCGTCATTATGCCACAAAATTTCGTAATGCAGATAAATACAAACAGTTTACTTGTGTTAGCTCGCAAACCACTTATGCGTGGCAAGTTCGCATTGATAATTGTCATATGATGATACGATAACATGACCCACCACAGTGTAAGCCATATTTGCCCCCACCAATACAGAGCGTTAAGTAAAATGCCAATGCATGCGTGCGCACCATTCATAAAGAGCGTTTTCTGAGCGTTGGAGGAAAACACCACAATAAGCCATGTGTGCGCTCCAGTGATAAAGAGCGTTATCATATAACCACAAGTCGCATTGTTCAGTTGTTTCTAATATATCACTTCGATTTTGTATTTCTAATTGTGAAAGTTGTAAAAGTAGCTTTTTTAGGAGTCGGACACCTGTTTCATGTTGAAATCTAACGGTGACAACGTACGCAGGAGATTTGTTTTGGTTAATTTGATTGCTTCATTCATTGTTCTCGTTTTCTGTTTTATTATTGTATATTTATTCTCGCTCTATTTCATTTCTCATTGTTGATAATGGCTGACAATCGTACCGTCGACGAGGAGCTTAACCCAGCTGAAGACCTCTGTGTCATATGTGGTTTTGGTTTTGTTAATGATCCACCGATAAAGATGGGGGCAAAAGGTATTGTGACTTTCATAAGCTTTTGCGGACAACGGGGGCGACCTAACTTACACAAAAAAAAAAGACACAAGATAATTTGGTGGTTTCAGAAGCGAAAAGACTATGATCTGATGCAACGCCAGTCAACATAGCAGAAGACTGCTTAATATGTGGAGTTCCTACAAGCACTGATGTTAGACACCCAGATAGGTCCACACCAATGAGCAAAGTAGAGATCATCCCTTTCCGCGACAAGCTCTTACAATGCTGTGCGCATAGACAGGATGCTTTGGCATATGGCGTGGAGAAGCGCATTCAATGGTGCATTGACTTGGTAGCAGCAGAGGCCGTTTACCACCACAAATGTCTGACTCGATTCTTGCAAGGCAAGGATGTGAGTCAACCCAAGAAAGGAAAAGCAGGTCGAAGATCAGATCAGGGTATGAAACATTGGTTCGAAAAGATTTGTAATTTGCTCGAGACAGAAGCTGGTGCTGAATGAATTATACACTGTTAGTGAGTTACATTCCAGAATGGTTGAATTCACAGGCGAGTCAGAGGTTTATACTATTAAAAGTTTGAAAGGTAACTTAGAGGAATACTATGCAGAATTCACTTTCTTCGCCGAGGTTAAGGGACGGAAGGATGTCGTTTGTTTTCGAAATATGGGGCCAAATTCATTATAAATGAAAAGTGGTACACTGATAAAAAAAAAACAGGATTTAGATGAGGAAGCAGACAGGATTGTCTTGACTGCAGCAAGAATAATAAAAACACAAATGAGGGAGGCCGATTACAGTCGCGAATCTTATCCACACAGTGACGCTATATCTAGTATTAGTCAGGGTCGAAATTGGATCCTGAATCACCTGCAAAGCCTGCTAAATATTTTAATTCCGTCCGATGTCAAGCAGAATAGCATCGGTCATTCCATTGTACAGGGTGCTCGTCCACGTTCGGTTATAACACCAACGCTGTTTGAACTGGGTGTAGAAATGGACCATGTGTTTGGTTCCAAATGGCTAGTGAACGAGTTATCCCGGTTGGGATTCTCTGTTACCCACGATGAAGTTGAGAGGTATAAGCAATCCGTCATTCAGACCGAAACGCCCAGTCAAATACTAACTGATTATGCACCCGGTGCCTTCGTTCAGTGGGTGGCCGATAATGTCGACCACAACATAGCAACTCTAGATGGCAGGGGGACCCTCCATGGCATGGGGATAGTTGCAATATCTGCACCCATGAATCAATCGGCACTAAACATGAAATCGCGTGTAATCATGAGACAAAAGCGGTTGAGGGTTGATTAGCTCGTGAAGGACAAAGGAGTGTCCATCTCCCAATATGTTGATGGTATTGGCAAAGGAATTTCCAATATCAAACTGAAACCTCTTCTTCATTTGGCCACACCCTATACGCTCCCACAGATCTGCTGTGGCACTCAGCATGTTTTTTTCAGTAAGAGTGAAAAACCCAGCGCGAACTGGTCAGGTTTCATGCAAAGTGCTTACTCGCAGGACGACACTCTGGCCGCTGATAAATCAGATGTTCTGTTCCTTCCCATCATCGATCTGAATCCGTCAGATGACGATTGCATTTATTCTACACTCATGTAGAACATGAACAGGCACGTAGATTGAACATCCACACGCCATGTATCACTTTCGACCAGCCGTTGTGGTTCAAGGCTGTAAACATAAGTTCTAAGTCGATGAACATATTGTGTAGGCTCGGCGGATTTCACACTGTAATGAGCTTCATGGGGAGTATCGGTTCGATGATGAAGAGGTCGGGGTTAGAAGAAGCTTTGGAGAAAGTGTACGGTCAGAACACAGTGACCCATATTATATCTGGAAAGGCAGTGTCGAGGGCATTGCGTTGTCACTACCTAGTTGAGGCTGTGCTTTTCAATAAATTGATAGCTGAAGTTGTCCCAGTTGAAAAGGACGGCAGTTATGCGGACATCGAATCGGTACGGGAACAAGATGACATAGAAGCCTCACACGTGCAACAGGGTGATATACACGTTGTTGGTTGGGCAAAATGCACCAGAGTGAAATTGACAGAATACAAAAACTGCGTGAAGAGATTGAAATTGGTGTTGTTCCTATATCCGCGGCTGCGGACTCAACTGAACTGTTGGAACTCGAGCAATGTATCAATTGTTATAAATCACTGCTTGTCAAAGAATCCCTCATTGTGGGTGCAGTATATGGATTATGTGCATACCCTAAAGAACTTCATCCGTGCTGAGCGAACAGGGGATTGGAATCTGCATATTGTAACAGTAGGGAAGATGCCGAACCTCTTCGCAGCCACTGGTCATATAAATTACGCAAAGAGCTGCAGACTATATCTCCAAATGATGCTAGAATTACCAGTGAAGCATCCTTGAGTACATCAGTGTTTTGAGGAACATGGCTTCCATGTAGCCCGTAGAAGTAGCAGATTCTGGGCGGGGTTATCAACCGATCTTATTATTGAACAAGTACTGATGAGATATATCAAGAGTCGAGGGGGTTAACTCGAGGTAGAGGACTGACAGAAACGGTACGTTTGCAGTGGATACTCAGTATGCACAGATGTGCAGAGATACACGATGCTATGACCGATTTAACCAAAATGCGACATAGTACCAGTGATCAGCACATTGAAATGGGAGAATCTAGGCTAAAGCGTGATTTCGATGATATGGTTAGTTTGCAAACATGGTTTGATGACCACGACCCCTTTGATGCCAATGAGAAGAAACTCCGTTCAGTGTCATCGGGGCTAACGTCCAATGGAACTGATGGCGTGAATTGTTCCGATTCTGAGAGTGTTGGCCAAACAATATAGAGAAAACTTGACAATGTGAGCATCACTGAGGCATCACTTAAAATGACAGATCTCTGGATCATCTGTATGCCGGGATTCGAGTTCATAACGAGCGAGTTCAATTCAATCCAACGCTGTTGTACTCACGACTGATAGCTATCACCCAGCGTGAGGAAAGTATGGTGAATTTTTTTTCTTACGAATTGACAACCATACCAACTTCTCTGTTCAAAGATCAATCAATGCGAAAACCAGCAAAATCACAGTTATATATATATATAGCGAAGGCTCTGACTGATTCCGTTCAGGAAGTCGAATATTCCCAGAAGGGAATTGCGACCGTTCTTGATAGCGGAGCTCTTCTCCATAGAGTGAAGTGGATCAAAAACTCAACATACAAGGATGTAGCCACTCAATATCAGAACTACGTCAGAACAAAGTATGGCTCGAGTTGCATCGTGTTCGATGGTTATGGTCATGGCCCGTCTATTAAAGATCACGAGCACAACCGGCGATCTGGCAAAACATGTGCCGAAGTTCGGGTCACTGAAACAACAGCGAGCCACAATATTTTCCTCTCAAATGAGAGAAACAAAAGTCAGTTCATCGACTTGATTGGCCGCCTCTTATCGGGTGATGGGCATGCAGTTCACAACAGCAGTGGTGGCGCAGATACTCTGATAGTTTCTCATGCCCTAGAGTTTGCACCACATGAAAGAAAAGTCAGAGTTATCGCCGTCGACACAGATGTGATTATTCTTTTGATCCATCACTGGAAATCCAAGACATATTTTTTCCAATCTGATGCTCGGAAATCTGGCAAAGCAGTGCTGCCATAAGGCGAATTCGTGACATCGTGCGCAAGGCTGGACAGATCACAACTTCCCATATCATGTTTGCACATGCATGGGGAGGCTGCGACACCACCTCTGCAATATTCGGACATGGGAAAACAAGTATCGCCAGAAAGATAAACGAGTCTGCTGAAGTTCGCAAAATATCATCACTCATGCAGGAATCTAGTGCTAATCAGAAAGACATTGGAGAGGCCGGCATGAGACTCTTCGTTGTAGTGTGTAGTGGTACGAAATAAGATTCTCTAAATACACTTCGGTATGCGAAGTTTATGGGTATGGTATGTTCTTACAAGACTGCATTAGAGCCCCAAAAACTCCCACCAACAGAACAAGCGGCATACTGTCACAGTCTCAGAGTTCATCTCCAGGTGATGATTTGGAGAACTCTGAATAACGATATATTGAATGCTGAGATATGGGGTTGGGAACGACGTGGTGCGGATCTTTCCCCAGTCATGACTGACCAGAATGCATCCCCAGACGAATTGCTCAAGTTTGTACGGTGTAAGTGTAAGATGTCATAAAAAAAACATGTGACACCAATGTGTGTACATGTCGCAAACATGGTCTGAAATGTGTTATCGCTTGTGGAGATTGTCGTGGAGAGGGCTGCATGAATTCAGAAGAGGTTCTGATAGATGACGAGGATGAGGTCTGAGCATATTGATATATTTGACACACAAGTGTCGAAATCATGAAGTATTTCTCGTTCTGGTCATCACTGGCTGATTTCGATCAACAAAATAAACAAAAGAAATAATTGTCATTTTAGCGGCCATTTTGGTGGCCATCTTTTGACTTTGTGACTGATATGTGGTCAGTGTGACTTCCGTGGAATACTTTGTCAAACGTGATGACATTTGTACGAGAGAAAACTCATTACCCCTACCTCACAACGGACTAATGCTGATTGGGGAATATTTCTAATCGTTGGCCGCCACATTGGACGCCATCTTGAATCCTGAATTTTCCCCAAGGCGGATTTTAGCGGATTTTGGATATGTTATTCCTGATACTTTTGCGCGCAAAATGAGACCAAAACCAGCTTTATAACAATTTTTTCCAGGTTCAACCTCCCGACGACCACACTATATTGAGAATATTGGATTCTTCGGCATCAGCTTTTGCCGTCTAATTTCGGGGGCTCATTTAACGACACACAGAACAATATTTCAATTATTAAATTGTTTACGGTTTATTCAACATCCGAAGTTTGTCACTGATCGGCATTCGCGATTGCATCATCACTTAACAAATTTAAATAAAATTCATATAAACATCGCTTGCAAAATGCGGTCTAACCGTGAACGTGGTCGGCCGCTGTATCGCGGTTGATCGCATGAACACGGGCGAGTAATACCTCGATAAGGAGGGTCGATCAATTAGATCACAGCTGTATACATCATGTTGTTAAACATGTGTGACTATTAGAACGGTGTCGTCAAGTCATCGCAAATTGCTTTAACTGTCTTGAATGTTTCAATCTAACTGTATGTGGCTGTTGAGATAGTCTTGCGATACACGTACACGTATACGCCATGGGTTGTGAACCCACTTGTATGAATCAAGATATGGAGTGCACATGTGAGTAACTGGACAAATTCACTGTGTCACGCCTGTGACTGGACAATTTCAAATGTTTTACTTTTACAGAATTTTGAGAGGCCAGATTCGCATGATTTAGATTGGTCGAAATTAGTATTACTCGTAATTGAAAAGCTCGCTTGAAATAATCACTTTAAAATATAGATGCAGTTTGTTGGTCTGTGACTATTCAAGCATGCATCAAAATAACATCTGTGTTTTAATTTACATCATACAGTTATACACACAGCAGTAGTCTGGAGTACCTGCGCATGTAATCCATATAGTAACTGGGTATTTGGTACTCCATAGTACCCGGATAAGCACACAAGAATGTCTGTACATGTACTGCACATAGTGTCTGGATATGTGGTACACCAGAGTACATGGACAGGAACTCCAGAGTACGCAGAGCCAGCCTCTGTGGAGAACCTTGACAGGCACCAGAGTACCAACATTATGGTACTCCACGTGGGATGTATGTAGGTACTCCAGAGTACGTGGTATGTTAATAATGTACGTATACCTATCTTTAATTTTAAAATTAGTTCTTGAATAGCAAAACATACAACCTATATCACACATACAAATAGCAACAGATATTTCATGGGAGAGGCATACATTGTCTTTAGACTCTTTAAAATCTCTTTAAAGATTCCTCACATGGTATCCCCATCGGTTCGCGTATTTACTACTCTCCAATCAGAACCCCATTTAATATTGCCACAACCGTCCACAATATAATGTTTGATCAAACGGAAATTATCTCCCAGTTTGGCAAATATCCTAATGCAATAGGTGATCGAATTTTCTACATATGAACGGTTTCGTGGATGTTTCGTGTTAGAATTCTATAGCCTAAACAGTTGCATGTCCACACTATAAAACATCACACGAATCATCGTCGTCCGGCACTGTACTCCCTGTGTATATACGAAAGGCTTGCAGTTATACGAGTACAGATGTTTGACAGGTTGGATCGATCAACCATTATAGGAGTAGCAATTGCATAGGAAACGTCGTAATCTAACTTTCACAAAAGCGACATTGTTGAGCCTCGGGTATGCGAGAAGTGACATTTGGATATGCTTAATATCCGGAAAACAAGGCTTCGCCTGACCACACAGCATACCGCAGGGGGTCAATAATGCCTTATTTCCGATCGATCTATACTTCTGTCAATCGTAACATGATACATACGTCACCGTTTATAATATCATGGTAAACGTTGGTTGGTTGGAAGTTTGCGCCGTATCGGTTGTATTAGAGAGGTTTCGCAAACTTCACGTTAGAAGTTATCCGATTGCAGTTGTAGGGCACTACGTCACCAAGTTACGCACACATTCTAACTCTAAATGTGACGCCGTAACCGCCATACAGGGTTTGAATTCTTCGGTTTGTACCACGAACTTCTTTTAATCTTTTAAATATACAGACACTCTGTCAACTAGGTTTCTTGTACCATTCAGCCATCACCGATGAAACCCGTCGACAACTATATATAGACATGTATTATCGATTGGCCGAATATAATACGACAATCCCATTCGTCGTCGTAATTTTTTTTAACGAAAAGAATTTTTGGCCCGATATAGATTTTACGACAGCAAATAGTGCTTCTGCTAACCGTGACTCTATGGAACCTCTTTATTAACATACATATATTATACTATTAGCATGCAGGTGTATTAGTTATTGTGAATTGATGTCGCTGATATTGCTCGGAAATAATCACACAACTCATTCGGGTGGATTGCGAATGTTTCTTGACAATGTGAAAACATGCTTTAACACCAAAGCGTCATGTAGAATCACAACTATGCACTTAGATTACACTGAAGTGAAGTTTTCAGAGTTTATAACTGGGCCGAATTAAAAGTTAGTGTTTCTCCTATTTGTGACATGAGCAATATAGTACACCCGCCAGCAATCAAATTATTAAGAGTCTCTATACACTCTTAAACGTTTTGGTTTTTTTAAATACCAAATTTGGTTTTGAACTTTGTCCCATATATGTAACCAAATTAGGTTTTGATCAAAAGCAAATAACAAGCGCCAACTGGTTTTGATAAAAAAAAAATTTGGTTTTGATCAAAACCAAATTGCATGAATATTTGGTTTCGATCAAAACCAAAATTGGTTTTGAACTTTTGTCCCATATATGTAACCATTAGGTTTTGATCAAAACCAAATACCAAGCGCCAACTGGTTTTGATCAAAACCAAAATTGGTATTGAGCTTTTGTCCCATATATGTAACCAAATTAGGTTTGAATCAAAACCAAATACCAAGCGCCAACTGGTTTTGATCAAAACCCAAACTGGTTTTATATATGAAACCAATTTTGGTTTTGATATGTTTAGGAAAAGTCAGATTTAAAGACATATATTGCAGACTTATTTCATTGAATAATAAAAGCATTGTTAGGGCATGGCAAAATATGCCCATGGCAATTCCAACAAAAGGCCCTTAACTCTGGTGAAATTGACGTGCTGAACCAAAACTCAAACTGGACCTGTATTTTGTACATTAAAACACACACATTTCAAATTTCATTCAACTCAGTTGAGACTATCTAAAGTTACCATCTGAAATCTGGAATCCAAAAGCGAACTAACAGACAGACATGCAGCATAATACATCCCCTTTTTTAAATATGCATATATGGGTGCATATAAACAATCAGTTAGTATCCAAACACTATCCCCACTGGAAATATGTAGCAAAAACCTGAGATTAAGAACTAAAATTCCAACCATATCCATTGTAGCATTTCAGAGAATACAACGGTTGAACCACGCACAAATGTAAACATTTACTACTTTATTCAGCGCACCTTATTGAGTATAAACATTACTGAAATGATTGTCCCAATACTATTATACTAGTCACTGAGTTTAATTTGTTTATAACAATGATGTTGTTTTTTGACTATTTGGATAACTTATTTTGATTGTTTATTATTCCATCAGCAGGTCCGGGAACACCTCACTGGATTGTTTCACATCACTTTAATTTGTCTTGAAAAGCACATCAGGTTATTGGATATTTACCAGGCCATTTATAAGGCTATCATGGCTATGGTTTGTATAGTGTCATCAGTATTCTGTGAATTAAAGTGCAAAATTCGGTGATTATTCACCCCCCCCCAATTACCCCTGTTTTTTAATCTCCAGTTACCCTTCACAGGTATTATTTTATTTAGTCTTATTCCATACCATGACACTTAGAAGTACACAATCTGCTAGACATTATTTGTTTGGACTCTTTTCCATAGGTAGGGAATTTAGACATAAATTCAACAAACATACATAAGGCTTTTTGTTAAAGGTGCACAATCTGATCTGATTGTCCCCGGATCATCCAGTTACAACATGAACAACAACGGAAATTCACACCGAAAGCCAATAGTCATCCAACATTACTTTTCATCATGTTATCTTCCGAAATTGATTTGCGATGACCTTGCGAGACCTCTCAATATGTTGTATATCTGCATATTTCTAGAAGAAGTCAGTGGAATGTTTGGTAGGCTGACAAGTAATCGAGGTGGATAAAATTAACAGATTTGATAACTCAGAGCTTTGAGGGATAGGATCCTCAACTCAAATAAAATATTATTTAAACCCGAAGGTGAAGAAATAGTAATTTAGGGGGCGTCAAATCAGATTATACATTTTCTAAGTGATGCGTATTTATATAAAAACTTACAGTTGTAAATTGAATACATCCAAGTTCCAACTTTGGTCCAGTGTATGTCTTCCAGTCAATTTACTTCCACAGCAAGACTTCTAGCTGACCGTCCTCTATAAAATATAACATACAGGTCTTATAAAATGATACCAACAAGCCTTGAAATAGTGTGTCTGTCATTTGCAGAATGAGGTCCCCAGAGGAAGAATTTAGTTATGGTACCCCACATAGTGGGCTAGCATCACCAAATTCACCCTCTGTGAACCTCTCCAGAGGGTGTGTTTGGTGATGCTAGCCCACTGTGCGGGGTACCATCAATAAATTCACCCTCTGGGGACCTCATTCTGCGAATGACAGGCACACTCCATTTCAAGGCTTGGACATGCACTAGTATATGAAATGACATGTACATCTATAGATTTACTTAAAAAATCACATATTGTTCTGGATATAAATCTTTTCAATGTACTGGCCACGACATATAGGATTTCAAACAAAGAAAACATTATTGCAGGCATGTCATACATGTAGCATGGTTTGATGACAGGTGAAATACCCATCATGGGTGGGGGTGTGAGTAATCACATTCTTCATGACTTCGGGCGGGCGGCCTTCATTTAGGTTATAGTTTAGAAATAACATTTGTCAAATTATGATAATTTCCTCAAGAAGATACTATTATATAGTATAGCATAATTATTATATGAATGTGATATTATTCACAAAACACGCTTTGTGTCAGAGAAAATGCAAGTCGAGCAAAAAGAGCAGTGAATTGTTTATAAGCAGAGTCACGATAATGCATCGTTTCCTTATATTTAGATTTGTGTTTGGTACATCTACAACTTACAACTCACAATACTATCATAGTAAATTCCTTATTTGGTCTGTATTACCATATTTTGGTTAAGAGAGAATCCTAACTGGATAAGGGGGGGGGAGCTCGGAAAATATTTCAGGCACGTATGCTGATTTTTACTTTTCGACCCTAGTTGGGACTCACTCACCCCCACATCCAAATTGTTTTTCTGTTTTCGGCAGTTTTTTCGACCATATTTGGACACCCAACCCCCTTTTATCACTAAAACAGAGATTTGCGAGGGTGGGGGGGGGAATTCACTGTAAACATCTGTATATGAATTTCTGTACATTCATGGATGTTAACATAACATGTAAATAGGAATGTGTCATTTTGGGTTCAATCGGCTAAAAAAAACATGGCTGCCAGCGGCCATCTTGGATTTCAAAATTTGCAACAAAATACAGCACGATAACTGCCTGCAGCCAGTTTAGCAGTTATAATTACATTATTTCTATTCTTCTAATGTGTTTAAAGGTACTCAATCCGATCAGACGTTCCTAAATTAGTATTTCTTTGGCTTCGGGGTTAAAACATATTTGAATCGAGTCAAGGAACCTGTCAAACCTCAGCGTGATCAGATATAGATATAGTAAATAATTACCGCTCGAGTTTTCTGTTTAAACTACTTAATAACCCCGAAGCCAAAGAAATAGTAATTTAGGAATGTCTGATCAGATTGAGTACCTTTAAGCCAAACTCATTGCAAAAACAGTCAAAAATCATGCAGGAAAATTTTTAGTTGCGGAAATTTGTTTTTGGTCCCATCGACAACACACCCACCCCGGCATACATGCCCTGAAAACATCCCCCCCCCCACCAAGAGAAATGTCAACTCTTTGCAAGAACAATTACATTATTTTTGTCTGATGATTTCCCAATCATGAAGTAATGTGGATTAGCTGGATTATGAACTAACAGCGGGTAGAGTGGGTCGATTACAATAAAATTTGGTGTGATTTCAATGTCAACTCAACAGGCTCAGCTGCCCCAATTGAATTTCAACAATTGCGGCAGCCCTCTACTCCTTGCCCGATATGTGGTATAAGCCTGCACTCCCTGTCGCACCACATCTCCACCAATGTGGCCTCATTTTTGTAAGTGCAAGAAGTTTGTAAACTTTGCGCCATTTTTGAATGTTTTCTTTTCGTGGTATTTACAACATGACCAGTGCTACAGTGGTCATGTGACAGCTGCGATCGCGCACATTGCCAAGGTCATGCCACGATTTTCCTGGTAAAATCAAACAGCGCTTGATTGCTACGATTTGGCTACGATATTGTCGTGGGCATGCGCATTGGATGCTTCCTCCTGCGGTATTCCCCACTTACGATTTTAATCGCAGCGTGTGCGGTGGCACTTAGCCGGCCCAACCCGGTCTGCCGGGTGCCTCGGTCCTCTGTGCTTTGAACTCTTTCTCACTAAAATAATGGTGTGCTATTACATGAGCCGGGGCAACTCGGCAAACCGAGTTGTCCCATCCTGCCTAACCGGGACAACTGGGTTAGCGGGAACAGCTTGGCTTGCGTAACAGCGAGTCATCCCAACTAGCTGGGATGAAAGTCTGGAACATAACACCATTTATTGTAACTTGATGTGACGTTAGCCAATAAAATGCTCGCATCGTGTGAGTGACGTTTAATCACTACCAAAGCCACTCAGTTATGGGCGTGCTGACATTATGTCGTGACGCGTGATTCAAAGACAGCTAGATGATTAACTAGTTGCGTGAACGTCAACCGAGTTGTCCCAGCTAACCGAGTTAGAAAACAAGTGAGGGTTTTGATTTGGTTGAGGGTGGCCGGAGAATATGGTAGCCTGATTTTGATGCACCAAATTACCACTTCTAGTTTATTATAAAAAAACAGCCGGTTTGAGAGTATAATATATAGCTGAATACAGCTAGGTTAGCTGAATACAGCTATTGTAGCTGTATTCTCACATTTGCCAGACCTGTTTGTATGCCGTAATTTTCTGCCTATATGACCTTAACTGTTTGCGTCCGTGGGCAGTAAGTAGACACAAGTGAGCTCAGTGGGCTTGCAGCATGTGCTAATTTCATAATTTTCAATAATTCTAAAATACGAATACATGTAATAATTTTTGTTTTGCAATTCGTTGCATGATTAAAATAGGTCGTAAATATCGGGTCCATTTATTGAACAATGCAGTTATGTTGATATACATATTGCATCATACAGCTGATGCTACCATCAAGTTATTATATTTAAAACAATAAATATTCAGTGGGTGGGGGTGGTATAAGTAACCCCTTAGCCTCAGTAAGCCCATCTTTTTGTTATGTCTATGTTGTGACATAATTATCTTCATTTTGATTAAATGATTAATTAATGAAATATTATAAAACAGGTCTGGGTGATCCATTTGTGCTTAAGAATAAATGATAATGATTTGTGCTCATTTGTAAATAATTTGTGCTCAAGCGTAAATAATTTGTGCTCAAGAGTAAATAATTTGCACTTTTGCGCAAATAAGGAATAACTGTGAAAATGCTTTCCTCTGACACACCTACTGACCTACATTTGGGAGTTCCTTCTCTTACAATTTAGTTAGACCGGTGTCAGAGAAGGTACTGACAGGAATAATTTAGACAGATTGGTCTAGACTTTTTAGACCGATCGGTCTAATAAAGAACATTCGGTGGTTCACCCATATGGGATGCGATGTTAACATGTGTACCTTATTTGCGCTAGAGCATAAATATGATCAATAATTTTTCGCTTCTAAAGTGTAAGTAATTTGTGGATAGCCTCCCATACACCTATTCACCTATACCTGATAAATTGCCATGAATCATGATAATTTTCAAACGGAATGACAACTTGTTATCAAATAAACTGTCAAATGTCTTTTTTCAACTTTAAGATTTTTTTTTAATTTTATGTCTTATATATTGGCAAATTGTCAACATTCAATCTGTTTAGACTGATTGGCCAACAAATTTAGACAGATCGGTCTAAATAAAGATTGATTTTCAAAGAGGTTCACCCATATTGGTATGGGAGGCCAAATTCACATTTAATAGCTAATTATGCTTAAGCATATTCAGGGCTCAAAATAGATTTAATATAGAGAGAATCCAATTAGTCATAAAGCACTGAAAATTGAAAATTTCACTTAAGCGAACTGCCATTACGCTTAAGCATAATAGATGTTCATAGCATTATTACCTTACATATAATGATATCATCTAAGCTAGATATTTGTCAAAATTTACTAGCATCAGGAATTGGCTGCATCCATTTCAGCTTAAGGGGAGTTTTCACATATATATGGAATATGAATTACGCTTAAGCGTAATGGCATTGCGCTTAAGCATATATATATATAACGACATTACACTTAAGCGTAATGGCTTTACGCTTAAGCGTAATGGCTTTACACTTAAGTGTAATAGATTATGCTTTGAAAAGCATAATGGAAATCTGAATTACGCTCAAGCATAATGGCTTAATGCATTACGCTTAAGCGTAATTGGCTATTAAATGTGAATTCGAACTCCTACAATATGGGACATGGTTTTAATATTTACTTCTTATTTGCACATAAGCATAAATATGAAAATTATGATCGTTTTGTGCTAAAGCATAAATCAATTGCACTTAAGCATAAATAATTTGCATTTACACGTAAGTGATTTAGTGTTAAGCGTAAATAAGGAATAAATGTAAAAGTACATGCCATTCCATATACATGACCTAAAGTTCTAAACCTGATAAGTTGCTGTGGACATGACCAATTTCAAACAGCATGACAAATGTTTATCAAATATACTGAGAAATTTCTTTTTCAACTTTAAGTCTTTTTGATGAAAATATGTTATGTCTTCAAGTTATCCATTGACAAAGGCATAATCTTATTTGTTGAGTTTGAAATGTTCTATCACTTCTCTATCGTGTTGGTGCCCATATATGAGCTTGGGTGCTGATACAAAATACGTGTGAAGATTTCGTGTAAAGTTGAAGTCGAAACTGAAAGCATCCTATAATTAATAGTTAGTAGATACATACATGTCAAGATTCCCGAAGATAAGATTGTCCGGCCATCGGGAAACATATCTGTGATCACCTATTGAACCAGTCTAAGTTATTGGCTGTGATTTTAACACTAGAATGTGTTTCAGTCGCTTCGAAAATGGCGACTGCCAGTCTGGCCAGGTCTTACACGGAAACAGTAACGATAACTCTTGAAGACTATCAGTCAAAACCAATATATGGTATTGAACATGTCCTCAAAACCAAGGGATTCAGATTTGGTTTTGATAAAAACCAAGGGAATGAGATTGGGTATTGATCAATACCAATAAAAACCGAATATATTGTCAGTGTTTTAATGGAAACAGTCTATGCATGTGGGCATTTGTATTTCAAAGGAATGATTTAGTCTGCCCATATGGAACCAAAGAAGAGTTAAACAAACCTGTTGCGTTCTGTGTTGTATTAGCTTATCCGTGGAACCAAATTGGGAACTTTGGTCTTAGGGTGTAGTCGTCAATTCTGCGAAAAGGGTTTTGGACCTGCCCAATAATGTTCGACTTCTATTAGCTATTTGTATTTCTTATCAGTAGTCGTTCATTGTGCGAAATGTGCATAATTAAAATTCCATCCGTCTCTATAGCATCGGTGTTATGCGGCATTTCCCTCGATGACATGCATAAACATGCATACACGTTGCCATTGCTATAGCCCCACAACAGACGTTATCCATAAACAGTCAATACTGAACAACGGGGAAACTAGTATCCGGCTTTAAGCCCCAATTTGAAAGTCAATAACGCAGACCACTACGGACGGGTTGATGAGCTGTACTCCCAAGGCAACGCGAACCACTCAGACTTTTTATAATAAAACAAATCTCGTCGAATAAATCACACATAAGACGGAAGTGAACATCATGACATAATTGCATACAACCTTCGATAAATTGGGAAAGTTTCTCTGGGGAGTCCACTCTCGAAAGGATGCAACGAGCAGAACTATGTGTTAGCACATTAATAATAGCATGCGCCATAAACTCGCAATAATCACACTTTAATACAATTCACTTCACTTTGTAACGCCATGCATGCCGCCAGCGTTAATTAGTTTAAATCACATTTACATAAACAACAAACATTTCCAAGTCAAGCCGGGGATGTTCAATCCCCGATATGAACAATTATGAAATCACACAGATTGTTCAAGCAATCAGACCCAGTCAGGCCGCCTAAATGACATTATCTATAGGAAGGGATGGCTACGCGATTATGAGCATGGAAGAATATACAACGCCAATGTCAGTATATGTACGTTAATCACATAATACAATTGCGAAAGAAATGGCTTGTGCTATTCAACCTTATATCCCATGTTGAGAAAAAGAAAATTCAGCAAAATGCCTTCCTTTTTAAGGATGCCCCCGTAGCCGAAATGGTAAGATCGCGGATATCATCATCGCAATATGTGTTAAACGAGGCGAGTGCGAGTTCGAAATGCAACATGGGAACAATTTTCTAGCATGATCGGCGTTCAGGGACATATCAATGTGCAAATTCGATCGATACGAGGCCATTCCGATCAGACCTGAGAATTTGTTCACGCGCATTGATTCACTCAGTATTCACATTGAGCCAGTACATGATACATTTACATATAGCACATACCCATACATAATGCAAGCATTGATGTACAAATTCGATTGCAAATAGAAAATGTATTGGATGTCCTTATTCGATTACCTAATTACCCATTGACGAACAGAGCTAAAGACCCAATGGAATAATTCAATGCGTGCAAGAAATGAAAAATAATTTTTGGTCTAATTATATACACAAAGAATAGCCCAGTCCATACTATCTATGTATTATTTGTGTCTTCCCAACTACAACACTTCATTGATTGCGTATAAAATAAGTAGTTGATGTCTTTGCCATCTTGCATTTTACAATTTGTTTACATTGCATTCGGCAATATTTAATAGATGAAACAAGACCGCGTGCGTTCAGTTGTTCTAGTGCCATTTTCTTCCTATACTTAGTGTAAACTATTACTCAACTTTACCTCGATACATTGTGACCAATTATTACCTTGCCTCCACAAATGGGTACGTTGACGCGAGATCAATGCATTGCTATACAAGGTGCCTTAATTGTTTTACGCTGTGTGACTGGAATATTGATGTTCTTTGTCGGCATCCGATGTGTATTATTTTCAGTAACGTAGCTACTTGTTCTCTGTTTGGGTGTCCGACTTAGAATCTACGACGGCAGAGCACAGGAATCAGTCCGAAATTCCCAAGTTCGGAAAATTAAATTGAACCTTCTTGTGTCTTTTTTTTCCATCTCTTACCTCTGGCTTTCCAGCTGTTAGAACATTTTCAACTTGGCATCCGCTGAGTTGGACGAAAGTTAGTATGAAGGAGCTGAATTTTACTTTGAGAGAGCGACTGGCTGGACTACATAAAGAGATGGCAAAGACAATAATGTCGGTGACTAACAAGTGCCAATCCACATGGACGATTTTGACAAAACAACTGAAAAGCAAGCTCTTGATTAGTGAGGAAAACCAGAAAACCTCAATCACAATCATTAAGTGTCTCAAGTGCAAACGTAATGCCAACCCAGAGCTGTTAAGTTTGGTACGTGCCATTTATTGGTGCATTATCGGTGTGAAAATGTCACATGATGAGATCCAGAAATTGGAACAATCTGCACTGTACCTATCAGACAGTGAATACATCCTCAATAAAGTGCATCAACTATATGAATTATATGGACAACCCAGAAGAGGACATACCAAACAAAGTGACTGACGTCGCTGGAAATTTACCGACGACTTTACATTAGACTTTACATCTTATCTCACACAGAGGCTGATTTCTTTGCACGCGAACAACATAAACTCTTCAATGCAAGTACGATACTGATAGATGAGTGTGGTGAACCCAAGATCTGCTATGCACAATGAAGAAATCGGCAATACACATATATCCTGTTTTCAATGTGCAAAGTTTTTCACGAACAGTGCATTATAAAATGACATGACAATTCATGTGTGTGTATAGCCTGCATCGGTATTATTGAATAACATCATATGGATAGTGTTGATGAACACATGACAATTGGCATGCAAGTGAAATGTGGTTACATTGAGGAAACCCCTATGAATCTCCAATTGCAGAAAGAATGCACAACAAACACAAAGACACAGCCAGAGATCGGGGAGAATTCACCAAATCCTTGCTATAAGTGCAGTAATGTCAAGGACATAAAAATAAGAGAGAGTAAGCTGATGAAACGAGATGAAGACATGAAGATCGCGGGAGAGCTATAGCAGAACTACATGCTGAACCTGTGTGGTTTCGTTCTTACACTGTGCAGTTAGAAACAAAAGTAAGTGAGTTGGAACGCTCTAATTAAATTATCTCAAAACAAACAGACAAACCAGGGAGATGGAGTGCACCGGAGATGATGCCGGCCAACGATATTGCAGCTTCTGTTGATCGTATATAAGGAAAGTTTCGCAATTTTATCACAAAAATAGGTGAGGTTTTGGAGAAATTTGAAAACAATCTACTGAAAATAGACTTGAATGCAGACCCAGCGAACCACTTCAAGTCGAATATCAGGAATCAATGTGCGAGAAAGCATGTAGACGAGTTAAAATGACAACCTATTGGATACCTGCAGAAAAATCATCATGCACCATCTAGACAGCACGACATTCAACATCACCACTACTTTGGTGTAAAACCAAGAACTGCATGTGGAATTCCGTAGAGGCGTTGGGAAGTAAACAACACTAATCGAATGTCTGAGAAAAAAACACAGAGAAACTAACAGGAGTTCACAGATACTGTACCGTATACAATAAATTACAATGCACCAACAACAGACGACACTTTTCATCAGAAGTCTTTGTTTTTTGTCACAGGCCAGGACTGTAAACAATCAGGTGACACAGGGGGCGGGAAGCACATGGGTGCAGGACAATTAACCGTGGTAACATATAATGTAAAAACACCAAAACATCTTCAAAAGCATTCAAAGACTTGGAATGCCTGCGGATGTTCTATTGGTCCAAGAACACTGGCCTTTCAATTGCCAGCTGAATCTTCGTACACTCAGAATTTATAAGAGTTGGAAAAGATATCGCTGACAAAGAGCCGATCCAACAAAACTAAATGCGTCGTGGCTACGGGGGTGTTGCAGTGCGGTGGCGAAAGTATCTAGACCGGTATGATAACCCAGTTAACGTCGGTGGTACAAGAATCCAGTGTATCGAATTCAACTGTGCGAATCCAATCATGTTCGTATGTGCTTACATGACCACTCGTTCCAACGACCAAGATAATGAATATGCGGAAGTGATCGACCACATCTATACAATACACTCCACATACAGACATTCATATAAAGTTATCAACGACGAGACCTAAATGAAGATATATCGGAACCAAATACACCCCCGTGTACGTGGTATCGCCAAACCCGAGGGTTTCGCCAAACCCGAGAACACGGAAAAGTCATTTTTACGTATATGATATTGGGATATGTTTGTTTCTCATCGTAAAACAGACAACGAACAACGTATGCGTATGTCCATGTGAAGCAGGTAAACAAGTAAACACTCAACACAGTGTTCAAAATCAGTTCATACCCCAACCAGGTATGCAGTTTCAGTATATGCCACACCAACATTTACAACAACCTCAACCAGTTGCTCCAAATCAAGGTCAATCTCAACCAATGACTCAATCACAAGTGAAAACTCAAACAGGTGTTCAAAATCAATTCACACCTCAAATAGGTATGCAGTTTCATGCTATGCCACAACCACACTATCAACCACAGTACCAACATCAACCACAGTACCAACCTCAACCAGGTACCCAATCTATGTCCCAGCAACATATTCAACCTCAAATAGTACCTCAACAGAGTGGTCAACCTCAAACTATTTTCCAACAAGGTATTCAAACGGATCAACCTCAAATAATACCTCAACCAAGTGGTCAACATCAAACTGTGTTCCAGCAAGATACTCAAACTCAAATGGATCAACATATTGGGCAACCCCAGTTGATAAATCAAACAGGCACCCAAAATGAATACATACCTCAACAAGGTATTCAGGTTCAATCAATTTTTCAAACAATTGGGCAATTGCAAACAATACCTCCGCAGGTTATTAAACCCCAAATGATACATCAGCATGCAGATGTGCAACCCGAAGCTCAAATAATACCTCATAAGGGTGGTCAACGTCAAATAATGCCTCAACAGGGTTTTCAAACACAAATAATACCTCAGCAAGGTGTTCCACTAATACAGCAACCTCTGACTGTACAACAAGATTCAAAGATACCTCCTGTAACGCATCAACCTCAATTTTCTCAAACTCAAGTTGTTCAATCTCAAGTTATCCAACAACAGATGTGTTCTTCAAAGGTACACAATCCAAAAATTATATCAGAGGTTAATCATACAGTGCAGACTCAAAAAGCATCTCTTGAATTTGCAATCCAAAAATCACAGACTGCGAATGTGATACCAGCAGTTGACCCACATGTTCATAACCATTCAAGTTGTATGAAAAATGAACAACTACCCCAAAATATACCACAACATCTATTTTATGATGGTATAGAGGACTGGCTGAAATACAGACTAAGATTTTCTAATTTTGTGATCAATGCCAACTTCAGTGAAAATGAGCGAATAAACGCTATTCGTCATTGTTTGTCTCCAGATGATTTCAAAATTTTAATACATTTGCCATTAACAACCCTGGCATATCAACAACTTATATTCTGTATGAAATAGTACGAATAATGCCAAAGTCTGAGAATACTCAGATGGCATTTGATGATGAAGAAAATCACTGTGATAGTGATTCTACTGATACTTGTCTAAATGAGACAAAATCTGCAAGCAAAGGGAACAAACAATACCAACCACATAAGGTTGAAACACCAGTAAACAATGATTTTGAAAATCTCATTCCTGGAATACAAACTCTGGACTCAAACAGTAAGGAATTATCAATTAAAAATCCTCCATGGCACATGGACCTGGGATATCAACAAGAGTTGTCGGATATTTCCTACCCAGAGTCAAAAGTCAACCCCCAAAAATTATCAGATAAATACTTGAGTTCAAACTCAGATTACTCAGAATTTCCATCCGTTTTTGAAGACTCAGATTCACATGGTGAGTTATCTGACAAAACATCTCCAAGTAAGGAGATGGAAACGTTTATATCGAACCCTGATTTAGGTTGACAACATATCCGAGTTGTACCATGAAATAGTCACGAACGACGAGATAAATAATATCCCACATGTGAACGATTACATACCATCAAATGACGCAGATAATTCGAGTGGGATAGCATCATCTGAATCAAACACCACATACTTCAGCCACTCCACATAAAGTGTCAATGAAAAGTGGGAATGGTTAGATATGTCAATTGAGATTTCAGAAACAATTCCCAGTGAAGACATTCATGAAATTGAAGTTATTCATCCAATAGAAGGTGGTATACTCAATAGCACAATGGACGCCTTAAACATGGTTGAAATAACCAGCCATGATAGCAAGACTATCGCAAAATATGAAAAATGTCATATATCGATACCAAGGTATCAATCAGAAGCTCAACATTTTCCCAATAGCTTCCCTAATGATAAACTTCGCAAAATACGAAGTTATGACTGTTTGAATGAAAAAATCAGCCAAGTTGCCAAACACCATGCAAATACATCCAAATGTGATGAATGGATGTTCACTTTAAATTGGAAGAAAAAACATAATTTGTCAATGACAAAGTATTTGAAGAAACCTCATGAATCTGCATTTTAGACTGCACTTAAAGTAAATGAAATCATTCACATTGTGAATGTTAATTGTTATATGAATGGTTACCAGATCATTTCCCAATATGTATGGTAACATCAAGGAGATGAAATCATTTCATATTCGTGCAATTCTCAAGTCAATCCAACTCAACGTCACTTATGATAGCATATGTAACAGTGTTCGCCCTGGCCCGAAATTTTTTGTAGCCATTTTTGTAGCCACTTGTGCAATTTTGTTAGCCACTTTTAAAAAAGTTTAGCCACATATTGTGGGATAAATTAGCACAAGATGTAATATGATATAAACATTTATTTTACTCAAAGTTATCAGCACTTATAATACATAACAATATACAATATCAATAAATTAACAATAACATTCACAATTCAAACACTGTTAAAAATCCTACGCGATTTAACATCTTTCTACTTTCTAAATGCAAGTTCAAAATCAAACTGGTCAATTGAGGGCCCTTCAATTGATATCTTCATAAGAATGTTGAAATATTCCGCTGACAGTCTATTCCTTTGCTTCGTTTTAATTAGATTATGTGTTGAAAACGCTCGTTCACAATCTACAGTCGAAACTGGCACACAATACATAATTGCTGCTAAATGTCTAATTATCGGAAATAGTTCTGTATTTCTTATCGCAAACTGAATATAATTGTCTATATCATCCACGAAGTTGTATTCGTAGTCCAATCCCGGGTCACTCTCCGGTTTGTTGAGAACTTCAGCAAGAAACTTTTTGAGCGAAGGCCCTGGTGTTTTAGGCTTAGCATGTTTCTCAACTTTTGATATAGTCATCTGAATTAGTGGATTCACATCTGTGTAGTCTATGACAGTTTCCTGTTTGTCCACGCATAGTCCGGGTAGGAAGGTATTTCCTTGTTCTATGCAGATATTGTTGAGATCAGGTAGAAGACTGTTCGACAAATGGTGTTTAGCAAGGAAGAAAGCGGTTTTCAACGCTGACGTAATGGATTTCTCAGCTTTTGACAATGTCGCTGTTTGAACCTCTTTCAGCGATGTGCAGTCGCGGTTGATTCGAAAAGATGCAGTGTGCGAGTTTGCGCCTTTTGAAGCTTCGTGTTTTTGAATCAAGTCTGTTTTCATAACTGGAGTACCTGTCGCAAACTGATTGGAAACTCCAGCTTCTCGACCGATTTTACAGTACATGATACGTTTTTCCCTGTCGTAAGAAAGCCAGTCACGACCGATTCTCCACTCGTCCTTAAATGCACGTTTTGGCGAAAATAGTTGTTTATCCGGCGTCCTCGCAGAATTGTATTGTCCAATATTTGTGTCGCATGGTATCTCTATCACAGCACTACAAACAGTTGTGGGTTTGGATGGTTTATCCACGATATCAACATTTGTGGATTTTCCAAAGAAATCAGTAAGTGTTTTAACTTTACACGGTTGGTCATTTTGACTCGTGCCGAAATCTAATTTACGTTTGCGATTCATTGTGAAAATTCGGAATGTGGACTTTCTTCAAACTCTCCACATTTAAAGGAGTCTTAAAACAACAGACGCCATGGTATCAGACGCTGTCATAAAACCGTCTGGAGTGGTATCCACACCTCCGAATTAGTTAAACAAAGCCTGAATGCGTTGTTCTATTCAAATTAATTGCCCCTAAAGCCTAAACTGATTCATAACAGGAGCGAGTCTCAACCCATTCAACACCATCCATTGCGGGGGAATGTGAGAAGCTATTGAATTGAGCGTATATATGACTTCACTCTTTTGCAATCAGTTTAAAACTATCTTTTTCAGTTTGAAATTAAATGGAAAGACTAAATCATGAAAGATTCGAACATTGAATAAAAAGATGTAAATAGGCTACCCAGAGGTAGTCCACGTGCCAGTATTAAAAATAGACTGCATTATGTAGTCCACATGACAGAAAATACATCTTTTTCACATTATTCGTTATACAATCTTATTTAACAAAAGTAATATTTTATTGGCCAGGCCAAGTATAATGCTCATATTAGTGAGCCACAATTTCCAATACCACTATATATAGTACAATAGGCTCCAGTTGGTGAGATTATAATTCATATCGATCCCCCCTACAATAGATTCAGCTTATTGGATCACTCACACACATATGGAGCACATACATACCTCAAATTCAATTGTTCGTATATAAGGCATAAATTTCTAAAATAAAGCGTTATGATCCATTTGGCTAAAAGGATCGGCTTTCGTACTTCTAAATTGAGCAGTCATTGTGAGTTTTTGCTAGATTAAAACGCTCACTATTGGGTGTGGTTTAGCAACACCTTAATCCTAATTTTGTGTGACTAGGGTTTTTGAACTCTTACAGTTCAGACTCCTCCCCCTTTCTTGGCTCAAAAGTTATGGGCATTTACACCATATATTTTTAAAATAAAACAGGTGGATTGTAGTGTTTTTGGGTATCAATTAATTATCGTGGATGACAAACAAAACACAGAAAAGCCCGTGATCGGAAGCTATACAAAAGAGGTCACATTTGACCGCATTAACCACCGCGGGGGAGACAATCATGAAGTCGGAAACGAACAGGGCTCGGCCAATTCCGGAACTGCACGGCGATGCTCTCTTGATGACGACATTCCATCACTCAAGCCACGAACTCCAACCCAACAACAAAGTCTTACAATTATCGTCTATTATATTGCCTGTTATTCTTCATGTAAATCTCCCTGTTATATTATAAAGGTTAGTTAAACTTGTTTGTTCGTATTCAATTAATAATGTAGTAAATAGAAATAACCCAAAGTAAAAATACGACAGTATTTATCCACCCGCTGTCAATCAATTTTCCCAGATCAAACCATTCAATATTTTGTTGCGAACTTTTTCACTAGTGTTTTTGCTTTTGCGAACTCAAATTTTCGAGAACATCCACTCACTAGTATAGTTCCTGGACTTCCACGCTGCCAAAACAAATGTCGGTATATAGTTGAATCTGTCAATGAAGCATAGGATTGAACATAATTTAAAAAATCAATGTCGTTCTCAATATCCGCGCGATATGGAGGGACCACTGTCGGCCCAGATAGATGTCAAAGTCGCAGACGAAGATGTCACCAAACGCGGATCTTCTGTGCAGTAAATATACATAGTACTTAAGGCAATCGCATTGTGGTGTTGTAGCTTGGTAAGCTGACTACATGTGCTACGTAGACACAAGAGGTGATACAAGATGTGACAGGCCCATCGACACACATGCAGATGAGAAGGCACACAAGTGTCCACACATAATACATTGTGATCATATGTGTACGGATGTCTAGGGTTAAAATAGAATCGTTACAATATTATCTGATGACTCTTAAAAAAGCCAGAATTGTATGATTTGTAGTTATACGATATATGTATATTCGATAAGATGATTCGGTTTCATTGTCGCGTAACGGTCTACTCGAGTGGGAACGAGTAATAAAGTCGGTAAAATAAACATGATTATAACAAATCGTTGATACGTCGTAGCGTTTCGTCCTGCATGTGTGGTCTATATACAAACTCCAAGCATGTTAATACTAAACGAATATCCGGTTAGCTGCATGCATATGAACGACAGCATCCACGTGCGTGTGATCAAGGCATCGCGTTATCATTCATTCACCTTTTTGAGATCGCATATCTGAATGCTGAGATGGATGTTCAATTAATTTCAATTGAAATACATTCATAATAGATATGTACACAATATTTCGAATATGTTATGGATTCATATTTCAGATGACATTCGCAGTCCAATGGATCAGTCTCAGATACACATAAAAACACTCGAAAACTCATCAGAACTCTTTACTGCACAGAAGATCCGCGTTTGGTGACATCTTCGTCTGCGACTTTGACATCTATCTGGGCCGACAGTGGTCCCTCCATATCGCGCGGATATTGAGAACGACACCGATTTTTTAAATTCTGTTCAATCCTATATGCTGCATTGACAGATTCAACTATATACCGACATTTGTTTTAGAAGCGTGGATGTCAGGGAACTATACTAGTGGATGGATGTTCTCGAAAATTTGAGTGAGCAAAAGCAAAAACACTATTGAAAAAAGTCGCAAAAAAATATTAAATGGTTTGATCTGGGAAAGCGGGTGAATAAATACTCCTGCTTCATGTGGACATACACATACGTTGTTCGTTGTCTGTTTTACGATGAGAATCAAACATATCCCCATATCATAAACGTGAAAATGACTTTCCCATGTTCTGTGGTTTGGCGATACCCTTGGATTTGGCGATACCACGTACACGGTGGTAAATACAAGTCTGCGAGCTATAAGTTTGAAAGACCAAATGTTAGAAAGCGTAATAAAAACAAACTTTAAAGGTCAAACAGATCAAGACATCGGAGTTTGCATATACTACGCGAACATCTCTGTGAAAGCCGGTCATGCTTTCTGTGATTGCATAAAATAAGCATGTTGAAACTGGAATCAATGAATTCCGTCACGAAAGTTCTCCTGAAGGGCGCTGTTACTATATGTGTCAAGCCATCGGAGTTTGCATAAAATATGCTCATTTAAACTGGAATCTGACGTATTCCGTCACGAATGTGACATATATATATTTTGTGCAATTAATGTGCAAAAATCACCCGATTTGAAATGATGTAATTTATAAATTCTGTGTTCAGAATATAAACTAAAGTGGCATATTCTGAATTACATAGTTGGCACAGGTGCATGTTTACACACTGTCATTGCTATAGCCTAGACAAGACGTTATCCATAAACAGTCAATACTATGCAAATTGAAGAACAATGAAATTAGTATCCGGTTTTAATCCTCAATTTGAAAGTCCATGACGCTGACCATTACTTGCCAACATAATACAACAGCTATCATGATAATTATTTGTGTGTATATATGTATTTTCTGTGTTTGTGTTACCAGTATGTGTTGTGCTTGTCCCCCATTAAATCCACACATCGACCAGCTTTCTCTTTCCGCGCTTACTTCGAACGATACTGCATCCATGACTGCTCTATACACTGGAACTGATATAACTTAAGACGTCGGGTATAGATATCGTTCAATAGAGAGTAGTCATTGGATACTTCAACCATCGCAGGTGTAAGGGAAGAATCTTCTCAAATAACAAGAGTCGGTGGCTATATTTTTCTTCCATTCGGTGCCAAAATCTAGGTGTTTTAATGTTGTTCATATCATTAAGTCTCATCATATTATAAAATGACATTGAAATTCAACCCGACCTCCTGAAAAGGAAGTTATTTCGATCTTTCATTACAACATTAGAAGTCTGAGGAATAAAATTTCCAAGCTTACTGAACACGTAGATGATTACGATATTGTATGTTTTACCGAAACCCATCTAAACCATAATGTATCTAATGATAAAATTGCGCTACCAAACTTCCAGGATCCAGTACGACTTGATAGAAATGAATACGGGGTGGACTAGCAGTCTACTTCAATAACAGCATAATTTTTCGGTCCCTTCCAGAACTTGGTTTTGATGACGACGAAATGTTATGGTTTGAAATTGGAACAGTGAAGAAGATCCTCCTTTGTGTCACATATCGATCCGACAGAGAATGCCGTGATTCTTATTGGGAAGACCTTGAACTTTCAATTGAAAAAGCTCTTTCCGTCAACCAATCTATAGTACTAGTGGGTGACCTAAACTGTGATCTAATGAAAACATCAGGAAAACTTCAATCTATTATATCAAAATGGACTTTACAAAACGTCATTAAAGAACCGACGCGGGTGTCCCCAAACACACATACATTAATCGATCATATTATTATAAGTGATGTGTTATCTGCTGTTAATCCATGTATGTTAGATCTCGGATTATCTTATCACAGCGCTACGTCTGCCGAAATGATATTTCCAAACCGCAAACAAAATACATATAAGCGTACTGTGTGGAATTACTCTAAAGCTGATTTTGTTGGGATGAATTCTGAAATAAATAAAACCGATTGGTCAAAACTTTTGTCCACTTCAGAACCGAACAAAGATATTGATCAGATTGTCGACAATTTTACACATAATTATCTACTTATTGCCATAAAGTATATACACTGTCAAACAGTAACAATTCGGAGCAATGACAAACCGTGGTTCGATTCACTTATAAGGGTCAATATACGCAAACGCGATCGTCTTAGGAAAAGAGCTCTACGAACAAACTATCCATTTCATTTGGGAACAATACAAAAAAATCAGAAATAAGGTTAACAATCTGAAAAAATCAGCCAAAGAGAATTATTTGAGCGAACTTGATGAAAATCTAAAAGCTAACACTGATCCTAAACATTTCTGGCATGTGGTTAAACAACTCTCAAATAATTTTTCAAATGGTAACAAAATTCCGTGTTTAAATTAAAAAAACAACCCTTTTGCCGAAGACGGCCACAAAGCTGAGGTTTTGAACGAAGTCTTCACAGAAAATAGTACTCTCGAAAATGAACACCTATGGGATTTGCCCAGCTTTGAAAAAAGAACCCAAAATAATATTTCTGACATCACATTAACAGAAGAAGAAATATCAACGATACTTAAAGGACTACATACAAATAAGGCTATATGCCCCGACGGCATAAGCAATAAAATGCTGAAGGAAACGCACACCTCCGTATGTAAACCACTTCGTTTAATATTTAATAAATCCATTAAGGTGTGTCGTTTCCCGGCGGCATGGAAAAATGCTAATGTTATCCCCCTTTTCAAGAAAGGAGACAGACAAGATCCAATAAATTACCGTCCGATATCTTTAATCAGCTGTGTTGGCAAAATTCTTGAAGGAATAATTTTCAATAAAGTTTCTGAGGACCTGTCCTTAAACAATTTATTAGATAAAAATCAATCAGGTTTCGTTCCTAATCATAGTACTGAAATGCAGCTTGTCGAGATTATTAATAATTTGTGCAACGCCCTCGATGAGAATACAGGAGAAGTCGGCCCAAAACGAAGTCGGCCCCATACGAAGTCGGCCCAAAACAAAGTCGGCCCCGGAGAAGTCGGCCCAGGAGAAGTCGGCCCAGGAGAAGTCGGCCCAGCTATTAACATTAGTTAGTGACATGTTTACTCTGGTCTAATACCGTGTGTCGTATATATGGCTATTTTTTTCCGGTACAGATTTGTATTTCAATTTCAAATATGCCTATCACACATCCCTGTTATTTGTGTTCGCAAGTGAATAATCAATGCAATTGTGATTGCAATGTAACAACTGAGCTTCCGATTATGGAATCTACTAGGCTGTCAATGGACAACATTCAGCAACCTCCTGATTTGCCCGCTAAGCGTGTTCGTCGACAACGTCAGGCATATACGAGGCATCCTGAAAGACTGTTTTAATATCAGACAGATACAAGCAGAAGTTACATAGACACATTATGATGCCGGTCGCGTTATGAGGCCGTTATGATACGATTAATGATACTTTATGATGGCATGGTGGTCGAATATGCCCAAGAAGCTATTCTACCCACTCATTCATACAGATAACTAACTAAAATATTACGTTGCGCCATCAAAACCTGCGCCCAAGATGTTTTGCTTGATCCCGAATACCAGTTAATTCGGGGGTATGAATCCCGCGCACGGCTTCAAAACACCCTGAATCCCGCGTACCGAAAGGGGGGTGATACCCTCATATACACCATCCGATTACCACCGAGTTCATCGACGTCGCCCCAACCAAGAAGCAACACATGTAACTTCACCAGCTTCGAGTCAACAGTCGAAGATATCAATATTGGTCATCAGCCAGTCGACAATCATCAGTCAGTCGAAATGCATATTCAACCAACAGAAGCCCAACAGCCGCCTGCAAAGCGACGCAAACGTCAGGTTCGACCAAAGGGTCCAGCACCAATTGTAAATTCATTCAATATTAGCCAGACATTTTGTGAACAACCCTATATAAACATCTTTTTGTGCCACAGGCATTAACAAGCAGTAAAATAATAATGGGGCCGACTTCTCTTGACCAATCTTTAATTTACCGGGCCGACTTCTCTTGGGGCCGACTTCTCTGGGCCGACCTCTCTTGGGGCCGACTTTGTTTTGGGCCGACTTCTCCAGATACCCTCGAGAATGGGGTAACTACTTGTGCAGTATTTTTTGACATATCAAAAGCATTCGATAAAGTTTGGCACCGCGGATTGTTATTGAAATTAGAACAATATGGTATTAATGGCAAACTTCTAAAATGGTTTCAAAACTACCTGATGAATAGGCAACAAAGAGTTATGGTCAATTCGTGTTTCTCAAATTATACCAGAATTAATGCAGGGGTCCCCCAGGGATCAGTTATCGGCCCTCTGATTTTTCTCATTTACATTAACGACATAGCAGATCGCATTAAATCTCAAACGAGACTATATGCCGACGATACGTGCATTGATAATAGCAGTTCCGACATTACAAAACTCGAACGCATCGTAAACGAAGATATGCGGGAAATGAAATTTTGGGCAGAGACATGGAAGGTAAAATTCAATAGTTCCAAAACAGACTTAATGTTATTCACATCTAAACAAAAAATAATTAATCCAATAATAATTTTTGATGGTGTGCCACTGGAATACTCTAAATCACACAAACATTTAGGTCTGGAAATTGATGACGATCTCACTTGGAACACACATATAGATGCTATATGTCAGAAGGCTTATGCCAGATTGTCTCAGATTCGAAAACTCAAACATACACTCAACCGTGAAACACTTGAAACTTTATATTTATCATATGTACGCTCTCTAATGGAGTATGGTAGAACTGTCTGGTTCGGGGCACCTGCTTACTTGCTAATACAATTGGATGAAATTCAATTCGAGGCAGCCAGAATAGTCACAGGGTGTACTCGATCTGTTCCGAATGATAGGCTTCTTTTCGAACTTGGATGGGAGAATCTAGAAAATCGACGATACACCAGACGAATGACGATATTCCATAATATTGTTAAAAAAAGGCCCCCAACTATCTCGTTGAATTCCTCCCACCCACATTCCGCGAAAGGAGTGACAAAGACCTACGTAACTCATCCGACTTTGTCCCACCAAAAGCCGGAAGTAAGAGAACTGACGTGACCTTCTTTCCTACTTACATTAA
Organism: Siphonodentalium dalli; assembly: GCA_032622095.1. NCBI lineage: Eukaryota > Metazoa > Mollusca > Scaphopoda > Gadilida > Siphonodentaliidae > Siphonodentalium > Siphonodentalium dalli. The sequence goes on from CP136064.1 coordinate 163,805,056, forward strand.
CAAATGGAACGCTCTTGGAAAAGACATCTTTAAGGAATCAATCAAACGGAAACCAATCAAACCGCCAAAATACTTCAATGTTGGTAAACGTTTACTAAATATTTCTCACTGCAGACTGAGAAATCAATGTAGCAAGTTACAAGCTGATAAAAAGCTAAATTATATCGCTGATACTAAAGCATGCATATGCGGATAGCACGAAGAGAATGCATTTCATTTTTTTTAATGTCCTGTTCATTTTTATGCCAGAATAAGTCTATACAATAAACTCTTGCCCTTCAACATTTATTCGGTAAAAAATTAGCTATTTGGATACCCTGACCTAAAGAATAATGAAAATGAGTCCATTTTCAAAGCTGTCCACGACTTTTTAAGAGACACTACTTTCACAGATACAACAAACTTTCAACATACCTGAGATTGGAAAGAGATATGTCTGAATGACTTCGACTCTTCCAAAACCCTGCATGTCAATCATTGAAACAAGCTCGGAGAGGGAGTGAGAGAGAAAGTGATTTATATGAGAAAAAAACTGATATCACAGACTTGGGTTAAGGGGGGACTAGCACAAACACAAAACTTTTGTTGTATATATCTTATATAATATTATGTATATGCACTGTTACTATGCTGCTACAATTGTAAAGTTGTATTGAGTGTTGTCATGGGGAGAGGAGGTACATCTAAGTGGCTAGCACTTGTCCTCCAATCCCGTTACCATATCATTTTTTGATAAATAAATATGTTTAAACCAAACCAACAGGTCCGGACTGCGCCGACTAACGCTGCGCAAACGGACGTATTGATGACCTGTACTCCCAAAGCAACGCGAGCCAAATCAGATTGTTTATAATAGAACAGATATCGCCGAATAAATCATGCATAAGTTGGAAGTGAATATCATGATATAATTGCATAAAATCGTCGATAAATTGAGAAAACCTCTCTGGGGAGACAACTCTTGAACGAAAGGATGCGACGAGGAGAACTCTGTGTTAACACATTAGTAATAGCATGCGCCATAAACTAGCGATCACACATATTAATACACTTCACTTTACTTCGTAACGCCATGCTGCCACCAACGTTAATTCGTCGAAATCATATTTATGTAAACAACAAACATTTCCATGTCAAGCCCGGGATGTTCAATCCCTGATATGAACAATTATGAAATCACACAGATCGTTCAAGCAATCATACCCACTCAGGCCGCCTAAATGACATTGTTTGTAGGAAGGGATGGGTACGCTGACATGAGCATGGAACAGAAAAACGCCTATGTCAGAAAATGTACGTTATCACATAATACAATTTTCGAGCATCATGATCGGCGTTGAGGGACATATCAATGTGCAATTTCGATCGATACCATTTCGATCACATGCTGAAAACTTGTTCACGCGCATTGATTCATTCAACAAACACATTATGCCAGTACATGATACATCTATACATACGCTTACATAATGCTGAATTCATGTAGAAATTCGATTACATATAGAACATGTATTGTGTGTCCTTAATCGAACAATCCTATATATCGTTGCTAATTTCTCATCGACGAGTAGTTTCCTTTGCTAAATACTCAATAGAATAATTCAATGCTCGCAAGATATGAAAAATAATGATATGGTCTAATTATGAAGACAAACATGAGCTTGGCGGTTCGGTGGTCGGTCATCTAAAAGTCAAAAAAGTCAAAATATCAAATGTTCAAAACCGCCAAGCTCGACTTTGAGAGTGAGCAATGATAAATATTTTTCATGTTTTTGCATGAAAACTAGCTGGAACGTGTTTTGGAAATGAGAAGTCGGCGGAAATTCAGCTTCATATTTTAATTTAAAATTCGAGCTTGGCGGTTCGGTGATCGGTCATCTAAAAGTACAACATTCTCAGTATATAATGATCGAAACCGACAAGCTTGACTACGAGAGTGATAAATGATGATAATTGAACACGATTCGAACAAAAATCTTCGTACAACTGGTGTTTAAAGAGAGAAATCGGCAAAAAATCGACAAGAAATCTGCGTAAAAAGGCGATGTTTTCACTCTGTGACCACGTCCCCTATTAACCAACCAAGCCGGGTCATTACTGCCAATATTGTCGATTAATATACGAAAATTGGCGATATAAGTAATGGGCTGGTGATGTTCCAACTGAATTCACGCGAAAACAGCGTTTAAGAGGTTTTTAAAAATTTCATATCGCCAAGCTTGTCTTTTAGTCACCTCCCTCAAAAACCGCCTCAAAGAAAATCCCAGTATATCAGGTGTATTCCATGTATCTTCCCCTGTTCTGGGTGTTCTGTTGCCATTTGTTATACTGTACACATCTACCTTTAACACCAATTTACACAAAAGAGATTCTGAATGAATTAAACTGGCTATGTTTTCTAAAATAAAAATCGTCTCTGAATGAATTGCAGCAACGGTCAGATCTTATCATAACACATGGAACTTCCCTTGCACAATTAAAGTAATGCCGCGCCTATAAGCGAGATCACTGAATCGCTACCATATTGTTTCCAGCCAGCTCCAATATTCCGCGGTTTAGGCGCTACATGTCAAATTTCTGGAGTAGCATTCCAGCACTCCAGAACTTTGACCTGTAGCACCGAATGCCGGAACGGGGCTGGATGGAAACAATACGGTAGCGACTCAGCTATCTCGCTTATCAGTTGCGGTGGGCATACCAAGACGGTTTTGTGTCAATAACTCAACATTGGTATTGCTTTCGCATTGTTTTATAGAGTCTGGTGATTCGTCTTTCACACGCATATTACAAGTATTTTAATGGCATCTCGTCGCACCGAAGTAATAAAGATGAATAGATTGTACACAAACATTGTACACACGCAGTTACTAAGCATACACACATAGAATCTCTACACTCCGTAAAATCTGATATCTCGGAGTTCCATCGAAGGCACTAACACTCGAGAATCGAAGATAGTAAGGAACTGCACACGGCCAACATAATAACGCGTCGAGATCCGACCGTTTGTATGCAACGTGCATATGTGTGACGTCACGGTTAATTTACAATACCGTGAATGTCGTTGATATTTTCGAACAGGTGCATTTAAGAACAAAAACAAATGCGACGTCGCTTCCTGTAGATGCACACAAATGGCGAAGCCGACAATGTGCCACCGCGATAAAACAATTGTTACTTCACAATTTCGTATGATAGTATACAATAATAAACGATCTATTTATTTATTTTATTTCAATAAAACGTTTCATTTTACACCAACATTGAGGTTAGCTTAATGCAAACCAGCTATGACGTCAAAGAGTAAAAGCGTTTGGGGCCAGACACCAGACAAGACTGTGTGCTGTTTTGAGACAATATTCCTTCCCTAATCATCATATCGGGTGTCGTTATATGTGCTTTGAATATGATCACATCATATTACCGATTGCCTCTGCGCCGTGTGCGTATTACGACTGCGTTAAGTTCATAGTTATATAATGTTCACCTGCGTTTGAATTAAAACACATTCTACTAAAACTTTTGTGCCCCATAATTTTAAGTGTTTTATATGTCAAATGTAAAAAAAATCTGCAAACAAAAATAAACCATATGTGCACAGTGCCCTATGCCTGGTCATGACACCAATGCTTGTTCGTGACACATTATATGCTTGGAGCACTGCAGTGACACGCGTACGTATACATCACTGGAACAACAATGGACTATGAATGTATAATACATATAAGGCGGGGGAAACACAACTGATTGCCATATGATGTGAAAGATAGTCTAAACTCACCTGTACTCAGTTGGTCATATCAATTGTTCATGTGTTCATATGTTGTCTCCAAATCTGTTGATTCTATCAATCAGACAAATTCCATTGGGGTCAACTCTGGTGGAGAGATCATGTTCGAGTTAAATTAGCTGCACCACAGGCCATGGAAATGTCTGGTAGACGAGCCTGGGGACTTAGCTGTTTAATTGGTCTATATGCACTCAGCTACAATATCTAAGTGCAACTAGACGACTGGCGTAACATTCGTGTATTAGCTAATAACAAAAACCGCGCCTGTGACTGTCTGCGACAAATATCCAAACAACGAATTTTTATTATTGTCCATAAATGATGTATATGCACTCCATAATTTACGTTTTACTACCGTGCATATTGACACAGTATGTGCAGGTGTTTCAATTACATAAACGAAGAAGCGAATTTAGCCGACGAAGATTTACACTGGTCAATAATCACTATGATTAAGGCATGCATCATTTTATAACATGATGCAGGTTTTGGCGTGTTACATACTTGTGGGATCAGGGTTCACTGTGTCCACTATTATCGGTTTTAACGTCAACGTCCTTTGAAATCCACAATGCTACAAATGCCACACAAACTTGTTTCAATGGAGCCGGATGCTCAATGGCAAGCGTCAAATTATAAATATTGTATAACCTTGAATTAACATTGACGAACTGTCAATACCATAACAAAATAAAAAGGTAGATGTGTTTTGTGTGTTCATTTGTATGTGCTGCACAATCGTTATAGTATTCATACTAATCAGTTATTGGATACATTTACTGACTCCAGATGAGCATTGGTTTCCATTTTGGGTGCTTGTATTTGTTAAGAACCGGTACTATTTTAATCCCATTTGCTGTTTATATTTTCATGGTTGCCAGTGATGGTATGACCCGCCGAATGAGATGAGACTTGAACCCCAATCAAACAAACACACGGTTCAAGACTCTGTTGGACAAAATACTCACATATAATGACAACTACACACAACATAATAATATAATGCATTGATTATTATAATGGTGTTCCAAAATAGAAATTTGGCCAACGCCTTCGTCAGCCATATGTAAACTATTCACATGATGTAGTACATTTATACTACGAAAATAACTTCATTCAGTGTATATACCATGGTATCTGGAATACGATAACGGTTTCTGATATGTTTCTGTTTTTTTTTTGTTCTGCGCCACAGTAAATCCGTCCCACCACCTCATCAGAAAACAAAATGTGTACACAATTTGTCGTCTAAGTTTCCGAGTACCAAGAGGTCAATGTTACTCCCTCCCTCAATTAGCATACCCTGCGAGAAAGGAATTGTATTTTTAATTCGGTTGTCAAGTGTCGCGACAAGGCACAACAAACACGAAGCTTCTCACAATAGATTTACTTATTGAGATGCCAGACAACATCGGCTACTCTTTTCGCTCCCTAATTGGCTTGTTTTACTCGCCGGGAGCAAGAAATATCAGCAACTGATGTGGTCGGCTAACATACGATAAATCTATCACTAGTTGTCGACAGTCTATATACATAAATGTGAGAGGTTATATGTGTTCAGTATGTCGCGGTTTTATTTTGTTGGTAACTATATATTTCGTTTGTTCTCTTCAAACATCTGATCTATGTCGTGTTCGAGCACAATTCGTAACAATGTCACGTAGTTCGGATATACTAAACATAACATACACCACTATTGGCATATTATTGACCTGTTCGTGTGCGTGAAACTGATCAGTTAGTATTCAAGAGCTATGCCAACTGGAAGAATGTAGGAGTCTACTAACATCGCCGGATATTTCAAGCAAATCGACAGTATCACTCCTTAGAAAACATCGTCCGAACTACGCTCAATTGTAAATATTTACTTCTCGATTCGAGACGCAACTATCGGTGATGATAAATTAACGAAAACGATTTCGCCACCAAGAGTCACTGCATTTAATTAATATATAAGAATGACGTTGTGTGTTGTCAATTTGGATATGATAACTGTAAAATTCACTACTTTGGGCAAGATATTCTCCATTTCTATTTTATCACCATACCGTAGTGTTTCACAGCACTTTAACGTAGTGATGTGCTTACCTTCCTTAATATCATTACATGGAACGCACGCAAACAGTCCAATAAGTTAACTGTTAAAGATCATGCCACGTGCACCAGAATTGGTCGTGAAATTAAAGTAGCACTGCACCAATACCACACCCACCCCTACCTTATTTATGTTTCTGATATATATTTATGATTGATGTAGGCATATTAAAAGACGATATACGCAAATGGAGAGTACTAGTGTGTCAATAACATGCGTGGTTGTTTGTGCGTGAATAATAAAGTGATGTGAAACACTCCAGTAGGGTGATCAAATAGAAATGTTGAATAATCTTCCTCAACGTAGTTATATGTTACAAATATTATATCCAAATTGACAACACACACCGGCATTCCTATATATTAATGATATGCAGATACTCTAAATGGCGAAATCATTTTAGTAAGCTTATCGCCGATATCGAGAAGCAAATATTTACATTTGAGCGCAGTTCGGACGATGTTTTCTTTGGAGTGGTACGGTTGATTTGCTTCGGTTTTTCGGGTATGTTAGTAGAATGCTACATTCCCCCAGTTGGCATGGTGCCTGAAAACTAACTTACCATTTTCACTTACCCGAACAAGTCCATGATATGTCTTTAATATGTAAATAAAGTTTTTAGTAAAAAAAACAACATGTCGTTCGGTTGCTTTAACTTTTTACTTTAAAAACTGATATTCCTGTTTTGAATGAGATGGGTACTATATATAGACCAATGGAAATATTATATGGACTACAGTCCACACACTTACCCACTTTAATTAAAGTATCTGTCCTGTTCTCCATCGTCTCTGCGGACGCTGGTGTGACTTTAGTTCTATTAATCTAATTCCAGCTGCTTGCTTTTCGTGTCATAGCTATAGGTACGTTACACTGTTTTGTTTGCTAGTAATCGAGCCCAGTTCTGAGCAATAGCCTATAGAAAGCTGCTCACGTCATTGCTCAACAATGTTCCATCATAATTCCATTCAGCCTGATAGTCGTCATTGTCTAATCAGTGAATGTGATCTGAAGCTAACTAAACTCTTGGCGGCCAGAGGATATAATCCACGCCTATGCTGACTGTTATCAAAATACTGTGGCAGGATTCGTTTCAAGTTTAAGCATGCTTTACGTAATCATCTTGGTTTAAAATGTCGTTTAACTGTATCAATTTTGGTTCCCCTCTCCCTTTCAGTGCACGCCTGACTCGAATGACGCCACTTTTGACAGCTTTAAGCCACGCCAGTAGACACCTCATACCATGGGGATAAATTTGTATAAGTTTCGTGGCAATCGGCGACTAAACCAATTCTTATCAGATTTAGTATCCACCCACCACCCCACCCCAAATTTCTCATCCCAACGACATCAATTTGGCGTCTTTAAATCACACAATAAGATTCCTTGTATCATGGAGAAGATCTCAGAAGAATGTGCATCAATTTGGTGGAATTCGGCGCTGAAATTATTTTGATCAATTTTGGTGCCCCTCTCCCCTTCCGGGCATCCCTGACGCGAACGGTGCGATTTTTGACATATTTAAACCACGCCATTAGATTCCTCATATTATGGGGATGATTATATATAAGTTTGGTGGCAATCGGCGACAAATTTGTATCTGCCCCTCCCCCTTTTCTGCCCCTGACAACAACGGCGTCACTTTAGAAAATTCTAACCTTCGCCATTATCTTTCTCGTAAAAAGTTACCCCTATTAGACCCCTTTTGTGCCATCTAGGTGTTCCCCTGTGAGTTTCTATAGAACACAGACAGACAGACAGACAGAAAGACAGACAGACAGACATTCGCAAATATAGATATAGATGCATTATCTTTGATATTAGGCATGCAAACAAGAATGCATCTATTTCAACAACAATAGTAGGTATAAACAGCTGTTTGTACTTTGCTTCCTAAAAGTTATCAATGAGTTATGCCCCCTTTGTTTGCGCACTCAAAACGCCCAATTTTACTCATTGTTTCACTAAAATTTATAATTTTCAAACCAAATGTAGACCATGACAGAGCGAATGTTTTTGTTTTTATAAACTTTTCAATTTTGTAAAATACTTATACCATCAAGCCAGTAATGTCACATTCAACACTAACAGTTAGGCCCATATACGCTTATGCTTTCTATTTGTCAGCTCTCCTACAATCAGCGAAATCGTATACTGCTATCTATGTGACGCATTCGGTTATCTTTGGTTAAAACCTGGCCCAGTCAGACCATTGTTTAGCAGTAGTGTATATACATCGTCGAGCGCTAAACAATCGTACTTTATCATAAACTAACTGTCGCATTCTATCGAGAGCGAAAATCGATAAATAAGATAACGAACATATTTTGACGCGCTCACACCTGTAAGGTGTACTAGTATGGTGATAAGTGTTTTGTCTATTGCGATAGCATTTGCCGTTTTATAATCTTAAACCGGCGACTGAACCATATCATTAGACGGTCCTGCAACGGTGTTTAGGGAGGCTAGACATGAGATGATCATGACGAATCCGTATTTTTTGGACCGCTATTTACAATTGTTACAGTTAGTTCATTGAGTGGAGCTGTAATACTGTCACTGACGCAGTGTCTATAAGATACGGGGGTGGCTTGGTATTATCGTGTCAAGTTGCATAGGCATGGACTTTTTCGCGTTAATTGAGGGCGTGGTAATATATAACCATTCTATCGGGCTGATTGTGGTCCGCCTGGTAAGTGGGTATATATTATTGTCACTAGTGGTTGACATCGAAGCTCATGTTAATTTTACCTGTATCCTCTCGTGTCAGTAAATGTGCCAGTGTTTTGATAGTCACAGCACTGTCAATTTCAACATCAGCACTGAGTCGAATGAAGTCAGGTTACAGCCGACCTCTTCTCGAAGACCTCGAATACGGCACAGTTGTCACAATTTAGGGGCAAATATCAATGACTAAGCCGATTTTCGCAGAACTAAAACTTGTCCGGTTAACAAAGGAACCGAAGTCTTAACATTAGTCCACAACTGAAAAGGTAACATTTTCCCAAAAAAACAATAGTTTGTACAGCGCCTGCGATCAAATACGCAAAATGGCGACAGAAAATTAGTGAGTGCTAAAGACACCGGACTTGAGAATAAGACAAGACGGACCCGCATAACACAGAATGAATGCCGGATCATTGTATTGAATACAAACAATTAATAATACATATTATATATCAGCAGAGTCAGATTCAGTCATAATGTAAGCAGTCATTACCGTATATAATTTGGTTGCCGTTAAATATACTATTGAATTTTTACGGCATGAACTTTGAATCAGGAATATTTTTTAACTTAGACCATTTTCATGGGCACATACACCAACGGTGATTCGCCGTACAACTGATGAAACGGTATGGGACCGTCGGATTACTACGGTCCGACACCGTCAAACCGACAGTATTTTCTAAGAATGTACGTTAACTACATAATCACATATATTCTGATTACTTGTCGTAGACCTTCCGAACGTCGCGATTCCACGTCAGTTGCACCGACCATAACTCACTATTAGTAATGATAAATGTCCAAATCGAAGCAATTAAGGTAACGCGATGTGATGTAATTTGAGCGAAGCATACACGCTTCCAGGAAATGACATTTCGACGAAACTACGATAAACTCAGTATGTACATGTGTATCAGTATGACTCGGAGTGTATGTTTACACAGACTGAATTGAAGTGAATTCCAACCCGGAACTGTCCACAAAGATCCATGGTTAAGTGGGCCTGCTAATTATATATGATGTCGGTGGGTCCTTCTGAATTTATATGGTGCTGCATGGTGGGGAAAACTGGTGATGTTAAGAAAATGTACTGTTATTCTTTTCTACAATTTTCGCGGCATTTGTCCAATCTGAACGAATGGAGGAAAACTCTGTATATGTATAAAACATTCAGACACATATATATTGAAAAATAAATCAACAATTACACTTTTCGTTATTAAAAACAAATTACAATCGGTTGGCTAGTCTTGTCGTTTTGCAAACACCAGAACAGCCACGAATGGAAAATAAGAAAATTAATATATTAATGAATGTTCATTGATACACTGGATTTTCTCAAATTGCTCGGATTATTATAGCCATAATATATAGCTATAATGACAACTTTAGAAAAATATCGGTACATTTTCTTAACAGCATCATTTTGCCCCACCAACATTATAGCAATTCAGCAGGATTTTGCACCACCAACATTATAGCAATTCAGCAGGACTGAACATCATAACAACTTAGCAGGAGCACACAATAAGTGAGTGATAAAAGCCCGTAGTAGTGTGCGTTATAGTTAATAGAGATTGGCGTTCGTAGCACGATGTTAATCAATATCACCCGTTACAGGACATATTTTTAAAAGTTCACGTTGTTTGGTTGTCACAGTTGTCTGCTAAATTATTCCGAAATTATCACTGAATTAATGTGCGTGCCATGCGATTCAAGATTAAACCAATTGAAAACAGTGGCACCACTGGTTGCTGTATACCCGTCTTCTCTGTACATTCATACACTATATACTTGGAATTTAGAGGCAAATAGTCTGACACACATTACGGCATTGATTTAGGAGACTTATCACTTCGGGACTGTAAAAAACACGATTATATTACTACTGTGATCATTTAATTTTAATTTATGTCAAAAACCGCCTCAAAACCCGGTATAGAGCAAACCGACGCCGCCAAGAAAGGCACAGCGATTCCACACAAAGCCGCCAGCCCGCGGCGCCCGGCCAATCCGAACAATCGGGGAGGACGTGCACGAAACGTCCAAAATCATAGGCACACCGGCTCTCGAGTGTCACACATACACCCACCCACACCCACCCACCCCCAAAGACCTACACAAACCAGACAAACACCGCGAAACTTACAACCATAGCTTCAGAATAAATCATGGCAGGTCGTTATACATGTACATATATGACTAGTCTCCGTTTCATGCTCCGTATGCATACTAAAGATGTAACCAGTTTGACACACGATGTCTGATATATATATACAGGCCTGGAGTCGGTACGAATGTTGCTCTTTGAGGGCCATAGCTCTTCAACGGGTTAGTAGAAACCAGTTTCTTGAGGATAACATGTAACGCACACTGTTAGAAATTACTGTCGGTTCGACGGTTTCGGGCCGTCATAATCGACGGTCCCATACCGTTTCATCAGTTTGACGGTCCCATACTGTTATTTTATGTGCCCATGAAAATTGTCTAAATTAAATATTTTCGTGATTCAAAGTCATGCGTCAAAATTCAATAGGATATCTATCGGCGACCATAGTATATACGGCAATGACTCCACACAGTGTGACTGAATCTTACTCTGTTGTTATTTAATATGTATTAATATGCGCTTAATATTGCGGCATCCGTTCTGTGTTATGCGGTCGGTACGTATATTGATGAGTATGTTAACTTATTCTCATTCCGAGTTTAAGTTTGCGTTTTATCATTCAGATCATTTCGCTATTTTCTTTGACGTTGCATATTTGATCCAAACTATTGGGGGGACTGTTACCTGTTCGATTGTGGACAGTTGTTAAGACAGTCTGAGTTCGGTTCCTTCGATAACCGGACAAGTTTAAATTCTGCGAAAATCGGCTTAATCATTGACAATTTCCACTATATTAGAGAGTAGAGATTCATGCCAAATCGATTCATGGCGTGATCCGGTGTATGACTTCATTCGACTCGGTGATGATGTTGAAATTGACAGTGTTGTGACTTAGTATCAAAACGCTGGCACATTTACTGACACGAGAGGATACAGGTACAATTAACATGAGCTTCGATGTCAACCAATAGTGACAATAATAACAACAACGACTCAACGAGCAGCTATTACTATTAGAATGTTGACAAATCAGTTGACAGTGAATCTGTTTCAAAGCACATGCATGTACATTTACAAGAGATGATATACATGTACATGTACTATACGCACCAGTGTAATTCACTAGAGCTTCAGTGCCAACAACAACAACAATGTAAACAATGAATTGACGCCGCGCAGTGACGGGTGATCACATATCTACAATTCCAACTTTACAATTACACGGACCAATTCATCCTGTGTTCATCAATTTTCATTGAAACGTGTGGATATGAGACATTGTCGTCAATCGCCATGTTATCGTCAAGTTATTACGACAATTTACCGGGAGTACACTATTGGTTGGATGTTCTTATCAAACTAGCTTTGGCTGACTCACTGACAGTATACAGTTTGATGCATCATGCTTTAAAATTTCATGGAACATGTGCGACTACAGGAGAAAATTGTCGCCAAGTCATTGCGCAAAGTTATTATGGGATCTGCTGTTGTCTTGCAGGTTCCAATCCCAACTAGCTGTTATTGATATGCAGTACCAGTCAAAAGAAGTGGTATATTAAGCGCTATATTTTCGCGCCCAATATTGCAATAATATTGCAAGTGGAAACGCTTATAAGCATGTCGCTTGTGATATTATTGCAATATTTTGCGCTTAATATCTCAATATTTTGCGCTTAATATTGCGACATCTTGCGCTCAAAATTGTGACATTTAAATACAATTATTGGTTCTTCTATATTGTTTATTGTATAAATAGAGACAATGTTTTAGAAATGTATATAATTATAGCTGTAAATGCTCTATGTACACTACATGTATATGGACACTATATGCACATTATTTATCTAATATAAATATAACACTATCGGGTCTGTATGAAATTTAGCGCGCTTAGTATCGCAATATTTTGCGTTCAATATTGCAATAACAAGCGCGACAAATTTTTGGTAGTGTGCTATAATCACGCCTTTTTCTAAATTAAGCACACTCAATATCGCAATAAAGATGCGCCTAAAAATACCACTTCTGATGACTTGTACTGTATTGTCATGATGTACGGATTCACCTGTTAAAACAAAAACTGTGTTTACAAGTGACTGGACAATTTCACGCCTTACATGTTATCAAAAAGTATGCCATTAAGATATTTTACTTCTACATGTACATAAATTTGAGTTTTAACTGTGAAACATGTACCTTTGTTCTTTTTGTGGCTTAAAATGGCATGCCAATTCATGTTTTAGAATGGTCGAAATTAGTATTACTCATAACTGAATAGTGATGGGTTGTCTTATCAGCTATTACTAGTATCGCTTTTTATTTACAGCCATATCTATACAGTAGTTAGTGAAAGGCGAACACATTACGCGTGCGCAGCCTTTTCCGGATTAAATTCTACGAGGCAGATAACAAGCTTGATACTCTGCAAACTGCTAAGTTTCATAAGTATTGTCTATCACTTTATGCATTGACGATTTACATTTCATCAAAACTATGATCGTAACATAAGAACTAAGATGTATTTTTCAGTTACGAATAATACTAGTTTCGACCATTCAAAAACATATGAATCGTAATGACTACCGGGAAATCATATTGTCACCATGGGAACTTGGCTAATTCTATGGTAAATTAGCAAATTAAGAGCAAAAAATTGTTGTTGACCCACGAAAATTACCATTGGTCTGACCTTTATTAGTTACGGTCTTGATATTAATTAAACGGTGCTGAACCGTAAAAAATACAACGGTCTGACAGTTATTGGTTACGGTCTGCCAGTTACTTAAACGGTTTTATACCGTGGAAAATGATACGGTCTGACCGTATGTTTAACGCTCAAATGTTGGCAGCGATGTTGCACGGTAAAACGACGGTATTTTTCTGCATGGTGATTCAAGACCACACCATACATACCTAAACCAAACCCGATTGATGATGACTATGACAGAGATGTCCAAAGTGAACGAACGGATGGACGTAAACCGTTGCTACATCTCCAACATATTTCGTTTGCGGGGGGGGGGGGGGGGTAATGGCATTATACATGCATGCATCATGCATCCTACCACTACGTGTGTGATTATATATATATGATTGCTGGTTAAACGGGTCATCTCGTATTGCACCACCGTTTTCTTGAAGTTATAGGCATGCTGTAACTCCTGCTGCTGGGTGTGACTAAACTCTCCCGGACCAGCACAGACCAGCTCAGACCAGCACGGACCACCCTGCGGAGTATAGGGGTGATTTTAGTGGCAATATCTGTGTGGGGGTGTCATGGAAACCCATCCACGCACGGACAGGGTTCGCGGCCACACAGAAGGGTCGCTATTAACCCTCAAAATGCCGCCATCGGCGAATATGTGCGCCGCGAATGAAGCCCGGACCGCCCCTGTGGTGTCTAGGGTTGATTTTAGTAGCCATAACCGTGTGGGGTGTCATTTTAAGCCATCGATACACGTACGGTGGTCACGCCCGAACAGAATTGGCGATATTAACCCATACTTTGCCAGATTCAGCCAATACCACTAATAACTCCATATATATATGTAGCGGTGCTACCGTCGACTACATTCACGAAGAAACAAGAGCGAATCGCCCATCAAAGCCTTACTTTAACAGCATCGATATCGGCCCTGGTAGAGTCTGGGTGTTAATGTCAGATTCCAACACCACAGTCACTACTCAAAGCGTTTGTTGCATCAATACGATTATACAATGGAGAATAACCGATGTTCATCCAATGATATGCCTGGTATTCCGCAAATAATCTCATCAATTTCGGTTATTACCAAGCCATCGCGATTAATCTTATGGGCTAGTTACATTCCTTGAAGTTGTTATAATGGTTGCGTAAAGAAACAATGTCATCCGCCTTCCATTGGATTACCGCAGCTCATGCATGTCTGGCTTATAGCCACGTAGTTCCTGTGAATATCTAAATGGCGTCCGCAGGTGTTATTCGGGTGCGAAACAATCACTATATTGTATGCTCTACATAAGACAGGTACAAATAATATGCTGCATGGAGTTTGTTGTTCATACTTCGTTTTCAGGAGTGCATGTACATTTACTGTGCGTGTATGTACATGTATCTATATATAATAATGTATACATGCAATATGCCCTAAGACCGTTGTGAAATAGGAACGCACACCAATCGGAGGTGGGTATACATTGTGCATGTATAAGCCGCGTATATATGTGTGTGTGATGTTCGATAATTGTTTTTAACTTTCCAGTTTGTAGTTGATTCCATTCAGATACCGCTAACGTTTGTGCACATGCGAACGTCCCATACTGCCCAATGTCTACTATAGCGTTCAAAATATGTATATTATGAACTAACTTTTTGAAATGGCTGTGTTAGTTATTATTATATTTATTCACAATATATATGCATATAAATACATAGATTAACTAACTTTTTGCAATGGCTGTGTAAGTTATTTATATATTTATTCACAATATATATGCATATAGATACATACATTAACTAACTTTTTGCAATGGCTGTGTTATAATATATATATAGTTATTTATATATTTATTCACAATATATATGCATATAGATACATACATTAACTAACTTTTTGCAATTGCTGTGTTAGTTATTTATATATTTGTTCACAATATATCTGCATATAAATACATACATTAACTAACTTTTTGCAATGGCTGTGCTAGTTATTTATATATATATTCACAATATATATACATATAGATACATACATTCGACAACGACTGTGTTGGTTGTTGCAAACCGGCCATTATGATAATTCAGATGGCTGTTCCGCAAACACCAGAAACATCATTATTACAATATTTTAAAATATGAATGTTCTTGAATGTTTCATACAAGTACCAGCATCACGGCCATTCAGCAGGACCCTACAACATCATGGCAAACTAGCAGGATCACTTAACCAGGATGTATTCGAACCTATGTTTCTTGGCGGGCACATACGAATCGTGACTGGTTCGCCAGCCTCTGGGCATGGCCAATCTACATGGTTTTTGCGTGCACGTTATGGTCATATGTTTATGTAGAATAAAACTGGAAAGGATGCAGATGTAAACTAATTGATGCACGCCGTGTACGTTTAGTGTAGTCTAATCGCAAATGACAAAAGAAATAACTTTAAAGTCCGAAAAATAAGCTCCACACATCGCGTTGGTGTGACGATTTCACATCCATTTGAAGGCCCCATGTCCATGATTATCATCTTTTCAGATAAATAACGTGACGTTGAATGCTCGGCTGACGTCATACCATTCATAGCATTAAACTTGCGTGGGAGTTTTGTACATATATTTGACTTTTAAATTCCCCAATACATGGACCCATATGTAATACGCTAAAACGTTGCAAATGGAGTAGTAACGTTACTGGTATAGAAGATGACAACAAAGAAACCGTCGTTTTCGACGCACAATGGTTCCTAAACAAGAAATTGAAATACATATGACATAATTATAGAGGATCTCCAACGAGTTATGTTGGGATATAAGATTTTATGAAACTCGTTTGATAAATTTGATTCACAACGAGTCAAATTTATCAAACTCGTTTCATAAAATCTTATATCCCAACATAACGAGTTGAAGATCTTTATATCACATAAAAAAAACTAGAGCTTTGTTCCTTTTTAACAAATCAAAATCATTAAAAGAAACTGGTAATGCATGTAAAATGAATATATGCACGGCGTTGGCTGAGACGCTTCATAGCCGTATACGACAGTATTGTGCGCTCTGGCTTGCGACGAAAAATATAGTCCCCCAATTTGCCTCTTTGTTTTTGTGCCTATTTTATAGTGCAACGAAGTTGGACAATAATTGAACAAAGCAATCATTTTTCAATGTCTTAATTGTATTGGTAATTAAAATTTCTTGTAATTAAAACACGAATGATTAAATATTGGTGTAGAGTAGTTAACATGGATGGAAAGCGATACTCTAAAGTACTATATCAGTTATCACGCACTTTATCGGACGACTCCAGTCATATCAGTTGGCTGAGTTCCATTCGTCATACATTAGAGTCATGCTCCCAAGCTCATGTATTTGATAGCGACAAACGTAGACCAACTTATCGAGTACGTGAAATGTAGTCTGATTAGCCATGCAATTCCGATCGAACTGGGAAACAGATCTGCAAAAATCTAGCCGGGGACAAATATATCAGATATTCAAACATGATATCTCATATGAAGGCTATCAAGACACTCCAAATGAATTTAATAGAACTATATTATGTAAATTTAGAACATCAAATCACCATTTGGCAGTGGAAACCGGTCGCTGGAATGGTACAGATCTAAGGGAACGAACATGCCCGCTATGTAGAGATAACAGACTAGGAGACGAATTCCATTACCTATCTGAATGTGAAGCGCTTGAGCGCAAGAGAAAATGTCAGATATCATAAGAATACCCGAATAGACCAAACATTACAACAATGGATGAACTTCTCAATGTACAAACCCCATGCCAAATACGGCGTCTATGCAAATTTATACATACTATTTTTAAGAGGTTCGACGAAAATCCGCCTTGTTGACATATACCATCTGAACTATTTAGTTATTGATATACCTATTAAACCTTTCGAATGAGTACACATAATATTCTAATCGTAACTGCATGATCTCCAATGCCGCCATACATTTGTACATATTGTATATATATATAATTGTTACCAATTTTTGTATATAAGTTATGTTAATCTCCATACGCATCTGTCATGTGTCATGAGAATAAATCATTGCATTGAGGTGTCAGGCGCGGCTTTTGGAAATAGTATTAATCCGCGCGGTAATGTTGTTGCCGCGATGCCAAGTATCTCGCGAAGCACGCGGCTATTCATCACTAGTGAGATATAAGGAAATATATAATGGCTTTTACAATGCTATAATAGGCGTTTCGTGTGATATCATGTGCTATATATCATAGTCGTATAGCTGCGGATAAGTTATGCACTGGACATCTCTAAAGCTAAATAACTTAGAAAATCGCCCGCCCTGCAACCTAAAACCATGGGCACATCATAGGTTGCAACGAAGGTTTCCAGTCCATACACAATTCATCATAACATTTCTCTGGGACATGTCTCTATAGTCAGACCTCTAACCGCATGGTTTCGATATACTGTTTCTTATTTGAATTCAACTGATCCTCATTTTCTTGCAGACTAAAGAACTACAACTATAAGCTGAATATTTTACGACAATCATGGAATCGACGGTAATACCAACATATGCTGCTGTTACGGAGATGAACAACGAGTCAACGCATTCGGGTGGTGCACCAACCATGTCAGATTTCGACAGGGAGCTAATTCTCACAGGCAAACTCATCAGTAAGAACATGTTGCCGGCAATTTGCGCTGTTGGGGTCATATTTAACACACTGGCTGGCGTCACATTTATGGGTCAATCGATGAGAAAATCTTCTTGCAATATTTACCTGTTTGCGCGGTCCTGTTCCGATTCAGGATTCTTGATAACGCTCTTCATATTCTGGCTGGAGGAAAACTACGCAGTTAATTTTCTGCACACCAACGGTCCCTGTCAGGGTACGGTTTACTTGTCGTACGTTTGTGCATTCGTGTCCGTTTGGCTGGTGGTGTGCGTCACATCAGAGAACTATATCCGGGTGTGTAAACCGTTTGTCGTCAACACATACTGCACGTCAACGAAAGCCACCGTTGTGACGATATCTCTCTTTATTTTCTCTCTCGTTGTTTACAATTTTCCGTTGTGGACATCGGGGCTCATTTCCAGAGAGAAATACAACATGACTGGTTACGTTTGTGATCGACTGGTTGAGTACGAAGATATCAACCTCGTTATGACATACATTGACACTGTAATAACTTTGCTGATTCCAAGCAGTCTTATTTTTGTTCTGATGATTCTTATTCTTATCACGATTTCACGGAACACAAAACGAAGAGAGAGTATGCGGTCACAAGCGATGCCAGCAAACAAAAAGCAACAGAAGAGCAAATCACCAACGAGGAAAGTGACAAAAATGTTGTTTTTTACATCAACAGTGTTTCTGATTTTAAACCTGCCGAGCCACTGTATTCGGATGAAGAGCCTTCTCAGTGACTTACTAAGTGATCCAAATACAGCTAAAGTTTATTCTGGTTCGATGATACTTGCTCAGCTGATACTGCAGCTAATATATTATCTGAGCTTCGCTGTTAACCTTCAGGTGTATTTGCTGTGTGGGGATAATTTCCGGAAAGAATTCATCAAGAATCTGTTAGTACCATTCCAGTGCATAAAGCGAAATATTGTAACTGAAAAGCGGCCCGAATATGCGAACATACCGCAAAAAAACAAGGAGCCTATGAACAGAATTGAACTTGCTGAATGTTGACTCTTTGAATAAGTCACCGGTAACGATGCCATGACAGCGGTTAGGTATGATGGTGTCGTATATTGCGGGGATGTTAACCAACCAAACTTCTGAGATAACGATCGAAGCATATCTAACTTGCATTGGTGCCAGCTCCTTTGAAAATAAGAGACAGTATATTTGGGAATAAGACGATATTACTTTTAAACTCAATTATGGAAAGTTAAATGTCCTGGGAGTGTGTTTATTTTCATTATGATTTACCGTCGTTTCAGCCGCTAGACTTAAGGGTGAGGAAAGACTACTCTCCAGATGCACGAATCATCTTAACTGCCCTGTGCGTGAATAACATATCCGCGCTTGTCGGGATTAAAACAAGCCTCTCCATTGCTTTACATTTTGTGCTGGCATAATACGCCACATACGTTAGCAACTGAGTCACCCAACCCCATGATGGGTAGATATGTTGTATAACAATTAACATGTATGTTGTCAAGTATCTACTGTCTCTTATTTTCTTTACGGGCGACATAAGTTCTTAAGTATACGTCATTTGTCTAATTTTTGTTTCTGTACCACCGATTTGATTCTCTCGGGGAGAGCTTTCCGATGAATGGCAACAAGCCATATTTCCGACTAAATCCTGAAAAGTTACCCATAATTCTGCTGAGGTTAAATAGTCGATTAATTAGGGCATTACTGTACCTTCTTTTCGCCTTTAATTGTGAGAAATATGCCGAGTGCCACGCAAAATTAAAAACAGTGTTATATTCATAATTCATTGCACAAATCTAAATGAAGTACATCATGATTTGACAACAAATAGTTGTCTGAATATAGGCAAGTTAACACTGGAATTATGCGTGAATATCAATGGTTCCAACACGCGATTTAGTGGTATGAGAACTATCAATAATGAATATAAGAACACATTTGATGCATTCTTAGTGGTGATGTATTTAGATACTTTAAATTTGTTGCACATTTACCAGCTACGAGTGTCTTGGGTCACTTTAACAACGCACTGATCATATAACGTATGTATAATATTACCAATCCTGAGCCACATAGAGTAACGTCATTCACATTTCTCAACGACTCGGCAATTTCCGCTTCGCTCGGAAATAAAGTGATTGGTCATGTTCATACATATACTATCGGGAAATACGTCTGTTGACTATGAGACTCTTCTGTTAAACTTGAACTAATTATTGCTATTTATATATATCTTTATTATCCTCCATATATGGAGATTCATATATAAATGTTACATTATGAGAACAAACACAAATTTGGTACATAACACAGTGTATTAAAAATTAAGCATTACAAACATATCTACAACACATGTCTCAATATGTATGACGAACCAACTACACATATACACACACTCATGCACTACATAAAATAGACATTCCATTCTACAGCCATATCGTACCTACAGACAGAGAAATAGCATACTCCGAGACGACCAAGCCGGAGTTGGACCCAAATCAGGGATCTCTCTCTCTGGAAGACCCACAAACGCCAATGCCTTTGTGCAGTCTTACCGACTCGGAGCCGACCATTTCCCCAGCACTACTTAGAGACATACAGACGACAGTCAGACAAGCAGGCATACGAGACAAACAACCAAACAAACGGCAAACATACATACATACAAATGTACTTACTGGTAAAACAATACACAGATACATGTGGTATGAACAATTACGAACACGCTTATAACTGCATGTTATGATCGAGTTTATATGAAGGTTTGGGAGATCTAGTCAGGACTTGGCGTCAGTCGATCAACATATACTCTCCAGAGGAATGCAGCTTTGTTCACGAAAAAATCTATTAGTTTATTTTCTTCTTCGGGAGCACAGTATATGTTTTCATGTAGACATGTTAGTAGAACGCGCGTTTTGGATTCTACATCCAGTTTGTCATATTGCATATAAATGTCTACATGAAACAAGTTTAGTAGCTCGAATTCAAAGGTATTTCGATCGTCGCAAATGGAAGAACATTCGATTAAGGCATGTTTTACAAGATCTTTATGTTTGTTGTCACATAGTACGCAGGTTTCCTCATTTGTTTCCAGTATGCAAACAAGTCGTGCAATAAGTAGATATGATTTTTTATGGGCTGGGTATATGCGACAATTTTCCCATAGCCGGGACATGCATAACGTTGGATGGACGGCAGCGAACCTGGCAAGTCGAGTATCCTCATTTACGCTCATGTCCCAATGTTCTCTATTAACTTTTGACCATGATTCGTTTATGGCACATTTCCATGTGGATTTCTTAGGGAATATTGAATTTTCGATGTAGTTTTCAAGAGCTTCGGTCATGTCATATTTGTTAAGAGTGTCAATGATGTCAGACATGTAACTTGATGATGAACATGTAGTGCCAACTATGTACTGATATAAGCGCGTGAGAAATACTTGTTTCACAGTTTTAGAAGATTTTAAGTTGCACAATGAACCGAAAAGTGACAATTTACGTTTTTCAATAAGTGATAGCATTGACGAGGTTCCGACCAATCCTTGGGCTATAACCGTTTTTGTACGACGATGAAGGCCCTGGTAATACTTCAAGCAGAATCTATGTGTTCTCTCAAGTCGTTCAATGTGATTTTGGTTTAGATTCCATAGTAGTTCTGAACCATAGAGACCTTTAGGTATAACTACTGACGAATAGATTAATGAGCAACTTGTTGGTGTCATACCACCCGGATAAAGGCCGGCGTTGTTTAGCATCATGAACGTGCTACGAGTCTTATCGCATATATGATCAGTGAATATACCACTAAAGTCATATTTATCAATAGAAATACCCAAATGAGTGATGCTCGTACTTTCTGTGATATCTGAGGTACCTATTTTCCAGATTCGATTTTGACGCAAAAAATCTGCTTTGGTTTCATTGAATACTACTACAGCGCATTTTGTTGGGTTATATTTATACCGCCACTTCTTGCTGTAGTCGTAGCAAATATCGCAAAGCGCTGATAGCCCAGATTTGTTGAGAGACAGCAGAACCATATCGTCTGCATGAGTTGGGGACGTACAATTTACACCGAGCATGTTTAAGCCAAAATCTGAGTTTGCAAGAATATGTATTAACTCGTCCACGTAGATCATATAGTACAAAGGGGAGAGGATACCCCCTTGCCTGGCTCCCTGTCGCACGTCAAACCACCTGGAAAAAACGTTATTATGACGAACAGAACACGTTACGTTGATCAGAAGTTCACGTATCAAACAAAATAAATTTCCTTTGAAACCACATGCGTGCAATTTGTATAGCAATCCGTTAATCCAGACGGTGTCGAAAGCTTTCCAGACGTCTAAAAATAAGCTATACAGCTTTTGTTTACTTTCAGATACATATGCAATGCATTCTTTCATTACATAAGACGTCATCGTGGCGCTTATTCCCTTCTGAAAGCCGCGTTGAAGCGGGTGTACATTAAGTAATTTTGGAGCGTATATTTCAATTCGAGCTTGTAATTTTTTTTCGAGTGGCTTGTATAGAGTGGGCATCAGAGTTATAGCTCTGTAGCTATCAAAGTCAGTTCTGACTTTTGAACCGCCTTTGTGTAGCGTTATGATTACACCACGTTTCATATGTGGTGGGACTATTTGTGTTTGAATCATTGCTGTCATGAGATTCGATACCGTCTGAGTTAACTTCTGGCTTCCGTATATTAAATGCTCATTCGATATGCCATCCCAACCAGTTGCTTTGCCAAAGCTGAGGTTGCGATACACCGAAAGTATTTCACGTGGAGTGACCCTAAAGAGTATGTCATTGTTCTTATCATCATTGTTATCGCTATCGGCCAATCGCATAACGAATTCGTTCACGTAGTTGAAGTGTTGGTTATCAAACTCCGGTATGAACAACGGCGAATATAACTTCTCAAAGTAAGATGCACACCCTTCCGCAATTTCGTGATCATGACGAAGAGTTTGTCCCTCATAAAAGAAAAATGCGTTCTTATCTATATGATTTTTCTGACGCTTCGTATGTAATACGCGAAATAAATAGTTCTGATCAATTTGTGCACGCTCATCGATTTCATTGTTTTGTTCGGCCAAGTATTGAACAGAAACTGTTCTATATTCTCTCCGGAAATCACATTTTGCAAGTTTATAGTTCGTGTAACTTTCCGAATGAGTATCTGCGCGAGGTCTGCCTTTATTCACCCAAATTTTCCGGAGAGTCCGCATATTTTTGTGCATATTTTTTAAGATTTCATTCCAGAAAGGTTTCAACCGTTTATTGAATTTCCTATTCGGTAAGGTTGTTTCGGAAGCTTTTGATATTGCACTTACAATTGAATCGTATAGTATACATGTATCGGTTTCCTGTTTATCTAATGTGTCAAATGAGTTTAATTCTAAATCAAGAGTTCGTTTATAATTTTCAAGGATTTCCGGCTGAGATTTGGCTTTTTTCCAATCTATAACACAGCGTTCTTCGGCGCTTTCTGTTATGTGTCGATATCGCAGTTCAACGCTCAAGCTCAAAGTAACTGGTCTGTGATTGGCATCATCGTCTAAAACATGTACCTCTCTTATGAAAGGAACAAGAGTTGATGGGATCAATATATGATCAACAGTCGTTCCATCGTATAAACCATCACCAAAAGGGACGCACGTGGAGCGCGGACAATCTTGACAGAATGTATAATTCACAGACACCATTTCGATTCGCTTGACAAGTCTTTTGAATGCCATGTTTCGTTCATCGAATTTCTCGAATTGGCCATTGAAATCTCCCATTACTATCACATTACCATGCGGTTTGTACATATCACAAATATCGCCAAGTGTTTTCGTGTATTCATCGTAATATTCGACCGAGTAATTTGTAGAAGGCATGTATACCTGTAATATATATAGAAAACAGTTGTCTGTTATTTTGAACTGTACTCCTATTATTCTGTCATCTTCTATTGTAAGCGGACTTATATACGTTCAGTAATTCGCGTGTGCCATAACAGCGCGACACCACCACTGGGTCTCCCTCTTTTATTTGGAATCCGTTGACGGGAATCGCACACTGCAAAATATTCATAAGACTTGTCCAGCGAACCGAGAAAATTTGTATCACATTGATAGAGCCAGTGCTCACTCAGGCCTATTATGTCATGCACACCACTTTTGAGCAATTGACTCAAGTAATACCCAGAGGACATTACACCTGTTGCATTCCAGGTAATCATGTTAAGATTAGCTGT
Source organism: Siphonodentalium dalli (assembly GCA_032622095.1). Lineage (NCBI taxonomy): Eukaryota > Metazoa > Mollusca > Scaphopoda > Gadilida > Siphonodentaliidae > Siphonodentalium > Siphonodentalium dalli. The sequence continues at coordinate 163,829,389 of CP136064.1, forward strand.
TCCCATTGTTCCGTTACAGTTAATTTTAATTTGTGACCAACAAGCGTTATGATTGCTAAAACATGTTATGTACATGCACATAAGGCCAAAGCTAATAGTGCAATAATTTTAGACATACTTCGCCAGTTAACACGGTATATACACAGATAAATAACCGAATTGATTAATCTTTGTGTACCCACATCCTGCAGATTGCGCCACGAGGCCAAAATCGTGGGGCGAGAACATGGTCTATATCACAATCACATACATTGATTCGAGCACAGTTACCTCTTAGCATGCGAATAACAGTGAATCTGGCTTCTTTATACATGAGGTGATTCTTTATATCGTGAATGGTCACAGAATCGGCGAATCCTCCGAGATACACTTGTGAAGTTTTAATTGGATGGTCATGCTTGTAGAAGAAGTAGTCATCCTGTGATTCATCTGTGTAATGGGTACGTTCCTGATGTGTTTGCCTGTTTTCATTTAACGGGACATCTCGCTGATATCTCTCTTCATTTTGAGCACTGGAATGATAACTTTTCTCAGAATGATTATCTTTTTCGTCCGGATATGAATCTTCTGTGTCGTATTTCATCAACTCATTTAATGTTTCTGCTATGTCTCGTTGCGTCTTTGATACATCTGCCATGGATATACTCACGCACTCGACGAATTGTTGAAGGTTATTTATCACTTTTGTTGTGATATTGCGGAACTCATCCTTCATTACATTTACATTGTGCTTTATCGTTTCATTTACCTGTTTATCACATGAATGCGTTGGTTGGATGTGTTTTTTGTTCACAATGTCCCTGAATGTTGCCAATTGTCCCTCAAAACTTTTCTGTTTCTTGTCAAATTCGTCTAAACCTTGCACTATATCACACATATCACGTTTAACGTCAGCCAGTTCAATTTTCAGTTGTTTTGCACCTGAATATTTGTCATCTTGAATACGTTCTACTGTCATCATTTCTTGTTCTAATTTTTCGTCCATACTTTGTATTTTCTTGTCCATACGAGAAACGTTCGTTTTCAACTGTTCAATGTCTTTAACAATGCCGAGTTTTTCTTCTATTTTCTCCAATCGAGCTTCTAAATGTTTCACTGATATGTCGATATTGGGGACACGTTCGTTAAAGTCTTTGTGGAATGATTCGTTATCAGTTTTTATTTGTGAAATGTCTCGCAGTATTTTAACAATTGAGTTATTTATATTTACAGTGGAATCCTCATCATCGTTGATCATCATACTCGATACCGAGGGTCGACTGACACTTTTGTGTTTTCCACTTTTACTGATAATGTCTCCAAGAGAGTCTGTATCTTTGTCAACCATGAATTTCATTAGTCTGTAGATGTCAACAGCCATTCTCATATTTCTACTGTTTTTATCAATTGCATGGTCCCCTGTTAAACTTCGAATAACCCGTTGTTTCATTAACGCAGCCGAATCATACGGAAAGACATCATCAGATTTCACATGAATGAATACACTTTCGCGCAATGTTTCTAAAAGTTTATCCTGGTTACCGACAAATTTAAGTTTATGATGGTTCCGGTAAATTCATCTTGCGTAGTCGAATTGATGAATGTTATCACTGAACGCAAATTGTTTATTGTTTTGTTGTTGTCCTCGGGTTTACGTGTGTATTGTTGGGACTCAATGCTGTCATACCATGTAGAGAGGCATTCGTCCAGTGACCGCTGGTCATTAACACTCACAGTACGGTTATCTCCCATTGTCATTTATTGAGTCGATCAACAGCGCGAGACAGCAATACTCTGTAGGTGATTCCCCTGGTGCATCGCGATAAGCCGCAGTACTCGTGGCACTCAAGCGTGAAATTTTCGTCTGGCGAGAAGTCCTCCACTGTAGACGTACATAGTGAGTACAATTCACGGGTAGGTAGGAGAAGCGTTGGAAAACATGGCGACGTTTTCAAGTCAATTTACGATATCAATTACTCGGAAAGAACAAAAGTTTTCTACAACCTTGTGAGAATCCAACGCCGATCACTCCAAATTCCATCATGAAACGAACCGCGAGAAACACCACAATACGACACTGCTCATCATATCACCGTCTAACTTCTAATTTTAACAAGTAAAGCGGTAATTTGCGGAGCACAAAATATTAAGACCATTGTTTACACCGGAAGCAAACGGAAGGCCACCCGATTTGATTCTCTCGGGGAGAGCTTTCCGATGAATGGCAACAAGCCATATTTCCGACTAAATCCTGAAAAGTTACCCATAATTCTGCTGAGGTTAAATAGTCGATTAATTAGGGCATTACTGTACCTTCTTTTCGCCTTTAATTGTGAGAAATATGCCGAGTGCCACGCAAAATTAAAAACAGTGTTATATTCATAATTCATTGCACAAATCTAAATGAAGTACATCATGATTTGACAACAAATAGTTGTCTGAATATAGGCAAGTTAACACTGGAATTATGCGTGAATATCAATGGTTCCAACACGCGGATTTAGTGGTATGAGAACTATCAATAATGAATATAAGAACACATTTGATGCATTCTTAGTGGTGATGTATTTAGATACTTTAAATTTGTTGCACATTTACCAGCTACGAGTGTCTTGGGTCACTTTAACAACGCACTGATCATATAACGTATGTATAATATTACCAATCCTGAGCCACATAGAGTAACGTCATTCACATTTCTCAACGACTCGGCCATTTCCGCTTCGCTCGGAAATAAAGTGATTGGTCATGTTCATACATATACTATCGGGAAATACGTCTGTTGACTATGAGACTCTTCTGTTAAACTTGAACTAATTATTGCTATTTATGTTTATTTATCACTAGCTAATGCCTGATCAAGTTTGCCACAGCCACAGCGGCATCATAATTCCTTCGGGTATGACTGCATTGACAATAACCGTACTAGATGCTAATATTCAGTGCACAAGTAACCAGACAAATCAACAAGGTGGAACATTTGCAAAGAAATGAAACACGGAAATTAAAACTAACAAAGGTTTGTGCCACGCGGTCGAATATTAATCCCACGTACAACTATAGCTGTCCGGTGCCACGCGATGCGCGATCAGTTGCGACAAGCCAATCAAAAAGCTGAATATACAACGCGACGAAGTTTTGAGTGACTTCACGTGTCTTTTAGTCGGAAATAGTCTCAATGTTGTACGCTCATTATATTCCCAACATATTGGTGGTTCTCTTGTGAAATGACGGATTAAATTGTAAGAAATAACTCTTGCTTCGATTAAGGTTATGAGTTATAACCGAAAAGTTTGAAGATAAATTTTCTATAACTGCGCTACTCGCGTTATAGAATTTATCTTCAAACTTTTCGGTTATAACTGCATAACCTTAATCGAAACAATAGTTATCTCTTAATTAACTCTTAATTCGTGCTGCTATTAGTATTACGGCCAGTCCACATTGTGTGTGGATAACAACGAGCCAAGTTGCAGCAATCCGATTGGTTCTGGTATAGTATAGTATAGTTTATTGCCAAGTCATAAATTAACATGAAACAGGCAAAAAAAGAACATAATTATAAACATAATATACAGAAGGAATACAGTTGCGTTCCCATCACGCGCATCATCACAACACAAGTATGAATGCGTCATCTGTTAGATACTGATGTAGCTATAACATTTATAAATTTATGAATACATCGCACTGATGTCAGCTCCTCAGTGCATGAGTAGAGTGGAGAATATACCATCTCCCTCGTTTGCCACAGGAGACACGGGCAGTACTATGTATGCTTGGACATTATGTGGACATAATTATGTGATTATTTATCTGACAAATATAAACAAGATCAAACTGTTGTCGAACTTATAGGCTGAACATATATACAAATTGCAATCTAGTAACTACTCATGGTGAGTATTCCGTTGTCAAAAACAGCTTAGTTCCGTAAATGCGCATTTCAGGAATATACAAACTCGTTTTAGGATGCTCATATTCTCAATAGATATCAATCGGTAGAATTTCTCTCTGTTCGGCTTCTCCCAGTAATATTTATGAATGAATTTCTCTCTAATTTTATATAATTGCTTGCATTGAATAACCAAGTGGTATTCATCAGCAATAGCAATTTGGCACAGGTTGCATAGTCTCTCTAATTTTGGTTGATTTTTCCACCTCCCTCTCTCAATCGGGAGTCTGTGATTCGAGGTGCGAATCTTCATGAGGAATTCGGCCAGATGATATGGAATTTCAATGAGATACCGGCTCATTTTTGGATACTGTTTAAGGGATAAGTAGTTATGTCCGCGGTTTTAAGTCATGGAACCAAACCATTCTTGACAAAATTGGTCAGTTAGTGTCTGCTTGATAATTATCATGTCATTCTTTGATAGCGGATTCTGTGATAACCATTTATAGTTAAACCTTTACCCAACAAACCGGCCAAAAACGCCCAAATAAAGCTTCAACAGCCTAAAATATCTTCGGTCTGTCTCAATAACACCATACAAATATGGATATCATTGGAACCGGCTCCTTGACCGCATTGTGATAGTTACAGTTATATACCCTGTGCCAATGCATTCTCTTATATATGCGAGTCGACCATAGGTCGCTTCGCATATATAAGAGAATGCATTGGCCTAAAAAAAAATCTTTTTTTAACACTTTTTACCATTTTTTCTTACATTCTTTAACAATTTTATAATTTTGAATGTGTTAAGCCAATGCATTCTCTTATACATGCGAGGCGACCTATGGTCGACTCGCATATATAAGAGAATGCATTGGCACAGGCCCCTTCTGTTGGGTAAAGGGTTAAACCCACTTAAGATGGACATTACTGTTCGGGTTACTATTGTAGAGTTCTAACGAAATGCGGTACATCTGTTTCGCTAATTTAGATCCATCCTCGGAAATAAGTCGGGACCAATATGACATCGCCCTACATTTAATTTCCACAGATAATGGGTGTCTTCCCATCTCACCATAAACCGTATAATTTGGGGTACTTGTTTTCATATTTAGCAAGATATTGCAAAATTTCAAGTGTATTGTTTCAATGGACTTGTGAGATTCGAAGCACCGTATTTCACTGCCATAATATACTGCTTCTCTCCATATGGTATCAAATGCCTTTTTGAAGTCTATAAATGTGCAGAAATGTTTTTTTCCTCTTGACATGTATAAGTCTATAATGTGGTAAAGAATGAATATGTTATCCGTCGTGGAATGTTTCTTTCTCTACCCAGTTTGGTTATCTCCGATCAAATTTTCTTCGTCTGGCAGGGCGGATAATCTCTAATTGAGGATAGATGTGAATAATTTAGCAAAATAACTAAGTAATGTTATACCTCGATACGAATCTGGGCTTGATCTGTCGCCTGGTTATTAGTAAATTGGGTTGATAACCCCCGACGCCCAATCTTGGAGGAAGTATCCAATATCGAGGATAAGATTCAATAATAGCGTATAAAGCGGCATCATCTGATCCACTGTTATTTCCATATACTCATTTTGTATAAGGTCGATACCAGCTGCTTTATTGTTCTTCAAATTATTTATCGCGTCTTCTATTTCTGCCTCAGTTATCTCGGCATTAATGTTAGATTCCCATGTCTTATCGAATATTTCGTCGATTATTGGTTTCAGATTATATTCATCATCGGACGTTTCATTTAGTTCTTTAAAATTAAAATGTTCAACAAATGATTCCAAACTTGGTTTACGAGATTTCTCATCGCTCGCATTGTTCCTCCCAGTTAGTTCTTTGAGCTTATCCAAACAACTTTTACCAGATTTACTTAAAGACTTTCTCAATTCAGTTATATTACTTGTTTTCGTCTCTTTAATTATACGGTCCATTGTTTTCCTATATTCTTTACCAGCTACATTAAGACACCCCTTATTGCGTGCACATATACAGCTGGGAAAATACAATAATGTTGGTTATAATCAATTTTATAGTTGGAGATTTACGTCACACGTGACTGCCTTATTGATTCTTGTCAGACAGTTGAAGGCTAATTTCAGGCAACTATGTCAGTTGCAGACAAAATCTCACTGCTAATGTATAGTAATCACTGGTGCATGTGCATTTCAGAGGCAGTCTACTGATCATAATCGTGCCTAAAGATTTCCAACATGTATGTCCGATTTTACGCCATGAAAATACCATATGTACGTTTTAAATGGCAAAACATAATTAGATTGGACCCACAAGCCTATTAAACCTTCCATGACTGGAACTTCTGAAATTTTGCGAAAACCATGATTGTGCCAATGCATTCTCTTATATATGCGAGGCTCCCTATGGGAGACTCGCATATATAAGATAATGCACCGGCACATGATATTTAATGCTGCACCAACACCATGAAGATTTAGCACGTTGCGATACACACAAATTAAATGATCGTCTCTAATAGAGCATCCATGCTTCCGTCACACAAAACGTCGGTGGGCTTCTGAAAGATCGTACCTGCCATTTTGGTGTGAAACTGTTTATTGTAATTTCGGAATCTGCAGGTTCTATTTCATAAGATCTGTAGAGTAATGATCCCCGATACATACTAACATAGCTATCTTAACCGAATGGGGGAGACTGGAATATAATCGAACTATAAGTGACCCCAACCAAATTGCCAAGGTCATACTCGGAGAGGCCGCGACCTATGAGTTATGCAATACTAGCCACAAAGGAAAGAAGTTCTTATGTAATAATTCCCAGTTCACCCATGGGTCAGTATAGACAAAGAGATGCACTAATGACGGCTACCAGTCATTAGCGATATATAAACCAGACATTAATCTACTCTTCAATTAGTTTCGGACTTCAGACTAATTGGCAGGCATCAACATCAGGCCGCTAATTAATAAGCGACGCTTTCGGTCGTTCTATGACATCTATGATTGATTCACCATTATGTATCTTTTACCATCACAAGCTGTTGACTTACATTGATATTAGATGTGAATAAATGATATACAAGAACTGACTTCATTCTTCCACATAGATGAAATGATGCCGTTAGCAGTTCTGCGTCTCACTACTACACAACTTGAAGTCTCGGCCACTAAACGATCAAAACCAAAGAAGAATACAGAAGATTGCTGCCAAAACAAAGACAAATACAGAAGATAGCAGCCAACCCAAAAAGAAAAAACTTTATAAAATTGCTACAGAAGATTGCTGCCATAACAAAGAAAAATACAGAAGATAGCAGCCAAACCAAAGAGAAAAAACTTTATAAAATTGCTACAGAACATTGCTGCCAAAACAAAGAAAATACAGAAGATAGCAGCAAAAATAAAGACAACTTTATAAATTGCTTACGAAGATCACAGCCAGAAGAAGATAACATAGACGAAAAAGAGAAGAAAAGACGAAAGAATCAAAGACAAGAACAAATAGACAATTTGAACTCGACAGTTGTGATAGTTTATTCATAGGATTTGGTGAGTCAAACTTTTTCATTTTTGCCAGATGTGCGTTTTCACACCTTGTTAGAGGCTTGATTATTAACACCCAATTCCACCCTAAATTTTCTTCGCGTGGTATGGCCCTTGCCCCCAAACAATTTTAAAATCAAACACATTTAATTAACTTTCATGGAACCACCGCCACCCGAATCAGTAGAATATTCTAATCAAGATAGTTTATTTAATCGAACTTTCAATATGGAACGAGAATGCCACCTACACGCGGCCAGTAATTCAAACATGCAAGACATAAATATACCAAATCCATCCTTTCAAATGCCGAGCGCACAAGACACACAGAATACCCTCATATCTCAATTAACGCGAGAAATAGGTCAATTCAACGAAAATATGCGTGAGACTTCTGCCGCCACCCATTCACAGGCCACAGTATCTGCCATTATAGGTATGAACGCGATGGTTACATCATTTGATGGCAAACCATCAGAATTTTCAAATTGGATGCACGAAATTGAAAAATATTCTTCGACACTTGGGGCAGAGGATGGAACAATAATTAAAATAGCCGCCCAGACAAGTCGTTCATCTGTTTCCGAATTCGTGCAACGATACATCAATGACAATACGGTTAACGGCACACTAATGGTCACATGGCCTGATTTGAAAGCGCAGTTGCGATCCCGTTTCAGCGCGATAAGTGACGCACCACAGGCTCTGGCCATGTTGCGATCATTAAGACAAACACACCAGGAAACACTACCTATGTTTGCAGAGAGAATTAGATCACTCGCAAACACTGCTTTTATTGATGAAATAAATACACAGGCGGTACAAACACAATTGGTAACATTTTTTTGCGGATGGCATACGCGATGACCATATCAAATACACTTTAATTAAAGATGACCCAACGTCGCTCGACCGTGCCACCGAGATAGCAATGAAACAAATGAACATTAAACAGAGGTTCAAACTTCGCTATGGTGATAGAACATCGAGATCAAATGAACAACACCAAATACACGACTCCTTCCCACAACCCATGGAGGTTGACCATTTCAGGCGACGTCCCATACTATGGAAACCGCGCAATAATATATCCGATAGCTCTGCAACTAACAAACCAGTGCACCGTGCAAATCATCTCTCAAACCCACCATTCCGAATGCCACCAAGATTTCAAAACACTAACTTTAATAGACAAAACAATGACATCCGCCAGGATCGGATAAACAATATAGACTACAACTCAAACCGGCCAAACTTCCCAAATCAAAGGAAACGCCAGTTCTGCACACTATGTAAGATGAACAACCACGATATACAAAATTGCCGAAGACGGATCGCCAATAACAAACAATATTTAAACAGGTAAGAATGTCTTTGAAGAAGCCGCAAGGACATTCTATAAATCATAATCGTCATCATCATAATACATCACATCAGAGCGCGATATATCAAACCAAAACCGTCTTCAAGACACCCTCAAAATTTACGACCATAAATAGATTTGCACCTAATTACCCAAAGCAAAATAGTTACGCAACTAAGCCAGCGACTGGTACCCTAGACACCAGAGCAGCACGTGTTGCTATAAAAGAACAGAGACATCGTTCGGACCAGGCCAATAAATTGAAACCTAATACATCTTATCATGCTGATACGAACACGAACAAACACGTGCATTCTCCAATTATAAATAGAAATTCCGCTGGTCACGTTAGAACAGATATGAATAAACGATTACATGAGATCGTTCCCAAACAAAAGGACATTCATAGTGAAGTAAACACTAAAACTCGAAACCAACGACAAGCTAATCGAATTGCAACGGTTTGCCAAAATAATAATAATAATGAGCCGAGTAAAAACTGTCAAAGTATAAGTAACCAGTCTGAACAGATGCAATTGCATACATTACCTAAACTCAAATACCATGCAGAGATTGCACAAGGACTGCAACAGCAAACGCCTTGTTCAACAATTATTAAAATTGGTAACCAACGCATTAGGGCATTACTTGACTCTGGGGCAAGTACAAGTTGCTTAAAATATGACGTATATCGATCCCTTCCAAATAAGCCCCCGTTAATAAAAGAAAAAATAATTCTGACCTCAGCAACAGGCCAAAATATGCAAGTATACATTTGCCCGTCAAAATTGGATCAATGTCATTAGTACATAAGTTCTTTATATTACCCAACCTAGCAAGATCAGCGATATTTGGTCGCGATTTTTTAACAGACAAACATGTAAGACTCTATTTCGATTTGAATGCATTTAGAGTAGGCAACAAAACATTTCCCATGTTACAGGATTTACATATAGCATCATTGCTACGTTCGCGGCAAGATATCAAATTACCACCCCATTCATGTGCATTGGTGAACACAAAAATAATTGGTACACCAGACATGTATGAGACACCATATATTGGAGTAAGTCACGCCGATATCGGCATATTTAAGGATGAACCTAATGTGTCCATTATGGACGGGATAGTGTCTGCATCAAAACGAGATATACCGGTCATGATCATGAATAATTCAGACTCGTATATGTCTGTATTTAAAGGTAATATAGTTGCGAAAACACATGGCCTAAGTTCAGACCAGATCTGTCAAACAAAGGCTAAGGCACCCACCACAAATAAAAGGAATGATTCTCAAGAAGTATTTAGTATAGAAAATCAAACAAAAATATCTAAGGCTGGCCAGAAACCTTTCAAATTGGACGATATATGTGCCCCCGACCACCACAAAATTGAACTACTTGAACTGATCTCCCAATATCAAGATGTGTTTACAAACGATCCAAATAAGGTAGGATTTTGCGATAAAATAGTCATGCGTGTTGATACCAAACCAGATGCAGAACCTATCTTTTGTCGTGCGTATCCTACTCCATTACATAGACGCGAACACATGGAAAAAGCACTTCAAAAATTATTAGACGCTGGTATTATAAAGAAAACTACAAACGCGAGTTGGTCATTTCCTGCCTTATTGATTCGTAAGGGAATCGTAGATCCTAATGGAAATCAAAATTATAGACTATGTATAGACCTGAGAAAGTTAAATAAAATCACCGTCCCATTACGATGGTACCTCCCCTCTTTTACCGAAGTTTCCAGCCGCCTCCAAAAATCCAAAGTTTTTTCCACAATCGACATTAGCCAAGCTTATCATGTTATCGGTGTTCTCAAAGAACATCAAGAAAAGTTAACTATGAACACAGATTTTGGATTGTTTTCTTTCACAAGGGCCCCATTTGGCTATTGCAACTCGAGCGCGACGTTTTTGACATTAATCCATAAAGCATTGGAAGGGTTAAGTTTTGTTGACAGCTTCGTCGACGATTTAATTTGTCACAGCGAAACGGAGGCCCTCCATAAACAGCACCTCAAAATAGTATTCGAACGACTCAGAGAGTATGGATTAGTAGCACGATTAACAAAGTCCCAATTTTATATGAAAGAAGTTAAATTTTTGGGGCATATCGTATCACAAAATGGAACCCGCCCAGATCCCGCCAAAGTTAAAGCCATACAAGATGTGCCAGCCCCAACATCAGTGAAAGAAGTAGTCCGTAGAGTATTAGGAATTTTTAATTTTTATCGGAACTATTGTAAAGATTTCTCCGACACCGCTGCATCATTAATTAAATTAACCGCTCGTTACGCAAAATTTGCATGGTCCGAAGAATGTCAAAATGCTTTTGATACACTAAAACAAAATTTGCTTAAAGTACCTACTCTGGCCTACCCTGATAGGAACAGGAAAATGATCTTATATTGTGATGCATCAATGCATTCAGTGGGGGGATCATTAGTCCAGCCATACCCAGAAAACAAATTAGAAACGGATATCAAAACCCCGGAATTTCCAATTTGCTTTGTTAGCAAAAAGTTGAATCACTCTCAACGAAATTACAGTACTACAGAGCGCGAAGCACTCGCCATATATGTATGTCTAAAGAAACTCAATTTCTATCTAGAAGGATCGGACGTAGAAATACGAACAGATCATTTACCCCTAGTTTCTATGTTTCAAAATACTCAGATGGCTAATAAACGTATTCAAAATGGTTTATTGAAATTTCCGCATACAATCCAAAACTTACTTATATACAAGGGTCTGAAAATATAGCCGCTGACTTTTGTTCTCGTGTGGACCCGACAAACCAACAGAGTATGTCAGAGTGTTCAATGGAGAGCGAAGAGAAAACGCCATATGACATAGCGATCAATGACGGATCACTAAACATATTAGATTCACAGAAAATAAAAAATTACGTCAAGACAATAGGTAAACAAAAAGCGCATACGTTGCCCGATACTATATTAATTTCCGAAAATGAACAACTAAATGTACCTACCAATATCGAAGAAATGCAAATAAAAGACCATATTATATCAGACATAATTCGAAAATTAAAATCCGATAAACCACCCGAAAAGATAACAAAGCAATATACATTGAAAGACGGAATTCTATACTATATGTCTGTATTTAATGAGCAAGCATCAGAACGCATTTATGTCCCGGAAAGCTGACTAAACAGATAATTTCTGAATATCATATTGTCGGTCATTATGGATCCCAACGAATGTACCATACCCGCCCATACGTTTGCGATATTATTGGCCACGAATGTTCCCAATGATAGTCAGTTTCGCCAACAATTGCCACATTTGTAAACAAAGAAATCAAAACACTGCCCGTATTCCAAATCAAATGACGGATATACCGAGCCGACCAGGGGAAATGATCGCGATAGATTTAATGGGAAAATTTAACCCACCCACAGCCAGCGGCAATTCCTACATTCTAACGGTCATAGATTTATTCAGTTTACACAAAATGGCATATGCGCTTCCCACAAAACATGCCGAAGTGGTCGCTGAAAGACTTATGACTCAATATTTCACCATATTTGGTTATCCTGCCTGTCTGGTCTCAGACAATGGCAGTGACGTATGCAGTGAGGTATTCAAAATAATATCTAACTACTATGTTATTCAGCATCGCAAGACCTCGTTCTATGCACCGTTCAGCAACGGGTCAAGTGAACGATCTCATCGCGACTACAATGGAATATTAGCTAAATTAACTGAAGGAAATCCAACATCATGGGACCTATTTCTCAATTTCGCATCAGAAGCCATGAATTTTCATGTCTCAGCAACGACTCAATTTTCTCCATATTTTTTAACTTTCTGCAGACACCCCCAAATAAATATTGACAAGATACTGACACCGCGTCAGAAATACACGGGTGAATGCCTCATTCAACAGTTACTAGAGAAGCAGCACTTCACATTTCAATTAGTTAAACAAAATATGAAACAAGTCAAGACGAAACGAAACGAAAACAGTAAAGGTAAAATACCGGAATTTCCCATAGGTTCCCAGGTCTATGTTAAGAATCACAGACAAACCCATAAATTAGGTATGAAATATGATCCATTTTGGGTGATACTTAAACAAACAGGACCAGTTTCATATGTGATTCGTAATCAAATTACAGGCAGTTTATCTAAAAGTCATGCCAAACATTTAAAATTAGCGACGACTAAATGGCATACACCACAATTACAGGAGAACCAGAAAGTTCGGAAAAGCAGATTTGTATTCCCACATAAGTCATCAACACAAAGCTCCGATGCTGACATATCGAGTAATAGCAACAATTCGGACACCGAAAATGAGAACCACGATACAGCCCCTTTAACACAGTTAATACGACAAAACCGCGTCATCCGGGACGGATCGGATTCAAATGAACCAGTGCCCCTACCAGAGATGGCACATAAGTTGATAGCATCAAAGCGCGAACATGAAAAACAATCATTTTCATCAATCGAACCATATAACCCTTATGATATGCTAACGCAAAACGATGAAGCAAAAATGTACAATGCAAGTTCATCAACCGAGCCATACAATCCGTATGACATGTCAACCCAACAATTAGTACAACAAAACAAGCGTAAAAGCAAGTCCAGTTGCGACACATATAACACGTCAACCGAAAATTATGATCCTTTCGATATAACCACTCAAACCGACAAAAATAGCACAGACGAACAGAGCATGTCGATATAGGAAAATAAAATATGTAAACAACTACCATAATTAGATAACATACATAATCATAAAAGCAACTAACCTCATACACTCAACTCTATATCCAAAAGCACGAAACGAAAACAGCTCACACATGTATAAAACTTAACTGAATAAAACTCAACAACTTAACTCCAGAAACAAACTGACAAAGTAAAAATTACCAATTTCTAACAAAGACGACCAGATCTATACCACGCGAAATGCAACGAATATTATTGGACAATCTCCACCTATCATAAATAAATAGCACCCTGTCGTAAAAAGACACAATACAAAGAGAGAATTGTCATCGCGCAAAACCAGGACTGCCAGACCATGTGCAGTGCATGTAACACGATATGGCAATCACACACGCACCAAGTGGGTGACATATTTCTTTTCACCAACCCGCCCAGATGCACAAAATCGAGGCTTAATTAATCAAAGAAACCGATCTGAACTATACAAAGTGGGTTGGCCAATAATACAGAAATATAACGCCATGTACCCGTATATATCACGCACATGGCCCCCTCACAGCAAGGCAATATTTCATCTCCAGCAAGTTATCACCTGGCGGCCAACACGCTTTATTATCGCATCAATCAACAATTCGGGAGACGCGAATAACTTCGACCTCTTCAAATTTCAGGCGAATCGCATGCATTAATTTAAATGCTAAATCAAAGCAAGAAACATGAAGCATTTCCACTCATACAAGTTTAGATGCCAAGTTCATAATTTGTCAGACAGTTTTGCCTCATTAGCACTCAGATAATAGCATGTGTCACGACGGACACATATACTAATTAAATGATTCACGCCCCATCTTCGGAATAATTATCACATACACCGAGTAGGCAATTACGTCATAATGAACCGTGTTAATCACCCCAACGATAAACCCATAATTTGATATCATACACTTAATCACGCGTAGTTACCACCCCGTGTTCAATCCAATGCAAAAGCGACGATTCAGGGCCTAAATCATCGCTAGTCCGGTCGGGTAAAATGCGGATCATAATATGGATCCTGTACAGAAGTGCAATCAAATGTCTGATCAACTTTGATTCCACATAGATCAAATGAACTAGTATAGAGGCCAGGAAACGCATCTCAACACATACGCGTAACTACTCTTCATATAAACATATCATGATTCATTATACTCCCAAAGATAGCTTTACCGGTTCAAGTTATCCAAATAATCACAATTATATACCGCTTGTAAAATATCTTAATCTCAAGTGTCAAAATCGCCCCACGCTACATCGACAAATACAATTGTCACATGGCGGGGTATGACAATAACATAGGCTGAAATGAGGGCCTACATTAAGGGACAAGCGCATATATCTCAGTATATAACTTTAATTGTGATGTAGCAATGCCAAGCATCAATGATGACCGAATCAATCGATATTTTAACCGTACGCGCGCGATGTAAAACTTCAAACCCAAGTACCCAGTTAATATCGTACTCCAGTATAAATCATACGACATTATGTGAAAACAAATTTATTTCTATCTCAACCACAAATAAATATCACATGAATGCAAATGGCAGCCCATGTTTGAAGCAATCGCACAAATCCCAATATTTGTATATACAAAGCACGATTAACAACAGAGCCTACACCCCTCCCTCAATATTTAAACCAATTGAGTCCCACCCGAATCATTTTAATCATGTAACAGTTCTCCCGATTTTTTTTATTATCATACAATTTTAATCATTATTTTCCAACCCCATTTCCAAATCATTACAACCGAATGCCTCCAAAAATACAAGCTTTGCAAACGCACATCTTATCGCAATAATGAAACAGTTTGTCCACAAGCCAGGAGCCGGAAGTGGACATTAGCGCTCGCCAATCGAGCACATCCATGAACTCTTGAACGAAGTATCGTTCACCCACTGATTGTTCAACATAATTATTATTGCATTACATGTATTCTAATGTCATTTATATTGATACCCTTTATATTATCACACTTATGTTACCTCATCATGCCAACCCTCTTCGTAATGCATATGGCTTCAACATGTACATAGATATATATATATTCAATTTATACAATTTTTGCTGATGACCACACATCGTAACTTATATGCATACCGAAGTATCCAACCCTTAGATTTTAACACCAGTAGTCAAAATCTGAAAATAAGGGGGACCTTATGTAGAGTAATGATCCCCGATACATACTAACATAGCTATCTTAACCGAATGGGGGAGACTGGAATATAATCGAACTATAAGTGACCCCAACCAAATTGCCAAGGTCATACTCGGAGAGGCCGCGACCTATGAGTTATGCAATACTAGCCACAAAGGAAAGAAGTTCTTATGTAATAATTCCCAGTTCACCCATGGGTCAGTATAGACAAAGAGATGCACTAATGACGGCTACCAGTCATTAGCGATATATAAACCAGACATTAATCTACTCTTCAATTAGTTTCGGACTTCAGACTAATTGGCAGGCATCAACATCAGGCCGCTAATTAATAAGCGACGCTTTCGGTCGTTCTATGACATCTATGATTGATTCACCATTATGTATCTTTTACCATCACAAGCTGTTGACTTACATTGATATTAGATGTGAATAAATGATATACAAGAACTGACTTCATTCTTCCACAGATCCTCAGATAATTTGTCTCTATAGTTCAAGTATAAATGCAATTTTTCAATGTTGTTCATGGCAATGCGTGTTCTAAAATGTCGTATCTGAGTTCCCCGGGGGAAAAAATTGTTAATTCTGAGATGTCGTGCTTTTTATTTCCGAAACCGTTCCTGGTATGATAATTCTGATTGGATTGTTTTGAAGAAGAATGGCCGGAGGGCGTATCCTCCTTATCCTGAGTGACAGAGAAAACCGGAGCCGCGAAATCGTCAAAACTGAAATGTCCTTTAGACAAGATTTCTATTTTACTTCTAAAATGTCCAATAACACGATCAAATCATGTTTTCTCATCAACTAGAAGCTAATTGAATATGTGAGTCTATCTATTATAATAACTGCATGTGCACGATATATAGAGGATCTACAACTCGTCCCCAGTTTATAAGCGGAATTTACAAAACGAGTCCAGTAAATTAGGTCTGGACCGAGCTTTTGGCGAGGTACATTCCTAATTTACTGGACGATTTTTCTAATTCCGCTATAAACTGGTGACGAGTTGTATATTATATGTATTACATGATGAAAAACATCGACAAAACATACTTAAATCAATAAATGGGACGCGAAACTAACATCGGCTTCTATAATGCATGCGATGACGTTTCATGTAACTATGAGTTGTTTGCCCGCGTAAAGAAAGAGTTGCAGATAAATGAAGATTCTTTGACGTATTTAATGGCGTATATTTATTGAAATAACTTTTCAAACTTCTCATTGAATTACATTAGAGTTTAATGGAAAACTATTAGAAGCCATAGCATTTTGAGCCGTAACGTACGGAATGTAAACATATGACAAAAACGGAAGGCAAAGGTCACCTGGCATTATTTCCTGTTATTAAACGAACGTTTAATATCACAACTTATAGGATGGGTTTATTGATTGGGATAAGGGTAGGATCATGTAATAAAAAGGGTTATTGTGCAAAGTTATTGGCAGATACCATTTCTATAGTTCCAGAGATAAATAGTTCTTTGTGTCTCCTGGACAATTTGATATTCCTGGGGTACGACCTTTTAGAAGCCCACCAACGAAAAGCGGTAGCTAATAAAGAGCGTTTCCTGTTTTGATCTTTTGTACTTGGGTTCAACGTAAAACTTATGAATGCATTTGTGGATTTTTGCGATACCCGTGCCACTATGGCTTCGTGGAAATCCATAAAATTATCCATGAGTAATACGTCGAAAACGAATTTAAAAGCCCATAATTGAGAACATTCTTTGGTATCTGCCAGGACTGGCACCAAAAGATGTTAAAACCTCCTCTTCTGTATGATGATAATAACAAGAATGGATATGTTTATATAGCGCTTATATAACCACACGAGTCCATGAGCGCTTGTAAACTTACATTATTATCCTAGTTGTTGAGAGCAATGCATGCATAGTCTGATGCATGCTGCCATTTTACAGACGCTTCACTGGAGAGGCGAGACATTCACCTGTGCATACTCGCATCTCCACATGAATGTATGTACCTATAGAGTGCAGTCTAATTATAACTAGACCAAGGTTGTCTTACAGTCAACTCTCAATCCAGAGAGATCGGTACTTAAATTCATTTCCGAGATGGACGGGGAATTCCCCGCTCGCGACAGCTCACTAATATTCATGTTTTCAAATAAAGCACGTAGGCACTGGGAATTTATGCAGTGGGTCAAATGTCGGCGATGACAGTCGAGAGTACGGTTTACTGTTTTGATTGACGTGCGACAATTCCTACATGCGTGAATAACAATGGCTGTCGATTCAACCCCCGCAAGCCAGTTTGGTCTTTAAAAACTGAAACGAATTGCCGTATCCATCTTTTCTGGTTATAAATAAACACCGTATAACATGCTCCTTGTTTCAGCGAATCAATATCTATTTTTGTATTGCAATTTAATTGCAATTTGGATTTCGCCAAAATCAACTCTTTTTTTCGCGCAACCTCGCTTTCATTCATCATTTCCGCCTTCCGTAATACCTATTTTTTTAAATATTGGGCGGGGCTTGTATGAATAATTATTATTGAGTGAAGCATGTGAATAGTTAACGGTTTTGCAGGAAGCTATTGGTCGCGCAAGTCTTTGATGCGCATTGGTTGGATTTTTCCCGTTTGAAATAGTTTATTCCATGAGAGTCTCAAGACCGTACGTTGAAAGTAATGAAAATTAGGTCTAGTTTTAATAAGACTGCCTAGAGTTTAGGTACCGTATGTACCTAAACCCACTCTTGTCGGGAGACTCAATAAATCGACCGGCAGGCGGTGAACTCACGATGGTGCGTGACACCATTACAAGTGGGACACGCTAACGCAAGGCCATCGAACTTCCTGAAAATCTATATCTGGCCATAAATACATATTAACGGCCTCAAGGGTCCGACTTAATTGTTTTGTTATAGAACACGTACACATGGTGGTTTAATATTGCCCAATCGGACAGGACTTCTTTCCCACGAGGCATATATAATTATAATATATATACTGTGTGTGAATTATTGGTATACGGAGGAAAGCAGATTGACAAATTATCTATACGTTGATGTAAACATATTTTATTCCAATCAAAAAATAACATGTTTAAACATTTGACAAATATGTTACAGTAAGACAGAATAATATATATTATCGGATGATTGGAAAGGGGATTAAACAACAAGCCCAAGGGCTTTTATTAAGTTTGCTCCCCTTTTGTTTCGCGCCCACTCTTCATTAAGTGTAGAGGGGGGTCGGACGGGAAGGAATGAAACTATCATAATTATAGTATAATGTTGTAGTTGTGAGAAGCAGGGAGAGAGATTGTGAAGGAGAAAGACATAGAGAGGACGGGCGAGAGAGAGAGAGAGAGAGAGATATATAAAGGGGATGAGATGTTGGGAGAGGGGGTAGTTGTGAGGAGTGTTCAATAATTGAGTTGAGTTGTTACGTAATAGTAATAATAATAATGATGCTCGTCTATACTATTCTTCGTGTGTCAGGCGCCATGGGAGGGGGTCAAGCGCAGTTATTAATATGTTGCATTGGTCAATAAGTAATTAGACATGTATAGTGACGAATATCATGCTGCCGCAAAACTCGACCAGAGTCCAAAGCAATTCGCTGTCCGTACAGGTGATAGAATCATTGAACTCTTTTTGTTCTCATGATATATGTCTGAACTGCATTAAATATTTGTTTGTTTTCGCGAAGGCTAAGTTCCCTTGATCCCGCAATAGAGTGTTTTTCAGATAGGGCAACATTGGGTAGGGAGTCATATAGTTCTCTTCTGTGCTCTTGATAGAAAGTGCATTCAAAGAGATAGTGGTAAGTTGTCTCAAGTTCCCCACATAAACAGAAGGGGATTTTTTTTACATGATTATCTGGCAGGTCACCACTCAGGTGGCTACAATTCAGTCTTAACCGGGTATGAAGGATATGAGATTTACGGCATTTACTATGATAAAAATGGGCTGGTGGACGCATATTGTCACGGCTGGGTTCCTTTTTGAATTCTTTTATATACGTTTATAGAACCCTCATACTATCTTATATCTGATACCGAAATATGCCACGGAATATAACTTTCTGTTTTGTAACCATTTCCATTACATGGGTTTTAGCGTTTGTTATGAGCATTTTCGGACTGATGTCCACTCTGGCAACTTATTCGCATGATGAACGCAGGGTCACTGCTGAAAAAATCACGAGTCACAGGAGATGATATAACATACATTGTTAGAACCACAATTTCATACCCATATAAGCCATTTAAATTGTGTTGTATGTGCTGTTAAATTAATGTTTGTCCGTTTCAGTTAAGGTTTATCTATATGTAGTTGCTATTTGTTGAATATCAGTTGCTGTCGTATAGTTGACATTAATAAATGTATTCGGAAAACATACCGTCTCGGTGTTTACATAGCCCATAGCATGTTTACACGTGTGCCGTAACCAGTCCAACGTACACTATACATAATTAAGAAATAATCGCATCGGCAAGTGTAGTATAACATATACTTGAATATTGCCATCCATACTTGAATATTGTCAAACCTGCTGGAGTCCACACTTGAAATATCAGAGTATGATGCTGGAACGAGTACAAAGAAGTTCTACTGAACTAGTTCTCGGACTTCGTAACTCTACACACCAAGAGAGACACATGAAACTCAATCTGATGTCGCTCAGTTATATACGCTATACAAGGGTGAGTTGATTGAATAATATACATTCATAAACGGAGACTACACTATTATCGTCGAAAACATCGAATGTAGTTTAAAGGATTTATTCGGTCTAGAAACTACAAAACGCAATCGGAAAGCCCTCCCTGTTGTGATTAAAATGACCCAAGTCCCATTCCGATTGCATAATAAATAACCCGTAAAATAAATGAATAATACCACCACCGGTATTCGGAGATTTCCGTGACTTGACTACGAGTGACGTAGTTGTGGGCGAGCAAATTAAAAACACAGATTCGGAGCCGGAGTTTATTATGCTGACTACGATGACGTAATCATATATCAGCCGATACTAAAATGCGGTGTCGTATGTGCGCGTGTGGTGTACAGATTACGTCGCTATTCAATATGTTATCTAATGAATGAAGATAGTGTGGCCGCTTTGGCCGTTTATCTGGAATAGAAAACAATAATTATGTGAATAAAGTAATTAGTAGCGCCTAGCATGGCTGTTTTTGTAGCCATTAATAGCATGCCGTCACGTGTCTGCTTTGTTGAATAGATGGCAGTAGTGCTTTGATTGTCTCGTATTCACTCGGTGATTTGTAATCACCCAGTGACTCTTCATCAGTGTCATGCAGTCGCGAACTTGTTTGCATTGTAAAATGCCCCAAAGTGAATAGAAAGGGCGACGGAGGATCCCATTCACCTGGTCATACATAAGAAGCGCCCAAATGTTATATAAACACTGGGCTGAATAATGTTAACTCTATTTAGGCGCTTTTGTTTTTGTTGTTTGTTTAGTGTGTCTTTTTGTTTTACTTTCGATATAAATATCCCGAGTATCTGTCATCTCCACATATACCAAGATGCCTAGTAGATGTAGTGTGTTCGGTTGTGGGCGGGCTCAGAAGCGATCTATTATTAAGTACCTCCAAAAAGACAACACAGTGCGTAATTTAGAACGCTCTTTATTGTCTACCGCTTTTGGGAGACGGAAGCATGGACGCTATTTATATTTAAATGTCAAAATACCA
This sequence comes from Siphonodentalium dalli, assembly GCA_032622095.1. Taxonomy (NCBI): domain Eukaryota; kingdom Metazoa; phylum Mollusca; class Scaphopoda; order Gadilida; family Siphonodentaliidae; genus Siphonodentalium; species Siphonodentalium dalli. Next base: position 163,850,785 of record CP136064.1, read on the forward strand.
CATACAAAATCACCCATGACATATCGAAATAGAGCACGTTCATAACTGAGAACGATCTTTATTGTCTATACCGCGATGAAAATATGGACGCTCTTTATTAGAGGCAATCATTGGATTTTTTCTAGGCTAACAATTAAAAAAAAATCCTCTCTAGAAAGTCAATATCTGCCATCAAAACGTAAAATAAAACGAAAAAAAAAGGTACAACAAACACAAACTGAATAACAATGCCAGGCTAGCCTTCAATTAAAAAAAATGTCGTTATGCCAAACTGCAGCCTAATTAATAATCATTGTAGTTTCGACAGTCTGTTGTGTATTCGAGCAAATTATTTTGTTTACGCATTTATCGATCTTGACTGGACGGATTTTAGCAAGCTGTTCACAGTCGTGCACTTCTCCACACAAAATGCTTCGTGTGAAGAAACAGACAGGAACATTAGTATGACGAATATAAGCCATCATGATACATGTACTAGTATAATAACCACCACCTTTTTAATCACACCCATATGTGTTTAAGTGTACTCCTATAGTGCACAACGGGATGACACTGGTGTGTAAACTAGCTTCCGAAATTGGTACCATACAACGAAGAAGAAGCTATATGGCCTAACTTGTATTCTTTCAGAAACAGTGTTCCGCACGAAATTCCGCTCGCTCATTGCATTTCTGCATAAATTAAACTCATTTCACAAAACTTTTATCGCCTCAAAGTGCATTTTAGCCATCATTATTCGTTATATGATCCATCATTCTAGCAAATCCAGTTCATAATTCAGCACATTCAAACAGTTTTATTCCGTAACCGCTATTTATCGTAAAGGCCTAGGTAATTAACCGGCGACTGCAATATTTTGTACGTAATTCATCAACTCGTTACGCGATTGGCGGAATTATTTCAAGCTCCACCCACAGCTGTCACATGTAAGCGTCGATGCAGATGATCGGTCATGTGACCGCGTTGTGGTCATGTGATCGCACTCACGTGATTTACACTTCGGATATTTCCGCGATTTTTTAAATATCATAATAATAAAAATACTATCTGCTCGATTTTGAATTTTCTTGGCGAAATGGGTCTGTTAGACATATTATTATTATTATGACGATAAAAAAGAAAATATTTTGTTGACAGACCAAGACAAGGGGACATCATATGAAATTACAAAACAAACAGGTTTCTAAGGCCATAGTAAAACACTTCTACACACATTGAGTAATAGATAATTGGAACGTCACTCCATATTTGTCGAATTTATAACTACGACCATAGATGAGTATTCATACGATGATCATAGACATTTGCAGTGAATATAATGTTTCTGTTTAGCGTTCATAACAGCCCTATATCATTTTTCTTGCTACATTATTTAGCATAACATGTATTTGTTACCGGGACGAAATGTCTTCAGAGACTTGTCCTGTAGATCATGATGATGATGATGATGATGATGAACATTGCCAAAAAGAAGCTGATTGCAGAGAGACGCAAAGAACAGTCATACACTCTGTTTCTTCTGTCGTTAAATCTGGCAATTCACACCGCGTATTTATAATTTTGTTCTAATTTCGCGTTCCACACAAAATCTCAGACAAAGTAGCAATCATGGTCCACGGAAGGCAACAAAATCATCAATTTCTTAAATGATTTCGAAAACAAATTTCGTTTCTAGATCATTCGTTTACTTTTCATTTCCGGGAAATGGAAGTGCTTTTCCGATGTGGCGTCATTATATTGTGGTGCCAGTAACAATACAGATTAAACCCGTATAAGGCGGGAAAATGAAATCGGTTATTTCCCCATTTGTGATTTTTGTTTCGTCCGTTAAGTTACTAACACAAAAGGAAAGCAAGTGCCAGGAACAAAAAATAAGGTTACAATTAAACAACAAACGTTAGGTTTAATCACAAAGCTGAAAGTAAATGATGTTCTGCGAATAGTACTATTTTGTGGGCGCGGTGTCGACCTTGTTCTGACAAATTAACTACGATCAACGGATAATTGAGAAAAGCTGACGATCGAGTGAGAACTTTAAAGGAAATAGTTCACGATAGAATAAAACGATTGCTAAATCTAATGCTTTTTCAAAACCAAAGAAGATCAGAAATGTCTCAAAATTGACAATAAACCGAACTTTCCTAAACCCATAACATCAACTAAAAATTATATTACGAAGCAAATTTATTTACAGGACTCAGAAACCAACATTATTACCTCCGGAATTATCAACAACTGAAATGATCCAAGCCTACCAGACAAGCACTTGAGTGTCCCCAGAAATTGAAATCTTTAGAAATTGTTTCATTTCAGTCAATATAGATCTATATTACCAAAGCTTGAATCAGCAAGTTCAGTGCCAGTACTGTTATATTATCACCAATGGACAAAAGTCTTCCACCATGTACACCACCAATAATAACGTGCAATGAATTTAACACTAAAATTCCTGACATATACGCAAGATGACATCCTCAAATGTCCTGCGAAATTGTGCTGGTAACTCTGCATTGTGAGAATCCACGCCAATGGATAGCACATGATTTCCCATGCGAAATTGCATATGATATACACAGTGGGTAAAATTCAGTTTGCTTCCATACTCTTTGGAAACAATCCATGCCAATGGATATTACATGTTTAACAAGAAATGTATGTTACACACAAGGGCCCACTGGTATCTATCATGAGTTTAACCCACCCGTTTGGGAAATTCCGATTGGTACCATGCTCTATTGTAACAAACCATGCTAATGGATATATATTAATAGTCTATAAACAAGACATATGTGTTGCACACAGGGGCCCACTGGAATCTATCACGAGTTTAACCCACACAATTTTGGGAAATTCCGATGGGTATCATGCTATTATATAACAATCCATGCCAATGGCTATAAATTACATGTTTCTAAACAAGAAATACACGTTAAACACAGGGGCCTACTGGTATCAATCACGAGTTTAACCCATGCATTAGGGAAATTCAGATTGGTACTATGCTCCTTTGTAACAATCCTTGCCAACGGATATTACATGTTCTAAAACAAGAAATGTATGTTACACGCAGTGGCCCACATATATCCATCACGAGTTTAATCCATACATTTGGGAAATTCAGATGGGTACCGTGCTCTACCATGCCAGCATGGAATGGCTAATTAACTTCAAAATCCAGACATGCATAATGACATTACAAAATGTGAAGCAAGTGTCTGAGCACTTTAATCCATGGTTCAATTTCAAAAGCTATAGGCTGAATCCTCAAAACCAGACACGAATTAGCACATTATATAATGGTCTTCAAATGTGGAAAATAATATCAATAGACCAATTTAGCATACCAACTATCTAAAATCCAGTCGAAAAAGCCAGTGTGATCTCCTAAATGGAAATGCCGACAGAAAATGTAAAATGTCGGGAACTACTTTATCATTAAACATCCAAACTATCACATTATGTTACCCTGAAATGTGCTGCAAACATTTCATGGAATACTAATAGTCCACATCCATGCATGGACATCACGCGTCTTCATACATGATATGTATTTGTCACATGCACATGATATAATATAACCAAGCATGCACTGAACATACTCGCAGATGGTTATTATACAATAATAATTACATAGCACATAATCCACAAAACTCCAGATATAGAACTCTTCATATCGTAATGCGCATGCATTAATTCATAACAGAACACCCGTGTAATGCTCACAATTATGGCACAAGTATGGGCTTATAAATACACTATCATACGAGGCTATAGAACAATAGGTTCAAACAAATGTGACTCGTTCCAAAATCAACAAAGAATTCAAAACAAACAAAGTTAAGGAGAAATAAGCAACTCCTTAATTTTAAAGCTGACAGATGATTTGAAAAATTTAAATATCGCAAATGGCTTCACTAGTAAACATCCAGGCACATGCATGACCGCATCCCTATATGTACTTTGACAGTGTCATGGCATATCTAGCATTTCATATTATTATACATCTAGTCACAATACATGTAATGTATAAACATTGCGAAACATTACTTTCAGGCACAATCGAATCAAGGCTCAAGCATGCGGTGAAAAGCAATTGATGCAAATAGATACAAATCGTCAACATATATAAAGCAAACACACTGAATAGGGCTAACCAAGCAATTCCTAGTAAGGAAAAATCCTGGAAGTCGGTGGAAAATATCCGACCAAATATCTTTAATTTTAAAGCTGACAGGATTTAAAAAATCAAATGTTGCAAATGGCTTTAATATTAAACATCCAGGCACATGCACGACGGCATCCTGATATGTCCTTTGTCAGTGCCATGGCATATCTAGTATTTCATATCAATATACATCCAGTGACTACACATGCAATACATATATGCCCGATAATAACACACCTCGGAGTTAAAACTAAAATTCAGATATATGCGGGCACAAAGTAGCTATAAAACCGACACAATTAATAGCAAGTCGATATGCATAATACTCCAGGCGATGTGTAATCATACTGTACTTGCGCCGACAAAACCTCTGAAGAAAACTGAGGGATCGAGTATAAAATCACAACCACTTTACTGGCTTCAACCATAGAACCATAGAACACCAGTCAACCATGCACATGACGACATCAAGGGATGGCATGCGTATACTATCGAATTGAACTACATGGTTACACAATAAGACATATAATACCGATAACTGATATGGACATACAATCTAAAATGCCGTATGTACAGTCCTCACTAATAACTGAATATACTACAAAGACATAATGCGACTGCATTATTTACACTTTGAGCATACTCAGGAATATTCGGAGGTTTATTTGGAAATTTTATCAAAATAGCATGCTAAGGCTGAACCATCAAAGTAGCCTGCAATAATGAATGAGGACAGCATCAAATGTTCTTCAAAATATCCATTGAGTCTACTCAAACAATCTAACAAACACAAGATGCTAACATTCCAGTTATATACATGATTCCAATGATATGTTAATTTCAATAGCCACACCGATAGCACCCACTTGAGATGCCTATCTCATTGTAACGAAATAGCCTGGACATCATGCCGGGTACAGCACTAATTCAAAGAAAGTGAATACAGAGACCATATTGCTCCTGGACGCTTCAGACAACCCCTTTTCCACGAGGTAAATGTCGGCAATGCGAACAAACCATGCCAGGCACAGAACGAAATACGAGGTAAATCTAAATTAACAGTGCCACATGCACGGGATACATGCAAATTGTGACATATTTCGCGTTGGGTGCAAACGACATCTACAAAACGCACAGACATGCACTAATTGGGACCAAACAAATGGTACCGTAAATCCTCTTCCATTAAGAAAGAGATAAATTATAGAAAAAAAACAAAAATGAGTACATACATATATAATGTAAATACCCATTCAATATAAGGTCGTGCCTCTGATGAAGACTCAACCTTCTACATGCTAGTTCTGTGTAAATAGAGTCGAAACATTGCGGTTAACTATGTGGCTTCAAGCCAACATACAGCGTGTGGTGATGCGCTTATTTTTCACGCATTGTAAGGCGCTACATACATCGACTAAAACCTCTGATAGAGACTGAGGTGTTGAGTATATAATCACGTTATCACTATACGAAATTTCATAGTGTCACGTCAACATAACATACAGCCCACGATTAGCTCCACTTCCAATCCTGATGATGGAACTCAGAAGACAAGAGCATACCAAGAAAGATATTATTCTGTCAGCCAGAACCCGAAAATATCTGAAATACCACCACATTCAAAATGGGATATGAGTCAATGTTATATAACATTAAATTAATACCCCCTCCCCCCGAAATAAAATGCAATACTATCAAAAGCAAAAGATAGCACGTTTTAGATCAAATAATAGATAGTATACATTTAATTTGAGGGGAATACACTCAACCATGGGATACCCAAAATGTCTATATTTTAACAGAGGTATCAGTATTGATAGCATGTGTCTCTTAAGCAATCTGTCTGTATATATGGAGATTTTTAATGTATTTATCAAATGTATGTAATGATATATTCGAGGTTGAAAAATACTGCAAAAATATATGTGAGGGATAAAATCTTCTTATAAGTTAGTAGTTTAAAATTATCCAGGAAGAATTTATTTTTATTGTGCGATGAATTGGTCGTCAATTATGTCTTATTTTAAACACATGCTGACTTTTATTTCAGATTTGTTTCCAGTATCCATCCAAAGGGAGGAAGTTCCATATAACAAATAAGCAATGGAACAGTGTGGAGTCTCTGGAAATCTCTTAGATTGGCTAAACGTTTATCTGTTCAATCGTAAACAGAGGGTCTTAGACTCTCAGTGAACAAATCCTTTTCAAATCTTGAAGTTATCCCAACAGGAAAGATATTATTCTGTCAGCCAGAACCCGAAAATATCTGAAATACCACCACATTCAAAATGGGATATGAGTCAATGTTATATAACATTAAATTAATACCCCCTCCCCCCGAAATAAAATGCAATACTATCAAAAGCAAAAGATAGCACGTTTTAGATCAAATAATAGATAGTATACATTTAATTTGAGGGGAATACACTCAACCATGGGATACCCAAAATGTCTATATTTTAACAGAGGTATCAGTATTGATAGCATGTGTCTCTTAAGCAATCTGTCTGTATATATGGAGATTTTTAATGTATTTATCAAATGTATGTAATGATATATTCGAGGTTGAAAAATACTGCAAAAATATATGTGAGGGATAAAATCTTCTTATAAGTTAGTAGTTTAAAATTATCCAGGAAGAATTTATTTTTATTGTGCGATGAATTGGTCGTCAATTATGTCTTATTTTAAACACATGCTGACTTTTATTTCAGATTTGTTTCCAGTATCCATCCAAAGGGAGGAAGTTCCATATGACAAATAAGCAATGGAACAGTGTGGAGTCTCTGGAAATCTCTTAGATTGGCAATCGTAAACAGAGGGTCTTAGACTCTCAGTGAACAAATCCTTTTCAAATCTTGAAGTTATCCCAACAGGAGTCCATCAAGGCTAGATTATAGGACATTTCTTATTTTTATTTTATATAAACGACCCCCCCCCCCGATCACATTAATGCGACCACAATAATGTACGCGGACGATACTTGCCTTATGACATTGGTATCCAAACCAAGAATATGAACGAAGACCTTGAAAAAGTCGCATACTGGGCAAATACAAGGCTTGTGAAATTTAACCCAACGAAAACTAGTGCAATTTCCCTTTCCCTTACAAATAACAACGTGACCCCGAATTTAATATTAGAACAAGAATATGTATTATATACAAATACACCACACAAACATCCTGTATATATGTTATGTTCGTCACCTACATTGTATTTGTGAAATGTTAATGGGAGATGGGTGGATGTAAGTTGTCAAAACTTGTGCTCGGATCCCTCTTGTAATATTATACTACAACAAAAATATGTTTAAACAAAAACAATAAGCAGTGTAAAGAATATAATACCATATGAAGCATATGACTATGACACCCTTGCAAAGAAGTGTACTGAAATTTGTCAAGAAATAGTTCACGTCTACTTCTGAGAAAGAATATAACATATATGTTTTTATTCGCATACACATACTTATTTGATTACCTAAAGAGGTTCTCTCCAAGCTTGTGTACGGACCTACAGAGGCAGTACTCATAATTCGACCATTAACTGAGGCTGATGTGGTCGTTTTCGTAACCTATTACTCCGAAATGCAAGCCGGTCTCGGTTGCCGCGAGATTTGTCGTCTGATTCAATTAGAAAGTATTTTCTTCCGGTGCCGGCATACATTTCATTTGTCACAAGGATGACTGGTGGTCACATATTTATCGTATAAAGTATTAGAAATAATAATGGTAGATATAACTTGATCGATGAACCCAAGGAATTGAACTTACAAAAATGAGCAACACGTGTACATTTATATAATACTAGCTGCTGTGCCCGATTTCATCCGTGCTATTTAGGGATTTCTTTTCTAAAAGTTGAAATTTTCATATCTATATTCAAGTTTGTATTTCCGTTTGCGATGCGATGCAAAGGATGCAATATAGAGAGCGTTGCTTGCATTAATACGACCCTTTTTGTGGAGCAAATATTTTCGTAAGAGAGCTGTGTATATTTGCAAGACGATTGCTTCATCCTGTCCTCTTGGTGTGTACGGTAAATGTACAGTATTTAAGAAATGTGCGTTCTTTATTAGAAGTCGCGATACCGACACAAAAGTCAAAGAGACAGGCTGGCTGAACGTATGCAGATATACGCTCGACCCATCTCGCATAATTATAGCTGTTTGTGACAACGTATGGCCAAGTAATGGGTGTGTTCAGTCCGGGAGCAATATGGGTGAAGTAAAAATTCTCTGTTAAAGTTTTTTTCTCTATGGATTGTGATTATGGGTGGTGTGTACACTAATTTCTAGGTGGGTGTGGAGTTCTCACGCTTGAACATTTCCCATATTCCAAGATGGCGTCCAACATGGCTGCCGTAGTATAAAATATCTACTAAGTCAGTTTAATCTGTTTTGTTGGAAACTATATTACATCAAATGCACACAATTTATTTATTATATGATCAAAACTTTCTACTCAAAGTCCCATACTAAATGATACGGAAAATGAGTTGATAAATCATGACACCTACTGGATTGTCCTATAAATAGGACAGATGGATTAATGACAAGATCACGCGACGTCATGGGTTATTAATAGGAAATATAATCCTGTTTATAAAATGTTGAATTCTTTAATCACATTGTTGTGCATTTGATGGATCCATGTACATATGTACACGGGTCAGTAAGGTATTTCGGGCCTAATGGGCTTCTTAACATATAATAAAACACTTACCGCATTGTTTCGAGGTTGACATGAGGATTTATCAACCCTTGGAAGTTAATACCTCGGCCTGCAGCATCGGTGAATATTAACTTCATCGGGTTGATAAATCCTCATGTCAACCTCGAAACAATGCAATAAATGTATAATATTATTATGGTTGACATTACATTACATTACTGTTTGTAGGAAAACTGGCACTCCATTAGAAAAATGGCTGCCAAAATGGCAACCGGAATGTGAACAAATGATATATTCACGCATATCTCCTATACCCGTTCCTATTGTTTTGAACTGGTTGCAAATTTTGCCATGTTTTCATATTATTAAAATATGACTAATTGCTCAGTACTAGATGTTGTTCCTTATGCTCAGCCACTTCCAATCCCTAACAAAATTGATCTTACTGAACGGGTATGAAATTTTCCCAAAGACTCAATATTGGTTCCTGGCAATATTTTAATGTGAAATGAAAATATTTGAAGGAATTAAGCGAGTGTGAGTATTGCCTATAAAATGTAATCTCATTAGGGCCTGAAACTGTATCTCTGGTTTATGATGGCAGTCAAAATAGCAGAAAATGCATAGAAAATTATCTATTTTGTCATTAAATTTATGCGCTTGCGTGTCGTAACTGATAGATGAATGGAGTTGGTTAATGTGCATTAGATGCATTAAAAAGAAAGACTTTAAATAGTACACAATAGAAGACAATATGAACATGGAAAATTACATGCACATACGGTGTGAGATATATATTATAGAAGACCCTCGGTATTTATTTTATTGCATGTCCGGTTATCAAAGATCGCAGTACATATAAAAGTTAAATTTACCAGGAGAAAGCTGGAAACTTTGAAGATTCAGCATCAATATACATGTACAGGATTTTTATGGCCATTGTATGTAATGCTATATGACCTGTCGAAACAAGCATCACCACAGTTGGACCAGTCTCCACTGTTATATATAGATAGCATGGTTATGCCAAATTATATTTTCTGACCCTGTACACCACACTTGGTGTAGTTACATACAAATAACTCTCATTTTCATTTGTTTGGACGGATCAGACCCAAGAAGACTAGAGAGCAGATTCAAGACAAAAACTCAAATCGTATGCTTCAAGTTCGGTCGGTATTACTTCGAGGGTTGGCGATAGTTAATTGTAATGGTATGATCATGTTTCGTGCAATCTCAACGTTCTGAAAAGCTCAAATGTGAGCAATCATCAGCCACCTAGCATTATAGTATAGTAGTTGTAGTGATTTTGAAGAGTGAACCTAGACCAAATTGTTATAAAGCCAGTTTTTGTGTAATTTTTACCGGGAATATTTCGACAACAATATATCCAAAATCCGCTAAAATACTCTTTGGGGAAATTTGTTTACAGACATTTGAATACACGCAGGGTGTTTCGTCATTATGACACAAAATTCCCGATTGCAGATACATGCAGACAGTTTAATTGTGTGAGTTCGCAAACCACGCATCCGTGGCAAGTTTGTGTGGATAACTGTCATATGAGTATACGATTGACCCACTACAGTATAGGCCATCCGTGCCTTCCACTAATAAAGAGCGTTGATGTAGAACTCCAATACATGCGTGCGTTCCACAATAAAGAGCGTGTTCTACGAGCGTTGGAGGAAAACGACATTATACGCGTTAGCCATGTGTGTGCTCAAGTAATAAAGTGCATGCGTTATCATAGAACGCCATAACGCATGTCACTGCAGTTGTGTAAGCAATAGTTCACATTGTTCACAGTTGTTTCTTATTTATCATTTCGATTTTATATCTCTGATTGTGAAAGTAGTAAAAGTTGTTTTTTATGAGTCGATCTATAATATACGTCGATGGACACACGTTTCCTGTTGAAACCTAACGGTGACAATATACGCAGAGTCGTTATTTCGTGGGAGAATCCAGATTATTGATCATGGATTACATGCCATAGTTCCGTAAATGAGCAGACCAGATTACACTCTGTCCAAAACAGTTATGTAAACGAACAGACCCTAATCGTTATTTCGTGGATTTTTTTGTCGATTTTCATGGATTATTATTGCAGAATATATACGATCCATATCAAATAATTTAAAATACGTAGCTAAATGTGTGCTGTCGAGTGTATACGTTGATAATTTTACTGCAATTAGACATTATTGATAGTAACGCTAGGGACCACTTCGATTGATGGCGAATTTGAAGCTTGTCAATTTCAACATGTTCATTTCATAGTTATATTCATAAAATATAGCCCACACGCATGTTGATTTCAACTAAACTCGGCGATTAACGTCATCATTTACCGAATTCGAGTGATCGAACCTGAATGTATCTTCTGCTGTAATTATATGTTCCTTCTTATTCAAGATATAGTATGATTATATGATATATATGTATTAACAACTAAGTGTATGTACTTTATATTTAGTCTTTTAAAAAATCCATATTTAAACTGTTTTGTTTCGTTAAATGCAGTCGTTCCACAGTCTCTGTAGTGCCGAAACACGGGCATTTGTTTGGTCCAAATGTTGTCCATTACTTGGAAAATAAAGCTTACTCAAGATTTTAATTCCGTCCGATGTCAAGCAGAATAGCATCGACCAATACATTATGCTGGGCGCGTGTCCACGTTTGGTTATAACATCATCACTGTTCGGACTTGGCATATGAATGAACCCTGTGTTTGGTTCCAAATTACTAGTGAACGAGTAATCTCGGTTGGGATTCTCTGCTGCCAACAAATAAGTTGAGTGATACAAGCAATCCGTCTGTTAAACCGAAACGGCCAGTCAAATACTAGCTGACTGTTCACCCAGTGCCTGGATAATGTCGACCACAACATAGCAACTTTGGATGGCAGGGGGACCTTCCATGATATGTGTTCATGAGACAAAAGCGATTGAGGGTTGATGAGCTCGTGATTGACAAAGGAGTGTCCGTCCCTAAATATGTTTATGTTATTGGCAAAGGAATTTCCAATATCAAACTGAAAACTCTGCTTCGTTTGGCCACCCTCTGCACCCTCCCATCTGATCACAGCACGGATCGCATGTGGCCCTCAGCATGTTTGTTCAGTAGGAGTGAAACAACTAGCTCGAACTGGTCAGGTTTCATGCAATGTGCTTGCTCGCTGGACGACACTGATCGCTGAGAAATAAGATGTTCTGTTCCGTCCCATCATTTACTCTACACTCATGTATGTTGAGGAACATGTACGTAGATTGAACATCCAAACCCCGTGTATCCCTTTCGTCCAGATGTTGTTGTTCAAGGCTGTAAACACAATACCCTCTAAGTCGATGAACATAGTGTGTTGGCTCGGAAGATTTAATACTGTAGTACTGAAGGGGTTGGTACAGCGAACCATGATATATTGAAAGGCAGTGTCGAGGGTCTTGCTTGATCTCTACCTAGTTGATTATGCGCTTTTCAATAAGTTGATAGCTGAAGTTGTCCCAGTCCAGCAGGACTCTGTGGACAATGAATCGACAAGGAAACAAGATGACGCAGCAGCATCACAAGTAAAACAGGCTGGTGTCCACGTTAATGTTGGCGAAAACACGAAATGGAAAAGGCTCTGACTGATTTCGTTGTAGAAGGCGAATATTCACAGAAGGAATTGAGACCATTCTTGGTAGCGAAGCTCTTCTACATAGAGTGAAGTGGATCAAAAACTCAACATACAAGGAAGTAGCCATGCATTGTCTGAAGTAAGTCCGAACCAAGTATGGCTCGAGTTACATCGTGTCCGATGTTTCGGTCATAGCTCGTCTATTAAAGATCACGAGCACAGCCGGCGATCTGCATAACATGCCGACGTTCGGGTCACTGAATGACACACAATAACCAGCAAATTTTCCTCCAAAATGAGAGAAACAAAGGTCAGTTCATCAAATTGAGGGCGCCTCTTATCGGATATTGGGCACGCAGTTCACTGCAGTGCAGTGGTGACGTTGATGCTCTGGTAGTTTCTCGTGCCCTAGATTTGACTCGCATGGAAGAAATATCATGGTTATCGCGGACGATACAGATCTGATTCTTCTTTTGAATCGTCACTGGAAATCTAACATGGCCGACAATCTGATGCTCGGAAATCTGGCAGGTGGTGCTGCCATTTAGCTATTCAGCGACACCGAGTGCAAGGCTGGACAGTTCGCAACTTCCCATGTCTTGTTTGCACATGTATGGGGATGATGTGATACCACATCTGCATTATTCGGACATGGAAACACGAGTATGCTCAAAAAGATAAACAAGTCTGCTGAAGTTCGCAAAATATTACGCATGCAGGAGTCTAGTGCAAATCAGAAACCATCGGCGAGGTCGAAATGCGGCTTTACCTTGTGTGTGGTGGTAAGAAAGTTCGAAGACTAACTAAACACCCTTCGCCATGCGAAGTTTATGGACATAGTATCTTCTAGCAAGACTGCGTTAGAGCCCAAAAACTCCTACCAACAGAAAGAGCGGCATACTATCACAGTCTCAGGATTCATCTGCCGGTCATGAATCGGAGAAAACTGAATAACGACGTATTTAATCATGAGATATGGGGTTGGGGACTTCGTGTCGCGGAACTTGCCCCAGTTATGACTGACCAGAATGAAGCACAAGACGTATTGCTAAAGTCGGTACAGTGTAAGTGTAAGATGACACACACAAAACATGTGATATGTGTGCACATGTCGCAATCATGGTCTCAACTGTCTTATCGCTTGTAGAGATTCAAAAGAAATACTGGTAGGAGATGACGAGGATGAGGTTTGGGTATATTAATATATCTGATACACAAGTGCCGAAATTATGACTCATTTCCATATTCTGGTCATCACTGGCAGATTTCTATAAAAAAACAAAACAAAAAAACATAATTGTCATTTTGGTTATCATCTTTGCTGCCATTTTCTGGCTCCCTGGTACCGATATTTGGTCAATTTTACTCCTGTAGAACATTCTGTCAAACGTGATGACATTTCTTCGAAAGCAATCTCATTATCTCTGCCTGACAAAGGACTAATGCTGTTTTGGGATTATTTATCATTTTTGGCCGCCATCTTGGACGCCATCTTGAATCCTGAATTTTCCCCAACGCGGAATTTAGCGGATTTTTGATATATTATTCCCGATACGTTTCCACACAAAATGATACCAAAACCAGCTTTATAACAATTTGTTCTAGGTTAAAACCTCCCGACGACCACACTATTATTCGGTAAGCAGTACGGCTTTCTATGAAATATTTAGCATAAACAAGAATGTCATCAGAAAAAGTTAATTCACTGTTGAGTATTTGTTTGGTTGCTTCAGTCGATAGACCATATCACGACTAATACTACACCATTCCCGCAGTCAGATTTTGTTGAACTTTTACCATAATTGTTTTTTTAGTCGCGACCTGCATTGCTTCTATGAAGAAGTGTCAAAATTTGCCTCACTGCTTATAAACATAAATGATGTCTCAGTCGGGTAAGGCTAAATACTGATTTGGCAGCCATTTTGAACAATACTTTAGCTAACACTTTTGATACATTTGCCGAAATTTTGAACACCATGATTGATTATATTGACCATCTCAATTTTTCAAGCACCAATTAAACTCCCTCAGTTCGGGTTCGTTTCTCGTTGCAAAATGGCTAGAAAACCAGGTTATACCGAGATAGATCTGTTTATGGAAATAACAAGTGTAATGTCTCAAATGCAGATTAGTCAACTTTACGCATCAACCGCAACATCTAAACGAATAAGGACGAAACACAAATTTGCCGCCATTTTGACTGCCATCATAAACCATTGTTACAATTTCAGTCCCTAACGAGATTATAGTTTGTCGGTAATACTTCCATTGGCTTAGCTCCTTCAGATCTGTTCATTTCATATTAACATATGACCAGAAACCGAAAGTGAGTTTTCGATGATATATCATACTACGTTGTTTTAAAACATTTTAAGGAATGGAAGTAGCTGAGAACAAATGAACAAATTTCGCTGCCCAAATAATCGTAGGACATGAATACTAGGAAAACAAACAACAATTTATCGTCAGTTACAAAAAGTAGAAACTGATATAGAAGATATGAGTGAAAATATGTCTATTTTCAATTCAGGTCAGCATTTTGGCAACCATCTTGCTATTGGAGTACCAATTTCTCCCGTAAAATGTAGTAAAATGTAATAGCATCCCAATAATGCATATAATTGTATAAACATTGTCTCCAACAAAATGGATTATAGTGACTTAGTTCATATTTTGTAACATTTCGGCCATGTTGGACGCCATCTTGGATTCTATGAAATGCTCAAGGGTGTTAATTCCACACCCACCCAAAATTGAAGCACTTGCCATCCAGAATCCCAATCCGCTGAGAGAAAAACTTTAACAGAGAATTGTACTTACCACTAAAATTGGCCCAATGCTTCTGGGTTGGTGTTCAAGTCGGGTCCGTTAGGATGTGTGCGCGTTAGAATGTCTGAGACACGATCGCTAGCTAATGTAAAGAAAATTGTTTGATGTTAGAGGGATGTAGCTTTTATAATGTTCCTGTATTATGCGGTTGGTGCCTTGTATGTGTTAGTTGATACTTGGGATCTGGAGTAATGTACCGCATGGCATGTGTACATGTTAATTAGAAGTCATTCAATGTTGTTTCAAAACAATCATCTTTAAAAAACGCTCTTTATTAATATAATGTTTGAAATCGGAAAATAGTTGCACTGTGTGTATATATATCAACCATTTATATTCACATAATTTACACCATGATAAAACGCTTGCGTGATCCAGTGTCTGACACAAAAGCTCATATATGGGCTTTATTTGAGAAAATAACTTGAAACCAGTACCTGTGTTAAGGTAAATTTTGAGGTTGCTGTCGGCATCAGAAATGATGATGTCCAATTTAATGCAGTCAGCATATTATAGTTAGGTTGTCGAGTGTAGTGTTGTTATTTCCCCCGAAAATTGCTTCCAGGTTTGTTATTTGATTGGTATTTCGGTTTTCTGACTAGTCTAGTATGTACACATACTGTAGTAGACCGACCCAAGTTTCAGAGTAGTTGATGCTCAATAATAAGTGGCTCGAAGATGGAACTGAGTAAGCATGGTATGTTAGGGGACGTGTCCTTTTTATATAGTTTTTGTCTGAATATTTGATGAGGAGTTTTTTAATGCACATCATGATTGGTCTCGCTGGTATGGTCACACCCCATGACCATGGTGATACCCAATGGCCATATTTGGGGAGCTGACTTCTTTGTGTGATAGTCACTGTTTTGCGATAACACGTGAGGTTCCCATTAGGAACCAGAGCCTACTATGCGGATATGTTTCTTAGTTATATGAATATTTATATTATATATGTATCATCCCCGAATCAAGTGGTAATCCTGCTCATGGTACCAGTTTTACTATGTGCATGGAGTAACGTACAACACATGTACATTAGAAGTCCTTGAATGTGTTTAATGTGTTAGTTTGAACATAGTTTATTCTCCAACACGATTCATTACATGTTAATTACAAAAATTTATATGCATGTATACATAATAAATAAATTTCACTCTGTTCCATTTGCATATAATTATGTATATATGTATAGATATATATATGTGGTTGGAAAAGGAACGACAGTAAGTGTGAGTAGTCAGAGGGCAGTTGGGGTGGAAATAAAACTATGTTTAGCGTAGAGCAGAACAGAAGAAATACAGTGCGTGGTTGTGCGTTATGTGCATTTGGGCAGAATGCCATAAACCCTCGAATGATCCGGGCCGTTGCTAACAAATATGCATGCAGAGTATTGTTGTTGTAGTGCGACTATAATACACATGATATAGCAAGCTCAGATGCGGCTTCCATGATGCTCATGCACATCATTCACTGAATCTTCTTGTGTCCAGGATGAATGTTTGAAACGATTTAAATATGCGGCGGTTGTAGTTTTTGCTTAGATTATCGTCTCCACAAAGAAATAAAGTGTCAGTTAGTATAAGATTGTCGGGTAGACTGTTTAAAAGTTCGCGGCGGGCGTGTTCATATTGCGGGCATTGGAAAATAAAATGATACGTGTCCTCAATCGCACCACACGCGCAACGGTCAGTATCGGATAATTCAGTACGCAGGCGAGTATGTAATATCCGAGCTCTTCGATTGTAGGAGCAATATAGTAGAGTCGCTTATGTACTTTCGTGGGATTTTTTTGAACAAATGTAGAGACTATGATATTATGATAGGGTATCACTTACTTTGTCGGAAAAAGGTTGTTAGACTTCATGGGTCCGCGACTGGAGAGAATTATGACGTCACAAAGATGACGTCATTGTCAGTTCAGTTCAGATGTAGGGTTGTCATAAGAACTGACGAATTCAGCGCATATTTCTTAATTGTTATACATTCTTTTCAGTTAGGGCAAATCATCAATAGTAGTTCTCGAAGAACAGTACCCAATTTCACGGGAAAATGTTATTCCAGTCAAAGATGGCTGCCAAAATGGCACTAAAAAATCAACAATTTTGCGATTTTCAAGAATCTCATGTAAATGACCTTCCGTTTGGTATCGACTGCGAATTGTGACAATTCTGTGTTTAATTATTGCTTCAGCAATGTGGTGACCAATTGTATTGGACACAACATGTTCGATCTGTCAAAAATCCACTTTAGAAAATAGAATTATAGCATCTTGTCCAAAATTAATTCCGATATTGTAGCAATATATTTAAAGAAATGAGCGGCATTCTGTGATGGGAAAGAAGTATTCGTGCCACATACGGAATTATTATAAAACTTCAACAAAACTGTTCAATTTCATCCAAGATGGCTACCAAAATGGCAGTCAAAATACAAAAGTCAGTGTTCGTTACGGTACATCACCAAATGTTGCCCTGGCATTCCATCATGGGAATTAGGTTAATCGGCTACTATTAAGTAAATGCGCATAGCTTTAATTTCTTATACACATTAGCGATGTCCTATACGGCATACGCGGCATTTCTTCAAATTTCCTGATATTAAGAGAGGAGGGTGTTGAAGATAAAATCCAACTCACTATGTGAAATTAGAAAGTATCTTAGACCGCCATCTTAGCTTGGGCTGGGCAAGTGTTACTATTCCAATGTCTAGACTTCTGTGCTATATCCTAAGCCAAAGTACTAAGTGCGAAGTATTGGTGGTTACCATATCAAATATGGTAATTGATGATGCAGTTTATCGTTAGTGTTGTCGTGACATATCGGTAGAAAATGCATATAGTGTATCGTAGAAGGTATCAATACGCAATTGTTTATTGTGATAGCTATGAAGTGGGATTGTACTTCTCAGTTATACCATGAATCTTGGCAAGCAAGAAACAACACATCCTTGTTTATAAAACACAAACTATAGTAGAACTAATGCTATGGCTGTCATTTGGGCTGCTTGTCTCACTGTTGGTTGCGCTGTAATCTTTAATTAAATTTGCATGGTAACACCATTTGAACCTCATTTAGCTGAACTTAGCAGGTTTCAATCTTATTGATAACCACGACAGATCAAAATAGAATAGACACCCATATGTGGGTAATATATCCGTATAAGCGGTAGTGTCCCGTGTCAAGCTTAATGTGATATATTGTGAATACCAGGTTCTGAAATCGGGATGATTGTTTTCACCAAAGTAGTCCAACCACTTTCATTGCAAATGTGGAGTTTTGAAAAGTTAATATAAGTTAGTGACCCAACAGGACATGTTATTCAGTTGAAATGAACATTGTCATACACCAGGCTAGACCCCCACAAACGGGCGAAATGGTATGTCTGGTTCTTGGCTTTCCTCGTGTTCAGTTAATTGGTGGTAGCCACACAAAGTGATTCGCCCAATATACGAAAGGTGGCTTGGCATGAACACGGTAGGCTGGTATGGACCATTGATAGTATACAGCAATCTAATATCCCATATTGATTTCTATGATTTAGGCATGTGAAAAGTTTAGCGAGACAATGCATTACGTTTGTACATCAGTTTAATAGGAAAGTGGTTCTGGGCAATGGTTATGACTGTGCTGCCGGTCGCATTGATTAGCGGTTATTTTGAAGTTTATCGAAATCAACAGGGACTGCGCAACTGCTTTGCATATCCAACCATGCAGCTTAGATGACGAAAGAATGTTAATGGTAAGCGCAATAGATACGAGTCAAAAATAGACAGGCGATACTTATTATGATACTAATTCCCGCGTTTTGACAAACTGTACGACCACACGGTGGGAAACGGGTGAAACGTCCATTGGTAGTAATGGGTCTTCTGGTCTCATGTCATCAGTTTGATTTATTATGTCCAATATACTCTGGAATCCAGGTTCTTAGTACTGAATGACATTATGGGGCAACGCAGTCCACTAACTTCTTACAACACAATGTGAAGTAATATTTGGAGTTAATAACAGCTCATGACTTGCCATGTTGATTCTGGTTATAACGTTATCATGAACCAAAGGGAATGTGGAAATGAAGGAAGTTGAATTAGCACGCGTAACTACGGAGGTGACCATGATTCACTATAATAATAATGGTATCTTTCAGATCATATTATATAGGCCGATCCATATATATCATAATGACTCAAACTGTTCCAATTCTATTCGACTAGGAGTTATCAGATCAGTCTGGCTATATCCCATAAATTGTATATATCATGCTGCATTCATGCATCTTGATAATCCCTCCAACCAAGTGGCATATATAGATTAACTTCAGCAGAACACGGTCATTGTGAGGCTATTGTACGCAGAGCTACATACATGTTCACGTGAAAATCAATCCAGTTTGATCAAATATACTTTAGTTTAAACTGTATTTATTCCATGAATAATACAAAAACTATTAGTATACGTTTAATCGTGGACCGGATTCGACGTCAACTGTGCAGGCTTATGTGAGTAATTTCCGGGAATCATTTTATATCCACCCCACCTAACCATAGTGTTATGGTCCAGATACACATTAGCGCTACTTGTATATGAGACAAACTAATTATATACATTTGTACATACATGCAGTGATACATAAATATGCTAATATCGCTGTAATACAAGTAAATATATTGGTTGAGTTCTAGTTCAAATTTGTCAAGATCCCATTTTGGTCGTCATAGTAATGCACGTGTGGAAATGTATCGGTACTTAGTACGAACTGTTAACAAGAAGCAGTCTAAGCATGAGGCAATCATCAGCATTTCTTCCTGCACATATGTTTGCCAGAATGGTAGAATGGGGTTTCTGATCATTTTGTGTCGATTTTCCATTCCAATCGCCGAGAGTACCCATACAAGGATTGATTTAACGAAGACTTTTATGGATATTATGTCAGAAAACGTCCGTGTAACTTCGACAGACTATCTAACCTCGTTCATCTACCAAGCCAAGTATAGCTAGAATATCTTAACAATGCCTCGGGCGACCTCCTGGTTTATATATTCAATTTCAGGCTTCAAAAGCCAGCTACCGTTAGCTATATACAGTAATCTGATTGAGTCCGTCGCTATACCTTTTAGTATACGAGTAGATAAACTCAATCGTTATCGATATGCAAGAACGTATGGCGATCACATGCATGATTTGATCATTGGTAGCTGACATCGCCTGAAGTTGGGAATTCACTATTATATCCACATACCACGTAGGTCTCTATTAAATTATTTATATAATATCAGAATCGAGTTTGGCACAAGTCCATATACTTAACGTGCTTGAACATATATTTCAGTTTTATATATTTCTCACCGAAAGCCCATGTATGATAATGATATGCGTATGTACCTTTCTTGCACGCTGTGATATATTTCGGAAATATATCTATTTTAATGTCAAATTTCGCCATTTCCGCCACATTGGCGGCCATCTCGATTACAATGAGATATTAATAACTCCGGATAATCTAAATCGGAGTACATTCATTCATATATCTAACACCGAAATATCGTTCTCCTGTTGTGGACATGTTATTTGACGTGTGCAAATATAATGTTTGGCGAATGCTTATTTGGAAAATAATTGTCATATGAACTCGCATATTGAGTCATTGCGGAAAGACAACTACTATGAATGTGCCGTAACATGGCGAATATTTAATTGGAAGAAGCAAATCAGTATACTACATTCACCTTTTACATGACAGAAACGTAATTGGATGAAAAAGGGTAAATTTTGCGTATTATCGTATTTTGGCCGCCATCTTGGAAGCCATCTTCGATTAAGTTGACAATTTCTGGATCTAGTTAGATGTAAATACCGTATGTAATGATCATACTCATTTCCATCAACGATTATTTCTAAATTTCTATAAGGATATAGTTAGAAAATAAAAAAGTATATTTTGGCGAAATTCATACCAATTCCTTTAAATCATCGCATTTTGAGAAGACAATCAAGGTTATGATTCAAGAAATCAACTAGTATGATGCCTAAGTGAGTTGTTATCAAGATCGAAGAGAAGTCTATTCCCTAATCGTCACCAGTTCGATACAATCGGAAATTATGTAGACGACATGTATGGAAAATCATAAATTTCCCACTTCCGGTCGCCATTTTGGCGGCCATCTTTGATCGAGAGGACAAATTTTTATATACAAATATAACATGGCGTCACGCCATACACGGTACAAAAGGATTGTCATTTATTTTATATCAAAATTATATTTTTATCATGAAATCTAACAATGGCGAACTTTAAAAAATGAGCATGGCGGCCATCTTTGTGACGTCATCAGACCACCCAGTCGCGACCCCAGGGGGTCTAACAAATTTTTTTCTGAAGTAGAGACCATATACTGGCTCATGAACATGGTCACTATATTTGTTCATGCATTTCCCACGGGAGCTCAAAATCTGACATAAGCGACTCTACTAATAGTACCAAGGCTTCTTTCGTTTTACATTAATGTTAATTTCTTTTTTAAATATGTCAAAATCAGATATGGTTTTAGTTTCTTCTGCCAATGAATTCCACAAAGAGGTGGTTTCTAGAATAAATGAATTTTCGTGCGATTAAGTATTCCATCTAGGGACTTAAGTATTCCATCTAGGGACTCTATAGTCGTTCGCATTTCGAGTTTCCATGTTTGATTCGGATGCCTCAGATACACGAGCAGGAAGCAAATTGTTCAGGTAGTTAGGGGCTTTACCTTGTATCATTTTGTGGGATTTCTCGCACCGTTTGCTTAAGAGTTCCTATCCAGTTTCTTCTAACAGGGTTTCATAACTGGCAGATCTAGTTACGCCGGTTACTATATGCGTGCTGCATCATATTGGATACGTTCTATGTTCAATGAATCAGTGATATTACAGTTTCCCCAAGCAGTACTCGCATATTCAAGTATAGGTCTAACCGTGGTGATGTAACATTTTTTCAAAGTAGCTCTATCGAGAACGAATTTGTATTGCCTATAAGTACAGATAGCCTCTGCCATGCACTGGCACACATAGTATAAATTTTGGCTGCCCATGATCCGTTTTCATTGAATGTTATACCGAGATGCTTGTGTTGGCTGACTACTTCCAGTCGGACATCGTTCATATAAAGCGGGTCGTGTACGAGTGGGAACGTTTTTCGAGATATACACATACTTTCAGTTTTTAATGCATTGAAATTTAATAACCATCTTTTTTACCACGCCTCCAGCACATGTATATCTTTCTGTAGGATACGAGTTCCTTCCACTCGGTCGCTAATCGGCAAAAATATCGAAGTTTCATCAGAAAATAAGCGGATATTACATGATATATTGTGGACAATGTCAATAATGTAGATTAAAAATAGAATAGGACCAAGGATCGAGCATTGGGGCACTCCTGCATTTAAGGGCTTCCATTCCGATGATTATGATCCCAACACAACTCGTTGTTCTCTGTCAGCAAGGTAATTTATCATCCAACCAAGTAAGTCACCGCGTATGCCTATTTCTTTCAACTTATAAACAAGGCCGACGTGCCAAACTATGTCAAACGCCTTACTTATATCGAAAAAGAGAAGCCTAACATCAAGGCCGTTATCCAATGATTCACTAATTATATGAGAAATCTCAGTGATTTGGTTTGATGTAGAATCACCCGAAAGGAAACCCGATTGAAACTTCGTTAATACCTTAATGTGTTAAGCAATATGTATGCAGGTTGGATGTACAAATATATAACAATAGACCGACCGAGTATCAGTAGTTAATGCTCAATCGTTAGTACCAATACAAAACCTGGGAATCTTGTTGGTATCATGACCCCTTCTGGCAAGGAACTTTATAACATAGTATCTGTTCCTCGATAATCTAGTTCAAAGCATGGGGTGGTTCCAGCTCAAATGTCATGCTTTTTAGTAAATAAAACACATTGAATTGATTACCCTGGAATAATTCTATGATTATCAGTCGCGCAAAGCAAAATCGCACACACAGTTTTTAAATATCAAGCTGTGACATTCGCATGTTGATGAATAAACTATTAAGCAACAGGTGTTAACAAAGAAATATATTCCAAGCGTTATTCACAATCATTGACTTGACTTGAAACATATTTTATTTGCATAATATACAAAAGGGATTGGGGCACAAGTTTTTACAACTTATGAAGCCCCTCTCCCAACACAATATAGCAACACACATGAAATCAAGATGACGATACAAACGTATTTACATGGTGATAAGTTTTGATGTACGTAATATGTATTGCCTTCCAGAGATGATCGGGCTAGATCTAGGTTGGCTACTGGCCGTGGAAATTTGTGTTTAAGGGCGATTTGAAGTATTTGGTACGATTGGCGCGAGTGTTAATATAATTAGGTATTGTTAGTATTTGTATTATGGCGGTAGAAACAATGAAACACTTGTATTCGATTGTTGGTTACTGTTGTGCTCGGGAAGGCAATACAGATAACTAATCAGAACGAAATGTTCGAATGTGAGGTTTGTCCATATGTGAGGTGACTGCCACGTAACAAATTTTAATTCCGGAAGCAATTTTAAGTGGATTTGGAAGTAAAACAAATAAGACCATTTAGGGATCAAAACGCTTGGTCGCTGCAATATATTGCTGTGTGATGAGAAATAATTTCTTATTTTTTTGGGACGAGACATCGGGTATTACACACATGAGTTCAGCAGTATCGGTTATTGCGATATTTTCACGGGTCATTTTCACTAGAAATTCGGAGCGCTCTCTTTGGTACAATGGGCACATGAAGAAATAGTTATAGGCGTCCTCATATCGATTTCCACAGGGACATGCGGGGCTATCAGCGATGAAATTGTTGAACATATCAGATTGGAGTTCACTACAGAAATTACGTATGCGACAATGAACAATGTTGTATTTTCTGCGCCCAGCGTAGAAATGTTGAGGGGGACTGAGCGTGGGATCTATCAGGTTCAAGTCGGTTTTAAAGGTAGAAAATTGGTCCGCGTCGGTGATTAATTTGGGAAGTTTATTCCATTCTAAGACTATCACTGGGGAAAATGATTGTTTGAAGTGTTCAGTGTTGCTATAGTATGAATAAAATTTACTGGGACGACGCCAATTATAATCTGCAACTTCATGTGATATGGGGGGAAGTATGGTGGATAGATAGGAAGGTGCTAAATTATTAACTATTTTATAGAGTGCCTGTAATTTATGTATTTGACGTCTTTTGTATAGTGAAGGCCAGCCAACTTCCTGTAGTACCATATTATCCGAAGCAGAACGGGTGATACCACTGACTATACGCCCAGCGTCGATATGAAGCCGGTCAAGATTCTCTAACAAGTAATCCGAAGCATTGTCCCACACTGCATCCGAGTAATCAAATAGGGGTAATATATATGTTTTGTAAATAATCTCAATGGTTTTCCTGCCAAGTTGATATTTAAGCCGTCGGAGTTGAGATAGGCGCGAGGCAATTCTGAACTCATGTGTGTAATACCCGATGTCTCGTTCCATTTGAGATTTGATTGGAGTTCCAGACCTAAATGTTTATGCTTGTCCACGAAGTCAATTGAGTTTCCTACAAAATTTAGGTTCGGTTTCTCTGTTGAGGGCGCAACTAATGGAAAGGACATGCCAACTGTTTTAGTTGGGTTAAAGCTGACCAGCCAGTTTCTGGACCACGCTGTAATTTTGTCTAAGTCGCTATTCATAGTATGTTCAAGTATATTATGATCAAAGTGGCTGCTCGTGAGGCAGGTGTCATCCGCATACATTCTCGTTACAGATTCAATACCGTCGGCTAAATCATTTATATAGACGAGGAACAAAAATGGTCCCAGGATAGACCCCTGTGGCACTCCTGCTGGGATGATCTCATATTTTGAAAATGTATCATTAACTAGGACTCTTTGTGTCCGGTTATCTAGATAGTCTTCTATCCAATGCAATATGTTTCCTTCTAATCCGTAAGCATTCAATTTATGAATCAGTCCCCTATGCCAAACCCTTTCAAAATCTTTGGATATATCACAGAATATAGAACATGTAAATAGTCCTTTATCAAGGGATTGGCACAGGTTGTGATATAAGTCTAATAGCTGGTATGTTGTACTGTGACCTGAGAGAAAACCGGATTGATGGAAATACAAGAGTTCATTTTCGGTGAAAAATTTACTAATCTGTTTCAGAACCATTTTCTCAAAGATTTTGGCTACACAAGGTAGAAGTGAAATTGGTCGGTAATTTTTAGCATCAGCGGGATCATCTTTTTTGAAAATCGGGATCACGTTTGCGGATTTCCAGGACTCGGGGAATTTCTCTGTATTGATAGATTTCCTGAATAGAAGGACGAGTGGGCGGGCTATTGATTTTGCTGTTTCGCGGAGCATTCTAACACTAATCCCATCGTGCCCATGAGATTTTATGGCTAACTCAACTTCGGATTCTGTAAAAACCAAATATGGCATAGTGTTTGCGTTGCGTTTCGGAAAGTTAGGCAGATTATGATTTGCGTCATTAATGGTAGAATTCGAAATGAAGCTGTCGTTCAAAATTTTTGCCTTTTCGATGTCATCGATTGCATATGAGATATTGTTAGCCGAGATAGTGCCGGATGAGCTGAATAGTGGGGGGATGTTTTTTGCTCGTTTCTTTTGTAGCAGGTAATGTATTATTCGCCAAAAGTCTCGGGGGTTAGATGCTTCACTTATTCTTTCTTCAACATTTTCTTCAAATTTGCTTTTCGCGTACTTCTTCATATTATTGACTTTGTTTCTTATGTTTTTATATTTTCTCCAGACTTCGGGGTTTCCAGTTTTTATGGCTTTTTTCCTAACTCTGTCACGTTTTCGTATTTCAAAACGAATGTCCGAATTGAACCAGATTTTATCAGAGGATCTTACTGTAACTTTCGATTGTGGAATTGTTTTCGTCATTATGGATAGAAATTCTAGTTTAAAGTTATTGGCAGCTATGCTCACATCAGAAGCACGCGTTATGAGCTCATTCCAGTCGACTTGGGCAAGAAGGCTATTAGCATGGGAAAAGTTACCCTTTCTGTAGTTCCACACATTTCTTATAAAAGACGCTGCGGTCTTGTTTTCAAATGATAATGTAGCATAAACACAATCATTTGTGGCTCGAACGTAGAATTGGGTAAGCACGATGTTAGAAGTGAAGTCCTTATACAGTGTGTGTCTACATATTTAATGAGGATTTGGCAATACACGATATGAATTGCGAACTGACTAAAAAAAAGATTAAAACAAGCAAAAATATTCAGGTCTGTGTCTTGTTTAAATAAATATTGATAGTATATATGTATGGACTCAATGTGAATGTATGTGTACATTTGCGGCACAGGGGCGGTGTTTAGTTGATGACTTATACTGCATAGGCGTGGCCAGTACACTGTGTTCGCCTGCCTTCTCCAACATGAAAGTAGAGCGCTGTTGATAGTTGGTGCCGACTATGGGGTGCGGTTTCGTGTGTATGTGAAATGTATACTCCCCATTACTTATATTCTATTCAGCTTTTCTTCTGCTAGTGATTTTAGTATATCTGTATTATGGGATGTGAGCCGTCAGGTGGAGGTCCCGTTATTATATATAATCACGTTTTCCATCAAGAATTTTGTTAATTATATATAATGGCTGAAATTTTCGTTATTATGGGTATTATAGACATATTGACCGGAACAATGGATAGTCATTATTGTTACCCAATAGTAGAGTTTTACTTCGTAAATCATTGGGATTTAGAATTAACTGGTTAACCCCAAATTCGCGTTCGTAACGCCACAACGAACTGTTGCCCGCCCTGAATTAACTGTTGCCCGGTTTGCAATCACGGTCAGCTTTCGTGACGTCACGAGTGAACTGTTGCCCGACCCGAGCGAACTGTTGACTGGCTCCGAGCGAACTGTTGACTGGCCCGGGCCCGAACGAACTGTTACATGGTTTGCAATTTCCGTGACGTTTCGGCTATTTCCTGAAATTTCCGGTTTCGTTTTTTAATTATACCGCATTTCCGCATTGTCACTGTCACGCTCGAAAAACAACACAATTATTTTGAATTGTAATACGACCCTGCCTAACTATTCTTAAAAGCCATGTCCTGATTGGCCAGTGGGCCGAGTTACCATGGCTATCTCGTTCCAGTTTTGTGGTACAATTCTACTTTTTCCAATTGTACCACGAACAAAATCGGTTTATTCAGATCGCCGCACGCGACTTTTCCCGTCTTTTCTAACTCCGCGCAAACGGGGCATCAACGGAGTACACCCGCACCCGTAACCCTTTGAATTTTTCTATATCTTGACAATCTTGCGAATTTTCTAGCGATTTGTCGCTTGAAACCAGTTTGGTTGCCAATGAATATGGTCCAAATGATGTTATGGTATATTGATATATGTTACGACCAAAGAAAGTTACTTAATAAGTATATTAAATGACAAAATAAATCCATGGGGCCGGGCTGTGCATTCGTCGATTCGAATCTCGATCATATTCGATATTTCGGAATCAAGTTGAAAATGAAAGCGTTTGTTCACCAGTATACAGAAGGGGAATAAGATTAGTTTAGTAAACTAGATCATTTAGATCGCTTTGTGTTAGGAAAATGGTCCATAGTCGATGATCATATTCATGTTGTCCCAACAACGTTAAAAACAGAAATGACCGAAATCGTATTTCCTGTACAATTTAAATGAAACGCATGGGCGCCGCTGAAAACACATCGTTTTTTAGCCAATCACAACGATTATTTCTAGAAGAGGTGCCTCGAAAAGTCAACGGGGGAATTTCATAACAAGACAATACATTACCAGAGTACTCCATGCACAGAAATCGAGTACGCCCAATACGAATTACACCACGAAATGTTTTCTCACCTGAGACCGAAAAAGCGCAGTATTTCGTTGACTATTCAGTCGAATTGTGACCATAAACTTTCAGTCGTATTACAAAAGAAATAAATACACGGTGTATCGGTGTGTATGGTCAAGTTGTACCACAAAAAACTGATTGTAGGACTCCGCTACGCGTCGTCCTACAATCAGTTTTTTGTGGTACAACTTGACCATACACACCTCTACACCGTGTATTTATTTCTTAATTAATCGCTGAATATGTCTCGATATTCTATTGGGTAACAAAGCAATTATTTCATGTGTCTTTTGGGAACAGGCAAAATTGTTGTCAAAAGACACATGAAATAATTGCTTACTGTTACACATCGGAACATGTAGTCGCAGATAGAAATATCACTCATGTGCGATTTTTCCTCAATTTGTCTTAGATAACAAAGACAGAA
Source organism: Siphonodentalium dalli (assembly GCA_032622095.1). Lineage (NCBI taxonomy): Eukaryota > Metazoa > Mollusca > Scaphopoda > Gadilida > Siphonodentaliidae > Siphonodentalium > Siphonodentalium dalli. The sequence continues at coordinate 163,879,402 of CP136064.1, forward strand.
TCGTACAAATTTATTCAACTTGTTCTCCTCAAATACAAATTTCAGTTAACATATCTAAAATGTCTTGCAATTTCTGGTATAATTACAGTTATCATCGGCACTTCGTTCTTAGCTTCGATTTCTGTATGGTCCCGGGGAACAGATCCACAGCCCTAATGCGAGGGGTAAGAATTCCCTAATCTGACAGTGTTTGCTTCGAGGTGTGGTGTAGGAATCATGGTAGTAGTATAATGTCGGCCGTATCACGAACGGGTATGTCTTCGAGGTGTGGTGTAGGAATCATAGTAGTAGTATATGTCGGCCGTATCACGTGCGGGTATGTCTTCGAGGTGTGGTGTAGGAATCATGGTAGTAGTATGTCGGCCATATCATGTGCGGGTATGACTTCGAGGTGTGGTGTAGGAATCATGGTAGTAGTATGTCGGCCGTATCACGTGCGGGTATGACTTCGAGGTATTGGAATCATGGTAGTAGTATGTCGGCCATATCATGTGCGGGTATGACTTCGAGGTGTGGTGTAGGAATCATGGTAGTAGTATGTCGGCCGTATCACGTGCGGGTATGACTTCGAGGTATTGGAATCATGGTAGTAGTATACCGGCCGTATCACGTGCGGGTATGACTTCGAGGTGTGGTGTAGGAATCGTGGTAGTAGTATGTCGGCCGTATCATGTGCGGGTATGACTTCGAGGTATAGGGATCATGGTAGTAGTATGCCGACCGTATCACGTGCGGGTATGACTTCGAGGTGTGGTGTAGGAATCATGGTAATAGTATGTCGGCCGTATCACGTGCGGGTATGACTTCGAGGTATCGGAATCATGGTAGTAGTATGTCGGCCGTATCATGTGCGGGTATGACTTCGAGGTGTGGTGTAGGAATCATGGTAGTAGTATGTCGGCCGTATCACGTGCGGGTATGATATCGCTCATGGTCCACAGCCCTAATGCGAGGGGTAAGAATTCCCTAATCTGACAGTGTTTGCTTCGAGGTGTGGTGTAGGAATCATGGTAATAGTATGTCGGCCGTATCACGTGCGGGTATGACTTCGAGGTATTGGAATCATGTTAGTAGTATGTCGGCCGTATCACGTGCGGGTATGACTTCGAGGTATTGGAATAATGTTAGTAGTATGTCGGCCGTATCACGTGCGGGTATGACTTCGATGTATAGGGATCATGGTAGTAGTATGTCGGCCGTATCACGTGCGGGTATGACTTCGAGGTATAGGGATCATGGTAGTAGTATGCCGACCGTATCACGTGCGGGTATGACTTCGAGGTATTGGAATCATGGTAGTAGTATGTCGGCCGTATCATGTGCGGGTATGACTTCGAGGTATAGGGATCATGGTAGTAGTATGCCGACCGTATCACGAGCGGGTATGACTTCGAGGTATTGGAATCATGGTAGTAGTATGTCGGCCATATCATGTGTGGGTATGACTTCGATGTATGGTGTAGGAATCGTGGTAGTAGTATGTCGGCCGTATCACGTGCGGGTATGACTTCGAGGTATAGGGATCATGGTAGTAGTATGTCGACCGTATCACGTGCGGGTATGACTTCGAGGTATCGGAATAATGGTGGTAGTAGTATGTCGGCCGTATCATGTGCGGGTATTACTTCGAGGTGTGGTGTAGGAATCATGGTTGTAGTATGTCGGCCGTATCACGTGCGGGTATGACATCTCTCATAGTCCACAGCCCTAATGCGAGGGGTAAGAATTCCATAATCGGACAGTGTTTGCTTCGAGGTGTGGTGTAGGAATCATAGTAGTAGTATATGTCGGCCGTATCACGTGCGGGTATGTCTTCGAGGTGTGGTGTATGAATCGTGGTAGTAGTATATGTCGGCCGTATCACGTGCGGGTACGACTTCGAGGTGTGGTGTATGAATCGTGGTATTAGTATATGTCGGCCGTATCACGTGCGGGTATGTCTTCGAGGTGTGGTGTATGAATCATGGTAGTAGTATATGTCGGCCGTATCACGTGGTATGTCTTCGAGGTGTGGTGTAGGAATCGTGGTAGTAGTATGTCGGCCGTATCACGTGCGGGTATGACTTCGAGGTATATAGATCATGGTAGTAGTATGCCGACCGTGTCACGTGCGGGTATGACTTCGAGGTATAGGAATCATGGTAATAGTATGTCGGCCGTATCACGTGCGGGTATGACTTCGAGGTATAGGAATCATGGTAGTAGTATGTCGGCCATATCACGTGCGGGTATGACTTCGAGGTATAGGAATCATGGTAATAGTATGTCGGCCGTATCACGTGCGGGTATGACTTCGAGGTATAGGAATCATGGTAGTAGTATGTCGGCCGTATCACGTGCGGTATGACTTCGATGTGTGGTGTAGGAATCATGGTAGTAGTATGTCGGCCGTATCACGTGCGGGTATGACATCGCTCATGGTCCACTTCGATCAGACATCTCTTTGAGCTATGACTGGCCCAGCTCATTTGTTCTTCCGATATTTGAAAATTTATTCCTGTTTATTCATGTGTGAAGATTCTGTCGTCTCGTGTTTCTCTGAAACGGACTAATGTGAAAACGGCGATCTTTTGTTTGCATGACTTGTGGGGTTCAAATTTATTCCTGTTTATTCATGTGTGAAGATTCTATCGTCTCGTGTTTCTCTGAAAACGGACTAATGTGAAAACGGCGATCTTTTGTTTGCATGACTTGTGGGGTCCAATTTTAAAGACCGACAATTCGAAGGGAAGGCCGATGTGGCTGCTAGGCTAGTTGTCGATTATTTGCTTTTCGTACGGCAACCCTCAACTAACAAACAATGCATTGAACGTAGGAATGGTGACTTGTTTGTCCGAATCGGCATTTCTTGTTTAAACCTGGTTTTGTTCTGAACCTGATTTCATTCTAGTTTAAACTAGGTTTAGTAGAAGTAAAACTGAGTTTGGACCATGAACCAACTTCGTTCTACTGGAGTAAAACTTGGTTTTGGTGGATTTAAATATAGTTTTATTCAAGTCGAAACGAAATTTTCCCCCGTTTTCTGATAAACTCAGTTTTGCTTTCTGAACTCGCTCATAATTAAATCCTAGTTTTATTATCGGAGTTTAATTTTTATATAATCGATACTCTTGTTCGTCAATTTTACGATATATTAATTAGGGGCCAATTAGCTATCATTTTATACCTATCTGTCGATTTTTCAGAATATCTGCAGCATTTATTTGAAACTTAGGCAGAATAAAACCACACTATCGTATGATTTTACTTAAACCGAGTCCATCGGTGAATATCATTGGGTCTAACCCGTTCGCTCAACATGACTGTATGGACTGTTTCGGCGAACTTACGTACGATGGTGTTGTCCTCACATATTACATGAAGCGACCGCTGCACCGATATCACGAAAATGACCGATGTAGATGTTGCCTATGGCCTCATCTTTTTGGCTATATTTCAACGACATAAATTTAAAAGTACGTTCTGTCAATTGAGGCTGGAATCAACAGGGACTTGTCCGTTAACTCATTGAGTGCCGAAAGACGCCATCTGAGCGCCGGCGACGAGATAACTCGTCGCCCAACACACCACGTTTATAACATTCTGCCTTCTGAGCGAATCTCATAATTTCAATATGTTTGCATATGATTAGAACCCTGCATACTACAAGTCACATTTTGGGAGAAGTGTCTGTTTAATTTTCACCGGGGGGTGGGTTGTACATACGCGCATGCGCAGATTCAACTTGTACATCAGGGTATAGCCGAGAATGTCTCCGTTCAAATGACGCATCAGGCAGCTCCGCATGGCTAGGTGTTTAGGAGATACAGTGGTATGAAAATTGATGTGCTTTGTGGGCGTGACTAATTTAGGGGGTGTTTATACATTACCCGGCGAAGATCGCATTCGCTTTAGCCGGCAGCGATAACAATAGAGTGTTTATACTTCGCCGGATAAGAATTACGGCTATCCGGATACTCAGCTATACGGTTTTCAACTTTTGGATAAAATGATTTAGTACAAGCACCTGATTGTCGTATGGATTCTAATTCGCTCTGCGGTTAAGTTAGATGTTTATCTGGGGTCATGCCGTCATGGGTGATTTCCTTTCAACAATTAACTCGAACAATATTATTGTGCAATCGCTGATAGACCAGCCCGCTTTTCACCTGTGTATATATTGGTCAGTGTGCCAGTTTGATTGTCTCTAATCAGCTGTCAGGTCGGTGGTCACGCACCTTGGTTATAAGCTATTATTATAAATATTAACCGATGATGGTACACGTACTCTGCGTGTGCATGGTACGTTTGTTGCGCATTCGAGGGAATTACTGCATGTACATGTATGTCCATATATATATATATATATGGAAGAAATAGGATGGCACGTTTCTGTGGATTCAAACTTAATGGACAATTAGTTCAATAATCTAAATCTGAGTGCGCCGTGGACATATTTACACAGGGACGGGTCTAGGGGGCCTGATTTGGAGGTGTGGGACTGTTCATCTTTGGAATTTATCGACCGACCGTGGTTATGGCCAGGTGTGAGAATTTTTTTTAATCTGAACCCTGAAAATTGCTAAATCCTAGCATCCAGCCTTAAGATTTCCAATTGTTGGACATTTTCCAAACTTGACGCACCTCTAATAAGGTTGGGTCATTTCCAACTGATGGTCATTTCAGTCCAACAATTTGGTAAACAAATAAGCAAATGTTGCCTAAAGATATCACCAATAACAAATTGTTGAAAATAAAACTACGAGAACAATTTCAACATATTGCTGATGTCAAATGTCCAACTATTGCCGTGTTGAAATTTCCAGCTTTTGAATATTTTGATTAAAGTTGGGATGAGACACCCCCATCGCCACGGCCCTATATACATGGACATGGTGAACGCCCGAGTAAAATGAAAAACATATCTGATTGTATAATGTGCAAACGGAAAAAGTGTCACATTTGATTTGCGATGTTGAAACTTATATATATAATAAAAAATCCAATCCGAATGATTAGACACCAATTTGTAGATGTATGCGACGAAAAGATCTCAAAACTGACAATGGCCATGCTTTTGGTGCGACACTTACTTCACAGGCTGTATGTGAACCCAAACAAACCATTAACAATGTTTTTTAAATATCTATAAAATTACCAATAGAAATACCTGAAAGTTTGAGTTGAATATTAATAATTTCGGCATTTCCATTTCTAAAAAGTTTCATTTCACTATACTGCCCAACCATATCTCTAACAGGAAGCGGCTAGATGTTTACAGGTGTACAGCAATATCATATTGCAATTTTAGTGAGAACTAAAACGGAAACTATTAACAAGTAAAGGAGACACATGAATATATGCGTATCTTCGCCGGCGATGTGTAAACACTCTGCCCAACCTTCGCCGGCTAACGGGTTCGCCGGGTAACGGCTTCACCGGCTATGTGTAAACGTCACCTAAGACATGCAGAGTTCAAACTCTCTAAGAGGTCAACGTATACAGCGTACACATCTGTTAATTGGAAACAGATCTTCATTGCGTAATGGTCGACTCCTATCAAATGGGGCATGCCCTGGTCCATCGTAAACTTGGTTTGACACCAAACGACACAGGAACGCTGATGTCGACAACGTGCACATTATGTCAATCAAACTCTGTACATTAAGGGGTTCGCCAAATTACAATAATTTACTATAGAAAAAAATTATCAATATATTGCTCTTACAGTGTTTACGATATCGAACTGACATTTTGTATGGGGGGTGGGTTCGATGCGCTAATCCGGATGTAATCGTCACCGGGTTAGTCTGACGGCCCAATATGTGACATTGGCACCCTAGATACATGCAGTACGATCTGAAAGTATGCCGCACCGCGGAAAGTGCGAGTATTACAGGCCAAACAGAACGAAACAATACATTTCCATATAGTTTTAAATTTAATATCTGCATTTCTCGGAAATTGTTCATTGTAAACGTCATCCCATTCAGAAAATTCATTTAGTCACACCGATTACCACCCCCCCCCCCCCAGGAATCCTAATTTCCATACTAAAATGCTATGTTATTCCTCCAGCAAAATTAATGTCTAAAACTACACTGAATAAATTAGTTAGATGGCCACATAAAACAACAAATTTGTAAGTTCACTGAATCGGTGTAAATTCCTAGTCCTCGTTGCCATGGCAACATGACATTTTTACCTATGATGACCCTCAAGTACCGAAATTGGAGTTTAAAAGCAGTTCATGGATAGGGCCTATACTAGCCATGCCTGATGTCAATTCGATTCTTTCCTATATTGAATAGTCTAACTAAATATACAATTAGTGTAAATAATGTTTTTTTTCCCCAGGAGACCTGGCGCACAGATATCGGTTCCCATCAGGAGACCTGGCGCTGAATGAGTTAATAGAGGATACTATGATGATTGGATACATACCCATGTCTAACATACCGTCATAAACCATTTATTTAGGGATGAGGCGACAGGCGGACTCAACACAACGAACGAACACAAAAGAAATAGTTCGAAATTTTATAATACAAAACACTGAACGTTGGAACTTATAGGTGGTCAAATCGGTAAAGTCGTCATATGATTTAAATTCAAAAACATTTTTAGGGAAAAGTTGAGTTTCATGTGAACCAATATTTCAATATGTTTCTATTATGCTTCGATCAAAGTGTAGATACAAAGGACATCCAGTTGGAGAACTGGAATAGTTCATTTGTTTATTTTTGGTTTACAGTCGTTTCTAATGGCCGCGAAATCACATCGCGTCGTTGTCGGTGATCCGTATACCGAAGACTGCGGTTAATATTGACTGGAAAATTACCCCACTGCAGGTAGTAACCACATACCTCCGGAAATCAACCGCCGGACTTGCTCAGATTCACAGTTTCAGGTTAACTTCCCTGTAGGTTGGTCACATGGCATCGCTTATTGGGATTCTAACAAGCTTCAACATCGCTGGACGGCTTACATTGGCCTAATGCGACATGCAGTTGACCACATGTCATGTGCCGCAGTTATAGGGGTTGCAAGCAATATTTGACATAGTTCGGAATTCCGTCTGGTTTAACTGCTTCGCGCTCTACATGTAATTTAACATTCGAAATTTCATCACTTCGACCTCTTATGTCTAGCCCCGTTCCTGTCCAGATCGATGTCCCTTTATCAAATCCTACACAATCAGGATTCCACTTGCTTGTTTCCAATATAGACAGCTTTTTAGCGCTTCGATATATTCTCGAACATTCTGGCCGGATTCGTCATCTCCGGTTTAAACCTCCGAGTTTAAACCTGGTTTAAACCTGCATTGGCGGTCCAGCCAAACCGGGTCTAAGGGGGGCGTTTTTGTCGTTCAGTTGCCAGCTAATTGACAACTCGATTCGGTGATATGATTATGCAATCAAACTACCCTCTTACCAATCGGACCAAAAGATATGCCGATATAATGGTTACTGACAACTCATAAATTATCGTGACCGCGTGCACGCTCAATGGATTTATTCATTGAGAAACAAGTATCGCTCATTGACTATTAATCCGATCTCATTCTGTGTTTAAATCAGTTTAACAAAGGGCATGTCTCTCAACACGAGTTTCACGCTCTGTTCATCACTTTGTTTGTGATAGATTTCTGCAAGATGCTTCACCCGCAAAGACAAAATTTTGTGTATTTACATGTGTATCTGTATATATTAAAGGGTATAAGAGTTGTCTATATGTATGTCCGTTCGCAACTGTTCTCCAATACCCCTGGACCGATTTCAATTAAATTAGGGGTGCGGTGATTCGTGTGGTATAAAGGCGTTAGATTAAAAAAATATATATTTAAAAATAAGAAAATATAATTTTAAACAAATTAAAAAATTGTGTTAAATTGAGTAAGGAGTTGAATCTAAAGAGAAACAAAATTTTTAATTTAAATTAACATTTGTTTGTTTTAAATTTAATTAAAACTTTTTTTAAATTTAAATGTTCAAATGATCAAAATATGCGCAAAGCCCCTCTGGCGCTGAATAAAATCTCCATAATCGAGTCAATCCTGGACCAAGAGGCCAGTCAAGTAAAGGCAATTTGCTTATGAGTGCACACCATAAGCGGCATCTGAACTTTTGGAAGTGGGCAACCATGCAGAGGGACAGCTTTTAACAAAAAAATATATTACATGCGTTGATTTTTTTTTCAATATCATAAATTTCCAGTCATGCAGAAAATCAAAAAGATTCCCAGGTTTTGGACAGGTATAATATTATGGGAATTTATGGGCGTAGCCAGAGTAGAAATTTGTGGCATGATCTACGTCATAATATGCTATCAAATTTGACTTATATAGCAATATAAGTTTAGGATTGCAAACTATGTGTATAGCATATCTGGTCATGCAGTAACATCGTTTTGGTGTCAAAATTAAAACGTTTATCCCTTCAAATGAATTCGTAGAAAACACCAGTATTTGTGACTGCCACGAGCCAAACAAAAAAAACACAAAATAGTTGTTAAAATCATATTTTTAGGAACATGTCCATATCTGAGCAAAGCTCGCGTGCGAATGAATCAATTGTGACATGATAATACCAGTCGGCAGTCGCCACTCAGACACGCCCTCACTCGAGATTATTTACAGCTCCACCATTTGACTGATTGATTGACAATTCTAAACCGCGATTAAGAAAAGACGGATTCGTCATCTCAAGTCTAGCCTCGATAAAGCTGGTTTAGCTGGACCGCCGAATTAGATGGTTTAGTTGCCGGTTTAAGCTTATAAAACGCAAACACAATATTGAAATTGACAAAAAATTATCCCCATACGCTTTATATGTGTGACTGCTTCTCACTTATAAATTTCCAATCAAAATATGACCGCTGTCGTAATTATTTATTTTCACAATTAATAAAACGAGGCGGTTCGCATTAGGAAAGTACGTTTAATTATCTCGACGATACAGAGACACTACTGCTAAACCACTGGTCTGGCTGAACCAGGTTTAAACCAGAGATGACGAATGCGTCACTTAGACCTGCGGTCTCGGGTTTAAACCACGGATTTTGCTGACTCACGGCGGTTTAAACCTAGAGGTTTACGTAGACCAGGTTTAAACCTGAGATGACGAATCCGGCCATTGTGTCTTTGTCATCTACATATACCTGTTCGTGATTTATCGCCATCGTTTCAGCTAATAACCAAAAGCTACATGCCCGTCAATTAATTTATCGTGCATCCCATTATTTCCACCCGACGCATGCACGGGTGGATTCCTCGTGATCAAGGGAACTCCTCCTATGTCGCAGTCAGTGTAATCGACAAAACACAATGTCGTCCTCACGGCACAGTAAAACTTGGATTTAGTAATATAACTCAGTTTAAGTAGGTAGCTCAACCTAGGTCTAAACGGAGATGCCGGTTTGGACCCACATGGTTCAATAGTGCATGATGAGGTATGTTCAGAAAAGAAGCAAAATCTGACGCCCTTTGATTAACATATCTTGCACCAAAACTTGCGTTGGTTACTCACAATACTTTGAATATCAAAAGGGCTGTGTTGAGAACCAGGGATATATCTGATTCGTATGTGTCTGAAATATTGGCTGAGGTGGGTCCGCTGGAAGTCACAAATGTGCATAGAATGTAAAACACAATTGACGATAAGAATGTACTATTGAACAGTGATGTTTACCGCCAACCGATATCAGCACCCACTGGAGTTGAAGGTTGGATACACAAACTGACACTGATTAATTTTAGCATCCCCATTGCGGTGATTTTAGTATCAAGAGGAAACAAGTACAAACTTCCGGTTGGTGACAGATGACATTCGTTGTCATCCAATCGATCGTCCACTTTGATAAAGGCTAACGTCAGATTATAAATATTGTGTCAATGCCAACTTGGTATTAGAAACTACTTTACCTATGTTGGTGTAAAGCCTTGTTATAGTGAATTTTATTATTTGCTACTGATCTGTATTGCTTCAGTATTTGTATGGTTGTTGTCCCCTATGACTATAGTAATGACCCTCGTCATTGCCATTTTCGACAGAGACATCCTGGTTACGCATCTTTTGTCCCAGCCTGTATTCCGTAATTTTCCAGTCATTTTGTACATGCCTCTTTGTTTTAGTCTCCAACAAAGTTTGCCTTGTACATACAGTTGCTTAGTAACGTGCCGTAGCGAGTATAATGACTGGACGTAAGTCTTGTAAAACAATGTGACGATTACATTAATAACAGCATTGTCGAATGCGTATATCGTGACACACATCAATATCGATTGAATTTGATGACGTAAATATCGATATAGGATATTCACGTCAGCCGCGTTTTGCTACTGATTTAACAAATTAATTGCGTGACGGGAAATCTAGCACCTGTAACACGACACACCTTATTAGCATTACTAGAAGATAAGTGGAACAAGATCGTGACAAACAACGCTGTTTTCCTGCCGTGTGGCCCTAATCTGTCTACCATTGCCCCATCGATGAGGGTATTATATGATTACGCCCTGTCGCGTATCTCCGACATATCGAGTTATTGACAACATGAAACCACAATTATAGTTAAAGTTAAGACCTGTTTAAATTTTAAATGATATAACTCCTACATAAATAGATGCATTTCAGCTCACGAGCGGTGGTGGAAAATCAGTGGATAAAATTATGTAAATACATTTACATCAATCACCGTATTTTCCGTATTGTGGATGCATCATATGGAATCATCTACTGCTACTTAAACGACTAAACTGTATGCCATATGGCTACATTTATACATACATACAGCACTGACTGTCAGTTGCTGGTTGTAATCGTTATGTATCATTGTTGATTATAACAGACACCTTTCGCTTAAAGACATACTATGGACTTGTTCGGGTGAGTGAAACCGATAAGTTAGTATTTAGGCGCTATGCCAACTGGGTGAATGTAGCATCGCCGAAAATCTCAAGCAATTCGACCGTACCACTCCATAGAAAACATCGTCTGAACTACGCTCAATTGAAAATATTTACTTCTCGATTCGGATGCAAATATGGGGGATAAACTAACGAAAACGACTTTGTCATTGAGAGTCAGTGCTTTTAATTAATATATAAGAATAACGATGTGTGTTGTCAATTTGGATATAATATTTGTAAAAATAACTACTTTGAGCAAGATTATTCTCCTTTTATATTTGATCACCCTACCGGAGTGTTTCACATTACTTTAATGAACCTCTACTGATAAGAATTGCGAATAGCTAATAGTAGTCTCTGCTCTGTGTTTCACAATATTTTCATATTTTACGACGACGGATGATTTGATTGCAACTAAGAGATAGAAATTAAAGCCACATGGCGATTACAATTTACGCCCGATAACCCTAAGGCTGGTGGCTGTGGGTATGCATATTGCTGTAGTGATAGTGTGTGGCGGTTTTCACACGTGTGCTCAGAATTTGAGGAAAATCATAAATTCTGGAATCCACCCGGCGAGAACGCTTATGGCATTAGATAGGACCATGACTGGTGTATTCATACACCATTTGTGATAGTCGTGTGCCTTTAGATATATTTTGTATTACTTAACTTGTCGAATTTACAACCGGTTTTTGTCGTTTATCAAAGAAACTACCTAATATAAATGGTAGAAATCTCGATATTTAGGCTTCATGTACACATGTCACTAGATGCACATTCCATTGATACAATGAAACCAAAATCCACAATAAAAGACATATTTTTCGTGGAAAAATATCGATTTCCTGAGTGTCATATCACAAATCTATGACAGGCATATTGCCTCCGCAGATAGGCTCATGACAAAGCACAAACTTGTTATGATAGGCAAGTGGCATTGTTGATAGGCACGCAGGGGGGGGGGGTCGGAAATAATTTTCAGGCACGTATGGCATTTTTTCCCTTTCGATCATTTTTTGTACCCACCCACCCCCACCGCCAAAATTGAGCGGAGCCTGAGTCAGATATAAATACAATTGGACCACTATAAAACGGAAGTTGCAAAACCCGCTCAAATTTGTGCTATTATTTCATAATAAACTGAATAAATACTAATTATTTCTAAGTTTTAATACATTTTATCAGATTTATTGACTAATTTCTGCATATAGAAGCAGAATCTTAGATTTAAATGTCAGAAAATGATCTGAAAATCTGAAATCATCCCGCGATGACAACTCGATGTTTTTTTCTGATGTGATCATTTCTCCGATATGTATCGTACTCGGTGAATTTTAGACGCACCCAAAAACCTGCCCTACGGTATTGACAAAAACATTTACCACTATAAATGCACACGAAATCTCACGGCGATTCCTCATATATATAGCCCATGAGACAACAGCGCCCACTCAATTAAGTTAACGCCCGACACACATTTGTATTATTGCTCGGTGCTCATGTTTATTATGTATATGCGGCATAACTGGGCCATGGACCAGGTCCACTATATGTATGCTCTAGCTATACAGGTTCTAGCGTGCCCTAATTTTCGCACCTGATATTTCCCTGAGCCCAATCTCTTTACCTATATTGATACCACATAAAATTATGTATAACTATTAGCTACATTTAGCATTGGCGGGACATTGAATTATTGTTAATAGCATCGTATACTGTTATTTATTTGTGTGCGGTTTATATTCCATAAACCGGCGTAGACATGAATCGTTCTGGTCGAAGAGAAAAAAACAAATATATGAAATTGTAGCTATATTATCTATATGTAGTGGACCATGACCATTCAGCCTGAAAACTGCACAAAGCTGGAATGGCTCATTTTTTTACATTAAAATATGCTGAATAGTTTGGGCTATACTTTCCCCATTTTCAATTAAAACCCCATTTTGCAAGTTTATCACAGTTAAAACGTTTTACATTACAACTGCCAGTATTTAGTTCTTGGAAATAAGTAGTGTATGTTTCCTGACTCATGGACGATGTGAATTTTCAACACTGTGAATAATATAGCATCACAAAAGCGTTTTTCTCAGACTAAAACCACTATTGATCATTGTGCTACATGCGTTTCTGTGTTTGCCATATGTCTATCCTCTCGGTGTTTGGCTATTCGATATGCCTACCACACAATATTGACAGGACAGTATGTCAAATAGCTTTTTTAACTGAAAAATGCATTATTTGAGTTTGCAGTCATGTTTGTCTTGTCACTGAGATACTGTACCACATGTATCCACGAAAATAACTTACAAATCGACATTCTGAGCAAATTTGGGAGTTTGTTTACTTTGAAAGTTTGAAAAAGTCGACAAAATCCGAGATATTTTGTCTTCAAACAACGTATTCTACAATGCCAAATTGTTACCAAGAGGTTCAACTTATAAATCAAACATTACTGCATCTGACGTGATAACAAAATCTGACCGTTTACAGTGTATTTGATCAATTATAATATAAAACATACCTTGGTTGAGAAACCCGCCACGCAATATCACTACAGTAATATGCCTACCCACAGCCACCAGCATATAGGGTTATCGGGCGTGCAATTTAAGGACACAATCTCAAAGTCAAATATCCCAGATGGAAGAATAGAGAAACGATGTCGAACGTCTGGCGAGTTTGATTGAAAACCTAAAACCGTAATCATAACTATATGTATATATATATACATGTATATGAATATGGCAAAACGGTAACTGATAGAAAGAACACAAACTCTGGTGGCGTTATACCATATTCGTTATTATTATCAGTTCATTTTGCGAAAGGTGACTACTGTCGGTCATTTACCTTGCACAATTATTTTTCCACAGGGACTATACAATGGGCCATGACCGTCCGACACTTCATTCGCATGATTGATTGAATATTATGTGACCGATTTTTTATGACATTTAGTAGACTACATATCAGACTGTCCAGGTCGAGTTCGAATTTGGGTTTCGTGAGACTATTTCTGAAGGCTTTATGTCCATTTTCGGCCTAGAATTTGCCGATATCAGGATGAATTGAGTTACATAATGTATCAAATTGCACTCAAACGTGTGTCCTTTCCGACAGTTACCTTAATTGGTAGTTACGCAACTTCTTCGCTTTGAATTAGCCGTTTATATTGTGTGTTCGTGTGGTGTCTCTATACTATAGATACTATATACAATCTGATTGTGTTAAATAAAACGGTGTTTAAGTATATATATGTTACAGTCAATATGTCAAATCATTCATTTGGCCAAATGCCTAAAATGTTCAGTCATTTGGTGAAATGCCTGTGACCGCCAGTCATTTGGCCAATTGCCTAAAATTTTCAGTCATCAGTCATCTGCCCTGAATTTGACAGTTTGCCTAAATGGGAATTTTATTTCTAGTCGATATGTCAAATTGGCCAAATGACTGAGTTTTATTTTAGTCAATATGTCAAATCGGCCAAGTAACTGAAAATCACTGACCTGAATTTGACAGTTTGCCTTATTGGGAATTTTATTTTTAGTCAATATGTCAAATTATGTATAAACATTACTTTTTTTGTTTTGTTGATGAAGGAAGTGTCACTGTGAACAAATCACACAAATTGACTACTTATAAGCCCATTACCGAATATTGAGCTGTCAATAGATTATTAAATACAGTTCAGTCACTGTTGTGTTGTTAACTTGTTATCCTTTTGGGTTTGTCAAAACACTTACAGATAACACTGGTTAGTTGTTAGTGAGTTATGAAGCCAGAATCGGTTTGACATCTTCGTCATTGCCACATGAAGTCATTCAGAAACTACAAACAGAAGATGACTTGCTTTCAGTTCTATCCAACCGTTCAGCTCAACCAGAAACGACGACACATCAGCTAGAATCAACGACTCGTCAACCAGAAACGACGACATATCAACTAGAATCAACGACTCCTCAACCAGAAACGACGACTGCTCAACTAGAATCAACGACTCCTCAACCAGAAACGACGACTCCTCAACCAGAAACTACGACACCAGAAACTACGAATCAACTAGAACCAACGAGCGACATAGCCAAGAAAAGAAACTTGCAATTGCAGCACAGCAGGAACAAGCCGAACGTGTGGTAAGCGAAGCCGGGTGATTCTGAAGGATGGTTCCATTGGTAACAGCGTGGCAGTTTCCATTCCATCTGGTGACAGGGGACATGGCGATCCAAGAAACATTTTAGGTGTTATCACAGCTGTAGACAATGGACAATATACCATCAGCGGCTTCTGAGTGAATCGGACATCAACGGTGATAGCAGATTAGCAGTGTGTCCCTTCGACAAGCCAACAAAAAAGAGTCTCAACACGGTGGTCAGGGTTTCGTGAAGTGCAATTGCAATGGACATAAGAGATGTAAGAGTAAGCGATGTGCTTGTTTCAAGAATACTGTTTTATGTAATAGTATATTTCACAACAGTGCCAATTGTTCTAATATATGATAATATTATGTGTCACATAATCATGTTGTGTTATAAATTTTGTGTTGCATGTTTTGATTATTCATTTTTGTTATAATAAACATAAATAAATATGAAATATCGTTCAGTTATTTTATTAAAAACCCATAAATACTCTTCAGTCATTTGGCCAAATGACTGGTGGTCAATTTCAGTCATCTCGTCAAATGACTGAACATTTTAGGCAATTTGCCAAATGACTGGCGGCCACAGGCATTTCACCAAATGACTGAACATTTTAGGCAATTGACCAAATGACTGATTTTACATATTGACTGTAACATACATGCATATCAATGTGTAGAATGGTCGTGGTACAAAATAAAGGGGGTTGACCCAGAAAAAATTGGTAAATACGCGAATTTGGTGTCATTCAACGCGGGAGAATCTCTGGTACAACATATCCAAAATCCGCTAAAATCCGCTCTGGGAAAATCCAGGATCCAAATGAATAGTTAATATTTGCCAACACGCGGGAAGCCACCATAAGATTGAAAATAAACCACGGCTCCATTATTATAAATATTAGTTTTGATGTATATAAGGCACATAGATTAGCCAACTATCAACTGTATCCACTAGACACAACTTCTATTAAATGACAAGCTGGGCAGTCTACCATTTTCGTTTTGGAAGCCATATTAGATCAAATTTATTATTTCTTTTGGTCCATTTGAGAATGTTCACAAATAAAAGAAACGCTCAATTATTTTGTAGACAAGATCTGCTCATTCCTAAATATCAAATGTGACCAGAACCCCAAAGCCGATTTTGGTTAAATTTCATACCATATTCGTTAGAACTAATGAGTGAAGGACCGGACTAAACTATGACCAAAACGATTACACATGTCATTGTCGGAATGATCAGTTGATACAACTATTGAAAGTGTATACTACCCATTGTACCCCAGTTCAGAGAGCAATAAGTGATAAAAAGAAGTGATATACAATAGTATTTTTCACATCGGGTGGCCATTTTGGCAGCCATTTTGGTACGGATTTTTAAGTTTTACCATAGAGCTAGCATAACGGCATTATACAGAGGTATACATTTATATGTATTTAGTCAATTTTATTCACCAACCACTACTTATAATCGAATGAATGACACTCTGGGTAATATCCGCCATTTTCCATATTTTGACCGCCATTTTGGCAGCCAATTTGAGAGAATGCACCAATTTTGGTTTCTTTGAATTGGAGTATTCATAGATAATGGTATGCCCAACTTATATTGTACAGTTCTGTCCATTTCTTGTTGATATATGACTGGAATCCCAATTGCGATTTTTGTGAAATTTTATACGGCGTTCTGTAAAATCGAATTTTTGAGGGTGTGGATGAGTCTGGCACCACATTTGTGATATCTTTCATTGCTCCAATGCCGAATTAACATGAATAAGACTAAGCAAAGTCGCTAGTCTGAACCATTATCAAACAACAGTAATTGATCTTTAAGATATTAGGCAAAAACTTCAAATTATCGAGTTAAATGGCGGCCATCTGGTACGAGGGGTTCTATTTTTGCCATACACAGGTGGCATAATAATTTACCTTCGCAAATATATGTACAATTGTATACATATGACAACATTTGTTCTCACTATAATCGAATTAATCTCAGTCAGAGTCTCTTTTGACTAACGGCGGCCATGTTCGATGCCATCTTGGATCCTGGATTTTCCCCAAAGCGGATTTTGAATATGTTATACACGAGTTTCTCCCGCATCGAACGACACCAAAACCGCTTCTATACCAATTTCTGCTGGGTCTCCGACGACCATACTAGTGGAACATGATCTAAATCCGTTGATTTTCCAGATTGTAATTTTCTGGTTTCCCAAAACAATTACATTTGCCTCACTCCATGGCATAATATAACGCAGAGGCCAGCATATTCTATCTTGAAGCAGTACCTGACTACAAGCTTACCATTAAATGTGAACTGTTGACCAACCGCTTCTCATTGTCATTGTCATTTTTTCCAAGAAATTGAGTCAAAGTAAACCCATATCACATTCCTATTTTATTTGTTTTGCAGTTTACCTGGAACGGAATTCACAATAAAGAAATGGTAAGCTCTAAATAACCGAAATCGTTCACGCGTTTATTGACCACAAATTGTATGATGGTGGAGGGCTTTCTGAGACAATTGCACTGGGATTACGCTTTAAAACTGACAATGCGAGCTGTGTGGAGATTAAAATGTCCGACCGCACCTAGCATGTGTCGAATTATTGTGTTTATGAATATACATAGTAATATTTCTTCGGGGAAAAGACAACGAGAGTGTATGGTAGGGTGATCGACAACAATATTATTCGTATATGTGGCCACCTGTTCAGTTATAATAAACATTTAACGGAACCATGACTGTACTTTTGATAATCTGAATGGTGGCCTCTGCAAAATGCGACCAGTTGCCCTCGGATGATTCCAGCATCCGTTAAGCGAATTATTCATGGATTGCTATTTAGAGGATGTTACTTGGTTTGTTTGATATTAGGTCCGACATCAGCTCGGGTTAACCTCATCAGCCTGAGACCGAGGGTATTAAGGCTGATATTAGGTTACCGAGGGTTGTTATCGGGCCATTAATATCAAACCAACCAAGTAATGTCCTATCTATTAAACAGATCGCCTCTTAGTAACTGAAATCTATTTCAAAAATGGATACCTACACGTTATTTTATAGCACTGAAGTATATTTTCGGTATGTCGTAAATCCATATTACTCAGTTGTCGCAAATCGGTATATATTATCTCGGTCTAAAGGCCATATTAGCCTAGTTCGATAACATGATGTGCTGGTAAAAAAATGTCTTATCTAATTAATAAATAATTGTATTGCACACTATTGAATGACACATTTTGGAATTACAACATAGTGACTTCGATTGTTTTGTCGCTTATTATAGATCGAAGAAAAGCAACTAGTTATATTATTTCAAGATGTTTGAAGCTGTTTTCAGGCAAATGTCAGTTGCACAATAACAAACATTACAACGAAGAAAGAAAGATCGTCACTAAATGTAAACAACTCTTTAAATTCAAGTAATTCCCTAACGGTATTAGACGAATTTGTCATAAACAAGCAGTCTGGCGAAAAATTGTGAGACCGATTGCCTTAATTCCTCCCTCGAGACATGCATGGGATTTATAATGCGCCTTTTGGTCAATCAATGGCGTTATTTATTGCAGATGATTTCTTGCAGATGGCAAAAACACTATACCACGACCTCTGGGGACGACCACTAATTGTCTGTCCATATACACTGGTCTGTATTGATCCAGGGATATGCCACACGCATGAGGTTGATATCATACACCACAAAATATCTTATTTAACAGTTACGTCCGATTAGCCAGCCAGAGGTTATACAGTGAAATAATTATTTCGCTCAGTGTTAACATATAATGGCCTGTAGCCCTGGATATCCACGACTTGTGGTAAATGAGTACATGAACACCAGGAATGGCATCTGCGCAAAGTTTCTGCATGAAAACTATCATATCGTTTGGCATAGAATGTATCTGTAAATTTCGGGTTTATAATCTAGCGTCAGGACTGCATGAATAAAATATTGACAATTTTCAACCTCGCATCAAACAAATTCAAACTGGGAACCACGTGCTTTTCAATGTGCCAATGTTTTGTTTGGCATCTGAAATTTCAAGATGAGCGATTGTATATGCATTTTATATGTTTAAACATCACAACTAAAATCAACCAACCGGGCCCAGAATGTTTCTGATTATTTCCTGCCCAAAATCAACTGGAGGGCGCTACTAATTGAATTACTTCAGCTGTATAACCCAAAGGGAAAAACACATCGACGTTCGTGATGTTTGGGCTTCAAAACACATTTCGAAATTAGGCAGTGTACGAACAGAAATGAGAAGAAATGAGGCAGCATTCCGAAGTAAGACTTCCATGAACGAGTCCCTATATGTATCACAATAATGGAAAGTGGGGACGCCCCACTCGAGAATACACACTCACGACATTCGTTCGTCAAGCGAAGCAAATGTCTTCCTCGATGTCATTAGCTAATGGTCGCTGGGACAGTGCATGCCCTATATACACTGTCCGCTGACACAGATCATACTGGTAGTAGATTTATCGGGTAGTGCAGATCCATCAATCCTATAAATATCTCGGATCAGGACATGTTAATGTTACCATTCGGCTGAAAGAGTGATGCATAATGGGTTTGATGACTTTACACGGACGCGCCCACAGCCCAAGCAGGCCGTTGTAGATTTCAGCATATATAGTTTGAATATTTATTATTACATATCGGATATACGTGTATGCGCCCCTGGGTGCAGTGAAAGGAACGTTTTATTTAAGAGACTGGCCCGTCCGAAAACAAGGCACTCGAAGGTTTGAAGCCTTACATTATACTTAAGCTTCATTCACAGACAGACCTGCGGCTGACGCATGCGTTTATCTGGTTCCATATAAATGGCGATTGGTTAACCATTCATTCAATTTACAATTATCTTATTTTTACTGAATTGATTATCTCATTAAGGTTACATCAGCATATATTTGAATGGTCTATAATATTCAGGTCGAGGAATGTTCAGAAAATATCTACAGGAGACGGACAGACCAACATATACATGTGCAGAATGATTACTATTCATTGGTGGGATATTCGCAGATAAGTTCACCAAACATGTGTTGAACTTCATTCGAACATTTCTTAAGGAATCTACTCTTAAATGACTATCCATTGAATAACAGGTTAACTCTTTCGCTGCCACCCCGCCACACGGACATACTCCCCAGTGCCAAGCATTCTGGGTGTAAATACAAGTATTTTATGTATATGTGGGTAATGCAATGATTATCGGGTAATTATCGGTGTATTTAGTTGAAACTTCACATGTGGGTATATATGACAATGACCTATCACCTGCCCCGACGTGGAGACCCATTCAATGTCAAAGCCTTTGGGTCACGTGCCATTGGCGGCCATCTTGGATTTGCTTTAATTTATGTTTTTCGGTAAATATTTTCAATTCATATATGATTAAATGTTTGTTTTTTGTTCTATTGTTCTATCCCATTAATTAATGCTTCACCAGTTAATCATATTCCGGCTACTATTCCGTATTTTTCACCGACCTCATTCCGACGCTAAACTGATCAGCAGGAAGGAGGCCGCCAAGTTAATTATGATGTTTATTTTCCACTCATATATCGCATCCATGCACCAAAAGTTAATTTGTCAATGGTATATTCTGGCTCGGACTGTACTCATAGAACTTCAGGAGTAGCATGACTTTGACTGACCTTTCTTCTAAATTGTCAGCGCACACCAGCACTCTACATAAAATAAATGAAACCCCGTTGTAATGCAACAAAACAATATAATTACGACCCGTAAACCAGGTGCACCCCCGAACTCGCATAAATGCGTATTTGGCAGCGACTGGGTAACTCGCATTTATGCGAGCTTGGCATCGAAAGAGTTAAAGGGAGTTTGACATCTCAAGTTCTTAATTGTTATATATGTTTCTGCGATCAAAATGCATGCATGTGTAGGTCGATAGGTTAACGAAATGTTCATATACATGCATTAGATATTCTGAACAGACTTAATTCAGTATTCACTTTCCGCATGGAATTGATAGAAACGCTCGATATTATATAGCAGACAATGCTTAACACGTAACGCTCATTAATGTTCCAAGCCGAATGAAAGCAGACACTTTTGTTCTCATCTGAGACGGTACATGCTATGATTTCCGAAATAAAGAGTGCGTATATATATACATGTATATACTAGAAGGTGACTCGACTTCGTCCGGGCTTTGACCTTGAATTGTCCATTTTGAAGGCCAAGTTCCGGTGGGGTCACGATTTGACCCGTCCAAAACACTGCCCGAACAACAGTACCCGTCGAAATCCATGCGGTTTTACCCGATTTGACCTTGAATTGATCATTTTGAAGGTCAAGGTCAGTTCGGGGTCACGATTTGACCCGTTCAAAACACTCAGTGGACAAAAGTAACCCTATGTATCAAATTTCGTGGAAATCCTATCAAAATTCGCGATTTGACCTTGAATGGACCCGATTTCAATGTCAAGGTTTCGTCGCACGGGCAAATGAATAGGCTTATGAGACTCCCCATAAGAAAGTATCCCTAGACACTAATTTTCATCGAAATCCCGTGATATTCTTGCGTTTGACATTGAAATGACCCGATTTCAAGGTCAAGGTCACGTCGCACGGGCAAATTAATAGGCCCATGCCACTCCCCGACCGAAGGTAACCCCACATACCAAGTTTCATCGAAATCCTGTGATATTCGGGCGTTTGACCTTGGAATTACCCGATTTCAAGGTCAAGGTCATGTCGCACGGGCAAATTAGTAGGCCTATGTCACTCCCCGGCCGAAAAATACTCCCACATACCAAGTTTCATCGAAATCGGCTCGGCCGTTTTCGAGTCCATCGATTACAGACAGACAGACACACACACACACACACACAGATCTTCCAAAATATATAATACTAGCAGGTTAGCCCGCCACTGGCGGCATTCGTCTCATGGCTTTGTTTCAGAAACATGACATTTTTTTAATTTAACCAAATTTCAAGTCGATAGCTCCACCCGTTTCCGAGATATGGTCTGCGCATGCGCGAAGCTTGCGTCGCACGGGCTCGGCGACCCGATAAAATTCGTACCCGGGGCAAGATACATTCACATACCAAATTTCAAGTCGATAGCTCCACCGGTTTCCGAGATCTCGTCTGCGCATGCGCGAAGCTGGCGTCGCACGGACTCGGCGACCCGATAAAATTTGTATCCGGGGCAAGATACATTCACATAGCAAATTTCAAGTCGATAGCTCCACCCGTTTGCGAGATAACGCATTCTTTGTTTTTCAATGAGTTAATTCATCGTACCCGTCCTCCCCGTCCTAAACTTCAGAGCGGACAGTCAATTAATCCCGTCGTGAAATCCCTCTGCATAATATTTCGAGCTCTTAGATCAATTCTGCATTTTTAGTTGCATTTCGTCCGCATCCGTATTTCGGACGCATGGGGTCAGTCGTTTAGCCACGTCCATTGGAATCCGCATCGGACGCATGGGGTATCGTTTAGCCACGTCCATTGCAATAAAGAGCGTTCGTTGTTAAAACCTCCGTATAAGGTATAGATAAAGAGCGTTATTGCCTTAACCCCCCCGCCGTGCCTTTGCGATGATTTGGGAGTGGATAAAGGGTGCTCAGAGCTTCTCGAAAACACTACTACGGCGGTGTCGGTGGTTATTTTACACTTACATACGAAATTTGATCTCAATCTGTACACGCGTTTTGGATTCTATGAAGTACACACACACACACACACATATATACGAAGTCTCAAAATATATAGTATAGACTAGAAGGTGACCCGACTTCGTCCGGGCTTTGATCTTGAATTGTCCATTTTGAAGGTCAATGTCAAGTGGGGTCACGATTTGACAAATCCAAAACACTGCCCGGACAAAAGTACCCGACAAACGTGCCCGTCGAAATCCATCCGGTTTTACCAGATTTGACCTTGAATTGATCATTATGAAGGTCAAGGTCAGGTCGGGGTCACGATTTGACCCGTCCAAAACACTCAGTTGACAAAAGTAGCCCTATGTATAAAATTTCGTCGAAATCCCATAAAAATTGGCGATTTGACCTTGAATTGACCCGATTTCAAGGTCACGTCGCACGGGCAAATGAATATGCTTGTGAGACTCCCCATACGAAAGTACCCCACATACCAAGTTTCATCGAAATCCCGTGATATTCGGGCGTTTGACCTTGAAATGACCCAAATTCAAGGTCAAGGTAACGTCGCACGGGCAAATTAATAGGTTTATGCCACTCCCTGGCCGAAGGCACCCCCACATACCAAGTTTCATCGAAATCCCTTGATATTCGGGAGTTTGACCTTGAAATTACCCGATTTCAAGGTCAAGGTCACGTCGCACGGGCAAATTAATAGGCCCATGTCACTCCCCGGCCGAAAACACCCACACATACCAAGTTTCATCGAAATCGGCTCTGCCGTTTTTGAGTCCATCGATTACAGACAGACACACACACAGACACACACACAGACACACACACAGATCTTCCAAAATATATAATAGACTAGAATGTGACCCGACTTCGTCCGGGCTTTGACCTTAAATTGTCCATTTTTAAGGTCAAGGTCAAGTGGGGTCACGATTTGACCAGTCCAAAACACTGCCGGACAAAAGTACCCGACAAACGTGCCCGTCGAAATCCATCCGGTTTTACCCGATTTGACCTCGAATTGATCATTTTGAAGGTCAAGGTCAGGTCGGGGTCACGACTCGACCCGTCCAATACACTCAGTGGACAAAAGTAACCCTACTTATCAAATTTCGTCGAAATCCCATCAAAATTCGCGATATGACCTTGAATTGACCCGATTTCAAGGTCAATGTCACGTCGCACGGGCAAATTAATAGGATTATGAGACTCCCCATACGAAAGTACCCCCACATACCAAGTTTCATCGAAATCCCGTGATATTCGGGCGTTTGACTTTGAAATGACCCGATTTCAAGGTTAAGGTCACGTCGCTCGGGCAAATTAATAGGCCGATGCCACTGCCTGACTGAATATACCCCCACATACCAAGTTTCATCGAAATCCCGTGATATTCGGGTGTTTTACCTTGAAATGACCGATTTCAAGGTCAAGGTCACGTCGCACGGGAAAACTAATAGGCCTATGTCACTCCCCGGCCGAAAATACCCCCACGTACCAAGTTTCATCGAAATCGACTCGGCCGTTTTCGAGTCCATCGATTACAGACACACACACACAGACACACACACACAGACAGATCTTCCAAAATATATAATAGATATATACTAGAAGGTGACCCGACTTCGTCCGGGCTTTGAACTTGAATTGACCATTTTGAAGGTCAAGGTCCGGTGGGGTCAAACACCAACACCCCAAAAATGGTGGAAATCGGCCCAGCGGATACCGGGAAATCGGCCCAGCGGATACCGAGATACCCTATGCATCAAATTTCGTCCGTAAAAATCCGCCAGTTTAACCCGATTTGATTTCCACTCAAGTATATAAACGCGCCTCATATATAACGTAAAGATAAATTACCATCGGTGCCCGAGATATCGCCAAGACGTCTGAAACAGTCAAATGCATCGGCCGGTTAAGCGTTAACGTGATCTAACGTTATGACCTCTAACGACGTCATAGAAGTTACGCATTGTTTTTATCCTGATGGAAGATAGTACCACTTCTTCTTGATAATATTGAGGCAGATAACTAAAACGGATACATACGCATTATATATCGTTGGAAAGAGGAAACACGAAAGATTCTCACAGTGTCATTATTATATATATGACTGGCATTTTATTATTCGCGCTGTTTCGAATCGATTTGTAAGCACCGAACTCAAATGAAAGTCCCGTAACACCGCGTAAAAACAGATTTGACCTCGGCACGTGAAAAGTTGACATCGGATCTGAAAATTAATATGCCTATGCCACTTCCCGACCGATAGTAACCTCACATACGAAGTTTCATCGAAATCGGGTCGGCCGTTTTCGAGTTCATCGCGAACACACAGACACACAGATACACACACACACCCACGCCCTCCCACACACACACACACATACAGATCTTCCAAAATATATAATAGATAGATATATATATATATCTAAATATTCCACAGATGTATTTGCCGAGCTATTCTGATCAACACGCAGATCGTGATCATTACTCGGTTTTATTTACGAAATTGAAGTTGATTTGCTTACGCTCCGTGGAGTCTATTGGAGGCCAAATTCACATTTAATAATGAATTGCGCTTAAGCGCAAATAATTGCGCTTAAGCGCAATCAATTGCGCTTAAACTCAAATACCACATATTGTGCTTAAGCGAAAATAGGGCATTTACGCTTAAGCGTAATTGTGACTACTATCTAACCTACCCATAAACTATTAGCATGACCTGGTGTACAGGGATGTGGCTAGAGGGTCTCCGCTGGGGGGGGGGTGTCCACCTTCGGAATTTCCAACTGCACCCCCCCCCTTAAGTCGGAATCACACCAACACAACTTTTTGCATAATTCCATTTGCACCCCCCCCCCTTGTACCTCATGCTCAGGCCTAATTTCCTATATATTCATAAGCCATGCTTCTATTTCCCCAGTATGAGAACATTAAGATATTTTAACCTGAAAATTGCCCCCCCCAAAAAAAAACAACTAGTGATCTAATTCCAGACAAATGCACACAGCTACCGACAACAGACCAGGAAACACCGGGCCGACGACCATGGTTGTTCGGCCCGGTGTGAGAAAATTTTGAAAACTATACAAGAAAATCGCAAATCCTAGCATCTAGACTGGCCTCAACTGAAGCTTTCCTAGTGTTGAAAATTTCAAACCTCATGCTCCCCCTCAGGTTGGGAAATTCTTCAACCGATGACCATTTATGTCTACAAGTTTGACCAAATGTAGTAAAATATTGTTTTGCTAAACTAATTAGCAGTTTTGTATTGGCCATGGGGATGGGGCAATGCTGACACACCGGGCCGACCATGGTTCGGCCCGGTGTGCGAAAATTTTGAAATCTGAACAAGAAAATCGCAAAATCCTAACATCTAGACTAGCCTCAAGCCTTCCTACTGTTGGAAATTTCAAACCCTACACCCCCACTTAGGTTGGAAAATTTCCAACTGATGACAATTCCAATGACAATGTTGACCAATTGTATGACAATATTGTTTTCTTAAATTAACTAGAAGTTTTTGAATGGCGACGGGGGAGGGACCAGGACACAAGCTTTCCAAGTGTTGGAAATTTCCAACCTGTCACCCCCCTAAGGTTGGAAAATTTCCTACTGATGACCATTTCTGTCAAAATTTTGGACCAAAAATAGGAACATATGCAAATATTGGTCGAAAAACAATAAATTCCCCCCCAATAAATTGTTTTATAATCAAACTACAAGAACATTTTCAACCTATTGTTGGTGTGAAATTTCGTTGTGGCGGGTATGAAATTTCCAACTATTGAAAATATAGCTCTCTGCTGGGGGGTGAGACACCCCCCCCCCACACACCCCCCTCTAGCCACATCCCTGCTGGTGTATCACCTAGCAACACACGATGAGCATTTGGGCTAATTTTGACCTGTACTCAACAGTCAAACTGTGAGTATTTGTTCAACAAGGAGAATCCCCTAATTACATATTATAAGCATCCCTCTATCCAAAGAATTGATGTCGCCTTCCCGGAACTCTAGTAATGTTTTGTATGATGTTTTTAATGTATTTTTGCTCAGATTTTAGCCTTTACTGTGGTAATATCCTATACATGCATGCGGTGTCACTGCATGAGGGCTTTCTTACCTCATACAGTAATGCTCCATTTAATCGACTTCTTAACCACAGCAGAATTATGGGTAACTTTTCAGGATTTAGTCGGAAATATGGCTTGTTGCCATTCATCGAAAAGCTCTCGAGAGCTTTCCGATGAATGGCAACAAGCCATATTTCCGACTAAATCCTGAAAAGTTATCCATAATTCTGCTGTGGTTAAGGAGTCGATTAAATAGAGCATTACTGTATATATGAGATTATTGACTTAAATCAGGGGGAAAAAACCCTATTTTCATATTATCAGCTTCCCTGTCCAAAAAATGGTGTGTAATTACTGGAGCTTTGGTGTATCAGTCCTGAAGCTCTAGTTTTCTTATTAAATCAGCAGCTCTTGCACAAATCTATAGTATTTCCATGATCATATAGTGTGAATGTGGTGTCACCGAGGGCTTGCTTCCCTCATATGGTGTGCCTGTATACTCGAAAATTGAAGAAAATCAATGTCGCCCCGACTAATACAGAAAGTAATGCTATTGCAAGTAGCCCCAACTAATATATACCGAAGATAATATAATGCTATCACGAATCGCTCCAACTAAAACAGAAGGTGATACTATTGCGAGTCAGCCATTTTGATAAAGAAGTTGGGCTAGCTCCCTACCCATCCAAACCAATGAAACCAAGAAGTGACATGTCAATAGGAATTAATGCTAAGTTATGGAGAAACCTATTTATTCACCAGGGGTGTTTTGTTACATATAACCATGAATTGCGCTTAAGCGCAATTGATTGCGCTTAAGCACAATTAATTATTAAATGTGAATTTGGCCTCCCATAGGAGTCTGGATGCAGCCAGGGGCCTATACTATAGAATACAATTTTTGTAATAGCAGGCTTATTTGAGCCGTACAGAAGGTGTCGAGTACTATGGACCACTGTAATCTAACAGAGAACCAGATTTCTTGTAAATCTCAAAAAGACGGCAAATCGAGTATACTATCGACCACCGTTCTTTGAACGCACATCTAAACATTTGTGATTTTGTCAAGGGAAATTACTCTAATGATATATGCGAATGATATGGCAATGCCTATTTGTGTCAGTTGGTGAGTAATTTAGTTGATGAATAAAGGTACATTATGTGTGGCTAGTTTCCGATACTTGGGTTATTTTGACCACAATTGCGCACGATGAAAAGTAATTTTTTCAGTATCGTGTGGAATACTTACCATTTTCAGATGTTTTATGTGACATGTTTATTAACGGTTTGTCGAAAAAGGTCGGCCAAAATGGTAACATCAACTTGATATAGCAATATTACCAAGGATGGAACCTAATTTGTCTAGCTAGCTTTGTCTGGCTGAAATATTAGTGGGAACATCTAGACCTTAATAGTTGAAAAGTTTGAGGTAACATGCAGCTGGAAAAATTCAACCCATGATGGGGGAGCGATGGCTGTTCTCGGACTTGGTATTTTCGACCTGAGTAAAGGATGGGTGTTCATTGGAAATTCCAATGTTGACCAACACTCCCTCGTCCAGGGTCTTCGGGGACACCCAATCTCGATTTTAAAACATATATATAGCACCATCTACTTAAACTATACCTAGTTCTCAGTACCTTCCATTTATACCCAACTAAGCGGCTGAATTTAGGTAAACACATGACATTTGGTTATAACCAACACGCACTACTACATTGGTAAGTTAAGGATCGGGGGACCCCGATTTTTTTCTAAAAAATCACTCATGGAACATTCTGTGCGGCACTATTGGCCAAATTCAATTGTTTAGACCACAAGGTGAACGCAATCTTCTTGAGCACACAAATGCCATGCGGTTCAAATATGTTGTATAATGTCATGGTAAATATTTGGGGTCCACTGATTCTTAACGCAACTTAGCCTGAAATTATCAGTAACTGTTTCAACACGAAATGCCACCACCCCCGATTCACCGCGTATACGTGTACCTTCGCACAAAGATCGTTTATATATATACGTTTTGAGCCCAAGCCCGACAACTGTAACTCTTTAATTCCATTCATAATTAAAATCTAGGCCGCTGACATGGCTATCTCCTTTCAAATCCATTGAGCGTAAACCATCTCAATGGGTTAACAATTGAGATTCCGTGACCGCATTACAAAGAACATGTATCCAGCTAATCGCACTCAACATTTTCCGCACGGATAATCGTCGTGAAAAATCAATAATGTAGCCTGTGCATTTGTAATCTAATAATGAATTTTCACAAAAATTGTATTATTGCTGTACTATAGAACCCGCTTAGCCAGTACTTTATCATTCCGTATTGCGAATTTTTACATATTACAAAGCTGTAGCGTTCGAGTACTACGAAAACATGAACAGATGAAACTTTCAGGCCCCCTTTTTCTCCACAAAATGCAAAGATTTTCCGGTCAAGTGAATCCCGGTATATAGATGGTTCACCAAAAAGATCATATAAGTCATTACATGTCAATGTATTTTGCATATAAAGAATTTTGGGCATATGTTGAGTTTCAATCTACAATGAATGAAATACACTGATAGAAATACAGTCGAATACTATATAACACAAAATATGTAATACAAAATTAGTAAATCACAAATTAACGCTGATATTACAAAAATTGTATTCTATAGTATAGGCCCCAGGTGGTCTGACGTAAAACGTCAGCCAAATTGCATCCTTATTAAAATTCATTCCTTATTCTACACTCATCTAACAGATAAATAAGCGCCCATTATCAAACGATTTCTTATAGCAAGTTGAATTTATAGAAAACTTAAAGAGATTTCGCGAAGGGAAATCTCAAAGTTTTCATGAAGGTAACGCGCATGAGATCCGTATACCTATGAAGCTGTATTATTGTGTTCTATATCTAGCTCATGTTACTTAAAAATATCACCAGAGCACGCGCTTAACGTAACGTAAAGCGGCGCTCTCGTTAGGAAAAGGCGCATTAAAAACGGTTTCCCTATTGGTCAGATTGTCTATCTTAACCAATCAGATTTGACGTTCCACAGACATGGTTGTTGCTAATCCTTGTAGTTCAAATACAGAAATCACCACCTCGTCGTTAGTATTTCCACAAACTACCGATTACCACACAACAAAAGGATGATGTGAAAGCTATATACATAGAAGGTGAGTGATCTAGATAAAAATAGTACTTCAAAGTTCATATCTTGTTTCGGATGTTTCTTTGACTTAGTGAAGTCGGTGTCAATTTTAAGTTTGTGTTTGAAACTGTGAAACTGACAGTTTCAAAGTCTGAGTCTTTGTTATTCTCGTCCGTGTTTCAATGAGTGAGTAACTGTATGTTAACTTGGTTAGATAACTAGATCATAGGTGATATTAACTGAATGAATTCAATCGCAAAATGGAGTCTAACTTATCAATTCTCCGCAGCCTCTGTTCCAACTCCAAAGTTTAACAATTGTTGTCATTAGCGAAGACCGAATAAAAATCAAAGCACATTTCCGGTTATAGCTTCAAGGTGAAGGTCGGGATAATTCTCAAAACAAAAATGAAGAAAATCATTGAAATTGAAATGAAAAAGAGGATGATTATCATGTAGGTAGCATGTGTATGACTTTATGACTGAGACAGAACTTTTTGGTAGTACTAGTAAAGTAGTATAGTAGTAATTACTAAATTAGGCGTCATCTTGGACGTAAGGAATTATTCTGACGACGGCTCGAACGAGAGTTTACAGTTAGTTCAAAATTATCTGATTCTAATTACCAGATTGACGGCGAATACCGTGATCACGTTTTACACATCGTGAATTCAACGAGTATAGGTACATTCAGCTTAGTTTAACCACAGGAGTTTGTCAGAATGATAATAAATAATAGTAATAATAAATATGTACAAATAGAAACATAAAATTAATAAAAGACAAGGATTGCATCTAAGGGATTAGTGATTTGACCTATAAATTGTTATTTATACCTATTTTAGTTGAAAATGGGAAACGGTAAACACGTTATCGATTATTATTATTATTATTATTATTATTATTATTATTATTTAATACATTTATAACGCGCAAATTCGTTCCGATCTTCAGATAGATTGTTATTATGACTATTATACATCAATCTGACCGCATGTGACTTACATTTAGCATCGCATTGACTATATCACCTATGTTCTCTTTATATCACAGCGACGCCAGGCTTCATTTGCAAAGCATTTTCTGTCTTCTCCGCGCCAGTGACAGGTCACTTACGTCGCAATAAGTTACCGGTGTCCCTGGGGTTCCGGCAAAAATTATAAACGCTCTGGAGGAATCTCTTTGCAACCGCTCTGGAGGAATCTCTTTGCAACAGTGGTCCGAATATTTCGACCCAAAGACACTGTTGCTCTTTTTCTCATCCCGATATAACAGTGCTGTGTTACCAAGTAATGCAGTTACGATCGACACGTATCAGTAACTGTTAATAAAACAAAAGTAACCCGTTTAAAGCGAAAGTCACATCTTTGAATAGCAACATCGTTTGTAACATTTACATGCACTGGAATTGTTCGGACATGTAACAATACAAAATGGCAGAGATTCCTATTTTATGTGTACAATTTTGCCCGGACACTGGTATATAATTGCGACGTAAGTGATCTGTCACTGGCACGGATAAAACAGAAAACGCTTCGCAATGAAACCTGCCTTCGCGGTGATATAAAGATAATGCAATATCTTGCAATGCGAGTCATTATCCACTTATAAATGGACAATCGGTACCTAAAATGATCGTTAATAAATGGACAATCCGACCACGCGTGGCACGCGAGCTTGGGATTGTCCACTAAATCAAGACATATATAGATAATCGTGCATGTTAGCTTCATATTAAATCTGAAGGGTAATAACTCTATAAAGAATGTACCTTTACTAAATGAAGGTGATTTGTGTGAGAAATTTGCAACACCACAACAGATCAACTTTTGTGAAATATAAGTCAAATTCTTCCCTTGTGTGGGTGGGCTTGTGGGAGGTTTGGTGTACGCTCTTTAAAAACACTTCTTCGAATATTTCCGTTATTTCGTCAACAACTCTTCTTCAAATATCTCCGTTATTTCGTCAAAAACACTTCTTCTCATACAAATCACCGTTATTTAGCAAATTAATATTATTTATAGAGTTATTGCCCTTCATATTAAATATGAAGCTAACATGCAGGATTACCAAAACATGTCTTCATTTAGTGGACAATCCCAAGCTCGCGTTCCACACGTGGTTGGATTGTCCATTTATTAATGACCATTTTAGGTACCGATTGTCCATTTATAAGTGGACACTCCTTGAAGAATTGCCTGAGTGAAATATAACATGTATCTTAACCAAGAACAAGCCTGGAGAGACACAATGGTACATGACATGACACTCACCTTATTTGAAAATTCCAATACATCTTAAAAGTCGGAACACTTTGTAAGTTTTGTCCGCGTTATTTTCAAACAAGGTATGAATGCTACTACCACAATCTTATTCTATGATCCGGGAGTTTGGAAAGTGCCACCTATTCAAGAACATCGTCGAGCATGTCATTAGTCAGTGTAATAATAACACCTTGACCATGCTAAGGACTATTTAAACTAAATCCTTTTGCCAATTGGGTCACCCGGTTTACATCCCAATATTGCAGCGACCTCTCGAGTGTAACACGAACAGGAAGTTACAAATGGTTGACCTTATCTTACCTAATCACTAAAAGCGTCAGTAGAATAATTCAAAGTTCAGCCGAATTTCATCGGAAGCCAGTTATTTATATCGAGCTCGTTATCGTGGCTAAGAGCTTAGCAATCTTATATCGGGCTGCGTGGGCTAATCTCAAATGATCGGCCATTTTGTGAAAATAAGTAAGAATACACTCAGCTTTTATATGGGAATTTATCAACAAAAAGCTATCTAAATATAAGGAATAAATGTAGTGGGAGTGTGTGTTATTGGGGGATACGGCGCTGTGGTTGTTGTGACACACATTTAGTGTTTTAACCGCCAAAAACACCCAACAACACCCACACCCACTACATTCATTTCTTAAATAATACATGTAATTGGTATTCCATCCTCAAACGGACATGGCTCATTCGAGCTTCCAAATTTTATCTACGTAATTTGGAAGGATGTATATGCTGTATATATAGGTTGACAAATACATACACGAAATATTGATATAGCGGCTTCATATGCTCTTCAAAATACGTTCCATGGCCACTGCCACAGCCGTTTTCGAGTTGTTTTCAATTGTTCACACACAACTGACAGAAATGCTCTTTATTTGGACTATATCATGAATAGACTAACACGGAACGCTCTTGTTTGTTTCATGTCGTGAACATGGCTGTTTTCTGTCTGGGAGCCAAACACCTTGTTCAAAGTTGTATTTTGTATGAATGCAATGCGTCTCTCTGTGACGTATAATGCTCAAATAAAGGTAGTTCAAGTATTTATCGACCTATTTCGATACCTGGAACAATTCAGAATGTTAGGTTATATGTGTTTTGAAGGGCAAACCGCCATGTGTCTTTAATAACTTCAACATCGCCTTCTTTTTAATTCTTTTCAAAAGGACTTCTTGACAGCTCTACATTAAATGCTCTGATGTAGCATAATTATGCCAGTAAATGACATAAGCATCTCTATTGACAATGACATCGGTATAAACGAATGTCCCGCCACCACAACAATGCATGGAGGTGGAAGCTATCACAGTTTCGGTGATAAACCTCTTTTTATTAGATAATATTCATTTATGGTCTAATGTGTACTCTAATTATGTTGAGAGAAGATAGGGTGGAAGTGATTATTGTGTCAGAACGATGAAGGTTTTATCTTTTATGTATTACTTAATTTAATTCATCTATCATTATATTTTAAATTTCAACATTGAACTCCGTATGACTCAGTAATATAAGTTATATGGTCGCGCTCAATAAATGGAGGAAATAAAGGCATGTATAATAGGCTAATCGAATTAGTATGTCAATTATGGAGTTCGATCCGTGGTTAGTTAATAGGTCATTGCCAATTGGCACCTCAAAAGAAATATACACGTATCTTTAGTAGCGACAACTTAGATCAATACATACTCGCAATATCTTTAAAATAGTACAACCCAAAATAACTAATTCAAGTTATCGAGAACTGTCAACCATGTTCAATCATCCATATAGAAGTGAGATAAACGATCTTTATTTCGCCATAACATGAACACAATTACACAATTAATGTTTAATTATTTATCCTAGCTAAACAGATGCCTGGTTCAGATTGTTCTTGGTTCTATAACTTGAATTGAATGAGTGTTTCGATGATATGCGATGACAGTACATGTAAAGAGAACCTGGGGTATCATGCTCAGATGATTAAGTAAAAACCATACACCAGTACAGTTCTGCATAATAAATTTGATTCTGCGCCATTAATTTGGCTCAATATGATAACATCATACATTGATCGATATGAACAGCTTCATTCTCTCACAACCGAAACCTGTAATGGCATAATTCACCATGATGCAGCCGGGAAAGTATTATCACGTTTGGTGATAAGGCCAAAGAAAATTAAATGTCTGGTTTGGGTTACAAGCCGAAAAAAATATCTAAAAGATAGTTAGGTCCCATCCGCATCCAAATTAAAGAAAATATCTCTAAAATCGATAACGCTGATCGTATCGTTACTTGTCGCCAGTTTGACCGGTGTCCTTTGTATACAGTTTCGTGGTTAAGACATACATATGGCTCAAAGTATTAGTGACTCCTTTTGCATGAAATTTTAAAGCATTCCTGTTGCATCGAGACTGGAAGCTAATCTCAACCTCAAATAGGATGCGCACTCAATATATTCTACCAAAATACCAAGTGTCCTCATAAGATATGCTGCAAAACGGTAGGATATATTCACCAAAACAAGTTGTTGATGTTATTCTGTGTCTGGAAACAGAATGTAATCTGAATATTATAATGCAACCAAACGTCAACATTCATATTTTATGGTACGTTTATTAATGGTATATTGTGCACTTATTTCAGTTCTTCAAAGTACTAAATCAGTACTCCGTCAGTATCCCCACTGGAATAATGTAACAGAGAACTATCATTGCAAAAACTCCAACCACATTTATTGTACCATTTCAGCAAACAAGACATTTGAACTACGCAAAGTGGTAACTGTCAGTCCGTCGTTCGGGATATTTAATTACCAATACACATAAAGAAGTGACTCCGACAACCAATGCATGCAATTTATATGAAAGAATGATGTTGACACGATAGAATAATAAGCAATCATGAAAAATTAGGTAGATTCGTTGAAATCAATATTTAGACTTGATTAGGAAGGCATTATATATTAACGTTCAGTACGTGGAACAATTAATACTCGGAATTGACCCGCTGCCATTATTTTTGCACTACCTCCACTACTGGAGGTGATTGGAATAAAGATTGCAAAAATATTTCAATTATAAAATTACATACTAGCTATATGGCACAATGTATTGAATACTTGGCATATTTATCTAATTTATTCATGAATGCAGTCTCCGAATTTGGACTCATCAGGATGTAGACAAATATTTCTGTTTCAGAATCTGTACCCATGGTACTCTTTGCAACTTGATACATTTTCCATTGCGTAGTAATACAAGTGAAAGCTCTATCATGATCGTTGTCTCACATCTTCTAACAAAGACAACAAACGGACATAATTGAATATTCTTATCCATCTACATGTATCAAACTCTACTGGTATATCTCACCATCATATTTACTTTTAATGTCCACATATTGTTAAAAAATGCACAATCATTTTTCTAACACCACTGGCACCAGTGTACTTGTTTCCTCATCGACTTGATCGGGGGCTGCATTTCTAGCACCTCTGGCTCCACTTTACTTTTCTCCTCAGTGTAATCAGGGGGAAGCAAGCTGACAAAATGAGATAGAATACGGCGCTGTCTGCGTTTTAAACTTTAAGTGAAACATGTAGCATATTTCGCATAGTTCACCTGCTATGAGAAAAGAGTTCAAATATAATTAAGGCATATTTATGATACACCACAATAACGTATACAGAAACTGTTGTCAATACATGCTCGTGAAAATAGGTTCATATTGGAACTAAATATCCAGATTTGTTCATATTGGACTTATTTGATTCTGAAATAAGCCCATATCGAGCTTATACCATTTAATCCGTTGAATGGCGTGGACCGCAGTGAAAACACTTAAAGATTAAATAATGCCAATATGGGCTTATTTCGGTTGGAAATAGTCCAATATTTGACAAAAACAAGTTGAGGTCTACAGAGAGCATATATTGACGTTAACTAAAGCCAATATCTAGGGGAGAGGGTAATACAAAAATTGTGGGAAGGTATGTCAGGGGTGTGTGTTCCGAGAGGCAAAACCAATTTTTTTTTACTAAAGACCTTTTGCGCCCTTGTTTGACATTTGTAACAGTCTAAAACATAACTGCAAAAACGCCATCTTTATGTTACTCTGACCTTATATGGGCCTTATTGGATATGGCATTAAGCCATGGTATGTTGCATATGGGACGGTAAGCTGAAAAACTTCCTTCCCGACACCCGTCGGAAAGAAGCTTCGAGAACTGTAAAACTGACATAAATAAACTTGTCCTGGTGTAACTTAAGCCTTGATCGCAAATAGCGAGAATGTGCATGTATTTTTTGAGTGAATGCCGAATGATCAAATATTAAGTATCACCAAGGCTTTTGGGTTAAAATCCATTTAATTGGAAAACACATTAGCGTGTACCACGAATCCATTTATCATTACGGGTGTGCGAGAAAAACTTGTGGCGGGCGAAGAAGAGCTCAAGAATTTGTATTTATTTTCTTGTTATGTCAACTAGTTTAACAACTGACAAGTCATGGATATGTCTAGGAAATGTAAACAGTGACTGAGTTGTTATCAGCTGAAAATTTATTGCCGCCAAATAACCAAAACACGTGTTCGGTCCACGTAATAGCTT
This sequence comes from Siphonodentalium dalli, assembly GCA_032622095.1. Taxonomy (NCBI): domain Eukaryota; kingdom Metazoa; phylum Mollusca; class Scaphopoda; order Gadilida; family Siphonodentaliidae; genus Siphonodentalium; species Siphonodentalium dalli. The sequence goes on from CP136064.1 coordinate 163,916,217, forward strand.
GCAGGGGAAATGATATCTTACTGGTGTGCAGGGGGTATGCTGCCATGTGTATAATTAGTTTTTTGTTATGCAAGTGTACCTTATACTAGTGTTTTGAGTGCACCTATCAGCTTCTGAATGAATACTGTATTTGTATAAAGCAGTTTGGAGCTTGACCACCCTGGTAGATTTAGAATACTCCCATCACTGACCTGGAAACTTCAAATGCATGTATGATTGGTAGACAGATGGGTGTCAGCCAGTATTTGAAAATATATATTTGCCTGTATTAACCATTTTTTCAATTAAAACAGCTTCTGAAACAGGTTAAACTGTCATCTGAACTAAAGTAGATAATTTCCCAGTCATATTAGTCATTTGGGTTTTATTTGCTGTTAGGCGAAAATTAATTAAATTTGGGGGGTGTTGGGTAAACACATCAGGAGTAAACAATTATTTTTGTATTTGCAGGTTTGGGGCTGGTGGATCCCCGAAAATGGCAGATGAAACAAAAAACGTCATACCTTCCTGAAAATTGTGTAGCAATCCCTGCAAATATGAACTTCTTTGGCTTATTAAAACAAGCCCGTTATGTGCTTATTTTCGCGAGAACAGGCTGCAATTGTATATTATCCCCTAGCGTTCTTGAAATACCATTTTGAGTCACATGGGAATATAACGTCAATAACGTATACAAGATTACATATGTATAGCCTACCAACTGGCTAAAATTGTCTATTTGTAAAATACGAGCTCGTTTTATTTATGAGATACATTTGGCAGTTTGCATAAGCTGGACAAAACATGATTAACAATCTGGTCTAAGATAACAAATGCGACATGTCTCTTAACTAGTCGTCTCTAGACTAGTCAAGGCAGTACGTGTTTTTGGCAATCTTGAATCTATGTGTCTTCTGCATTGTTGATGATTACCCGATTTCCTGCGATTGCCGAACCAAATATCGTTTTCAGATATATCATCATCGTAGTGAACTTTCCCTTGACGGAACCAAACTAATTTCTGTTTACCTGTTTCCATGCTAGAGATAAATCTGCTTTAGATTTGAATCGATGAGCGCAACTGTCACTAAAATAACCGAAATATAATCATTTTGAGAGTTACCAAGCTCAGATTCCCATTATTTAAACACGTTACCATTACTAACATCTGTTAGGAAGGTGCTACAACTTTTCGAAGTTTCTTCCAATGTTCTTTAGAGTGAGACCACCTGTAAATTATGGTACAAGATCGCCTTTATTTCATTTTGGCATTTTATCTCAGTCTGTTCTTTGCAAATCAAGCAACCTACAAGCTGTCACATATTGAATAATGTCTACGTTGCCGCATATCTGTGAAGTATTGTTACCGAAAACTACATGTACAACTTGTCTTTCGCTTCTCCAAATCCTGAACCAACCAATCCATCAATTGTGCATTGTTTCCAATGTTCACATCAATGACCACCCTCTTTTTTCCATCCTTGAATATACTGATTTCCCACCTTACATGTTATTATGGCTTCATATATATATTGTAAAAAACTACAAGCCTCTGCTTGTGGTCATACATTATTTCCATGTAGAATTAATACATTTTAGATTATAAATTATTTAATTGGAGGACTTTTTAGCACGGCACAATACGTGTAACTAGTATGTCACTTTCGTGTATTTTCCTAATTTTAACACCTTCCGTGTGTCTATTGAATATAAGAAGTTTGAATTTGATGTCGATACATGCAGTAGGCACATATACAGTACTCCCGATGTTTTAACGATAATTGTCGAAATCCACTTTACCTTAGATATGCAATCTTTGCAGAGCTGAGGTTAATGCCCTTATTAGAAAATAACTGTTTGTCAGCGGCCTGGATAATGGATATTGATGTGCAATTAAAATTCCAATGGCCGTCCTTGTTGCAATCCGTCTCTGCTGTAGTATCCTGAGTTGAAACGTATTTTATTTGTAAATAATACAAAAGGGATTGGGGCACAAGTTTTTTCAACTTATGAAGCCCCTCTCCCAATACAGTCGATTTAAATACAAAATGTTTACAAGATGACAGCTGAACATATCTACATGCGTGATTGAGTTATTTTATGGTGATTGATGTAGAGCCTTCCAGAGCTATATGGGTTATGGCTGGTTTGGTAGCTATAACATTTGGCGGGGTTGTGTGATTTTTGTTCGTTTTAACTAATGTTGGGGCAGGGTTTTGTGCAAAGGGGTATTTTCTTCATATATATATATATTAGTCAAGTGTTAGTCAGCTACTCTGGAAGACAGTACTTACGGTATATCAAGGTAATAGAGAACTGGTGATTAGGTGGGGGAGTAGGTCCATAAGTGGGTAGCCAGTAGATTACTAAACTGCGTACTTCCTATATTAACAGGTTTACAATTTGTAGTCCTTCCTTGTGAATGTATTTTGTTTTTAAATTCAATTATCGAAACGCTTTGTTGCTACAATATATTGCTAAATTATATCGAACAGTTTCTTATTACTTTGGGACGAGATATATGGTATTCCGAAAAGAATTTCGTTAATATTGAGAATTTGAAGGCTTTCGCGAGTCAATTTATCAGCGAGGGCGGCTCGCTCGGACTGATACAAGGGGCAACTAAAGAAGAAATGAAAGGCATCTTCGGATGGATTTCCACAGCAGCATACAGAGCTATCGGAGATATAATTGTTATACATATCAGAGCGGAGTTCGCTACATCTGTTTCGGATGCGACAGTGTATAATGCTGGTTTTTTTTCGTTGACCTGTGTAGAAGTACAGAGGAGGGGTAGGTGAGGGGTCCAATAGTTGTAAATTAGTTTTAAATATCGAAAATTGGCCTACGTCAGTGATTATTTTGGGAAGTTTATTCCACTCAGTTGTTGCCAGCGGGAATCGAGGTTTGACTGTAGTTCTAGACCAAGGTGTTTATGCGTGTCAACAAACGGTATTGTTTCATCAGCGAAATTAAGATATGGGTGTTTAGTTTTCGGGGTCATTAATGAGTAGAAAATTCCAACCGTTGTTGTCGGGTTAAAGCTGACCAACCATTTTCGGGACCATGCGGATATTTTTTCAATATCACTATTCATAGCGGTTTCTAATAATTTGATGTCATATCCTTGACACTTCTCCTTATGTAATGGCGTCGTGCCTGCAGTCAAGATGGGGAATCACGTGGTTTCGAGTTGTTGAGTATCACGCATTCAAAATGGCCGAGGCGATCTAAAACGCGACTAGAAACGAGGAAAATGGTATTAAACTAGGGTAATGATATAGTACATTGTATTTTGGCAGCTACGAGCATATGTTATACTATTTCTCAAACAAGCTGATACCTAATTTGTGTCCATACTCACAGTTGATTGCTCTAACATTCTGACCAAAGTTGTCAGTCGATGGATTCTCCTAGATGTATATATACATGGTTATTCCACGAAACTCCAACTGGTAACTTTGGTCAGAATGTTATAGAAAACTACTGGGTATTCCCGAACAAATACGATATCAACTTAAAGACACTGGCGGTGTTGGCGGTGGGTATGCTGTTAAAATATTCACCTCCGTCAAAAACCGCCATAGACAGAAAGAATAGTAAAATATAAACAGACTTTGTTCTTAAACCATTCAGAAATATCTCATAAACAATAAGTTATTGTCAATTATTTTCCCTTTGTTATGTAAACAAACGCAAAAAACGTTACGTTTCCTGGTTTTTGTTTAGATCCGGATATGGTAAACATAAAGAGCGTTATTTGTTACTGTTTCCTGATATGGAAATAAATAAAGAGCGTTTATATCATGTGCGTGTGCTTAACCAATAGAATTGCGCTGTGTTATGTAAACAGAAGCACAACTTATGTAACACACGAAGGATGTTGTTTGCGTCCACCAACGTACGTCTTGATATACTATTTACGCGCTTATTATGTTTGGCATATGAACAAAACTATATATATTTTTTAATATGCCTTCTGTTGGTGGCAATTTGAACAAATATGAATATTTCTGCAACGAACACCGCCCGTGCCTTTAAATTGGAATATGCTCATAACATTCAAAATGCTAAGTTATGTGCCAGTTCATCATATATGATGTTTTTGTGTGTTTGCAAATATTTAATGCGTGCTACTCACCAACCTCGAAACCACGTGATTCCCCATCGCGATAGTGTCGACAGGTAAACCGTTTTGACCTCAGTTTGGGTTTTTGCTTCTGATGAAGGATTTTCTTCCAAGAGAGACCTCGCAACAATCACTGGGGTTTTCTTCCGTAACCTTTTGGCAGTGGAGGAAGAAGACTGAATGAGAGGAATGAACTGAAAGCGGATGAGTATGCGGTGGGAGGATAATGCAAAAGACAACATGATCTTTATGGGGGACATGTTATTAATGATTTATTACAGCCACACAACATTGTTTAAATCAATCTAAGTCTCTATTTTGCAGTCTGAATTTTTCATTTCTGGCACAAAAATGATGTTTGCCTTATCACCAATCTCACACATACATATATGGATAGTCACATATGGGTTGTTAAATAATAGCCACAACATTGCTCAAACGAAATGAAGTTCAACGCTCAAGTGGAAATTAGTCGCACGCTCCCACTGTGGTGTTTTCTTTCTTGTGGTACGCATGTGACTGACATAACTACACAATTGCTATCATACTAAACTACACTTAAGGCTAATTGCGGTTCAATTTAATGCGCACAAATTAACTTTGAAATGGTCCATGAACCGGAAATTCGTTTAAAGTATTAACTTCTTGCCAATAGAAACATTTTTCCCGCTAGGACAAATTAAGATCCACCGGAATGTCAGAATTTTATGGTGCACCAAAAAAAACAACATCGAAGCCGGAAGAGTTTCGGGAGGGGCAAAACGTCATCAAAATATGGAAGATCGTCCGGTTTGCATATTCGATAACACTCAGGAAACTCACGACTGAAACACGATGCGATATCAAGAAGAGGACACTTCAAATATCATCCCGGCGAGAATCCTTGAGTTCTTGAGCATTTTCTTCGCCCGCCACAACTTAGTTTGTCTCGCACATCCGTAATCAGAAATGGCTTCGAGGTACACGCTAATTGTATTTTCCGATTAAATGGATTTAAAGGTACGGTTGGCCTTGGCGGTGGGTATCCTGTAAAAATATTTCCACCCGTCAAAAACCGCCACAAACAGAAAGAACATCAAAATGTAGACAGACTTTGTCCGTATACAAATAAGAAATATCGCATAAACAGTATGTTATTGTCATTTGTTAGACCATTGTTATGTAAACAAAAGCATAAAAAGTTACTTTTCTGGTGTTTGTTTATATTATGATGGTAAACATAAAGAGCGTTCTTTGTTGGTGAATTCCTGATATGGAACAAATAAAGAGCGTTTATGCCATTTTTGTGTGATTAGCCAGTAGCATTGTGCTGTCTTCTGTAACACAATCAGGCTCTTGCTTGGGTAAAATATAGTAGGTCTTTATGATAACATGCTGTTTACGCGATAGTCATGGTATATATGAACGAAACTGTATGCATTTTAATGTTTTTCTGTTTACGGTGATTGGAACAAATATTAATATTTTCGACAACTAAGGCCTCACGTGCCTTTAAACCCCAGGGCCTTGGTGATACTTGAGTTATAGTCCAGGGGCCTGTTTCATGAAGGCAACTTATGACATAGTTGGGACTTAAGATGGTCATAAGTTCAAACTTCAGTCATGAGTGCGTTTCACGAACAAGGTCTTAACTTAATAATTAAGATGGTCTTAACTTTGGTCTTAAATTTACGACTGCTGTGAGGTGTCATAAGATAATCTTAAAGTTAAGACGAGCTACGTTGTGATCCGCAGTTGGTCCGAAATGTGGATGGGATCTAGTCCATGTATATATTATTATAAACACATTTAACTGAATAACATATTGCTAGCACGGAGGGGTGTTTCAGAAATGGTAGTAATTAATAACCAACTGGTAAGCTATAACAGTGACGTGGCCGGTGGTTGTAAGATTGGCGGGGTGTCCGCTACTAACTGTAAACCATCAAGACCGGACTATATATACATTTCCAATTGCAGTAACAAAAAGAATATATTTCCATAGAGTTGGACATCATTTGCGATTCAAATCACCCAATCGCACTGTAGACAATAATCATGTTGAGACAATTAGTCCGAACATTTTCACATCGAGGATAATAGTGAATGATTTATACTCAGTTTTTGTATATATATGCTTATGTCAGCTATTATTATTATTATTATTATTATTATTATTATTTACTGGCCTTTCTATATTAATATGTTATAATTTGATTGTAAAATATATTGTATATGTACCCCGTATATATATCGGCAAGATAATAATACATAATATGTGTTATTTTATTATTATGTATATTATCACAACCCACCCACGCGAATCTCAGATCTTATACATTTATTACATCTGCGTCACATGTTTATAAACTATGAAATAAAAAGATATATAGCATGTATATATCTAGTATACGGACCGCGCGGGCACACCGGGATCCGCGAAAGAACATATCACTGTGAACCGGCCCACAGACCACTGGGGGAATTACTAAAATCCCAATATAGACTATACCAGTGGTATAGTCTATATTGGTATTTTTAGTAATTTTCCCCAGGGGCCTCGTGTTAGAGCGTTTCGTGTTAGTATTCCATGAATGTTGGCAATCAATAAAGAGAGTTTAGCTCAGTGCTTCCATCGTGGTGTAGTGTATGTGTATGCCGTCGTGGCGACATATTCGGTTTCCTGGTATTATAGATGCTTCAAAGACGTATAATGTATTAGAACCTAATATCTGCATTGAAAGGGGCGAACATATGTCTCGCGTCGCCTTAATGGCATGTTATATGGGTGAAGGTTCACATTCTGAGTTACGATGTCCCTTTAATAACTTAAATAATATATTTGAGCTCGTTACGTTTGTTTAAAATAGGCGCTGGAAGCATTCAGCTATGTGTGGATGGAGTCTGATGCGAAAACACAGTTAAAAAGCGCGCTCGTGCAGTTGAGTATATGCACCAGTGATTATACTGATTATCGCCCTTGGATTACAATATCATAATTATTCTTAGACACGCCCTAGTATCTGTCACCAGACACTGTACCTGGTCATATAACATACGAAGAACCAACATTTTCTGCGCATAGCTGTAATAAATTGTCGAGAGCCAGTCTAAAAGCGCGCGAACTTAAAATACTACTTAAGTAGGACTTAATCTTGTTTTGTGAAACGCGTTCTTGAAACGGAAAAGTTACATCATAAGATCCACCTTAGATCTTAGATTAAGTCCATCTTAAGATAATCTTATGACCTTGCTCCATGAAACAGGCCCCAGGCATGTTAGGTTTCACTGGGGGAAAGAATCGGGGAAAGACGATTATTTTTCAGGGAATAATAAGAACATGTTTATGAACAATATGGCAAAGTCCCCTATAGAGTCCGATTTTGATTTTTCGGAATGGTTCAAATTGAATAATTTCCATCCGGGCATAATACGACCATATGCTAGCGTAATTAACGAACCACAGCTAAACCACACGCATAAGCTAGGATATATATATATATATGCCATTTGTTAATCATATAAAAATAACTTCATAGATGCGCATTCCCATCAAATAAGATTTACTTAGGTCTTATATCGTGGTGCGATTATGATTAATTTCACTCCAGACATGCACAAGGGTTCATCGAAAGAGTGGGTCCTATAGCTAGCAATTTCGTTCATAAATTAGGTCATTCATACATCAGGGCATGTGAGACATCAGAGATTCACAATCCAAACAGACTACGAGCTCACCACCTCAGACATAAAACCTGAAAAACGTTTTAAAAGCCGTTCATTTTGTACAAATTATTATAGAATATAAACTCCCAACATCAAACTGAAAGTATTCAAACGTCAATAGAGTGTTTGGTTTTTGTTGAGGGTGGGGGGAGTATTTTACTGAATTAACCATTATATTATTGACGTTGTGTGAGCAATCTGATTGAGATGTGTAATATAGTATAATACGAAGAAGCTTGTCGATTTCATCATGTTCATTTCAGTCATAAAATGTCATCATGCCGATTTGATTTCAACGAAACTCGACGAACAACGTCATCATGTAGCTTTCACCATCGACCGAATTCGCGATAACTTGAATGTATCTTCTGCTTTGTTCATAACTAAGTGTTCCTTGTCGATTCATGAAAATAGAAGGATATCTAAGGATTTTCATATTCATGTGAGTACTATGTAATATTAAGATAATTTAAACGCGATATAATAACGTTTGCATGCATCACGAATTTCGATTCCAGTATTGTCTCCCGCCCTGCCAGCATGCAGAATGATTGAGATTTTCCTTTTGCACGCGAGATTTATATTTTAGGCCACTCCAATGCAAATATTTTACAGTCCTTAATATGTCATAATTATGTTCTCAATAAAACGTAAACCGCCTCTACGAATATTCTTCCCTGTGCATATGATAGTAACTCCCCTCATTTTGGAAAGCCGGCAATTGAAAGACACACGTTTATTTCCGATTACGACATTAATGCTTTATGCCCACCGATCTACTGTGCGACAAAAGTGGTCGCTAAAATTCAAAACACCAGTGTCGTATTAGATAATAATTGGTGACGTCACAAAATCAGATATAGTCTATGTACGACCCAAAGCGCCCGGCTTTGGTTCGTTATGATAATGCAGTCATGCGTAGACCAATTAATGTCAAATTCATAATGCATTGAAATATATACAACCGATGCTTAGTCGTGAACCATCTAAGTAGAATGTATGTCCCGAAATGGCCGCCAAAATGGCCAAAATAAAATGAAAATTACAATTTGTGCACAATCGAACAGCTACTCCCATAAGACTGACAACACGCTCAAATTATTTGAGGAAAAATGATTCCATAGTATAAGAGAAACATTTTATCACGTACGAATTCTCTCTAATATATCTCGCGTGAGATATAGCGAAAAGCAAGGTCTCATACAATGGTTAAATCTGGACGTTTTGGGCGCAAAGAAACGGAACAATAAGTCATTTTTTTTCTGCAGTACTCATCTTGAATCGTGTGATATATGTGTACACTAAACTGTAAACAGAAATTTAATAGCGACGAATTGATTCTGTGACTTTTTCTAGAAGCCGAAATATATGTGCTCATTGAAATCTCACGAATGTGATCGGTCATCGTTTCGTTTGATATACACACCACCAAATCTTTAAACATACTATAGAGAGATATTCATAGAGTAATGGGTGAAATGTGTAGATTATTTTGTCCTTGTCTTAAAACATTAGTAATTGTTGCCAACGATCAAGTAATAAAACACGAATATTTCGACAAGAATGCATGGTGGTATACTAAGAACGCAATTTATCAAAACAACAATGTAATACCATTCTATCTTCAAAAAAACTTTACCAAAATTGCATACATACTCTATGACAGAGACTATCTTTATAACTAGAAATAATATTTGGTTATATTCACCAAGGTCGCATATACGCGAAGACTACTATGTTCTCTGCAACCGCATTACCGTATGTATATCTATTCTCCCCAATGTTACACATATCTGCTGGGCACACGACCATAAATAAAAACAATGAGTCAATGGTCAAGGCTGAAATAACAGCTTTAACCCTTTGAACACTGACGTCCTGAACGTTAAATGGTCCACACCGAGGCGCCTGACGTTATATAGCGTTTTCAACGACGTAACTCGTAATGCTCTTAACTGGGACGTATATACATGTATACACACGCTCAACTATATGGAAATATATACTATGCTAACTGAACTAGTGTTTGGTGAAATATGACAAGGTATTTCATCGAGACAGTCCATTCCACGTTCAATATACATGTAGATTATATTGCATCTCCATTTGGTCGCGCTATATATTTATAACAAAATTCTTATCCTTTGCCTACGATAAAAGGCTTTTATTGTTGTCTCAAAATGCACCTCTGTGCATGCACGAAGAAACAGCACCCCTGTCACCAATTTGGCTACTATAATCAGAGGTAAGAACATACATGTGACTCATTCGTGCAAAGTAGAAGCACAATTCTAGTTAATTTGTGCTTTGGTCGCGAAATTTCTAATGAAATACTTCCCCTTTTCCGACAATAAAAAGTTAATGTTTTTCTTAAAATAGGCATCTGCGCATGCGCGAAGAAACAGACCCTCTGTCATCAGTTTGTCTGTGAAAGTCATATAGGTAATCATGTGACACATGTTTGAAAAGTAGAAGTACAACTCTAGTTGATAAGTGCGTTTATTGTGCTGTAATTTCGTTTTAAATATCGTATGATTCCGGACCGATATTCCGGTCTCCCTGGCTATAGGAATATAAGGATTGGACCGGTATTCCGATCTCTCGGCTTCAAAGGGTTAAACGCTGATCGCCTGATATTTTGCACAGAGTTCATGGACCTTTTTGGAAAGATATTTTCAAACAACCAGATACAGGAAAGTAATATTTTATATTGCGTAATAACATAATCCCAGTTGCATGTTGCCGACTGGTGTAATTTGAACAGAATTGTCTACTAAGAAACCGGTTTGGAAGCAGCACGAACATTATAGACCATGGGATGAAAATCCTAGGACGCTTAGAAAAATGTTTGTCTGCAACTTTTAGGGTACTATACAAGAACTTTATATTTTCATAGCAAGATTGTTTTCTTGTAACAGATTGTAAAATGTTCTGGTTTCGTGAGTTGCACATTCGCGAGAAAAACGTGTTTTTGTTGGCCTTTTTCGTGTACATTCTCACTAAAATATTAAAACAAATTCTGTTTATTATTACAAGTTAATTCAGACAATTTGTTGATTATACTAAATGGAATATGACGAAATATTTCAATAAACACGAAAAAGCACAAACAGAACGGCATATTTACGCCCAGAATAACATTTTGAATATTAAATCCCCCCGAATGGCGCCTGACGTTCGATGAAATAGAGTGTTCTTGACGTTACACGCATTCTACCGGTAAATAGTGTTATTCCTATTATCGTTACGTGTATTTAACGGAATATCTACGCTGAAATTGCATTGACTTGGCGTTCAGTAAATGTTTTGGTGTAAATAGGAAATTAATAAAAACATAACTATGTGTGGATATACAATTTTAACTAACATTGGGCTGCATTATTTCGCTCATAAAATAATATAGGCCAATATATATAGTACCGGGACGTGTTCTCAAGATCAGCGGCCTTTACGTCGATCATATATATACAGTTTAACTGAACAAATGGTACAGTTTTACAATTCTGATGGCGCAAAACATTTCTCGGGACACATTTTGTCGCCATGCATATATATAACCTTATAGACCCACACAAGCATAATATTCAAGCTTATTTTAAATTATAAGGTGAAAAGGTGCATGTTGCAGATGTTCCGTTGAGAACTTGAGGTGCAACATGTATTCATGTCCGATATCGTGACAACCGTGCTCTCGGCACAGGAGGTGCACGGTCGTATATTTAGTAGATTATAGCTGTGTAGGCTTATCTCAAACGCCAAATACATGCACATAACGGCCTTGTGGAACAAATAATACAGGTTATATGGGCTTGTCGGAATAATTAATGCCCGTCATAATTGTCACTGAAAAATCATGCGACATGTCCAACATTGTTCATGAAATAATAAAAACTAGAGGTGTGACTGTCCCAATGGGACTAAGAATACCCCCCATTTTTTTTAAATACTAAGATGTTTCACATGTCAGTAAACATTTAGTCGAAAAAGGGGGAATAACTCCACCAAAAAAAGTCGGACATACGTTATAATCGCAGGTGCACAGGTTCCCATGGTGGTTGATGCCTGTGCCAAGTTTCACGGAAATTGATCAAAAAACGACTGAGAAAAACTCTGGACAAATTTGTGTCCACGGACGGACGACGGATGGACGACGGACGGACGGACGGACGAGCTGACTCCAGTATAGCCCCCTTACTTCGTTGCGGGGGGTATAACAAGCATATTTAGAACAAGATAAATGCATCGATATGGACGACGCTATAAAGTTTGTTTATTGAGTTCACCTTAGAATTGAATACATCTCCCTTGACCTCGAGATATCAAAAATTCACAAACTCTTTGAAACTTCATAACTTTGCATATCTTCTTTTTCTATTTAAAACAAAAAAACTTCCAAACTGATTCGAATCTATTTTCTGGCTGAAATGTCAAATTACTTCTGTTGGTTCGGGTATGCATGGCATGTCAAACGTTGAACATTTTGACCAAAGTTAGGACCACCCGGTCGCCACGCCAATGCATACAGTGCGTCGACTTGTTTTTAAAAATCGCCAGGTATTACCCCGTCATTATAATTCGCGACTTGCATTTATGATCCAATAAACAGTCAGATACATAGATCGTAGTTTGTTTTAAATGAGGGTCATTCCAAGAGTTATATTATTATTACATTGCAGCGAATGTCACGAGCGTGTTTTGAAATAACATTTCATGTGCGGGTATATCATCATGATGTAGTCAACAATTTTAACTGGACAAGATATTACATGTGCATAAACTTATACGAACTGTTCAGTATATAAATAAATAAATATAAAAAAACATGGAATTTCCAGAATTGTTGTTATCTGCACGCCAAAATATAGAGGCTTATTAACTCGGACACATGCTCGCTACGAGTTGTACTGAACAAGAACCTAGAATATTCGTCCTCCCCGTAAACATGGTACATAACAGCATGCATGGACATATTCCTTAAAATGTTCACGCTTGCATAATTCACATCGTGCAGTGTGACTATATATACGCACATATTGAAACACCTCGCATATAGGCCTATATATAAGGGGGACATTTCATGGACAGATCTACAAAACTGAGTTAGTTGAAAATTATCACATGAACGAACAGCTTAGTTTCAGATCATATTTGATTATAAAAGATAATTAACGGAACACATAACGATAAATACAAACCCATCATCATCGTGCTTGAAAAGTTAAACTTAGGCTATATAGACTCATGCACAACATATACTAATTTATTTGGTCGGCTGGCACTCTATCTGGTAAATATTCGGAAAGATATTATGGATTAATATAATGTCTGCCCTATCTCTGAAAAACAGTGCCATTGTCGGAGGAATATAATAAAGAGAAAGTGCCGCGTGAAGTAAAAATAGTTTCCCGTTAAGAGCTGACGTAATACTAATTTTCCTGACAATCGCGCGCTTGGTTCCGCTTCCGATTCCAGAAATTCAATTAATCGGAATGGCAAGTGCATTTGATGTATGTCTCCTAATAGGGAATGCTCCAGACGGGAGACCAACCACCCAACCACAACAAATAATATAAACACACAATGAAAACATCCGCTAGCACATGCGCAATACGAGATATGATATGATATTTTACTACGAATGCAATGATAGTATGAGTAGTACAGTTGCAATCAAAATAATACAAACAATTACCAGATATATATCTTCGTTTAGGCCATGTTTATAGTCACATTTGGCAGGGGGGTTTTGTGTCATATATTACATATGTTGAAAACTGGTTCACTTGGGATCTATACTTATGACTTGGGCACATATAACTTATTAGAAGCGATTTTGGGCTCAGGGTAGCCTAAGGCAACTATATGTTTTTTTTTAATATTAAAATTAGTATAATTCATTTAACTCCAATTTGGACACTGTACATAACCTATTCCATCACTGTTAGGTATCTACTTCCAGCACTTCTGTTGTTTGTGGATAGGTATGCATCTATGCAAATAGTTTGCACAACGTTTGGGCTCCTCAGTGGGTTTTAAGGGTATGGAAACAGCTCAACACCCACAGCACCCATGATAAAACCATACAGCACCCGTGCCTATGAAAAAATATTTCCGAGTCAGCCATCTCTCAGACTATACCCATTCTGAAAATGATTCCACATTTCACTTTTGAATATATAGAGGCAATGGGGAAAAAATTATTTGGGCACCTGAATGACATTTTGGGCTCTGGTCAGGGGGGAATATTTGGGTTTTTTAATGGTTAAATTGGTATATTTAACTGGAATTGGGTCCTGTGACCCATTATAGGTATATACTTCTAGGTCTCCTAGTGTTTTTGGAAAGATCTGCATCATTATAAGAAGATATGCAAAAGGTTGGGCTCCTTAGTGGATTTTAAGGGTATGGAGACAGCCCAACACCCACAGCACCTATGACAATTCAAGTTAAATTGGTATATTTAACATGAATTGGGCCATATGACCCATTAGATGTATCTACTTCCAACACTTTTGTTGTTTGTGGATAGGTATGCATCTATGCAAATAGTTTGCACAAAGTTTGGGCTCCTCGGTGGTTTTTAAGGGTATGGAAACAGCCCAACACCCACAGCACCCATGATAAAACCATACAGCACCCGTGCCTATGACAAAATATTTCGGAGTCAGCCATCTCTCAGACTATACCCATTCTGAAAATGATTCCACATTTCACTTTTGAATATATAGAGGCAATGGGGAAAAAATGATTTGGGCACCTGAATGGCATTTTGGGCTCTGGTCAGGGGGAATATTTGGGTTTTTTAATGGTTAAATTGGTATATTTAACTGGAATTGGGTCCTGTGACCCATTATAGGTATATACTTCTAGGTCTCCTAGTGTTTTTGGAATGACCTGCATCATTATAAGAAGATATGCAAAAGTTTGGGCTCCTTAGTGGGTTTTAAGGGTATGGAGACAGCCCAACACCCACAGCACCCATGACAATTCAAGTTAAATTGGTATATTTAACTTGAATTGGGCCATATGACCCATTATATGTATCTACTTCCAACACTTTTGTTGTTTGTGGATAGGTATGCATCTATGCAAATAGTTTGCACAAAGTTTGGGCTCCTCAGTGGGTTTTAAGGGTATGGAAACAGCCCAACACTCACAGCACCCATGATAAAACCATACAGCACCCGTGCCTATGAACAAATATTTCTAAGTCAGCCATCTCTCAGACTATACCCATTCTGAAAATGATTCCACATTTCACTTTTGAATATATAGAGGCAATGGGAAAAAATTATTTGGGCACCTGAATGGCATTTTGGGCTCTGGTCAGGGGGGAATATTTGGGTTTTGTAATGGTTAAATTGGTATATTTAACTGGAATTGGGTCCTGTGACCCATTATAGGTATATACTTCTAGGTCTCCTAGTGTTTTTGGAAAGATCTGCATAATTATAAGAAGATATGCAAAAGTTTGGGCTCCTTAGTGGGTTTTAATGGTATGGAGACAGCCCAACACCCACAGCACCCATGACAATTCAAGTTAAATTGGTATATTTAACTTGAATTGGGCCATATGACCCATTATATGTATCTACTTCCAACACTTTTGTTGTTTGTGGATAGGTATGCATCTATGCAAATAGTTTGCATAAAGTTTGGGCTCCTCAGTGGGTTTTAAGGGTATGGAAACAGCCCAACACTCACAGCACCCATGATAAAACCATACAGCACCCGTGCCTATGAAAAAATATTTCTAAGTCAGCCATCTCTCAGACTATACCCATTCTGAAAATGATTCCACATTTCACTTTTGAATATATAGAGGCAATGGGAAAAAATTATTTGGGCACCTGAATGGCATTTTGGGCTCTGGTCAATGGGGAATATTTGGGTTTTTTAATGGTTAAATTGGTATATTTAACTGCAATTGGGTCCTGTGATCCATTATAGGTATATACTTCTAGGTCTCCTAGTGTTTTTGGAAAGATCTGCATCATTATGTTTGGGCTCCTTAGTGGGTTTTAAGGGTTTGGTGACAGCCCAACACCCACAGCACCCATGACAATT
Source organism: Siphonodentalium dalli (assembly GCA_032622095.1). Lineage (NCBI taxonomy): Eukaryota > Metazoa > Mollusca > Scaphopoda > Gadilida > Siphonodentaliidae > Siphonodentalium > Siphonodentalium dalli. Next base: position 163,932,097 of record CP136064.1, read on the forward strand.
CAAGTAAAATTGGTATATTTAACTTGAATTGGGCCATATGACCCATTATATGTATCTACTTCCAACACTTTTGTTGTTTGTGGATAGGTATGCATCTATGCAAATAGTTTGCACAAAGTTTGGGCTCCTCAGTGGGTTTTAATGGTATGGAAACAGCCCAACACCCACAGCACCCATGATAAAACCATACAGAACCCGTGCCTACGAAAACATATTTCTGAGTCAGCCATCTCTCAGACTATACCCATTCTGAAAATTATTCCACATTTCACTTTTGAATATATAGAGGCAATGGGAAAAAATTATTTGGGCACCTGAATGTCATTTTGGGCTCTGGTCAGGGGGGAATATTTGGGTTTTTTAATGGTTAAATTGGTATATTTAACTGGAATTGGGTCCTGTGACCCATTATAGGTATATACTTCTAGGTCTCCTAGTGTTTTTGGAAAGATCTGCATCATTATAAGAAGATATGCAAAAGTTTGGGCTCCTTAGTGGGTTTTAAGGGTATGGAGACAGCCCAACACCCACAGCACCCATGAAAAAACCATACTCAGACTATACCCATTCTGAAAATTACTACACAGTTGACTTTAGAATATATATAGGCAATGAGAAAATATTATTTGGGCATCTGAATAGAATTTTGGGCTTTGGTCAGGGGGAGGGGAATATTTGGGTTTTTTAATGGTCAAGTTGATATATTTAACTTGAATTGGGTTTTGTGACCCATTATAGGTATCTATTTCCAGCACTTTTATAGTTTTTGGATAGGTATGCATCGATACAAATAGTTTGCACAAAGTTTGGGCTCCTCGGTGGGTTTTAAGGGTATGAAGACACCCCAACACCCACAGCACCCATGGAAAAAACATACAGCACACGTGGCTATATGAAAACATATTTCTGAGTCAGTGATCTTTCAGACTATACCCATTCTGAAAATTACTCCACAATTGACTTTAGAATATATATAGGCAATGAGAAAAAATTTATTTGGGCATCTGAATGGGATTTTGGGATTTGGTCAGGGGGAGGGGAATATTTGGGTTTTTTAAAGTTGATATTTTTAACTTGAATTGGGCCCTGTAACCCATTATAGGTATCTACTTCCAGCACTTTTATAGATTTTGGATAGGTATGGAGACAGCCCAACACACACAGCACCCATGTCAATTCAAGTTAAATTAGTATATTTAACTTGAATTGGGCAATATGACCCATTATATGTATCTACTTCCAACACTTTTGTTGCTTGTGGATAGGTATCCATCTATACAAATGGTTTACACAAAGTTTGGGCTCCTTCGTGGGTTTTAAGGGTATGGAGACAGCCCAACACCCATAGCACCCATGATAAAACTATACAGCACACGTGCCTATGAACACATATTTCCGAGTCTGTGATCTCTCAGACTATACCCATTCTGAAAATTACTCCACAGTTGACTTTAGAATATATATAGGCAATGAGAAAAAAAATATTTTGGCATCTGAATGGGATTTTGGGCTTTGGTCAGGAGGAGGGGAATATTTGGGTTTTTTAATAGTTAAATTGGTATATTTAACTTGAATTGTGACCCATTATAGATATCTACTTCCAGTACTTTTAGTGTTTTTGGAAAGATATGCATCTGGATAAGAATATGTGCAAAAGTTTGGGCTCCTCAGTGGGTTTTTAGGATATGGTGACAGCCCAACACACACGGCACCCATGATGAAACCATACAGCACCAGTGGCTATGAAAACATATTTCTGGGTCAGTGTTCTCTCAGACTATACCCATTCTGAAAATTAATCCAGTTTACTTTAGAATATATGTGGGCAATGGTAAAACAATTATTTGGGCACCTGAAGGGATTTTGGGCTCAGGTGAGGTGAATATTTGTGTTTAAAGTCGATTGGGTATTTTTTAACTTGAATTGGGCCCAGTACCCATTAATTTGTTAATATATAGATCTGCATCTGCATAAAAGATTTACTGAAGTTTGAGCTCCTGATTAGGATTGAAGGGCACGGAGCTGGCCCAACACCTGCAGCACCCATGATAAATCCAATGGTCCATGCAACACCTGTGCTTATGAAATAATATTTTGGGGTCAGTGTTCTCTCAGACTCTACTCATTCTGAAAATGATTCCACATTTGACTTTAGAATATAGGCAGGCACTGAACAAAACAATTTGGCCACATGAAAGGGATTTTGGTCTCAGTGGGGAGGTGAATATTTGTTTGTTCATGGTCTAATTGGTATTATTAACTTGCATTTGATGAGCGAAATAAGCTCATATCAATATAGGCTATGTGTGGAGATAGACGTCCAATATGGGACCATGATTTCCATACAAATAAACACGCAACGGTCTCATTTTAATGAACGAAATAAGCCCCTATTGGTATTATTTAATCACAATATACGCTCTATATGGACTTAAAATTTAGTTTTTAAAACAGTCGAATATGGGACCATCTCCGGACGCAAAAAGCCCATATTGGTATTATTAAATCTACAGTTTTTGATCGTAACATATCCTCACACAAATAGGTTCATAGTGGAAATAAATATCAACATATGATTAAATAGACTTATTTGATTCAGAAATAAGCCCATAGGGTCGCATATATAGAAAATAAAGAGTGTGCATCTGATATTGGTCATGTCGATGAAAAAAGCTAGATTAATAATAATAATATGGGTTTATTTCCTACGAAAATAGTCCCATATTGGATTGTTTTAAAAAACCGCGTTTTAGGTCCATATATAAAGCTTATATTGCGGTTAAATAACGCCAATATGAGCTTATTTCCCACATTAAAATAAACCCGTTATGTGCTTATTTTCACGGGGATGAAATGTGCATGGTAAGTCTTGTGTTGGTTTATTCGTGTAATTTTTCAGCCTGTTCTTGAGATAATAAGCTCATAATCTGATTCTGAAATACGCACATATTAAGTTTAAACCGTTATTCCGTTGATTGGCGCGGGCCACAGTTAGAACACCGTACAAAGAGCGTAGCTTTGGTAAGTCGTGTTGATGGAAAAAGATTAGATTAAATAATGCCAATATGGGCTTATTTCGTATGTAAATAGTCCCATACTGTACTGTTTTAAACAGCCTGTTCCCAAATAAACGGGCACATTATCTGCTTATAATAAACTTTTTTTATGTAGATAATCTGCTTAGAATCGACTCATTTTGAGTCGATAATGTGCTAAATATGAGAGCGTAATCACATTATCGACTGACAATGTCAATGAGTCGATTGTAAACAGATTGTGTGCGGAAAATGACACAAATAAGCCAACTCACGACTTTCAAGTGTAAGCTCTTTAACATGTGTTTTCAATGTGGCCCGCGCCATAGAACCAAATAACGATATGATCCATGATCTACTTATTTCACAATCAAATAATCATATTATGTGCTTATTTCACATTATGAGCCGATTATGTGCGTATTTGCGCGAGGATATGTTGTGACAGGAGCTCCACTGGAGCTCCTGTCACAACATATCCTCGCGCAAATACGCACATAATCGGCTCATAATGTGAAATAAGCACATAATATGATTATTTGACTGGGAACGGAATTCATGATGAATTCCGTTCCCAGTTCCCAGTTCCCAGTTTGCTAAATCGGCTGCGTAGCCAGAGTCATGGTTGCCACCCGGGAATCCTTGTATTTTCGTGCGGTACCACCCAGCGGGCATCTATAGGAAAGGGACGCGACCATGCAGCCCCTTCCAAATTTTCGAAAATCGGGATGAAGTCGTGCATGGGGTGTCAAAATAGCACTTTTCGTTACTAAATCGGCTGCGTAGCCAGAGTCATGGTGGCCACCCGGGAATCCTTGTATTTTCGTGCGGTAGCACCCAGTGGGTATCTATAGGAAGGGGACGCAACCATGCAGCCCCTTCCATATTTTCGGAAGTCGGGCTGAAGTCGTGCATGGGGTGTCAAAATAGCACTTTTCGTTACAAAATCGGCTGCGTAGCCAGAGTCATGGTGGTCACCCGCGAGTCCTTTCATTTTCGTGCGGTGCCACCCAGCGGGCATCTATAGGAAAGGGACGCGACCATGCAGCCCCTTCCAATTTTTTGAAAATTGGGCTGAAGTCGCGCATGGAGCTAAAAAATTCACTTTTTGTTACTAAATCAGCTGCGTAGACAGAACCATGGCGGCCACTCGGGAATCTTTGTATTTTCGTGCGGTGCCACACAGTACTGCAAGTAGAGATCTATTGGACAGGGACGAGACCTTATAGGCCCTTTCAATTTTTCGAAAATTGGGCTGAAGTCGTGCAATCATAAACTAGGTCACATAATCTTGTCCAAAATAGGACGTTTATCGTTAGTCGATAATGTGCTGAAAAAGGATACCCTATTAGTCACATTATCGACTTATATAGAGTCGATTCTAAGCAGATTATGTGCGGACAATGACAAAAATAAGCCAACCCACGACTGTTCAGCTGTACGCTCATTAACATGTGTTTTCACTGTGGCTCGCGACTCAATACAAAATGACGACTATGACTCCATTATCTGCTTATTTCAGAATCAAATAATCACTTTATGTACCTAATTGGAATTATACCTAACAAATGTGCGTATTTGTGCGAGGATACGTCGCTAAATCGCCTGCGTTGGCATAACCATAACAGCCACAGAGCTATCCTTGTGAATTCTTCTTTGGCCACCACTAGTCCATCTAGAAATCACAAAATATGTCATATAAACTTGTCCAGCTGTTCAACAATTGGGCGTAAATCGTGCGTGGGGTAAAAATATGACATTTTGCGTAGCTTAAAGGTACGGTTGGCCTTGGCGGTGGGTATCCTGTGAAAACATTTCCACCCGTCAAAAACCGCCACAAACAGAAAGAACATCAAAATTTAGACAGACTTTGTCCGTATACAAATAAGAAATATCGCATAAACAGTATGTTATTGTCAAATGTTTGACCATTGTTATGTAAACAAAAGCATAGAAAGTTACTTTTCTGGTGTTTGTTTATATTATGATGGTAAACATAAAGAGCGTTCTTTGTTGGTGAATTCCTGATATGGAACTAATAAAGAGCGTTTATGCCATTTGTGTGTGATTAGCCAGTAGCATTGTGATGTCTTCTGTAACACGATCAGGCTCTTGCTTAGGTCAAATATAGTAGGTCTTTATGATAACATGCTGTTTACGCGATGGTCATGGTATATATGAACGATACTGTATGCGTTTTAATGTTTTTCTGTTTACGGTGATTGAAACAAATATGAATATTTTCGACAACTAAGGCCTCCCGTGCCTTTAATCCTGAAAACCAGCACATTATTTGCTGAGAAGAAACAATAATTTAGGTAGATAATCTGCTTAGAATTGCCTCATTTTGAGTCGACAATATGCTGAAAATGAGTCCCTATTAGTCACATTATCGACTCATATAGAGGCGATTCTAAGTAAATTATGTGCTGACAATGACAATGAGGTGTACGCTCATTAGCATGTGTTTTCACTGTGGCTCGCGCCATAACACGAAATGACGACTATGACTCCATTATCTGCTTATTTCAGAACCAAATAATCACTTTAAGTACCTAATTAAAATTATAGGTCGGTTATGTGCGTATTCGCGCGAGGATATGTTAGTAAATCGCCTGCGTTGGCATACACCATATATAGCAGCCACGAAGCTATCCTTGTGGATTCTTCTTATACCACAGTTAGTCCATCTATAAATCACAAACTAGTCCACATACGCCTATATCCAGCTGTTCAAAATTGGGCGTAAGTCGTGCGTGGGGTCAAAATAATGAAAAAAGGTCATTTTTTTGTTGCTAAATCGCCTGTGTAGGCATAACCATAGCAGTCACGAGGCTATCCGTGGGGAATTTTCTTCTACCACCACCATTTCATCTAGAAATCACAATTCAATTAACATGCACCCGTCCAGCTGTTCACAAATTGAGCGTAAGTCGTGCGTGGGGTCATAATAATGAAACAAAATTCATTTTTCGTTGCTAAATCGCCTGCGTAAGCATAACCATAGACGCTACGGGGCTATCCTTTTGGATTCTTCTTGTGCCGCCACAAGTCCATCTAGAAATCACAAAATAGGTCATAAACTTGTCCAGCTGTTCAACAATTGGGCGTAAATCGTGCGTGGGGTAAACATATGACATTTTTCGTTGCTTAATCCTGAAAACCAGCACATTATTTGCTGAGAAGAAACAATAATTTAGGTAGATAATCTGCTTAGAATCGCCTCATTTTGAGTCGACAATGTGCTGAAAATGAATCCCTATTAGTCAAATTATCGACTCATATAGAGGTGATTCTAAGTAAATTATGTGCTGACAATGACAAAAATAAGCCAAACTTTTCAGGTGTACGCTCATTAGCATGTATTTTCACTGTGGCTCGCGCCATTACACGAAATGACGACTATGACTCCATTATCTGCCTATTTCAGAACCAAATAATCACTTTAAAGGTACTCAATCCGATAAAACTCCTCTCAATTACTATTTCAATGGCTTCGGGGGTCAAAAATATTTGATTCGAGTCGAGAAAGTCACACATCAGAGCTCAGATTTGTTAGATATCGATTTTAGAAATCTATTATTTTTCATTATCGGGAATACTTTCTGGCACAGAACTCAGTCAAAATTGCGTTATTATTACCACTTGATTTTAGAGTTATCCATCCTTGTCTGTTTGAATAGATTTTGATGTACACATCCCGAGCAGATTGCGGCAATTATTAGTACTCATCTCGAGTAAATAACAAATGTCAAAAATCAATATCTAATAACTCTGAGCTTTGTTTGATGGGTTCCTCGACTCGAATCAAATATTTTTTACCCCCAAAGCCAAAAAAATGGTGATATAGGACCCTCTGATCGGATTGTTGTTGTTGGAATCTGTTGAGATGGGGACCCTCTGTTCGGATTGAGTACCTTTAAGTACCTAATTAAAATTATAGGTCGGTTATGTGTGTATTCGCGCGAGGATATGTTAGTAAATCGCCTGCGTTGGCATAACCATAGCAGCCACGGCGCTATCACTGTGGATTCTTCTTATACCACAATTAGTCCATCTATAAATTACAAACTAGTTCACATACGCCTGTCCAGATGTTCAAAAATTGGGCGTAAGTCGTGCGTGGGGTCAAAATAATGAAAAAAGGTCATTTTTCGTTGCTAAATCGCCTGCGTAGGCATACCCATAGCAGCCACGAGGCTATCCTTGTGGATGCTTCTTGTGCCACCACTAGTCCATCTAGAAATCACAAACATAGTCACATAAGTCTGTCCAGTTGTTAAAAAATTTGGCGTAAGTCGTGCGTGGGGTCAAAATAATGAAAACATGTCATTTTTCGTTGCTAAATCGCCTGCGTAGGCATAACCGTAGCAGCCACGAGTCTATCCTTGTGGAATCTTCTTGAGCCACCAATAGTGCATCGAAACATCACAAACCAGGTCCCATAAACTTGTCCAGCTGTTGAAAAAATGGGCGTAAGTCGTGCGTGGGGAAAATAGGACATTTTTCGTTGCTAAATTCCTTATGTATTCATAACCACAATAGCCAGGGGCTATCCTTATGGAGTCTTCTTGTGCCACCATTAGTCCATCTAGAAATCAGAAACTAGTTCACATACGCCTGTCCAGCTGTTCAAAGTTTGGGCGTAAGTCGTGCGTGGTGTCAACATAATGAAAAAATGTCATTTTTCGTTGCTAAATCGCCTGCGTATGCATAAACCATAGCAGCCATGGGGATATCCTTGTGGATTCTTCTTGTAGCTGGGTGTGACCTCACGAAAATGCAAGGATTCCCGGGTGGCCGCCATGGTTCTGGCTACGCAGCCGATTTAGTAACGAAAATTGCAATTTTAGGAGAATAGGGACCTGGGAACTGGGAACGGAATTCATGGAGCTTGTGACAGGACATATCACGCTCTTTACTTGCGCCAGTCTATGCTGGGCGCAAGTAATGTTTTCGGTCAGGATATCTGTTTATCTGTTTATTTGTCTGTCTTTCCACGAATATGTTACGTCATACCGGAAGTACAGAATGTAAAGAATGCACATGCTCTAATATGAAATGATGGCACCAATTGTAATTTAAATCCACATTTATACTAAATTTGCATTGTTATCTGGTTTTATTTTGGTAATAAATCGTTCATAAAAGAACAAAATTGAAAGTTTGCTTTCTTTGAAACTCGGAAAATTATTTGAGATCGAGTCTAAAAGATGCGTGCGGAATCGTTTTTTTTTTCTCGCATTGAAAATGATTCTGGAAACTTTCTTCGACGTTCAAAACATTTCCGAAAGACGTAGGTGCATATAAACCATGTCCGACCAAACGATCGAGCGCATGGTTCTAGACAAAATTGTACTGAAAAATATGTTGAAACATGGATTATTAAAGCGCCTTATTAATTAACTGAGAAAACAAGCTTTCTCATTCTCAAAGCAATTGGCATTTTGATGATATGTTCCCGAAGACCGTAGATCAGTTGCTAAGGGTATGTTCACATTGACACATTGTTAATCAAAGACTAACCAATGATCGCGTGTCTTTTATTTAATTGTGTCGGAATTGGAAATTGACTTTGACGTTTTTTGCCGCTGAAGTGCAATGACATACACAAAGCATTCTAGTCAAACTAGTAATGTAACCCAATTGGTATATAATATAGAGCATCAGTGGCAACCAATCGTATTCACACCCTTCATATGAGCGATGTCTATATTGTTCTATACATATGTCAAACAACTCTTACGTCATTACTAAGACCATAATTAGTGTAATAGATCAACTGGAGATAACAGAGATATTCTGTCCGTACACACAAATATTTCAGCGATGGATGAACAGAAATTTGATATCTAGATTTTCTATCGATCTTTCAAAAGAAGCCCAGCACCCGTGGTTCAAACTGCTGTTGGCAAGATATCACAAAACATGCCAAATGTGTGATGGGTGCATTCTAGTGCAAATGTGTTTTAACTACGGTTCGCGTCATTCAACTGAATAGCGGATATAAGCTAACTAGGCTTGTTTCGTATGTAAATAGTCCCATATTGTACTGTTTTAAACAGCCTGCTTATAATAGAGCTTTTTAGGTATATAATCTGCTTAGAATTGCCTCATTTTGAGTCGATAATGTGCTGAAAATTAGAACATTTTAGTCACAATATCGACTCATAATGAAGCTATTCTAAGCAGATAATATGTGGACTATGAAACAAATAAGCGAACCCATGACTTTTCAGGTGTACACTCTTTAATATATGTTTTCACTGTGGCCCGCGCCATAATACAAAATCACGGCTATGACTCCAGTATCTGCTTATTTGAGAATACGTAACTATTTCACATTATAGGTCGATTATGTGCGTATTTGTGGGAGAATATGTTGGTTTTAAAAACCGTGTTTTATGTCAATATAGAGCTTATATATATTGCGATTAAATAAGCCAACATTAGCTTATATTGATACAATTAAGTGCGTATTTTCAAGAAAATAGCCTGACCTCTGCATGGTAAATGTTGAGTTGTTTAATCGTTTTGTTTTCCAGCCTGTTCTCGTGAAAATAAGCACAACACGGGCCAATATCATATTATTATGTGCTTATTTTCACGAGAACAGGCTGACATCTGCATGGTAAGTCTTGGGTTGGTTTATTGTGTTATTTTCAACAACACGAATTGCTAAAATAAGCATAAGGCGGGCTTATCGCATATTGAAATATCCCATGCATATAGCGCTGTTATGAATAGTAGCATTTAGGCCCATAAGAAGCGTATTTAGTGTTGAATTAATGACAATATGCAGTCTGTTCTCGTAAAAAATAAGCTCATAACGGGCTTATTTTAATGAGCGAAATAAGATCATACTGGCATCATTTAACCTCAATATACCTGAACTTTTTATATATTGACCTAAACACGGTTTTTAAAACATGCAGGACTATTTTTATATTGGTATTATTTAATCTACTTTTTTTCATCGCAACATATCCTCATGTAATTAGGTTCATATTGGACCTAAATATTCACACTGTTCATATGGACTTATTTGATTAGAAAATAAGCCCACGGTGAGGTTGTCTCTATTATTCCTTTGAATGGCGCGGGCCACAGTTAACACACATTTATAGGAGCGTGAATCTAGTACGTCGTGTCGATGAAAAAAGGTAGATTAAATCATGCCAATATTGGCTTATTTCGTAGGTCCATATAGAACGTATATTGCGGTTAAATAATGCCAACAGGAGCTTATTTCGAGCAGCAAAAAATCCCGTTATGAGCTGACAGCTACATGGTAAGTCTTGTTTGGTTTATTTGTGTTGTTTTGCACAACACGAATTGCAAAAATAAGCACAAAACAGGCTTCTCGCATATTGAAATATCCCATATAGGGCTGTTTTAATAACTATATAGTTTAAGCGCGTATAGCGTTTAACCTAATATACATGCACGCTATATATATGGACCTATTAAACGCGGTTTTTAAAACAGTCCAATATCTAATTTTTTTAATCGCAGCATATCCTCGGGTAAATACATGTAGGTTCATATTGAACCTAGGTTCATATTGAACCTAAGTATTCACATAGGTTCATTTTTGGACTTGATTGTAGTAAGCCCACAGTGAGCTTATAGTCATTATTCCGTTGAATGGCGAGGGCGGCATAGAAAACACATTATAAAGAGCTTGAATCTGGTAGGTCGTGTCGATGAAAAAGCTAGATTAAATAATACTAATATGGGCTTATTGTGCGTTTTTATAGGTCCATATATAAACCGTATATTGCGGTTAAATAACGCCCAAAGAAGCTTATTTCGCTCATTAAAACAAGCCCGTTATGCGCTCGTTTTCACGAGAGGCTGAAATGTGCATGTGCATCGAACTATTTGAATCTAATCTGGATTCATGGAGCAGGTCGCTGTCACAATGTCAACAATTAGTCACATCCATGTCCCCAAGTCACGGTATTAATGACTTCTTCGATAACTCAATACAGAAACAAATATTTAATGATAATATTCGCACCAAACTTCCCAAAAATAGCAATCGACGTGATCCTCCAAGGAACAAACTTAGAACGTATAGAACATTCAAAACGATGACTTCTTTGGAAAAATATCTCAACGTCATTTCCGTCCCAAAACAGCGTGAATCCCTGACAAAATTAAGAATAAGTTGCCACACCTTGGGCATCGAACGCGGACGCTACTTCGATCTCGACGAAGCGGACCGAATTTGCGAAACATGCAATGAAATCGACAATGAAGAATACTTTCTTATTTACTGTACTTCTCTGTCAGACGAGTGCGCCCTATTCTACGAGAACATATCACCCAATCTGTTAAACATCCCCAACGAGAAACAATTTAAACAAATAATGATCAGCAGCGACTCAAAAACTATGCGGCCTTGGCACACTTGGATTGTAAAAGAAATGGGTTTGGCAACCGAGTAACGAATTCTTAAATCGAGCACACCTAAAAAGGAACAAAGATTCTTCGACTTGAGACCATGTCAGTGTTGCCAGTATCAACTCTGAATGGTATGTTTGCCAATCATCTACATATATTATCTGAACGTATACTGATAGGCATATACCGGTATAACATATGTATATTGTCATATATAATCATATACCGCCATATATCATTGTTGTTACATTGTACTTAACTTTGTTTCATGTAATCCGTCCATTTTGTCTTGTCATTTGACCATATATGGTGTAACGTACAAATAAACATGATTGATTGATTGGTAAGTCATGTGTTGATTTATTCGTGTTGTTTTCCAGCCTGTGTTCGAGAAAATAATCCCATAACGGGCTTATTTTAATGAGCGAAATAAGCTCATATTGGAATTATTAAGACTCATTATACATGTATGCTATATTTGAACCTAAAATAAGGATTTTAAAACAGTCCAATGTGGGATTATTTCCATAAGAAATAAGCCCATATTGGTATTGTTTAATCCACCTTTATTCATCGCAACATATATTCTCGTAAAAATAGGTTCATATTGGACCTAAAGATTCACATACGTTCATATTGGACTTATTCGATTCTGAAATAAACCCACAGTGAACTAATACCCGCAATTCAGCTAAATGGCATGGACCACAGTTAAAACACATTTTAAAGAGCGTGAATCTGGTATGTCGTGTCGATGAAAATATTCAGGTTAAATAATGCCAGTATGAGCTTAATTCGCTCATTAAAATAAGCCCGTTAAGTGCTTATTTTTATTAGAACATGATGAAACATGTCATCGTGCAAATAGGTTCATATTGGACCTACATGTAACTATTCACAGGTTTATGTTGGAACTATCTGATTCTGAAATAAGTACATACTGAGCCCCTTATTCTGTTGAATGGCGCCACAACACCTTACAAAGAGCGTAGCTTTGGTAAGTTGTGTTAATGAAAAAAGGCAGATTAAATCATTCCGATATGGGCTCAATTCGTATGTAAATAGTCCCATATTGTACTGTGTTTTAAACACACTGTTCCCCCGAAATTCCGCACATTATCAACTTATAAAGAATTTATTTTAGGTAGATAATTTGCTTAGAATGTCCTCATTTTCAGTCCATAATGTGCTGAAATTGAGACCATTTTAGTCACATTATCGACTCATAATGGGGCAATTCAGATTATGTGGAGGACAATCACACAACTAAGCGAACCCACAACTTTTCAGATGTACGCTATTTAAAGACATACATGTAATATGGATTTGTTCGGTTATGTGAAACTGATAAGTAGCATTCAGGCGCTATGTCAACTGGAGGAATGTAGCATTTTAGTAACATATGGAATAGTCCCATATTGTACTGTTTTAAAAGCCGAGATTTAGGTCAATATAGAGCTTATATATATTGCGATTAAATACTGCCAAAATTATCGCTCGTTAAAATACGCCCATTAAGTGCTTATTTTCACGAAAATAGCTTGACATCTGCATGGCAAGTGTTGAGTTGTTTAATCGTGTTGTTTTCCAGCCTGTTCTCATGAAAATAAGCACACCACGTGCCTATCTCATATTGTTATGTGCTTATTTTCATGAGAACAGGGTGACGTCTGCATGGTAAGTCTTGAGTTGGTTTATTTGTGTTGTGCCACAACACGAATTGCTAAAATAAGCATGACGAGCGTATCGCATGTTGAAATATCTAATATAGGGCTGTTATAATAACCAGCGTTTAGGCCATATGAAGCTTATTTAGTTCTAAAATAATGGCAATTTGCAGTTTGTTTTCGTGAAAATAAACACATAACAGGACTTATTTTAATGAGCGAAATAACTCATACAGAGGTATAATTTAACTTAATATGTATACATGTACGCTATATACATGGATCTATAAACGCGGCTTTTTAAAACAGACAATATGAGACTGTTCTATCGAAATAGTCCCATATTGGTATTATTCAATCTAATTTGTTTTCATCGCAACATATCCTCACGTAAATAGGTTCATATTTGACCTTTATGTATTCACATAGGTTCTTTTGATTCTGAAATAAGTCCACAGTAAACTTATAGCCATTATTCGGTTGAATGGCGAGGGCAGCATAGACTATAGAGAGCTTGAATCTGGTAGGTTGTGTCGATGAAAAAAGCTAGATTAATAATACTGATATGGGTTTATTTCAGTAAAAACACAATACAATTAGGGTAGCTTTGGTAAGTCGTGTTGATAAACTAAGGTGGATAAAATAATGCCAATATGGGCTTATTTCTTATGTGAATAGTCCCATATTGTACTGTTTTAAACAGCCTTTTCCCCCAAATTCCCGCACATTATCTGCTTATAAAAAATGTAAATCTTCTAGGTAGATAATCTGCTTATTATGATCTCATTTTGAGTCGATAATGTGCTGAAAAGTATACCAAATTTATCACATTATCGCCTCATAATGGGACAATTCTAAGCAGATCATGTGCGGACAATGACACAACTAAGCCAACCCACAGCTTTTCAGATGTACGCTCTTTAAAGACATATTATGGACTTGTACGGGTATGTGAAACTGATAAATTAGCATTCAGGCGCTATGTCAAGTAAATCGACCGTACCTCTCCATATAAATCATCGTCTGAACTACGCTCAATTGTAAATATTTACTTCTGGAATCGGGACTATTGGCGACAATACGGGCTTATATCATATTATTATGTGCCTATTTTCACGAGAACAGGCTGACATCTGCATGGTAAGTCTTGAGTTGGTTTATTTGTGTTGTATTCCACAACACAAATTGCAAAAATAAGCATAAGATGGGCTTATCGTATATTGAAATATCCCATATAGGGCTGTTATAATAATCAGTGTTAGGCCCATATGAAGCGTATTTAGTTTTCAAATAATGACAATATGCAGCTTGTTCTCGTAAAAATAGGCTCATAACGGGCTTATTTTAATGAGCGAATTAAGCTCATACTGCCATTATTTAACCTAAACGCGATTTTTAAAGGTACGGTTGGCCTTGGCGGTGGGTATCCTGTGAAAATATTTCCACCCGTCAAAAACCGCCACAAACAGAAAGAACAACAAAATATAGACAGACTTTGTCCGTATACAAATAAGAAATATCGCATAAACAGTATGTTATTGTCATATTTTTGACCATTGTTATGTAAACAAAAGCATAAAAAAATTACTTTTCTGGTGTTTGTTTATATTATGATGGTAAACATAAAGAGCGTTCTTTGTGGGTGAATTCCTGATATGGAACGAATAAAGAGCGTTTATGCCATTTGTGTGTGATTAGCCAGCATCATTGTGTTGTCTTCTGTAACACAATCAGGCTCTTGCTTAGGTAAAATATAGTAAATATGTATGATAACATGCTGTTTACGCGATGGTCATGGTATATATGAACGAAACTGTATGCGTTTTAATGTTTTTCTGTTTACGGTGATTGGAATAAATATGAATATTTTCGACAACTAAGGCCTCACGTGCCTTTAAAACAGTCAAATGTTGGACTATTTCTATGTAAGCCCATATTAGTATTATTTAATCAACTTTTTTTCATCGCAACATATCCTCATGTAATTAGGTTTATATGGGACCTAAATATTCACACAGTTCATATTTGACTTATTTTATTCTGAAATAAGCCCACGATGAGAGCGTATGCCAGTTATTCCGTATAATGGCGCGGACCACAGTGAAAATACCTTCTAAAGAGCGTGAACCTAGTGAGTTATCTCGATGAGAATAGGTAGATAGATTAAATAATGCCAATATGGGCATATTTCGTAAGGAAATAGTCCCATATTAGACTGTCTTAAAAACCGCATTTTCTGTCCATATCGTATACTGCGGTTAAATAATGGCAATATTTAATTCATAATAACATGCCGTTTATGTGCTTATTTTCACGAAAACAGTCTGCATGTTGACATTATTGGAAAACTGAAATACGCTCCATAAGGCCTAAACGCTGGTTATTAAAACAGGCCTACATGTACATGTATATGGGTTATTTCAATATGAGGAAAACCCGTATTGTGCTTATTTTCACGAGAACATGATTAAACAACTCAAGACTTGTCAGGCTGTTCTCATGAAAATAAGTACATAACTGACATATTTTAATGAGCGATATAAGCTGATATTGGCATTATTTTGCCACAATATACGCTCAATATGGATCTAACACACTGTTTTTATAAATAAAACAGTACAATATGGGATTATTTCCATACAAAACAAGCCCAAATTGAAATGATTTAATCTTCCTCTTTTCATCGACACGACTTACCAATTTCACGATCTTTATAATGTTTTCACTGCGGCCATAACGGAATAACGATTTAAGCTCACTATGGACTTATTTCATAATCGAATTACTTCAAATATCAACCTATGCGAATAGCTACATGTAGGTCCAATTTGAACCTATTTGCACGACGATATGTTTCATCCTGTTCTCGTAAAAATAAGCACATAACGGGCTTATTTTAACGAGCGAATTAAGCTCCCATTGTCATTATTTAACAACTGAGTTTTAGGTCGATATAGAGCGTATATTGTGATTAAATAATACCAATAGGGGCTTATTTCGCTCATTAAAATAAGACCGTTACGTGCTTATTTTGATGGAAATCATATATGTAATCCCATAGTGGACGTTTATCTCCACAGAGCCTATTTGATATGAGCTTATTTCGCTCATTAAAATAAGCCGGGAGTGTGGCTATTTTCACGAGAACAGGTTGTGAAGTAGCATATACATGTACTATACATTCCTTTTTCATATACATATGTTGTACTTCCGTAAATATTTTTATTAAAATATTCTTCATATTTCATACAGAATACTATATCATTATGTGCATGCAGTGTAGCACAACTACAATTTCCCATATATTATCCTAGTTTAATTAAAGGTTTAAACCAAAACATAGTTCGTACTTTAATTGGTTCGGGTTGTCCCGGGTCGCTTGGTGCCGGTTGTGCCTGGGGCGGGTGGTCCCGTTCCTGTATATACAAGTATATACATGTGTATATAGTACATCTGACTATATGCAGACGGAAGCGGGACCCCAGGGACAACTCGCGCGGGCGTATTTTAGGGTGGGTTGTCCTGATTTTCCGGGGCTGGTTGTCTCACGTTTTGATTAGCTCACCTGAGACGAAGTCTCCGTTGGAGCTATAGTCATCACTCTTCGTCCGTCGTCCGTCCATCGACCGTCCGTCCGTCAACACTTCTTTGAACATCCTCTCCTCTGGAACCATGAAACCGAATGGGTTCATATTCGGTGTGGATGTTCCCTATATGACTCTCATTCAGATTTGTTCAAATGAGGACACTTGGTCAAATAGTTGCGAAGCCAGGGCCATAAATCTTTCCCACCATAGTAATTCTTACAACGACTTCTTCTCAAATTCCATTGGGCCGAATGGATTCATATTTGATACAAAGGGTCCTTGGGGGACTGTTATTCAGATTTGTTCAAATGAGGTCACTGGGTCGAATGTGGGCAGAGCCAGTGACGTAACTAAAAAAAAAATTCAGATTTTTTTAATTTTCACCTTGCTCAATTTAACAAACAAAAACATTAGTTTTTAAACATTTTATAAAATTTGAAAAAAGTGACACCATTATAACATCTGCAGAGTTATGAAACTTTAATCTTTAATGAAATTACAGAAATATTCCATTACCCATCCCCCATCACATATGGCCCAGACCCACCCCCACCCTGCAGTGGCCTCCACCCAACCAAAATCCCTTCCAACGGATATCATCTCCAGCTTCCAACTTTAATACCTGTTCTATTAAAGTTGCAGATATATCTTTGTGGATAGACAGAGAGAGAGACACGTGTCATTAATCTAGATTACAATAATATGTCATCTGGCAGCTTGTGTAAACATTACTGCTAGCAATTTTAAACAAACTGCCCGAATTTAGTGTCTGACATTTGCAGAATGAGGTCCCCAGAGGGTAAATTTAGTGTTTCTACCATGTATAGCTAGAATCACCAAATACATCCTCCATGGACCTAATTCTGCTTAGGCATCATCTTCTGGGAAGTATCTTAAGTATCAAATTGAAATTTTGTTTTAGTTACTTTTTTACTTTTTCCCTTTGAAATCCAGATGAAATCATACCCTGATTTATCAAATGGGGGGGGGGTATATTGGATTGAATTTGTCTTATGTCTGTCAGGCGGTCATTCCACCCGTCTGTCTGTTGGGATGTCTATCCATCCGTCTATCAACAATTGTTTTCTTCTCCATATTAAAGACCAAATATGTTTATATATTTCAGTGTGCATGTTCCCAATGTGACTCACAATCAGATTTGTTCAAATAAGTTCATCAGATCAAATAGGTGCGAAGCTAGGGCCATAACTCTTTTCCTCCATAGTAAATCTTAAAATAATTTCTTCTCAAGAATATGAGCTTATATTTGGTATGGATGGGCCTTGGGTGACCGGGTTCAGATTTGTTCAAATGGGGTCATTTTAGGAAATGAGGTCCCCAGCGGGTGAATTCGTTGATGCTATTCCACCTTGGGGAATAGTGTCATTAAATTCACCTTTTGGGGACCTCATTCCGCAAAGATCAGACATACTAAATACAGACTTGGCTGTTCCAATATTATTTTCTTAACCACGTACCACTTATCCAGTATCCACTTATCCAATACCCTATTGGATATTGGGGGGGGGGGGGGGTATATTGATATTACTAGATGAATGGATCTCATAGATAGGGATTCACATTTGTTCTAAATGGGGCAGAGATAAGTGATTTAATTCTCCTCTATCCTGTTTGGTATTTTTCTAGGCAGCCTGGCTGGGGGCAATGTTTGAGGCAATGGGGAAGGATTGTAGAGGGGGTGGGGTTTTGACCCCCTACTTTGATCAAAATTTAAACAGTTGAAAATTTCATGCCTGGTATAACATTAGTTGTAGATTAGATTTTCACATCAAAAATAGGTTAGAATTGTTCTCATAGTTTGGTTTTATTTTCCAACATGTATGGTTTTTTTTACCAACAGTCCATATGTTCCTACTTCAGGTTAAACAGTTGGACCAAATTGGCCACAAAATTTAACTTTATGGCGTTGGTAATTTTCAAACGTTTGAGAGCTTGCAGTACTGGGACTAGTTGTAAAATTCAACCTAAGAGGGATGTGCAAAATGATTTCTGTGAACTTAGTTCTGTGGTATGGTTGTCCTCTTTAAAGGTAAGAGGTTGGAGATTTGTCAGTGGTGTGCAATTAGAAATTTCAAATTGAAGAGCCCTGCTCATCGGAGAACCTCCATCTATGTCCATGTTTAGAACTACTTGTCTTAAGTGATATTGTCACGTACTGACTCTTGTAGTATTCAGAGTCCCGTTCTTCTCAGTCTTTACAGTCTGGTGAGCGACCTAGCCATTGACTGTCTTGTTAACTATTTGTTGTCATATTCACATTTTTTGTTTATTTATTCTTCGAAATGTAATATTCTTATTTTAAAACACTACTAAATTACATGATTTGATATCCCAATATATTATTATACCATATATCTTAAATCATTTGCCATCGTTTTGTCGACGTAATCGGTAGTATACGGATGGCGATGAGGTCGGTATCTGAGATTGGACACCTGAGAACTATCTGAATATGAACACCAAGTAACAGTCTGTTTATGTGAAACTGAGCTTATTTTAAAATTGCGCGAAATAAGCTCATGTTGGCAATATTTGAAAACTTAAATATGCCCTATATGGGCCTAAACGAATAGCGTACAAGAAGGTAACACCCTGATTGTATAGATTACCCAGGGTACCCCCCCCCCACCGAGTGTATAGAATACCCCGGTTTACTGGCCCAATTCAAGTTAAATATACCGACATTAATATTAAAACACATATATTGTCCTTCACCTGAGCCCAAAATACATCACACGGCCCCAAATCAAATCCCCATTGCCTCCATGGAGTTGGGCCTTCTCCATACCGTTAAATACGACAAGAAGCCAACAAATGTTTTATATATATCCAGACATATCCAAAAAACACACAAATATTCCCCTCCTCCTGACCTAAATCTAAAAATCCATGCATGTTCCCAAATAAATTTTGTTCATTACTGCTTCTAGTCGAAAGTCAAATGTGGAATAATTTTCAGAACGGGTATTGTCTGAAAGAACACTGTCCCCGAAATATGATTTTAAAGAAAAGGGTGCTGTATGATTTATCATGGGTGCTGTTGGTGTTGTGCCAGTCTTAGTAAACTTAGCGTACATCTGCTCCCAGAGTCGCGCACGGTACGAGCACGACTAGCAATTGTACTTCGAAATTCATTACGACTGGTGTTGTGCCACCTGCTCACCATTAAATCACTCCCAGGTACCCAAACTTTTGCAAACCTTCTTATACTGATGCAGATCTTTCCAAAAACATTACTAGTAAGAGACATAGAAGTAGATACCTATAATGGATCACAGGGCTCAATTCAACTTGACCATTAAACAATTCAAATATCCCCCCCCTGACCAAAGCCCAAAATCCCATTCAGATGCCCAAATAAAATGTTCTCATTGCCTATATATATTCTAAAGTCAACTGTGGAGTAATTTTCAGAATGGGTATAGTCTGAGATATCACTGACTCAGAAATATGTGTTCATAGGCACTGGTGCTGTATGGCTTTTTCATGGGTGCTGTGGGTGTTGGGCAGTCTCCATGACCGTAAAACTCACCGAGGAGCCCAAATTTTGTGCAAACCAATTGTATAGATGCATACCTATCCAAAATCTATAAAAGTGCTGGAAATAGATACCTATAATGGGTCACATGACCCAATTCAAGTTAAATATACCAACTTGACTATTAAAAAATCCAAATATTCCCCTCCCCCTGACCAGAGCCCAAAATCCCATTCAGGTCCCCAAATAATGTTTTTCCATTGCCCCTATATATTCTAAAGTCAAATTTGGAATAATTTTAAGAATGGGTATAGTCTGAGAGATCACTGACCTAGAAATATGTTTTCATAGCCACGGGTGCTGTATGTTTTTTCATGGGTGCTGTGTGTTGGGCTGTCTCCATACCCTTAAAACCAACCGAGGAGCCCAAACTTTGTGCAAACCATTTGTATAGATGCATACCTATCCAAAAACTATAAAAGTGCTGGAAATAGATACCTATAATGGGTCGCATGACCCAATTCAAGTAAAATATTCCAACTTGACTATTAAAAAATCCAAATATTCCCCTCCCCCTGACCAGAGCCCAAAATCCCATTCAGGTCCCCAAATAATGTTCAGAATGGGTATAGTCTGAAAGATCAGTAACTCAGAAATATGTTTTCATTGGCACGGGTGCTGTATAGTATTATCATGGGTGCTATGTGTGTTGGGCTGTCTCCATACCCTTAAAACACACTAAGGAGCCCAAACTTTGTGCAAACCATCTGTATAGATGCTTAACTAGCCAAAACACTAAGAGACCTGGATGTAGATACATATAATGAGTCACAGGGCACAATTCAAGTTAAATATACCAACTTGACTATTAAAAAACCCAAATATTCCCTTCCCCCTGACCAAAACCCAAAATCCCATTCAGATGCCCAAATATTGTTTTCTCATTGCCTATATATATTCTAAAGTCAATTGAGGAGTAATTTTCAGAATGGGTATAGTCTAAAAGATCACTGACTCAGAAATATGTTTTCATAGCCAAGGGTGCTGTATGGTTTTTTCATGGGTGCTGTGGGTGTTGGGCTGTCTCCATACCCTTAAAACCCACTAAGGATCCCACACTTTGCGCAAACCATTTGTATAGATGCTTACCTAGCCAATAACACTAAGAGACCTGGATGTAGATACCTATAATGGGTCACAGGGCACAATTCAAGTTAAATATACCAACTTGACTAATTAAAAACCCAAATATTCCCCTCCCTCTGACCAGAGCCCAAAATCCCATTCAGATGCCCAAATAAAAAAAATCTCATTGCCTATATATATTCTAAAGTCAACTGTGGAGTAATTTTCAGAATTGGTATAGTCTGAAAGATCACTGACTAAGAAATATGTTTTCATAGCGACGGGTGCTGTATGGCTTTTTCATGGGTGCTGTGGGTGTTGGGCTGTCTCCATACCCTTAACACCCACCGAGGAGCCCAAACTTTGTGCAAACCATTTGTATAGATGAATACCTATCCAAAAACTATAAAAGTGCTGGAAATAGATACCTATAATGGGTCACAAGACCCAATTCAAGTTAAATATATCAAGTTGACCATTAAAAAACCCAAATATTCCCCTCCCCCTGACCAAAGCCCAAAATTCTATTCAGATGCCCAAATAATATTTTCTCATTGCCTATATATATTCTAAAGTCAACTGTGGAGTAATTTTCAGAATGGGTATAGTCTGAGTATGGTTTTTTCATGGGTGCTGTGGGTGTTGGGCTGTCTCCATACCCTTAAAACCCACCAAGGAGCCCAAACTTTAGCAAATCTTCTTATACTGATGCAGATATTTCCAAAAATACTAAGATACCTAGAAATATATACCTATAATGGGTCACAGGGCCCAATTCCAGTTAAATATACCAACTTGACTATTAAAAACCACAAATATCCCCCCTGACCAGAGCCCAAAATCCCATTCAGGTGCCCAAATATTTTTTCCATTGCCTCTATATATTCTAAAGTGAAATGTGGAATCCTTTTCAGAATGGGTATAGCCTGAGAGATGGCTGACTCAGAAATATGTTTTCATAGGCACAGGTGCTGTATGGTTTTATCATGGGTGCTGTCGGTGTTGGGCAGTGTCAATACCCTTAAAACCCACTGAGGAGCCCAAGCTTTGTGCAAACTATTTACATAGATGCAAACCTATCCACAAACAACAAAGGTGTTGGAAGTAGATACATATAATGGGTCATATGGGCCAATTCCAGTTAAATATACAAATTTAACTTGAATTGTCATGGGTGCTGTGGGTGTTGGGCTGTCTCCATACCCTTAAAACCCACTAAAGAGCCCAAACTTTTGCAAATCTTCTTATACTGATGCAGATATTTCCAAAAACACTAGGAGACCTAGAAGTATATACATATAATGGGTCACAGGGCCCAATTCCAGTTAAATATACCAATTTAACCATTAAAAACCACAAAAATCCCCCCTGACCAGAGCCCAAAATCCCATTCAGGTGCCCAAATAATGTTTTCCCATTGCCTCTATATATTCTAAAGTGAAACGTGGTATCATTTTCAGAATGGGTATAGTCTGAGAGATGGCTGACTCAGAAATATGTTTTCATAGGCACGGGTGCTGTATGGTTTTATCATGGGTGCTGTGGGTGTTGGGCTGTCTCCATACCATTCAGACCCACAGAGGAGTCCAAACTTGTTCGAAGTGTTCGAAGTAAATACATATAATGGGTCATATGGCCCAATGCATGTTAAATATACCAATTTAACTTGAATTGTCATGGGTGCTATGGGTGTTGGGCTGTCTCCATACCCTTAATACACACTAAGGAGCCCAAACTTTAGCAAATTTTCTTATACTGATGCAGATATTTCCAAAAACACTAGGAGACCTAGAATTATATACCAATAATGGGTCACAGGGCCCAATTCCAGTTAAATATACCAACTTGACCATTAAAAACCACAAATACCCCCCCCTGACCAGAGCCCAAAATCCCATTCAGGATTTCAGGTGCCCAAATATTTTTTCCCATTGCCTCTATATATTCTAAAGTGAAATGTGGAATCCTTTTCAGAATGGGTATAGTCTGAGAGATCGCTGACTCAGAAATGTTTTCATATGCACGGGTGCTGTATGGTTTTATCATGGGTGCTGTGGGTGTTGGGCTGTTTCCATATCCCCTTAAAACCCACTGAGGAGCCCAAACTTTGTGCAAACTATTTGCATGGATGCATACCTATCCAGAAAACAACAAAAGTGCGGAAAGTAGATACATATAATGGGTCATATGGCCAAATTCAAGTTAAATATACCAATTTAACTTGAATTGTCATGGGTGCTGTGGGTGTTGGGCTGTCTCCATACCCTTAAAACCCACTAAGGAGCCCAACATTTTGCATATCTTCTTATAATGATGCAGATCTTTCCAAAAACACTAGGAGACCTAGAGGTATATACCTATAATGGGTCACAGGACCCAATTCCAGTTAAATATACCAATTTAACCATTAAAAAACCCAAATATTCCCCCCTGATCAGAGCCCAAAATGCCATTCAGGTGCCCAAATCATTTTTTCCCATTGCCTCTATATATTAAAAAGTGAAATGTGGAATCATTTTCAGAATGGGTATAGTCTGAGAGATGGCTGACTCAGAAATATTTGTTCATAGGCACGGGTGCTGTATGGTTTTATCATGGGTGCAGTGGGTGTTGGGCTGTTTCCATACCCTTAAAACCCAATGAGGAGCCCAAATTTGTGCAAACTATTTGCATAGATGCATACCTATCCATAAACAACAAAAGTGTTGGAAGTAGATACATATAATGGGTCATATGGCCCAATTCAAGTTAAATATACCAATTCAAGTTAACTTGAATTGTCATGGGTGCTGTGGGTGTTGGGCTGTCTCCATACCCTTAAAACCCAATAAAGAGCCCAAACTTTTGCATATCTTCGTATAATGATGCAGATCTTTCCAAAAACACTAGGAGACCTAGAAGTATATACCTATAATGGGTCACAGGACCCAATTCCAGTTAAATATAATATATAACCATTTAAAAAAACCCAAATATTCCCCCCTGACCAGGGCCCAAAATGCCATTCACGTGCCCAAATCATTTTTTCCCATTGCCTCTATATATTAAAAAGTGAAATGTGGAATCATTTTCAGAATGGGTATAGTCTGAGAGATGGCTGACACAGAAATATGTTTCATAGGCACGGGTGCTGTATGGTTTTATCATGGATGCTGAGGGTGTTGGGCAGTTTCCATACCCTTAAAACCCACTGAGGAGCCCAAACTTTGTGCAAACTATTTGCATAGATGCATACCTATCCACAAACAACAAAAGTGCTGGAAGTAGATACATATAATGGGTCATATGGCCCAATTCAAGTTAACTATACCAATTTAACTTGAATTGTCATGGGTGCTTTGGGTGTTGGGGTGTCTCCATACCCTTAAAACCCACTAAGGAGCCCAAACTTTTGCATATTTTCTTATAATGATGCAGATCTATCCAAAAACACTAGGAGACCTAGAAGTATATACCTATAATGGGTCACAGGACCCAATTCCAGTTAAATATACCAATTTAACCATTAAAAACCCCAAATATTCCCCCCTGACCAGAGCCCAAAAATGCCATTCAGTAGCCCAAATCATTTTTTCCCATTGCCTCTATATATTAAAAAGTGAAATGTGGAATCATTTTCAGAATGGGTATAGTCTGAGAGATGGCTGACTCAGAAATATTTTTTCATAGGCACGGGTGCTGTATGGTTTTATCATGGGTGCTGTGGGTGTTGGGCTGTCTCCATACCATTCAGACCCACAGAGGAGTCCAAACTTGTTCGAAGTGTTCGAAGTAAATACATATAATGGGTCATATGGCCCAATGCATGTTAAATATACCAATTTAACCATTAAAAACCCCAAATATTCCCCCCTGACCAGAGCCCAAAAATGCCATTCAGTAGCCCAAATCATTTTTTCCCATTGCCTCTATATATTAAAAAGTGAAATGTGGAATCATTTTCAGAATGGGTATAGTCTGAGAGATGGCTGACTCAGAAATATGTTTTCATAGGCACGGGTGCTGTATGGTTTTATCATGGGTGCTGTGGGTGTTGGGCTGTTTCCATACCCTTAAAACCCACTGAGGAGCCCAAACTTTGTGCAAACTATTTGCATAGATGCATACCTATCCACAAACAACAAAAGTGCTGGAAGTAGATACATATAATGGGTCATATGGCCCAATTCAAGTTAAATATACCAATTACACAGGACCCAATTCCAGTTAAATATACCAATTTAACCATTAAAAAACCCAAATAGTCCCACCTGACCAGAGCCCAAAATGCCATTCAGGTGCCCAAATCATTTTTTCCCATTGCCTCTATATATTAAAAAGTGAAATGTGGAATCATTTTCAGAATGGGTATAGTCTGAGAGATGGCTGACTCAGAAATATGTTTTCATAGGCACGGGTGCTGTATGGTTTTATCATGGGTGCTGTGGGTGTTGGGCAATTTCCATACGCTTCAAACCCACTGAGGAGCCCAAACTTTGTGCAAACTATTTGCATAGATGCATACCTATCCACAAACAACAAAAGTGCTGGAAGTAGATACATATAATGGGTCATTTGGCCCAATTCAAGTTAAATATACCAATTTAAATTGAATTGTCATGGGTGCTGTGGGTCTTGGGCTGTCTCCATACCCTTAAAACCCTCTAAGGAGCCCAAACTTTTGCATATCTTCGTATAATGATGCAGATCTTTCCAAAAACACTAGGATACCTAGAAGTATATACCTATAATGGGTCACAGGACCCAATTCCTGTTAAATATACCAATTTAACCATTAGAAAACCCAAATATTCCCCCTGACCAGAGCCCAAAAATGCCATTCAGTAGCCCAAATCATTTTTTCCCATTGCCTCTATATATTCAAAAGTGAAATGTGGAATCATTTTCAGAATGGGTATAGTCTGAGAGATGGCTGACTCAGAAATATGTTTTCATAGGCACGGGTGCTGTATGGTTTGATCATGTGTGCTGTTGGTGTTGGACTGTTTCCATTCCCTTAAAACCCACTAAGGAGCACAAACTTTGTGCAAATTATTTGCATGGATGCATACCTATCCACAAACAACAAAAGTGCTGGAAATAGATACATATAATGGGTCATATGGCCCAATTCAAGTTAAATATACCAATTCAAGTTAACTTGAATTGTCATGGGTGCTGTGGGTGTTGGGCTGTCTCCATACCCTTAAAACCCACTAAGGAGCCCAAACTTTTGCATATATTCTTATAATGATGCAGATCTTTCCAAAAACACTAGGAGACCTAGAAGTATATACATATAATGGGTCACAGGACCCAATTCCAGTTAAATATACCAATTTAACCATTAAAAAACCCAAATATTCCCCCCTGACCAGAGCCCAAAATGCCATTCAGGTGCCCAAACCATTTTTTCCCATTGCCTCTATATATTCAAAAGTGAAATGTGGAATCATTTTCAGAATGGGTATAGTCTGAGAGGTGGCTGACTCAGAAATATGTTTTCATAGGCACGGGTGCAGTATGGTTTTATCATGGGTGCTGTGGGTGTTGGGCTGTTTCCATACCCTTAAAACCCACTGAGGAGCCCAAACTTTGTGCAAACTATTTGCATAGATGCATACCTATCCACAAACAACAAACGTGCTGGAATTAGATACATATAATGGGTCATATGGCCCAATTCAAGTTAAATATACCAATTTAACTTGAATTGTCATGGGTGCTGTGGGTGTTGGGCTGTATCCATACCCTTAAAACCCACTAAGGAGCCCAAACTTTTGCATATCTTCGTATAATGATGCAGATCTTTCCAAAAACACTAGGAGACCTAGAAGTATATACCTATAATGGGTCACAGGACCCAATTCCAGTTAAATATACCAATTTAACCATTAAAAAACCCAAATAGTCCCCCCTGACCACAGCCCAAAATGCCATTCAGGTGCCCAAATCATTTTTTCCCATTGCCTCTATATATTCAAAAGTGAAATGTGGAATCATTTTCAGAATGGGTATAGTCTGAGAGATGGCTGACTCAGAAATATGTTTTCATAGGCACGGGTGCTGTATGGTTTGATCATGGGTGCTGTTGGTGTTGGACTGTTTCCATACCCTTAAAACCCACTAAGGAGCACAAACTTTGTGCAAACTATTTGCATGGATGCATACCTATCCACAAACAACAAAAGTGCTGGAAGTAGATACATATAATGAGTCATATGGCCCAATTCAAGTTAAATATACCAATTCAAGTTAACTTGAATTGTCATGGGTGCTGTGGGTGTTGGGCTGTCTCCATACCCTTAAAACCCACTAAGGAGCCCAAACTTTTGCATATCTTCTTTTAATGATGCAGATCTTTCCAAAAACACTAGGAGACCTAGAAGTATATACATATAATGGGTCACAGGACCCAATTCCAGTTAAATATACCAATTTAACCATTAAAAAACCCAAATATTCCCCCCTGACCAGAGCCCAAAATGCCATTCAGGTGCCCAAATCATTTTTTCCCATTGCCTCTATATATTAAAAAGTGAAATGTGGAATCATTTTCAGAATGGGTATAGTCTGAGAGATGGCTGACTCAGAAATATGTTTTCATAGGCACGGGTGCTGTATGATTTTATCATGGGTGCTGTGGGTGTTGGGCAATTTCCATACGCTTCAAACCCACCGAGGAGCCCAAACTTTGTGCAATCTATTTGCATAGATGCATACCTATCCACAAACAACAAAAGTGCTGGAAGTATATACATATAATGGGTCATATGGCCCAATTCAAGTTAAATATACCAATTTAAATTGAATTGTCATGGGTGCTGTGGGTGTTGGGCTGTCTCCATACCCTTAAAACCCTCTAAGGAGCCCAAACTTTTGCATATCATCGTATAATGATGCAGATCTTTCCAAAAACACTAGGAGACCTAGAAGTATATACCTATAATGGGTCACAGGACCCAATTCCTGTTAAATATACCAATTTAACCATTAGAAAACCCAAATATTCCCCCCTGACCAGAGCCCAAAAATGCCATTCAATAACCCAAATCATTTTTTCCCATTGCCTCTATATATTAAAAAGTGAAATGTGGAATCATTTTCAGAATGGGTATAGTCTGAGAGATGGCTGATTCAGAAATATGTTTTCATAGGCACGGGTGCTGTATGATTTTATCATGGGTGCTGTGGGTGTTGGGCTGTTTCCATACCCTTAAAACCCACTGAGGAGCCCAAACTTTGTGCAAACTATTTGCATAGATGCATACCTATCCACAAACAACAACAGTGCTGGAATTAGATACATATAATGGGTCATATGGCCCAATTCAAGTTAAATATACCAATTTAACTTGAATTGTCATGGGTGCTGTGGGTGTTGGGCTGTATCCATACCCTTAAAACCCACTAAGGAGCCCAAACTTTTGCATATCTTCGTATAATGATGCAGATCTTTCCAAAAACACTAGGAGACCTAGAAGTATATACCTATAATGGGTCACAGGACCCAATTCCAGTTAAATATACCAATTTAACCATTAAAAAACCCAAATAGTCCCCCCTGACCACAGCCCAAAATGCCATTCAGGTGCCCAAATCATTTTTTCCCATTGCCTCTATATATTCAAAAGTGAAATGTGGAATCATTTTCAGAATGGGTATAGTCTGAGAGATGGCTGACTCAGAAATATGTTTTCATAGGCACGGGTGCTGTATGGTTTGATCATGGGTGCTGTTGGTGTTGGACTGTTTCCATACCCTTAAAACCCACTAAGGAGCACAAACTTTGTGCAAACTATTTGCATGGATGCATACCTATCCACAAACAACAAAAGTGCTGGAAGTAGATACATATAATGAGTCATATGGCCCAATTCAAGTTAAATATACCAATTCAAGTTAACTTGAATTGTCATGGGTGCTGTGGGTGTTGGGCTGTCTCCATACCCTTAAAACCCACTAAGGAGCCCAAACTTTTGCATATCTTCTTATAATGATGCAGATCTTTCCAAAAACACTAGGAGACCTAGAAGTATATACATATAATGGGTCACAGGACCCAATTCCAGTTAAATATACCAATTTAACCATTAAAAAACCCAAATAGTCCCCCCTGACCACAGCCCAAAATGCCATTCAGGTGCCCAAATCATTTTTTCCCATTGCCTCTATATATTCAAAAGTGAAATGTGGAATCATTTTCAGAATGGGTATAGTCTGAGAGATGGCTGACTCAGAAATATGTTTTCATAGGCACGGGTGCTGTATGGTTTGATCATGGGTGCTGTTGGTTTTGGACTGTTTCCATACCCTTAAAACCCACTAAGGAGCACAAACTTTGTGCAAACTATTTGCATGGATGCATACCTATCCACAAACAACAAAAGTGCTGGAAGTAGATACATATAATGGGTCATATGGCCCAATTCAAGTTAAATATACCAATTCAAGTTAACTTGAATTGTCATTGGTGCTGTGGGTGTTGGGCTGTCTCCATACCCTTAAAACCCACTAAGGAGCCCAAACTTTTGCATATCTTCGTATAATGATGCAGATCTTTCCAAAAACACTAGGAGACCTAGAAGTATATACATATAATGGGTCACAAGACCCAATTCCAGTTAAATATACCAATTTAACCATTAAAAAACCCAAATATTCCCCCCTGACCAGAGCCCAAAATGCCATTCAGGTGCCCAAACCATTTTTTCCCATTGCCTCTATATATTCAAAAGTGAAATGTGGAATCATTTTCAGAATGGGTATAGTCTGAGAGGTGGCTGACTCAGAAATATGTTTTCATAGGCACGGGTGCTGTATGGTTTTATCATGGGTGCTGTGGGTGTTGGGCTGTTTCCATACCCTTAAAACCCACTGAGGAGCCCAAACTTTGTGCAAACTATTTGCATAGATGCATACCTATCCACAAACAACAAAAGTGCTGGAATTAGATACATATAATGCGTCATATGGCCCAATTCAAGTTAAATATACCAATTTAACTTGAATTGTCATGGGTGCTGTGGGTGTTGGGCTGTATCCATACCCTTAAAACCCACTAAGGAGCCCAAACTTTTGCATATCTTCGTATAATGATGCAGATCTTTCCAAAAACACTAGGAGACCTAGAAGTATATACCTATAGTGGGTCACAGGACCCAATTCCAGTTAAATATACCAATTTAACCATTAAAAAACCCAAATAGTCCCCCCTGACGAGAGCCCAAAATGCCATTCAGGTGCCCAAATCATTTTTCCCATTGCCTCTATATATTAAAAAGTGAAATGTGGAATCATTTTCAGAATGGGTATAGTCTGAGAGATGGCTGACTCAGAAATATCTTTTCATAGGCACGGGTGCTGTATGGTTTTATCATGGGTGCTGTGGGTGTTGGGCAATTTCCATACGCTTCAAACCCACTGAGGAGCCCAAACTTTGTGCAAACTATTTGCATAGATGCATACCTATCCACAAACAACAAAGGTGCTGGAAGTAGATACATATAATGGGTCATATGGCCCAATTCAAGTTAAATATACCAATTTAAATTGAATTGTCATGGGTGCTGTGGGTGTTGGGCTGTCTCCATACCCTTAAAACCCTCTAAGGAGCCCAAACTTTTGCATATCTTCGTATAATGATGCAGATCTTTCCAAAAACACTAGGAGACCTAGAAGTATATACCTATAATGGGACACAGGACCCAATTCCTGTTAAATATACCAATTTAACCATTAGAAAACCCAAATATTCCCCCCTGACCAGAGCCCAAAAATGCCATTCAGTAGCCCAAACCATTTTTTCCCATTGCCTCTATATATTCAAAAGTGAAATATGGAATCATTTTCAGAATGGGTATAGTCTGAGAGATGGCTGACTCAGAAATATGTTGTCATAGGCACGGGTGCTGTATGGTTTTATCATGGGTGCTGTGGGTGTTGGGCTGTTTCCATACCCTTAAAACCAAATGAGGAGCCCAAATTTGTGCAAACTATTTGCATGGATGCATACCTATCCACAAACAACAAAAGTGCTGGAAGTAGATACATATAATGGGTCATATGGCCCAATTCAAGTTAAATATACCAATTCAAGTTAACTTGAATTGTCATTGGTGCTGTGGGTGTTGGGCTGTCTCCATACCCTTAAAACCCACTAAGGAGCCCAAACTTTTGCATATCTTCGTATAATGATGCAGTTCTTTCCAAAAACACTAGGAGACCTAGAAGTATATACCAATAATGAGTCACAGGACCCAATTCCAGTTAAATATACCAATTTAACCATTAAAAAACCCAAATATTCCCTCCTGACCAGAGCCCAAAATGCCATTCAGGTGCCCAAATCATTTTTTCCCATTGCCTCTATATATTCAAAAGTGAAATGTGGAATCATTTTCAGAATGGGTATAGTCTGAGAGATGGCTGACTCGGAAATATGTTTTCATAGGCACGGGTGCTGTATGGTTTTAATATGGGTGCTGTGGGTGTTGGGCCTTTTCCATACCCTTAAAACCCACTGAGGAGCCCAAACTTTGTGCAAACTATTTGCATAGATGCATACCTATCCAAAAACAACAAAAGTGCTGGAATTAGATACATATTATGGGTCATATGGCCCAATTCAAGTTTAATATACCAATTTAACTTGAATTGTCATGGGTGCTGTGGGTGTTGGGCTGTATCCATACCCTTAACACCCACTAAGGAGCCCAAACTTTTGCATATCTTCGTATAATGATGCAGATCTTTCCAAAAACACTAGGAGACCTAGAAGTAATGGGTCACAGGACCCAATTCCAGTTAAATATACCAATTTAACCATTAAAAAACCCAAATAGTCCCCCCTGACCAGAGCCCAAAATGCCATTCAGGTGCCCAAATCATTTTTTCCCATTGCCACTATATATTCAAAAGTGAAATGTGGAATCATTTTCAGAATGGGTATAGTCTGAGAGATGGCTGACTCAGAAATATGTTTTCATTGGCACGGGTGCTGTATGGTTTTATCATGGGTGCTGTGGGTGTTGGGCTGTTTCCATACCCTTAAAACCCACTGAGGAGCCCAAACTTTGTGCAAACTATTTGCATAGATGCATACCTATCCACAAACAACAAAAGTGCTGGAATTAGATAAATATAATGGGTCATATGGCCCAATTCAAGTTAAATATACCAATTTAACTTGAATTGTCATGGGTGCTGTGGGTGTTGGGCTGTATCCATACCCTTCAAACCCACTAAGGAGCCCAAACTTTTGCATATCTTCTTATAATGATGCAGATCTTTCCAAAAACACTAGGAGACCTAGAAGTATATACATATAATGGGTCACAGGACCCAATTCCAGTTAAATATACCAATTTAACCATTAAAAAACCCAAATAGTCCCCCCTGACCAGAGCCCAAAATGCCATTCAGGTGCC
The DNA here is from genome assembly GCA_032622095.1 of Siphonodentalium dalli. Classification (NCBI taxonomy): domain Eukaryota; kingdom Metazoa; phylum Mollusca; class Scaphopoda; order Gadilida; family Siphonodentaliidae; genus Siphonodentalium; species Siphonodentalium dalli. The sequence goes on from CP136064.1 coordinate 163,964,827, forward strand.
CAAATCATTTTTTCCCATTGCCTCTATATATTAAAAAGTGAAATGTGGAATCATTTTCAGAATGGGTATAGTCTGAGAGATGGCTGACTCAGAAATATCTTTTCATAGGCACGGGTGCTGTATGGTTTTATCATGGGTGCTGTGGGTGTTGGGCAATTTCCATACGCTTCAAACCCACTGAGGAGCCCAAACTTTGTGCAAACTATTTGCATAGATGCATACCTATCCACAAACAACAAAGGTGCTGGAAGTAGGTACATATAATGGGTCATATGGCCCAATTCAAGTTAAATATACCAATTTAAATTGAATTGTCATGGGTGCTGTGGGTGTTGGGCTGTCTCCATACCCTTAAAACCCTCTAAGGAGCCCAAACTTTTGCATATCTTCGTATAATGATGCAGATCTTTACAAAAACACTAGGAGACCTAGAAGTATATACCTATAATGGGTCACATGACCCAATTCCTGTTAAATATACCAATTTAACCATTAGAAAACCCAAATATTCCCCCCTGACCAGAGCCCAAAAATGCCATTCAGTAGCCCAAATCATTTTTTCCCATTGCCTCTATATATTCAAAAGTGAAATATGGAATCATTTTCAGAATGGGTATAGTCTGAGAGATGGCTGACTCAGAAATATGTTGTCATAGGCACGGGTGCTGTATGGTTTTATCATGGGTGCTGTGGGTGTTGGGCTGTTTCCATACCCTTAAAACCAAATGAGGAGCCCAAATTTGTGCAAACTATTTGAATGGATGCATACCTATCCACAAACAACAAAAGTGCTGGAAGTAGATACATATAATGGGTCATATGGCCCAATTCAAGTTAAATATACCAATTCAAGTTAACTTGAATTGTCATTGGTGCTGTGGGAGTTGGGCTGTCTCCATACCCTTAAAACCCACTAAGGAGCCCAAACGTTTGCATATCTTCGTATAATGATGCAGTTCTTTCCAAAAACACTAGGAGACCTAGAAGTATATACCAATAATGAGTCACAGGACCCAATTCCTGTTAAATATACCAATATAACCATTAAAAAACCAAAATATTCCCTCCTGACCAGAGCCCAAAATGCCATTCAGGTGCCCAAATCATTTTTTCCCATTGCCTCTATATATTCAAAAGTGAAATGTGGAATCATTTTCAGAATGGGTATAGTCTGAGAGATGGCTGATTCGGAAATATGTTTTCATAGGCACGGGTGCTGTATGGTTTTAATATGGGTGCTGTGGGTGTTGGGCCTTTTCCATACTCTTCAAACCCACTGAGGAGCCCAAACTTTGTGCAAACTATTTGCATAGATGCATACCTATCCACAAACAACAAAAGTGCTGGAATTAGATACATATAATGGGTCATATGGCCCAATTCAAGTTAAATATACCAATTTAACTTGAATTGTCATGGGTGCTGTGGGTGTTGGGCTGTATCCATACCCTTAACACCCACTAAGGAGCCCAAACTTTTGCATATCTTCGTATAATGATGCAGATCTTTCCAAAAACACTAGGAGACCTAGAAGTATATACCTATAATGGGTCACAGGACCCAATTCCAGTTAAATATACCAATTTAACCATTAAAAAACCCAAATAGTCCTCCCTGACCAGAGCCCAAAATGCCATTCAGGTGCCCAAATCATTTTTACCCATTGCCACTATATATTCAAAAGTGAAATGTGGAATCATTTTCAGAATGTGTATAGTCTGAGAGATGGCTGATTCAGAAATATGTTTTCATTGGCACGGGTGCTGTATGGTTTTATCATGGGTGCTGTGGGTGTTGGGCTGTTTCAATACCCTTAAAACCCACTGAGGAGCCCAAACTTTGTGCAAACTATTTGCATAGATGCATACCTATCCACAAACAACAAAAGTGCTGGAATTAGATACATATAATGGGTCATATGGCCCAATTCAAGTTAAATATACCAATTTAACTTGAATTGTCATGGGTGCTGTGGGTGTTGGGCTGTATACATACCCTTAAAACCCACTAAGGAGCCCAAAATTTTGCATATCTTCGTATAATGATGCAGATCTTTCCAAAAACACTAGGAGACGTAGAAGTATATACCTATAATGGGTCACAGGAGCCAATTCCAGTTAAATATACCAATTTAACCATTAAAAAACCCAAATAGTCCCCCCTGACCAGAGCCGAAAATGCCATTCAGGTGCCCAAATCATTTTTTCCCATTGCCTCTATATATTAAAAAGTGAAATGTGGAATCATTTTCAGAATGGGTATAGTCTGAGAGATGGCTGACTCAAAAATATGTTTTCATAGGCACGGGTGCTGTATGATTTTATCATGGGTGCTGTGGGTGTTGGGCAATTTCCATACGCTTCAAACCCACTGAGGAGCCCAAACTTTGTGCAATCTATTTGCATAGATGCATACCTATCCACAAACAACAAAAGTGCTGGAAGTATATACATATAATGGGTCATATGGCCCAATTCAAGTTAAATATACCAATTTAAATTGAATTGTCATGGGTGCTGTGGGTGTTGGGCTGTCTCCATACCCTTAAAACCCTCTAAGGAGCCCAAACTTTTGCATATCATCGTATAATGATGCAGATCTTTCCAAAAACACTAGGAGACCTAGAAGTATATACCTATAATGGGTCACAGGACCCAATTCCTGTTAAATATACCAATTTAACCATTAGAAAACCCAAATATTCCCCCCTGACCAGAGCCCAAAAATGCCATTCAATAACCCAAATCATTTTTTCCCATTGCCTCTATATATTCAAAAGTGAAATGTGGAATCATTTTCAGAATGGGTATAGTCTGAGAGATGGCTGACTCAGAAATATTTTTTCATAGGCACGGGTGCTGTATGGTTTGATCATGGGTGCTGTGGGTGTTGGACTGTTTGCATACCCTTAAAACCCACTGAGGAGCACAAACTTTGTGCAAACTATTTGCATGGATGCATACCTATCCACAAACAACAAAAGTGCTGGAATTAGATACATATAATGGGTCATATGGCCCAATTCAAGTTAAATATACCAATTCAAGTTAACTTGAATTGTCATGGGTGCTGTGGGTGTTGGGCTGTCTCCATACCCTTAAAACCCACTAAGGAGCCCAAACTTTTGCATATCTTCTTATAATGATGCAGATCTTTCCAAAAACACTAGGAGACCTAGAAGTATATACATATAATGGGTCACAGGACCCAATTCCAGTTAAATATACCAATTTAACCATTAAAAAACCCAAATATTCCCCCCTGACCAGAGCCCAAAATGCCATTCAGGTGCCAAATCATTTTTTCCCATTGCCTCTATATATTCAAAAGTGAAATGTGGAATCATTTTCAGAATGGGTATAGTCTGAGAGATGGCTGACTCAGAAATATGTTTTCATGGGCACGGGTGCTATATGGTTTTATCATGGGTGCTGTGGGTGTTGGGCTGTTTCCATACCCTTAAAACCCACCGAGGAGCCCAAACTTTGTGCAAACTATTTGCATAGATGCATACCTATCCACAAACAACAAAAGTGCTGGAATTAGATACATATAATGGGTCATATGGCCCAATTCAAGTTAAATATACCAATTTAACTTGAATTGTCATGGGTGCTGTGGGTGTTGGGCTGTCTCCATACCCTTAAAACCCACTAAGGAGCCCAAACTTTTGCATATCTTCGTATAATGATGCAGATCTTTCCAAAAACACTAGGAGACCTAGAAGTATATACCTATAATGGGTCACAGGACCCAATTCCAGTTAAATATACCAATTTAACCATTAAAAAACCCAAATAGTCCCCCCTGACCAGAGCCCAAAATGCCATTCAGGTGCCCAAATCATTTTTTCCCATTGCCTCTATATATTCAAAAGTGAAATGTGGAATCATTTTCAGAATGGGTATAGTCTGAGAGATGGCTGACTCAGAAATATGTTTTCATAGGCACGGGTGCTGTATGATTTTATCATGGGTGCTGTGGGTGTTGGGCAATTTCCATACGCTTCAAACCCACTGAGGAGCCCAAACTTTGTGCAAACTATTTGCATAGATGCATAATAATACACAAACAACAAAAGTGCTGGAAGTATAAACATATAATTGGTCATATGGCCCAATTGAAGTTAAATATACCAATTTAAATTGAATTGTCATGGGTGCTGTGGGTGTTGGGCTGTCTCCATACCCTTAAAACCCTCTAAGGAGCCCAAACTTTTGCATATCATCGTATAATGATGCAGATCTTTCCAAAAACACTAGGAGACCTAGAAGTATATACCTATAATGGGTCACAGGAGCCAATTCCAGTTAAATATACCAATTTAACCATTAAAAAACCAAAAGAGTCCCCCCTGACCAGAGCCCAAAATGCCATTCAGGTGCCCAAATCATTTTTTCCCATTGCCTCTATATATTAAAAAGTGAAATATGGAATCATTTTCAGAATGGGTATAGTCTGAGAGATGGCTGACTCAGAAATATTTTTTTGATAGGCACGGGTGCTGTATGGTTTGATCATGGGTGCTGTGGGTGTTGGACTGTTTCCATACCCTTAAAACCCACTGAGGAGCACAAACTTTGTGCAAACTATTTGCATGGATGCATACCTATCCACAAACAACAAAAGTGCTGGAATTAGATACATATAATGGGTCATATGGCCCAATTCAAGTTAAATATACCAATTCAAGTTAACTTGAATTGTCATGGGTGCTGTGGGTGTTGTGCTGTCTCCATACCCTTCAAACCCACTAAGGACCCCAAACTTTTGCATATCTTCTTATAATGATGCAGATCTTTCCAAAAACACTAGGAGACCTAGAAGTATATACATATAATGGGTCACAGGACCCAATTCCAGTTAAATATACCAATTTAACCATTAAAAAACCCAAATAGTCCCCCCTGACCAGAGCCCAAAATGCCATTCAGGTGCCCAAATCATTTTTTCCCATTGCCTCTATATATTAAAAAGTGAAATGTGGAATCATTTTCAGAATGGGTATAGTCTGAGAGATGGCTGACTCAGAAATATCTTTTCATAGGCACGGGTGCTGTATGGTTTTATCATGGGTGCTGTGGGTGTTGGGCAATTTCCATACGCTTCAAACCCACTGAGGAGCCCAAACTTTGTGCAAACTATTTGCATAGATGCATACCTATCCACAAACAACAAAGTTGCTGGAAGTAGATACATATAATGGGTCATATGGCCCAATTCAAGTTAAATATACCAATTTAAATTGAATTGTCATGGGTGCTGTGGGTGTTGGGCTGTCTCCATACCCTTAAAACCCTCTAAGGAGCCCAAACTTTTGCATATCTTCGTATAATGATGCAGATCTTTCCAAAAACACTAGGAGACCTAGAAGTATATACCTATAATGGGTCACATGACCCAATTCCTGTTAAATATACCAATTTAACCATTAGAAAACCCAAATATTCCCCCCTGACCAGAGCCCAAAAATGCCATTCAGTAGCCCAAATCATTTTTTCCCATTGCCTCTATATATTCAAAAGTGAAATATGGAATCATTTTCAGAATGGGTATAGTCTGAGAGATGGCTGACTCAGAAATATGTTGTCATAGGCACGGGTGCTGTATGGTTTTATCATGGGTGCTGTGGGTGTTGGGCTGTTTCCATACCCTTAAAACCAAATGAGGAGCCCAAATTTGTGCAAACTATTTGAATGGATGCATACCTATCCACAAACAACAAAAGTGCTGGAAGTAGATACATATAATGGGTCATATGGCCCAATTCAAGTTAAATATACCAATTCAAGTTAACTTGAATTGTCATTGGTGCTGTGGGTGTTGGGCTGTCTCCATACCCTTAAAACCCACTAAGGAGCCCAAACTTTTGCATATCTTCGTATAATGATGCAGTTCTTTCCAAAAACACTAGGAGACCTAGAAGTATATACCAATAATGAGTCACAGGACCCAATTCCAGTTAAATATACCAATTTAACCATTAAAAAACCCAAATATTCCCTCCTGACCAGAGCCCAAAATGCCATTCAGGTGCCCAAATCATTTTTTCCCATTGCCTCTATATATTCAAAAGTGAAATGTGGAATCATTTTCAGAATGGGTATAGTCTGAGAGATGGCTGATTCGGAAATATGTTTTCATAGGCACGGGTGCTGTATGGTTTTAATATGGGTGCTGTGGGTGTTGGGCCTTTTCCATACCCTTCAAACCCACTGAGGAGCCCAAACTTTGTGCAAACTATTTGCATAGATGCATACCTATCCACAAACAACAAAAGTGCTGGAATTAGATACATATAATGGGTCATATGGCCCAATTCATGTTAAATATACCAATTTAACTTGAATTGTCATGGGTGCTGTGGGTGTTGGGCTGTGTCCATACCCTTAAAACCCACTAAGGAGCCCAAACTTTTGCATATCTTCGTATAATGATGCAGATCTTTCCAAAAACACTAGGAGACCTAGAAGTATATACCTATAATGGGTCACAGGACCCAATTCCAGTTAAATATACCAATTTAACCATTAAAAAACCCAAATAGTCCCCCCTGACCAGAGCCCAAAATGCCATTCAGGTGCCCAAATCATTTTTTCCCATTGCCTCTATATATTAAAAAGTGAAATGTGGAATCATTTTCAGAATGGGTATAGTCTGAGAGATGGCTGACTCAGAAATATGTTTTCATAGGCACGGGTGCTGTATGATTTTATCATGGGTGCTGTGGGTGTTGGGCAATTTCCATACGCTTCAAACCCACTGAGGAGCCCAAACTTTGTGCAAACTATTTGCATAGATGCATAATAATACACAAACAACAAAAGTGCTGGAAGTATAAACATATAATGGGTCATATGGCCCAATTGAAGTTAAATATACCAATTTAAATTGAATTGTCATGGGTGCTGTGGGTGTTGGGCTGTCTCCATACCCGTAAAACCCTCTAAGGAGCCCAAACTTTTGCATATCATCGTATAATGATGCAGATCTTTCCAAAAACACTAGGAGACCTAGAAGTATATACCTTTAATGGGTCACAGGAGCCAATTCCAGTTAAATATACCAATTTAACCATTAAAAAACCCAAATAGTCCCCCCTGACCAGAGCCCAAAATGCCATTCAGGTGCCCAAATCATTTTTTCCCATTGCCTCTATATATTAAAAAGTGAAATATGGAATCATTTTCAGAATGGGTATAGTCTGAGAGATGGCTGACTCAGAAATATGTTTTCATAGGCACGGGTGCTGTATGGTTTGATCATGGGTGCTGTGGGTGTTGGACTGTTTCCATACCCTTAAAACCCACTGAGGAGCACAAACTTTGTGCAAACTATTTGCATGGATGCATACCTATCCACAAACAACAAAAGTGCTGGAATTAGATACATATAATGGGTCATATGGCCCAATTCAAGTTAAATATACCAATTCAAGTTAACTTGAATTGTCATGGGTGCTGTGGGTGTTGTGCTGTCTCCATACCCTTAAAACCCACTAAGGAGCCCACACTTTTGCATATCTTCTTATAATGATGCAGATCTTTCCAAAAACACTAGGAGACCTAGAAGTATATACATATAATGGGTCACAGGACCCAATTCCAGTTAAATATACCAATTTAACCATTAAAAAACCCAAATAGTCCCCCCTGACCAGAGCCCAAAATGCCATTCAGGTGCCCAAATCATTTTTTCCCATTGCCTCTATATATTAAAAAGTGAAATGTGGAATCATTTTCAGAATGGGTATAGTCTGAGAGATGGCTGACTCAGAAATATCTTTTCATAGGCACGGGTGCTGTATGGTTTTATCATGGGTGCTGTGGGTGTTGGGCAATTTCCATACGCTTCAAACCCACTGAGGAGCCCAAACTTTGTGTAAACTATTTGCATAGATGCATACCTATCCACAAACAACAAAGGTGCTGGAAGTAGATACATATAATGGGTCATATGGCCCAATTCAAGTTAAATATACCAATTTAAATTGAATTGTCATGGGTGCTGTGGGTGTTGGGCTGTCTCCATACCCTTAAAACCCTCTAAGGAGCCCAAACTTTTGCATATCTTCGTATAATGATGCAGATCTTTCCAAAAACACTAGGAGACCTAGAAGTATATACCTATAATGGGTCACATGACCCAATTCCTGTTAAATATACCAATTTAACCATTAGAAAACCCAAATATTCCCCCCTGACCAGAGCCCAAAAATGCCATTCAGTAGCCCAAATCATTTTTTCCCATTGCCTCTATATATTCAAAAGTGAAATATGGAATCATTTTCAGAATGGGTATAGTCTGAGAGATGGCTGACTCAGAAATATGTTGTCATAGGCACGGGTGCTGTATGGTTTTATCATGGGTGCTGTGGGTGTTGGGCTGTTTCCATACCCTTAAAACCAAATGAGGAGCCCAAATTTGTGCAAACTATTTGAATGGATGCATACCTATCCAAAAACAACAAAAGTGCTGGAAGTAGATACATATAATGGGTCATATGGCCCAATTCAAGTTAAATATACCAATTCAAGTTAACTTGAATTGTCATTGGTGCTGTGGGTGTTGGGCTGTCTCCATACCCTTAAAACCCACTAAGGAGCCCAAACTTTTGCATATCTTCGTATAATGATGCAGTTCTTTCCAAAAACACTAGGAGACCTAGAAGTATATACCAATAATGAGTCACAGGACCCAATTCCAGTTAAATATACCAATTTAACCATTAAAAAACCCAAATATTCCCTCCTGACCAGAGCCCAAAATGCCATTCAGGTGCCCAAATCATTTTTTCCCATTGCCTCTATATATTCAAAAGTGAAATGTGGAATCATTTTCAGAATGGGTATAGTCTGAGAGATGGCTGATTCGGAAATATGTTTTCATAGGCACGGGTGCTGTATGGTTTTAATATGGGTGCTGTGGGTGTTGGGCCTTTTCCATACCCTTCAAACCCACTGAGGAGCCCAAACTTTGTGCAAACTATTTGCATAGATGCATACCTATCCACAAACAACAAAAGTGCTGGAATTAGATACATATAATGGGTCATATGGCCCAATTCAAGTTAAATATACCAATTTAACTTGAATTGTCATGGGTGCTGTGGGTGTTGGGCTGTATCCATACCCTTAACACCCACTAAGGAGCCCAAACTTTTGCATATCTTCGTATAATGATGCAGATCTTTCCAAAAACACTAGGTGACCTAGAAGTATATACCTATAATGGGTCACAGGACCCAATTCCAGTTAAATATACCAATTTAACCATTAAAAAACCCAAATAGTCCCCCCTGACCAGAGCCCAAAATGCCATTCAGGTGCCCAAATCATTTTTACCCATTGGCACTATATATTCAAAAGTGAAATGTGGAATCATTTTCAGAATGTGTATAGTCTGAGAGATGGCTGATTCAGAAATATGTTTTCATTGGCACGGGTGCTGTATGGTTTTATCATGGGTGCTGTGGGTGTTGGGCTGTTTCAATACCCTTAAAACCCACTGAGGAGCCCAAACTTTGTGCAAACTATTTGCATAGATGCATACCTATCCACAAACAACAAAAGTGCTGGAATTAGATACATATAATGGGTCATATGGCCCAATTCAAGTTAAATATACCAATTTAACTTGAATTGTCATGGGTGCTGTGGGTGTTGGGCTGTATAAATACCCTTAAAACCCACTAAGGAGCCCAAAATTTTGCATATCTTCGTATAATGATGCAGATCTTTCCAAAAACACTAGGAGACGTAGAAGTATATACCTATAATGGGTCACAGGAGCCAATTCCAGTTAAATATACCAATTTAACCATTAAAAAACCCAAATAGTCCCCCCTGACCAGAGCCCAAAATGCCATTCAGGTGCCCAAATCATTTTTTCCCATTGCCTCTATATATTAAAAAGTGAAATGTGGAATCATTTTCAGAATGGGTATAGTCTGAGAGATGGCTGACTCAGAAATATGTTTTCATAGGCACGGGTGCTGTATGATTTTATCATGGGTGCTGTGGGTGTTGGGCAATTTCCATACGCTTCAAACCCACTGAGGAGCCCAAACTTTGTGCAATCTATTTGCATAGATGCATACCTATCCACAAACAACAAAAGTGCTGGAAGTATATACATATAATGGGTCATATGGCCCAATTCAAGTTAAATATACCAATTTAAATTGAATTGTCATGGGTGCTGTGGGTGTTGGGCTGTCTCCATACCCTTAAAACCCTCTAAGGAGCCCAAACTTTTGCATATCATCGTATAATGATGCAGATCTTTCCAAAAACACTAGGAGACCTCGAAGTATATACCTATAATGGGTCACAGGACCCAATTCCTGTTAAATATACCAATTTAACCATTAGAAAACCCAAATATTCCCCCCTGACCAGAGCCCAAAAATGCCATTCAATAACCCAAATCATTTTTTCCCATTGCCTCTATATATTCAAAAGTGAAATGTGGAATCATTTTCAGAATGGGTATAGTCTGAGAGATGGCTGACTCAGAAATATTTTTTCATAGGCACGGGTGCTGTATGGTTTGATCATGGGTGCTGTGGGTGTTGGACTGTTTCCATACCCTTAAAACCCACTGAGGAGCACAAACTTTGTGCAAACTATTTGCATGGATGCATACCTATCCACAAACAACAAAAGTGCTGGAATTAGATACATATAATGGGTCATATGGCCCAATTCAAGTTAAATATACCAATTCAAGTTAACTTGAATTGTCATGGGTGCTGTGGGTGTTGGGCTGTCTCCATACCCTTAAAACCCACTAAGGAGCCCAAACTTTTGCATATCTTCTTATAATGATGCAGATCTTTCCAAAAACACTAGGAGACCTAGAAGTATATACATATAATGGGTCACAGGACCCAATTCCAGTTAAATATACCAATTTAACCATTAAAAAACCCAAATATTCCCCCCTGACCAGAGCCCAAAATGCCATTCAGGTGCCAAATCATTTTTTCCCATTGCCTCTATATATTAAAAAGTGAAATGTGGAATCATTTTCAGAATGGGTATAGTCTGAGAGATGGCTGACTCAGAAATATGTTTTCATAGGCACGGGTGCTGTATGATTTTATCATGGGTGCTGTGGGTGTTGGGCAATTTCCATACGCTTCAAACCCACTGAGGAGCCCAAACTTTGTGCAATCTATTTGCATAGATGCATACCTATCCACAAACAACAAAAGTGCTGGAAGTATATACATATAATGGGTCATATGGCCCAATTCAAGTTAAATATACCAATTTAAATTGAATTGTCATGGGTGCTGTGGGTGTTGGGCTGTCTCCATACCCTTAAAACCCTCTAAGGAGCCCAAACTTTTGCATATCATCGTATAATGATGCAGATCTTTCCAAAAACACTAGGAGACCTCGAAGTATATACCTATAATGGGTCACAGGACCCAATTCCTGTTAAATATACCAATTTAACCATTAGAAAACCCAAATATTCCCCCCTGACCAGAGCCCAAAAATGCCATTCAATAACCCAAATCATTTTTTCCCATTGCCTCTATATATTCAAAAGTGAAATGTGGAATCATTTTCAGAATGGGTATAGTCTGAGAGATGGCTGACTCAGAAATATTTTTTCATAGGCACGGGTGCTGTATGGTTTGATCATGGGTGCTGTGGGTGTTGGACTGTTTCCATACCCTTAAAACCCACTGAGGAGCACAAACTTTGTGCAAACTATTTGCATGGATGCATACCTATCCACAAACAACAAAAGTGCTGGAATTAGATACATATAATGGGTCATATGGCCCAATTCAAGTTAAATATACCAATTCAAGTTAACTTGAATTGTCATGGGTGCTGTGGGTGTTGGGCTGTCTCCATACCCTTAAAACCCACTAAGGAGCCCAAACTTTTGCATATCTTCTTATAATGATGCAGATCTTTCCAAAAACACTAGGAGACCTAGAAGTATATACATATAATGGGTCACAGGACCCAATTCCAGTTAAATATACCAATTTAACCATTAAAAAACCCAAATATTCCCCCCTGACCAGAGCCCAAAATGCCATTCAGGTGCCAAATCATTTTTTCCCATTGCCTCTATATATTCAAAAGTGAAATGTGGAATCATTTTCAGAATGGGTATAGTCTGAGAGATGGCTGACTCAGAAATATGTTTTCATAGGCACGGGTGCTATATGGTTTTATCATGGGTGCTGTGGGTGTTGGGCTGTTTCCATACCCTTAAAACCCACTAAGGAGCCCAAACTTTGTGCAAACTATTTGCATAGATGCATACCTATCCACAAACAACAAAAGTGCTGGAATTAGATACATATAATGGGTCATATGGCCCAATTCAAGTTAAATATACCAATTTAACTTGAATTGTCATGGGTGCTGTGGGTGTTGGGCTGTATCCATACCCTTAAAATCCACTAAGGAGCCCAAACTTTTGCATATCTTCGTATAATGATGCAGATCTTTCCAAAAACACTAGGAGACCTAGAAGTATATACCTATAATGGGTCACAGGACCCAATTCCAGTTAAATATACCAATTTAACCATTAAAAAACCCAAATATTCCCCCCTGACCAGAGCCCAAAATGCCATTCAGGTGCCCAAACCATTTTTCCCATTGCCTCTATATATTCAAAAGTGAAATGTGGAATCATTTTCAGAATGGTATAGTCTGAAAGATGGCTGACTCAGAAATATGTTTTCATAGGCACTGGTGCTGTATGGTTTTATCATGGGTGCTGTGGGTGTTGGGCAGTCTCCATACCCTTAAAACCCACCGAGGAGCCCAAACGTTGGGCAAACAAGTTGCATAGATGCATACCTATCCACAAACAACAAAAGTGTTGGAAATAGATACATATAATGGGTCATATGGCCCAATTCAAGTTAAATATACCAATTTAACTTGAATTGTCATGGGTGCTGTGTGTGTTGGGCTGTCTCCATACCCTTAAAACCCACTAAGGAGCCCAAACTTTGTGCAAACTATTTGTATAGATGCATACCTATCCACAAACAACAACAGTGTCTATACTATAGTATAGTATTTGAGGAGCATTGCCATTATGGAATTTATTCTGTCATTTGTCAACTATTAACTATTTACAGCTTATTATTTTATATAAATAACTAAACACCTTATGAGATGTCTGGAAAATAATGATAACTGTAAGGAAACACAGATTTATAAAACTTTAGTCATGTTATCTGAGAGATAGATGTCTTTGTTAGCTATTCTGGTCATTACTGTATACTGTTATTCTGAAATTACGATCTTGCGCCGTTGCGCATGCCCACCCGGATGTTTACATTATTAGCGGTGTTTGTATACAATCGGTTTGTTATGGGTGGGTGGTTGGTCTCCGAGCTCGAGCTTTATATCTCTCGTATGTTTTGTTGTGACTTTAATCTGTTACATGATTTGAAACTATATCGGGTTTATGAATTGTATAACTTCATGGTAAAGTGTTGATTGTTTTTCTAAGAATCCATTTATAATGAATAATTATTATCGACCTTTGATATTATTGATGGAATGCCGTCTGAATAACGGAACATCACGATGGAACGAACCGCGTGCGCCGGCGGTATATTTTTCGGTTAAACTTTTGCTCTGTATTCGAAAATGTGCTTCTCCCGAGGCCAGAACATTTCCGAAAAATGTTTATGTAATTAATCGATTCTGATAACAAAAGCGTATTTTGAAGAAATGTCGGTGTTGTAACTTTATGATATGGGGACCGTCTGATCGGTTTGAGTACCTTTAAGTAAACCTTGGTTTGGAATCTTTCAAGAGATCGAAGTGTCGGCCCGTCAGGGGCAAGGGAATAATCATCCCAAGAATTGGGATTTTTGTCGGGATCTAAACCCGGAGGTTGGTTGAAATGTTAAACTTGGTAACAATAAAAGGTGTCAAAATGTAGTCTGTTTATTATACTGATTGAATAAAGAGCGTTAGCTTCACTTCTATGCGAAAAAAAGACAACAGCTGAAACTCGCTCTGATTATGCTTAGATTTTGTTGAGTATGTACAGGTATTTCGTGCCTTTAGTGACCTATATTATCCCAACTACAATATACACCAGTATTGTGGTTCAAATGCGCCACGTCAGTTCAGATAGTAAATATATATTAAAATTAGAAATAACAGTCCCCTCCTACATACGATAAAGTAACTAAGCGGTTATATTCAAATGTGCAATACATAGATAAATCCACGATATATTGATGCCCTTGTACAATGGGTTGAGACAGGGACGTGACGACAGGGGTGTCTCATCCCCCACACACAACTTTGGTCAAATGTTCAACATTTGGAAATTTGATATACCTGACACAACATTTGTTGGAAATTTCACACCAACAATAGGTTGAAATTGTTTTCGTAGTTTGATTTTCCAACAATTTATTAGTAGAGAATTTGTAGTTTTTAGACCAACATTTTCCTATTTTCCTATTTTTGGTTGCACAATTTGGACTGAAATGGCTGTCAGAAACTGTTGGAAATTTTACTTTGGGGGGGGGGAGGTGTCAGGTCTCAAAATTTCCAACAATTGGAAAGCTTGATGCCAGCCAACCGCAAACTTGTGAATTTGATATGGTTCAAGGGGTGTAGTTAGAATTTCGAAGGTGGTCACCCTTCCTAACGCGGATACCATATATAGCCATGTCCCTGCAATGGATCGAGACTGCGTCTATAATGTAGTGGACAACGTTGTTAGTGAAAAGATCGGCCTTCCGTATTTATCTAAGTGCTGGAAGCCGCCTCGAGAATTTGAACACAAATCCTGGGTTAAAATGACAACTTTATCAATGATCTTTGCCCATGAAATCTTGCAATACATAGGTTAACGCATAGCTGACTGGAATTTAATGGAATACATGGACCTTTCAGTGAGAAAATCGCAGTGAAAGGCTGTCGGTCAATGAGATACATCTACCCGTTTCAATTCGCTATTGATTTATGTGCATCATTGAAAGTACCCAAATGACCGTGACGATGTTCACCGATTTACCTGAGCATTGCTTAATTTCCCGTCACCAACAATCATGTAATCAAAACCAGATCAACTGTAACAAAGGCCACCCGACAAAAGTGTCAGATATTTTAGACGAAACTAGAAAGATCTTATTCGGCCTTGTAGAATTCGACTCAGATGCAAGTTTTGGGAGTGGTGATTTGTGTGCTATTTCTGTTAACATTATGATTCATCAGCCTTCGTCTAATAATGAATTTAACGACTCATACAGAGACGCCAATGATCTTGTTTATAACAACAATGTTCTCTGTACAAACCCAAGCTTTGGGGATTCCGCGATCGGTTCACTCAGAAACAAATATGACACCAGAAATATGCCAATCAGTTCACAATACGCACGCTTCGTCACAATGCGTACCAGCATATGGTAGTCCTGCCAAGCGCAGCGATTTTTTCACTTATAAATATAACCATTTTAAAAATTGTTCACCTTCTCCCGTTTGCGAAAATCTAGAAAACGGAAAAAACACACGTGACCAATCTGAAGGTAACAATCACGTGTCGCATGCATGGGTACCCTCTCACTCAGAGTCAACGACGTCCAGAGTCAGCCAACAGCTCGCGAGGCATACTCATAGAATCCATAGAATCCGAAGACACGACAAATGAGTAAATATATATACTTGAGTGGTGCTGGGGAAATGGTCGGCTCCGAGTCGGTAAGACTGCACAAAGGCATTGGCGTTTGTGGGTCTTCCAGAGAGAGAGATCCCTGATTTGGGTCCAACTCCGGCTTGGTCGTCTCGGAGTATGCTATTTCTCTGGTCCCAGTTCTTTATATATAAATATATATATAACCGTATAATAACACATCACACTTAGCCTGTCGTGGAGAGCCAGTTAGATATTTGAACATATGTTCATTCCATTACACGATAACGCTACATTGCCATTCTGGTCGTCTGTATCTGTCTATAAATATAACGAATGTGTGTCTGTTAGTATGAATACTTCATGCATGTAATTCGCCAATGTTTTGTGTGTGTGTGTTAGTATGAATCCTTCTGGGAGTTTGCTTATTATAAATGGAAGTCATGCATGTAATTCTCCAATGTTATAGATGTGTGTCTGATAGTATGAATGCTTCTATGTGTATGGTGTTGCAAATGGAAATCATGTATGTAATTCTCATGTTCACCACTTAGTTGATGACTGTAAATATGTTGACTTTTGTTACCTGTTTATGTTCTTATAATTTATATTAATTGTATGCATTCTCTAAATATCTCCATGAATGGAGGAAACAAAGAATATATATATATGGCCCTCATTCGTGTCAATCAAAACTAATCAACACAAATAATAATTACCCATGTGCTGCAAACGTCCCAGAATCACCCGCGTGTAAGCCCAAATATGGGTATGTTGACTGTAATCGTGTCAACAAATTAGCGAAAAGCCCGCCACGCGAATTCAGCAACGTATCCGAAATCTTGTGCGATACTCGTAAAATTTTATTAGATTTGGGAGTTGAAAACCATAGATACAGAACGCGTTCCGATGTGACTCAGATTAATCATACTTATAGTGAATGCAACGAGTTATATACACAAAATAGTGGTTATGATGATGACTATGATGTATATATGCATGATAATCATAATGGTTATGGAAATAATGTACCAATGAATGATGATTTGTTATGTATTGATGATAATAATTTTAATGATGTTCTATGTATGGACAATAATTATCATACTTATATTGATGATGCTATATGCGATGATTATACACATGATGCAGATAATTATTATACACACACAATGAGCAACCACCCGCCTGAAGGGTCTCAACAAAATTCAGATGATGACCTTTTTATATATGATGATAGCGAATATAATATTATACGAGAAATAATTTTAGCATATCCCAACAACACGAATGTTAATGGGAATATTAGAACTGAACTTCTAAACCCTGATAAACCTATTTGCACTTTTAAAACGGAGCGCGCCAACTGTAAAAGCAGAATGTTCCGTGTACTTACACTTAATGTGTGTGGATTGAGCAGACGAACTAATTATCCATAATTCCTAGAACTATGTAAAAATCATGACATTTTATGCTTTTCGGAAACGAAAACAGACGACATTGACGAAATAACTATACCTGGTTTTGAATTATATATGAAGAATAGAGCAAAACTTTCACGCGTAAAATCTTGTGGAATTATCATCGGTGTCAGCTCGATTATCAAATCATCGACGCGTGTTATACATACCAAGTGCCCCTTTATTCACTGGTTAGAAATCAAGCTTAATGGAACGCAAGATAGTATTATAATAGGTGCGGTATATAATCCACCAGAGGGCACTAGATATTCGTCAGATACCTCATTTGATGAAGTAACGGCGGAAATTCTTAGTATGCGAGAGCGCAGTGATACCATTTTTATTACTGGTGATTTTAACGCGCGTACATCAGATGATTCAGACTACATAAACGAACCGGAAAATAGACACCAACCAATCCAATCTGCATATAATTATGATAGTTGTAATGCTGAACTAGCTATTGAAAGAGCGAGCCTCACCAAACACAGAAATAACATGGATAAAACGAAAAACAATTATGGCCGAAAATTACTCTCGCTTTGTCACCACTGCGAACTGGTTTTTATAAATGGGCGCGTAGGCAATGATAGTATGATAGGAACATTCACTTCGGGCGACGCCTCGACAATTGACTACATGATATGTTCTCTCCCAGCGTTACCCATTGTGAAGAACTTTGATATAGGAGATTTTAGTAAACTTTTTTCGGATATTCATAAAACATTGACATCTGAGATATTAATCGATTCAATTAAGCACTAAGAAATTATAAGTGACTCGCATAAAAACCAACCTAGGCGTAGATGGGATCGCACAAAATCTATTGAATTTGTATATAATTTAGACCCCGATGATATCGATGCTATACGACAGACCATCGATAAACACGAAACTGATTATCCAAGCTGTACAGAGATGAACGATATTGTATCAAAATTAACACATGTAATTCATAATTCTGCAGATAAAACATTTGGACTGGGACAAGTAAGTAACATAAAGAAAAATAGATATAGAACATCTAACAAGCCTTGGTTTAACCCAGCGTGTAAACTAGCCAGGAAGGAATACCGAAAGGCAGAACGAAACAACAAGTCTAAAATTAATAATTTGACTAGAAACGTAGCGCGCGAAACAGCTAAACTATAAAAGATTACAATGGATAATGCCATGAGATCTCACAGAGAAAATATATCTGGCGAAATGACTAAACTTAAAAAGGGCGACTCGAGAAAATTTTGGTCTATATTGAATAAGAAAAGAAAACAAACAGACAGTTCAGTACAAATAAAAGACCTTGAGAATTATTTCCGAGAAATAAATGCCATAACCTACACAAAAGATCCCAAATTGGCTACTGATGATACAATTACGCATGGGAATGACACACTTAAGTACTGTGAAATGTGTTAATTAACAGTTAATGTCGATAAAACTAAAATAATGTTGATATCAAAGCGTAGCCTTCCAAAAAAGAGAAACAAATTCTATAATGGGAGGGAAATTGAAGTTGTTAAAAAATTCAATTACCTGGGAATAATACTTACTAAATCTGGTTCATATACGGAGGCAAAGAAGGTGCTTGTAGATAAAGCCACTAGAGCAATGTACGCTATAGTCACCAAATCAAGAGCACACTGCCTTTCGGTAAAGGACCAATTTGATTTATTTGATGCACAAGTTGTACCCATACTTGCTTATGGATCTGAAATTTGGGGTACAGGAAATAATGATATAATTGAGAATATACATAGAAAATTTTGTAAGTTTATTTTACGGCTAAAACCATCCACATGCAATTATATGTTGTATGGAGAGAGCGACCGTATGCCAATTGATATATTAATAAACATGCGCGTGGTGAAGTATTGGTTGAAAGTAGTAAATATGAATTGTAATAGATATTGTAAAATATTATATATGTTGGCGCTAAAACTCAGTAATGTCTCATCCTCTAATTTCACGTGGATAAACAAAGTTAAGCAAAGTTTAACAGAATGTGGTCAGATCCACTTAATGGATATAGGTAAAATTCCCTGTACTGAGCGATTACTCTCATACATTCAGTGCAACCTTATTTGTAGATTCCGTAATAAATGGAAAAATGATATAGAGGCCTCGGGCAGTAGGGGAATTATATACAAAATGTTCAAACAAGATATCAATTTTGAAGATTACTTGAGCATTCTTGATACCAGAAACCGGTTAACATTATGCAGATTCCGTACATGTAACCACCAGCTACCTATAGAGACGGGCCGATGGAATAATATTTATATCGCTGACAGAATATGCCCAAAGTGTCACAAATACATTGGTGATGAATTTCGTTATTTATTGGAATGTGAGTTTTTTACGGATGTAAGAAAACGCTTTTTACAACCAAAATATAGTAGACGAATAAATGCTACCGCGATAAATGAAATTTTCAATATGAAGAATCCCACATTACTACGCAGACTTTGTTCTTTCATTCGGATCATCACGAACGTATTCTCAGATCACAATTAATGCATCGAAATTTCTCGTCATGAATCTGTCTAATTTTGATCTGCTATGATATATGTGTATATTCGAGCAGACGACACGGATTAACATTCATTCATCTATGGTGATGGTCAGATGCGGGATTTGACAGAAAGTCTCAAACTTTCTGCTGAATTTAGCTAGCTGAGCATCTACATTGAAGAATGGATGTGAACCAAGAATTAAAGTAAATATACACCTGCCAACAAGCGCAATGAGGATTCAAGTATATTTACATTTATATCAGTTTTGACTAACATATATCGCGATTCTGGAAAAAAACTATTTTGCACTTTCGTAGATTTTAAGCAGGCATTTGACACAGTTTGGAGAACAGGGCTCTGGCAAAAAATGCTGACAGTTGGAATAAACGGCCGCTGTTTTAAATTTATAAAAAATATGTATAACGAGGTAAAATCTAAAATAAGAATAGATGGTAGTTATTCTGAAACTTATAGAAATCTCATTGGGGTTTTACAGGGTGAAAACCTTTCATCTTTCTTATTTTCTCTGTACCTCAATGATCTGGAAGATTATCTAATCAGTAACAATGTTCCCAATCTGAAATTAATAGAGAACGACGTGCAGAAGGAACTATAGGTGTCTATTTGAAATTAATAATCTTATTGTATGCTGACGATACCGTAATTTTCGCTGAAACTGCAAAAGACATGCGTGTGGCAATGACAACCTTTTCTGAATACTGCTCCTTTTGGAAACTTCAGGTTAATGTCAATAAAACAAAACTGATGGTTTTCGGTGGCAAAAGGATTCCAAAATCTCGTATCATGTTTAACGGACAACCTTTGGAAATTGTTTCTCATTTCACGTACCTTGGAATAATCTTTAACAGATCCAGTTCTTATTCCAAAACTATTAAGCAACTCTTAAACAAAGCAAACAGAGCTATGTTTGGCCTGCTAAATTAAGCGCGAAAGATGAATATTCCCCCGGATCTGCAAATTGAACTATTTGCAAAAACTGTAAAACCGATTCTGCTGTATGGGTGCGAAATATGGGGCTTCCAGCACCACGAAGATCTTGAGAAACTACAGCTAAAAGTTTTAAAATATGTCCTAGGGCTGAAACCAAGCACACCAAGTGTTATGGTATATGGTGAAACAGGTGTATACCCACTTGTGATTGATATTAAATGTAGAATTTTAAACTATTGGGCTAATCTTGTTTTTAATGATAATAATATGAAGATTAACAAGATACTGTACGAATACTCCCTGCATAAGTCAATAGAACAACAACCTTATGACCCATGGATTAGCCATATTGAACATCTTTTATCGGAATTAGGTTTGTCAGATATATGGATCAATCAATTTTCAGAATGTAGCAATCCCCGCTGATTTAAAGAACACACCAAGACCACATCTGAGAACCAATTTAAGATAAAATGGAAAAATGATATTAAAAACATAAATAAATGTAGAACGTATAGGCTTTTTAAGATAAGATTTGGCAGAGAAAAATACCTCTCAGTATTAAACCAAAGAACAGCGCAAATATTGTCAAAATTTCGATGTTCCAACCATTGGCTCCCAATAGAAACCGGATCGTGGCACAATATAGACATAGATAAAAGATTTTGCACATTATGCGACAGTAAACCGATTGGAGACGAGTACCACTATCTATTTGAGTGTCCGGAAATTAGCTCGCTCAGAAGACGTTTCCTCCCATCATCATTAACTGAACTTAATAATTTGTTTGGCTTTGAAAAAATAATGAATCAGAAAGATATAGTACCATTAAATAAATTATGTTGTTTTATCAGACAACTTACCAGACAATTGGATCACCGCGGAGCTGAGCACATGTACGATTTTTGTTAATTCGGCGCTGGTGGGTGTGGGAGACGGACCTGTGTCTCGTGGGTTTCCCCACACCGAGCCCTGGTCAGTCTCCCTCACACACACAGCGCTGAATTGACCAAGTTGGAGATGAATTATTATCATGTTACCCGAGCGCTTTGGGCCTTTTGGGAAAAGCGCTATATAAATGTTCTCTATTATTATTATTATATGTATGTATGTACGTATATGTGTATGTACGCGGGTATATGTATGTATGTGTATGTATGTGCATGTGTATGTATGCATGTGTGTATGTGTATATTTATATATATGTATGTATATATGTATGTATATGTATATGTGCACATGTATGTGTGTCCCTCTTGTCTGCACCTCTTGACATTGAATGTGTTATGTTTTTCATATATATATGGCTCTATTGTCGCATTATACTTGTATATATGTGATTTATGGGCAATAAAACATTGAAGAAGGATTCAAGTATATTTACATTTATATCAGTTATAATTGATTATTTAAATAGTCATACGTTATGATATTAATACTTTGCTTTTATGTTGGTATATTAGTATATATGTATGGTTCCCGGAATCAATTATACGATATTCACTAGTGAACGATATGGCAATCATCGATGGTATAAATACTAAAATTGACGACCTACATGTAGTAACCTATTATTTGTACCTTAATCTAAACACACATGTGTGACTGTGAAGACATCAACCTTTTATGTCAGCGTTGCGATTAAATAGTTTACTCCAATCGACAAGGTTTCACACGAGATTGCGCCGTCATTACTCTTGGCGAAAATAAGCTATAGTAGCGATGTCAGAATAAACTCGGAATACATTCATCGAATTTCAACATGCCATCGACCCGGAACCATATGTACATATATATTGTATAATATTTCTATATATCTATTGTTTGTATAATTCTATATCTCAATATCCTTATGCTATACATATATTGGATGAGAGAATAAAGCATTAAGATACCAGTACCCGTTCCCGTCGAACGGGTATCGCAAACTCGTTATTAGTTCGTAAATACGTGACTATAGTATACTGTATAAAATTTATATCACACGATGCTGGTTCACTGAATAGACACCGAAGACGTTCTGGTGTCTGAAAGAAATTGCGAATCATATTTATAAAGTTCATACTCTATTTCTCCTATTTATGATATGAGCAATATAGTTAAACCCACCACTAATACAATGATTGGTGTCTGAATATGAATGGAAAATCGTCTCGTTATGTATGCATTGGTATTTCAAAGGAACGACGCTTGATTTAGTCTTACCCAAATCATCTTAATTCAGAACGCGTGGACCTATATAATATATTGTTAATTTTTAGACTGATATTTAACCTAGGTCGTGTGGAACCAAAACGCTTGGTTATGTGTTGGTATTTGGTTCACCGGGGAACTTTTCTCTTGGAGTGAATAGGTTATGGACACTAAATTATGGTTCTATCTGAAGAACTAAACAGAATCAAATTATTCTTCATTCGGAACCAAATATCAGAACCAATTCAGAATCAGTTCATTCTCTTCTCAATTGTTTTATTCTTCATCGAAACATACAGAAAACCAAACGATGAATGGTTATCAGTCACTGTCCCATGCACATCGTTTCCCATCAAAGAGAAGTCCATATTGGGCACCGCGAATATTTAGTACAAATTGCCAAAAGGTTGAAAAAACTGAACAAACAGTTGGCAAAATCAACAGGTTGGAAACATGGCGGCTTTTTGTAAACTTATACGCGCCTTTCGCGTGCGGTTTTGAGCAACGTCTTCAGTAAGGAACTGAATCTCTATTCTTGAGCCAGTTATGTGTTTGGATAACCAATGATAGACACTGATAAAGAATCTATAATTTCTGGGGTGGTTATCTAAATGTGATGCCCAATTGGATCTGAAGGATAAAATCGCTGTGAATATTTCAGTCGGAGAGTGTATTATCTGGGAATCAGATGTTTGGTTGTTCATTGTGTCCAAAGCATTTAACAACGAAACAAAGCGAACGATCAAGCGACATAGCATACAGCGTGGCTGCTTTCGTGAGTTTTACTGGTATCAGTCATTCATACACGTGTGTGTTATCAAAGATGATATTTCTTTACATTTGTATTTTCGGAATACTTTATTGACGGAAATCGATAACTATAATCGACCGATTTCAGTAGTTCACATTTCTGAATTAGATTGTCAAAGACCAATGCTAATCTATATGATTGCGACAGTTTACATAATTTGTCTATGGAGAAAGATGACGTTCTTGTTTAAACATCACAGGTTTCCCCATTAATAAGCATTAGTGTCGCACGAACCACTTAACTGGGATATGTCGATATTCTTAGAATCTAAGAAGCACTTGATTTCATGGCATAATGCTTCAACTCCCATGCTGTGTATTTCGTTTTGGTTCGACAAAACTGATGTACTGGGACCACGCGGGTCGTCTAGCTACATCGATGGTTTCGTATATGAGTCTGCTATATTTGCTATTTAATCAAGCAGCTTCCGTTCAACATGTAGTGGATAGATAAGTGGATAGATAAATGCCACTGTTGCTTGATTCGGCGTTGTGATGAGCAATAAGAGTGTCCCCTAGATTAGCAATAAACGCCATAGCATCTTTGAAATTCTCCCTCATTGCCAACTTTTGTTTTGCAAGGAAATATGTGGTTTTGAGATATTTGGTAATGACGGGGCTATTTCGCTCTCTCGGAGACTCCTGGTGCCCCAGGGATGCATCTGTCTGTGATGCTACCTTTTGAAACATTTTTTTTATGTGTGTCAGGGGGGGGGGGGTCGGAAAAAATTTCCAGGCACGTATGATCATTTTAATTTTTTCCGGCCACGGGGGACCCACCCACCCACCCAATTTCTTCCATTTCCGGCCTTTTTTCCAGGCAATTTTGGACACCCACCCTTTTTTTTCCGTTTCAGGAAGTTTTTTCCGGTCAGTTTTGGACACCCACCCCCCTTAAATTTGAGAAAAATTATCAATTGAGCAACCAAATAGCTGATTATCGTGCATTATCATAATTTATTGCGCGATATTTTAATAGAACAGTGCATAATGAGATAACTATACTATTTGAATTTATCATATAAGTGTCATTAATCAAGAAATGTGTCAACATAATCACATTTCTAGGGATATATAGGCAGAGTGCCAAGGTTTTTATTAACATTCATTTTCATAATATATAGTCACATGATCTAGTCACATAATCACATTTGAGTATTCTACAGAATACATGGTACCGGTACAACAAATTTCAGATTATTTGATATTTTGATATTTGCTATGTGATATACAGTAATGCCCTAATTAATCGACTCCATAATCACAGCAGAATAATGGGTAATTTAATTTTTATTTCCGACTAAATCCTGAAAAATTACCCATTATTCTGCTGTGGTTATGGCGTCGTTTAATTAGGGCATTATACTGTATTGCTGGAATCAAATTGTTTATCAAAACATGTGGAAATACAACTGTTCATCCTAGTTCATCCCAGTTTGAAGAATAATGCTAATACCAAACATAACCATTATATAAATGCGTGACTCTTCTTGGGGCATCTCAGAAACCAGAACTGAGGAAACATGTTATAGCGTGTAATGGCAGGCTGGTAGCCACTGCCTGAAGTAATAGGCTTCGTAATAATTGGGAATAATATGGATGGATAGCCCAATTTCACTTCTTTTTTGCTCACGATATCAGTGACGATAAAATCTTCGTTACTGTGATTAACATTACAAGCTGATCCACATTAACATGGAAAACAATGTGAAATTGTTCAAGCTGGCCCGGCTGGCCTTAAATTTATGTGTTAAGATTTTATGTTTTACGTAGTCAAAAGTCTATTTTATTCCATTATTTATTATATCTTTATTTCCATGTCACATATGGTCAATTGTGCTTTCATTTTATTGCTTATTTTCAGCTGAGTTCTGCATAGGTATTCTTATTTGTTGTATCAGTAGATGGAATCCTGATTAAATTTTATTTTTCCAATAGCGCAGAGTCTAGTTCTATCAAGTTGAATTTGGGTTATTGCTGGCCATTGTGCAACTGATCCAACTTCTGATAACCTCTATATGTACATGTAGTATAGCATTAGTATTAACTATATATGACCTGTTTCTGTTCAAAACACATCAAAATAAGACTCAATAGCAGGAATGGAAAAAACATTTGGCATATGGAAAAAACTGTTTTTTGGACCCAAGAGACACCCACCCACCCCATCATACGTGCCTGGAATTTTTTTCCGACCCCCCCCCCCCTGTGTGTGTCGTATTTTTATCTCCTCGTGTATATACCTCTGATTGTTCGTGGGGTTTAAATACCTTCACTGGGTGGTTGTTCGGGTCACACATCACCTCTCCGTGCATGAATACCATTTACACACTGTGTATATCCGATAGTTGTTCGCTGTCGAAAGGAATATCAATGCCTATTTTTTTTTTTAAGCACCTCCGATATCATCGGCTACTCCATCGTCGCCTTTAATGCATAAATATTCAATGTCTGCTTGAGAATGAGTCTCATGCTTCATGCAGGATTGGGAGTGTCGTCAACTTGATCAAGTCGGTTGTTGTTGCTGGTCCATGTACGACATGCCGTTGTATATTTAAATGTTGCCCGATTGCTCTTGTTGACTCGGAATGTGTGCTGGATGATTTCTCCATCTCATATATATTTTGAAGACCTCTGTCTGTCTGTCTGTCTGTCTGTATGTCTGTATGTCATTTATACAAATCTACGATTCTCGACCGATCGGGACGAAACTTGGTACGTGTGTGTAGTTTGACCAGGCGGTCGTCGTTGTTGTATTGGCGAGCACGTGCGGCGCCCGCTTCGCGCATGCGCAGACGAGATCTCGGAAACGGGTGGAGCTATCGACTTGAAATTTGCTATGTGAATGTATCTTGCCCCGGATACGTATTTTATCGTGTCGCAGAGCCCGTGCGACGCCACCTTCGCGCATGCGCAGACGAGATCTCGGAAACGGGTGGAGCTATCGACTTGAAATTTGGTATGTGAATGTATCTTGCCCCGGATACGAATTTTATCGGGTCGCCGAGCTATCGACTTGAAATTTGGTTTTTGAATAGCCCGGACAACGTCGGGCTCATCGGCTAGTCTAATATATATTTTAGGACTTCTGTTTGTTTGTTTGTTTGTTTGTCTGTTAGCTATGGCCGGGAAAACTGTCGGACGGATTGAGCCCAAACTTCCTATCTATGGGTAAAGTTGCAGATGGAATGTCATCGCACCGCTTCTGAGAACGTCAGAGCACTCATTCTCCAATCCCCCGCCACCGCAATGGGTAGTTCATGGGTTAATCGCGTGATAGTTAAAGAGCGTTCGTATCCGCAGTGTCGTTGATACAGAGCGTGTATGTGTCCAGACATGAGCGTGTTGTGTCTGTGTACAGACATGAGCGTGTTGTGTGATTCTGTGTTCGTACTTAGGGGTTCCTGGGAATGGGGGAGGTTCTCATCGGGTCAGTTTTTCCGCCCGAGGTGACATTCACCTTGAAACGGGTACCCACAAATGATCTAATATATATTTTGGGACTTCTGTCTGTTTGTTTGTTTGTTTGTCTGTGTGTTTGTCTGTTAGCTATGGTCGGGAAAACTGCCGGCCGGATTTCGACGAAATTTGATACCTAGGGATGATTTTGTCCGGGGAGTGTTTTGAACGGGTCAAATCGTGACCCGACCTGACCTTGACCTTCAAAATTGTCAATTCAAGGTCAAATCGGGTAAAACTGACGAATTTCGCTAGGCGTACTTTTGTCCGGGGAGTGTTTTGGACGGGTCAAATCGTGACTCAGACCTGACCATGACCTGCATAATGGTCAATTCAAGGTCAAAGCCCGGACGAAGTCGGTTCACCTGCTAGTTTGATATATTTTCAAATATTTGACTTTGAAAATGGAGACAACTTAATTGAGATATTAATAATAATTAATAACTACTGAAATCCGAGTGTATAATTTATACAACTTGTTATAGTCCGAGCAAATTTGCACAATATGTATAGTCGCCAATGACTCGGCATGGTCAAGAAGCAACAGTCTGTTATCTCAGCATTGGTCATTTTGTTATCTTTTATTATTATAAAACATTTTAACAATTCTAAATACAAACAAAACAACAGAACAAGAAATGGTTTATATTCCTGTCATATATTTATGAGTATATACACATTCGTTAATGTTATAATACACCAAATACAAATTAGTAGAGTGATTTCCCCTGGGATCCCCAAGCTAGGATCAGCATAAAACAAATTCTGGCAGCTGAATGGTCAATGACACATGGATGAGAAGTGCACACAAAAATGCACAAACGTGTTTCCCGACGAGAAACATCAAATATAGCCACATGGTGAACGGTTACGGCTGTCAAATTGGCAAATAATTTATGGGAGGGGTTGGTGTTTTTTTTTCGATGTCATTTTTTCTCCATTTTAAGGGTAGTGTGACGTTTGTCAAAACTGCAGTGTGACGCAGCACGTTTACATGTACTTTTTGGCACATTTTCGTGCGTCTAAAATGACGTTCTTCAATGTTTGATACTTGTGCAGGGTCAAAGCTTTCCTGCGAACACAGGCCAGCGGGATTTGTTAACACTGAGGTCTATGCAAATCATTTGGTGTATTGTAACCTATAGAGCGAAAAATGGTCGTTTTTCAGATTTCTGCTCTGAAACAAGTCCTGTGCTCATTATCCCCATAACACAAATTAGAAACATAAAGAACGCGATACGACAGCTTATTTGGCACGGGGGCAGTCCAATTAAATAAAAAATTAACCCCTATGATGCCATTTCTGCTTGTCGTTGTAGAACCGAAAATTGACATTTTCGACCAAAATTTGGCCCATTGACGCCCCTTTAATGAATGTGAGACCATAGTTTTTGGCGCTCGACAAACTACATGAACAAAAAGGCAGATTTGTCGGGTTTGAGCACGACATGGGAGTAAAGCGTGGCGTCATTATGGACCATACTCTAAAATATGATGCAAGATCGGACCAGTATCTGGTCAAACGAAGTTGAATTGCCCTTTTTAGATGACAGGTTGACAAAAACGCCTACCCTGGAAGTTTGCAGAAACGGTTTGGCGATCCAACAAGTCAAAATTTCCACCAATAAATGCATTCTTATGAAGGGAAAATTTTCGTTTTCTGTCGATTTTTTTTCGAAAATTGGGTAGGTGTTCCCAATGTGAAACCTAAGTGCGCCCAATTGGCCTAGCGAATCGTATGGCATATTTTCCGGAAGTGGTATCTACAAGCTATCAGATCGACCACATGCATGTACGTCATCATTGTTTACTTTGCCAAAATTCAGCTAAAATGAAAAATAAATGACATTCTAGTCAAGGTCATTGTTTAGCACATTCAGATATGGGTGGTGGCAGAAAAGGGTTAATAAAGTAAGAACACAGACATGTTTCGAATCAAAGTTATTTATTTTGACGTGGGTATATACATGGACGCAATTTGATATCGTTTGGGCGACTTTCTTTTCTTTCCAGTTGATCAATATAGGTTATAATTTTTTTCGATGTCATTTTTTCTCCATTTTAAGGGTAGTGTGACGTTTGTCAAAACTGCAGTGTGACGCAGCACGTTTGCAAGTACTTTTGGGCACATTTTCGTGCGTCTAAAAGGACGTCCTTCAATGTTTGATACTTGTGCAGGGTCAAAGCTTTCCTGCGAATACAGGCCAGCGGGATTTGTTAACACTGATGCCCATGCAAATCATTTGGTGTATTGTAACCTTACACACGCGTTAGGTGCGTATAGAAAGCGGAGTAACTCTAAATATCGATCCAACATGTTCAGTTCAAATCGTGAATTTCTGCTTTCCTTGCTGAGATTCGGGATCATTCTGGACTCAGACTCGGACGTTTGACCTATTATCAAGAGTCTATGCAAAGTTATAGGGTACGGATAATTTCTGGATACTTATCACCTGGTTTTGTTTTCCATGAAATGAAATTGTAGCCTGCTGTGGCTTTAACCCTTCCAGTGCCAAGTCCGATTTTTGTATCAAACCATATTTCCTTGATAATTTTTCAAATTTATTGATTATAATAATGTGATACATTGATGGAAAGAGCGCTTAGAGCTCTTTCCATCAATGTATCACATTATTATAATCAATAAATTTGAAAAATGATCAAGGAAATATGGGTTGATTAAAAAATCGGACTTGGCACTGAAAGGGTTAAAGAATCGCAGAGAATAGTGGAGTTACTGGTTTGACCATTTTCTATTCCAGTGAAGTGCTTTTGGTTGTGAGCTAATCATGTCGCATGAAGTACTTCCGGCCTGTGTTATCGGGCTATGGAAATGTCATTGTTTGCTCCAGATATATTTCTTGGTGTGGCCTGGAGTATGCAGGTTTCCAGAATAACGTTTGGATCAGTGAAACTGCATTTTGTAGGCTGTCATTCATTTCGGTGTTAGTTTAAATTTCGGAATGAGTTAAATAGTGTGCTGCCTGTAATTTATGTTTTCAAATTATACCCCTTCATCGGTTTTACCAGCATGTCCATTACGTGTACTATGCTGCATCAATTGGTAGCCGCATCGCGTCCTCGCATGTAATGAAACATTGGATGACAACCTGGAAAGGCCTCGAGAGAGAGAGGGCTCGTGAACTCACAATCTGAGAAGAGCTAACCCTTTAATTTCAACTTCAACCATAAAATGGCTATTCGCTGCTTTATTTAACCATTGCCTTTTGGTTAACTAACGACAATGCACGATAATACATGCATTAGTTTTCTTTTTAATGAAATCTCCGTAGCCGCGGTATAATTTAGAGTACCAGTCAAAGAAGTGGTATATTAAGCGCGCTATTTTCGCGCCCAATTGCGCAATAATATTGCAAGTGGAAACGCTTATAAGCGCGCCGCTTGCGATATTATTGCAATATTTTGCACTTAATATTGCAATATTTCGCGCTTAGTATTGCGACATCTTGCGCTCAAAAATGTGACATTTAAATCAAATTATTATCATGAATACAGATATTCAAAAATTAACCTTTTCCTACTAGTGTTGAAACAATATATATATAGGACCAAATTCACACCAACACAGCTGTCGCTTCGCTCGTTCCTTTGCGATCTTCAATTTAGGTATGAATGCGAGATATACAACGCAAAATGTAACATGAATACAACTTCGATAATCAGTGGCTGGCACTTCGAAATGCCTTAAAATAATGTTATATTAAAAACCCTGTTTTTTACAGACTCAAAGCATACCCTACCTTAACAGTGACCCTGAACAACACACATCGTAAATCAATTACCCGGTACCCGAGCGATCATTCTGATTCTTATTGGTCCAGTAATACAGTACACAAGAACGTCAATATGTATATACATGGTATGCTCAACCACATCACAACATTTTACAATCACAGTCCCAAACGCAATTCAAGCGAGCGTTGTGTATTTTTCCCGCTTGATGTCGAACCATGCAATATTTACAATATTTACAATACGGTCTCAATATGGTTAAATTTACTAATTAAACTGTTTATGTTAAATTCAGAAATTAAATCAATTAAAGCTGCACATAGTATTTGGAACATTGAATCTGCAAACCCTAAATAGTGCACACCATCGATCACTATAGCCGGTTAATAAGGGAAATTTAAAGTTATTCTGAAGACAAACAAATAATCTATTGCTTTTATCACCATTGTTGTTGCTAAATAAAGTCCATTTCAGGCAAAAAATATATCAAGGTATTACCTAGTATCGGTTATTGGTCTTGCTTTTAAGTTGAACGATGATTGTTAAAATTGTCGTAACACATTGTGTGGCTTTAAATATTTTCTAATTGCATGTCACAGGTAAGAAAGTAGGCCAGGGCATGGAAGAGTGAAACCCTTCCATGTCTTGGACTGAGAGCATGACTGAGTGAATGTATTTTGTCTCCTTCTTTTGTTATTATTCTTCATTATCAATAAAAAATAAAAACAAAAATCAAAAATCAAATTATTGCCTCTTCTATGTTGTTTATTGCATAAATAGAGACAATGTTTTAGATTTGTATTTAATTATAGTTGTAAATGCTATATGTACACTACACTATATGTACAATATATGCACAATATTTATCGAATATAAATATAACACTATCGGATCAGTATGAAATTTATCGCGCTTAATATCGCAATTGTTGCGTTCAATATCGCAATAATAAGCGCGACATGTGTTTGGTATTGCGCTATAATCGCGCCTTTTTCGAAATTAAGCGCGCTCAATATCGTAATAAAGGCGCGTCTCAATATACCACTCTTCTGACTGGTACTGTAGATTAGATTGCGGATACCAGCATCGCAGTCTCACCCCTGGTCAAGTGGTCCTGTAGAAGTGCTATGATGCTGATGGGTCGTGCTGTTTTGCTATGATGCGTTTAGTACAAAGCGATGCTGGTGACCGCGTGCGCGTTCCGCCTCGTGTTTACATCGAAACTACGCAGTTACAACACGATGTAAACATTCTGATGATCACACATGAATGCAATAAAACCTCCGGTATAAATACATTCTGCAACTCCACGGACGACTTAAGAATTACGTTCTTTGGTGAGTATATTAATCTAGTTATTGTTACACCAAAAAAAAACAAGTTTTGTTATGTTACATGACTGAAATCATCCCAGATGAAGGGAAGGATGATTTTAATAACAATGACACACATTCATTCAAAAGGTATATAGCGTACGCTTAAACAAGTACAATTTGGTATTTTAGGGTCCACACTGATGTTGGTGCGGGACCACGGTGATGCTGGTGAGAATCCACACTGGTGTTGGTGAGGATCCACTCTGATTATCCCAGTCATGCAGTTATAAAAGTATACATTGGAATGGTATATTATTCAATTGGAGGGGTGTTATGGATATATGAGCCGACGGCATCCAGACCCCATATAAAAATCCACGTTGGTCCCACCGTGGTGGAACCGTGGTGGCACCATGGTGCCACATTGGTTCACCGTGGTGCCACCTTGGTGACAGCACAGTATTTAAAGCACATTTACCATGCTAGGAGGTATGATACCACCGCGATGGCACAATGTTTTACCAAGGTAGTAGCACAGTAAAGTTTTTTTCCACCAAGGTGGCACCAATTTCCACCACGGTGGCACCAATTTCCACCACGGTGGTAGCACAGTAAAGTGCATTTACCATGGTAGACTGATACCACCGCAGTGGTAGCACAGAACATTTTTTTTTTTACCAAGGTGGCACCAAATTCCACCATTGTGGTAGCAGAGTTAAATATTTCTTACCAAGGTGGGGCCAATGTATCACCTTGGTGGTAGAACAGTCAACTAGTCTAACAAGATGGCATAAAGTCCCACCATGGTGGCACTACAGTTAAGTTTTTCTACCAAAGTAACATCATACCATGGCCAAATACCCTAGTGGAACCAAGTATTTCACAATGACAATAGAGTTTTTCAATCAAGGTACCACAATTAAAAGTGTGTGTCTCATCTACTAAATACTACTCTCTTCTATGATATATTTTGGTAGATCTGTCTGTCTGTCTGTCTGTCTGTAATCGATGGACTCGAAAACGGCCGAGCCGATTTCGATGAAACTTGGTATGTGGGGGTATTTTCGGCCGGGGGGTGACATGGGCCTATTAATTTGCCCGTGCGACGCGACCTTGACCTTGAAATCGGGTCATTTCAAGGTCAAACGCCCGAATATCACGGGATTTCGATGAAATTTGGTATGTGGGGCACTTATATATAGGTCGACTCGCATATATAAGAGAATGCATTGGCACAGGGCATAACTGTAACCATCACAATGTGGTCAACTCTCGTATGGGGAGTCTCATAAGCATATTCATTTGCCCGTGCGACGTGACCTTGACCTTGAAATCGGGTCAATTCAAGGTCAAATCGCCAAATTTGATGGGATTTCGACGAAATTTTATACATAAGGTTACTTTTGTCCACTGAGTGTTTTGGACGGGTCAAATCGTGACCCCCGACCTGACCTTCAAAATGATAAATTCAAGGTCAAATCGGGTAAAACCGGATGGATTTCGACGGGCACGTTTGTCGGGTACTTTTGTCCGGGCAGTGTTTGGACTGGTCAAATCGTGACCCCACTTGACCTTCAAAATGGACAATTCAAGGTCAAAGCCCGGACGAAGTCGGGTCACCTTCTAGTTATTATATATACGGGCCCGGGTTCTATAATATTATCAGTGGGAAAACAAATTATTTAAATTTGAACCAATTGAATTGTTAAACGTGATATTTTTTGCACTAAACCATAATTTGTATCGAGCCAAATGATACCAGCTTTTGGCGTGAGAAGATGCATGTATGTAGTTTTTCGTAACAAACAATCGACATTAATTGTTAGACCCAAATCGGCCGCCCGATTGGTGAGTCGCGTGCGGTATCACGTGGTGATGCTTGCGTCGTCTGCCGGAAAGCTTCAATGTTGACGATTTTGTAAAGGCGAACTGAACGACTCTGACTGGGGATTTTCGGATTTGGACGAATTCTTTAAAAGTAATAATGTTTGCCTTATGAGAACGCATCAATATAAAAGAATAGGTTCAGATGGACATGGTTAGAAAGAGATATACGTAGTCTACCAAAAATATTCGCTGTTAATATCATTTCTACCTACATAATTAGAGTTAATTAAAGGTCATGATTGATGTCCGCTAGTTTACATCGACAATTTACAAACGCATTTAATTTTTTAATCTGATGGATTAATCTTGGTTTTCAATTTGGATAACCACATATGATATTGAACTCTGCTCAAGACGTTTACATTTGAATGTTTTCGAGTACTATATAGCAGTAATTAGTACGAAGTTTTTAATGTACGAAAACAAATTTTAAAATGTGAGCGGGGAGAGAACTCTTGTCTCTCGTGCAGGAAAAATTGATTGACGGGGGAAAAAACATGATTTTCTCTGATAATTCTCCCACGACTTACTATTTCTTAATATTCAGAAGGTATTAATTGGTGGTGGCTGATGAGTGCCTTGTATTGTAATGATCTGATGTAGCGTGTTATTTTTGTTTTATTTTAAATCATATGTGTCATATGTTATTGACTTATTTTTTTTACAACTTTCTTCTGGACTGAAGTTTTGTTCACAATCACTGAATCAGTCACGCGGTCATTACAGTTTAGCGTGATTCCACTTAACCTAGTCGAAAATCTATGGGATAAAGATACCTTCAATGTATAGTAAATTTTAGACTACCCTTAATTATTCCAGAAATTGCAGAATGAACCAGATACATGCAGGCGATGAAAGACCGATGGTCTATTTTAGTTTAAATTTAGATCGATCGGTCTAATATTTAAAGACCTGTTTAAGTTCGACCTCAATCAAGTTTCGACTTTCAACTTCAAGTGACTGATTTTGAATGATAGGGGGTTTCTAAGCAAATTCACAGAACAAAAGTTATTCTAGTATTTATATACATCAGAACGAGTGAGACTGAGAGAAGTGTGAGAGTCGTCCACCGAACGTTGGCAACACCCGGAATCACCAGGCTGACTAACCGCGCTTGACTTCGCTTAAAGTGATAATACACACTGTCATTCTTGTATATGAATCAAATGCAGTGACTCTCCATGGCGAAATCATTTTCGTTAGTTTACCGCCGATAGATGCGTCCCGAATCGAGTTGTAAATATTTACAATTGAGCGTAGTTCTGACGATGATTTCAATGGAGTGGTATGGTCAATTTGCTTAAAATGTTTGGCTATGAGTATGTTATTAGAATGTTACATTCATCAAGTTGTCATAGAGCTTGAATGCTGACTTAATATCAGTTTCACGCACCAGAACAAGTACATAATATGTCTAGCCGGTAATCACACAAAACGTCTAACGACAAGGGTATGACTGGAAGACCTTCTTGTTCACACTAAGTCCTGTTCGGTTTACTTAATTATACATATCGGAAAAATATAGGGTCGACAGGTATACTTGGCTTAAATTTTTATTTTTTAATTAGTTATTTTCTTATGTTGACATATTCTTAACCCTTTCATGACGGGAGCTGCATTAACCTGTTCATGCCTGGAGCTTCCCGAAATTATGTGCAAACCCTGTGCCAATGCATATTCTTATACAGGTATATGCGAGTCACCCATGTGCACCTCGAATATATAAGAGAATGCATTAGTATAATAATATTTAAGCCAATGCATTATCTTAGATTTGTGAGGTACCAATACTCACATATATAAGAGAATGCACTGGCACGGGGTATTTAATGCTGCTCAAGCACAACACCCGCCACGAAAGGGTTAAACATATTATGCCAGTGCATTCTCTTAATAGACTCTTAGATATGCAAGTGGTTTCTTTTTTGCATTGTTTATTTTGTTGATGGGTGGATACTATGTATGTTAGTTCCAATCGTTTGACAATGCCTCGAATAACAATCGATCAATGAACTAG
Organism: Siphonodentalium dalli; assembly: GCA_032622095.1. NCBI lineage: Eukaryota > Metazoa > Mollusca > Scaphopoda > Gadilida > Siphonodentaliidae > Siphonodentalium > Siphonodentalium dalli. The sequence goes on from CP136064.1 coordinate 164,000,837, forward strand.
AGTTAGCCCCCTCCCCTCTCAGGGTAATCTGCAATGTAGCCCACCCCATGTTGGGGATCGTAGTCCTTCTGACTGTCCTTGTGCCTGGGAAATCTGGCACCATCCCTGCAAGGTGGTTGGAAGAAAGGTTTAAACACTTGAAAATTCAGTGTCATGTATAACACCGGAGATGATATTAAATTATTTGTACATGATTGAGATTCTACAGTTCTGTATTTCACAGTAGGTGTGAACGTCCCATCTCAATATTGCATGATATAGGTGACTTTGTTGAGCCGATTTCGCTTTGCGTTGCTTTCAATCATGGAATTTCTCCCAGGTAATTAATTCAATATTTATGGCGATATTGGCCCACAAGTCACATAAATCATGCATTCTCGAGCTGGTAGTTGGAACCAACCCCTACTTAGAAATAGATTATTAAGGAACAAGAATTAACAAACCCTTATATTCCCCGTGTTGTTTGTTCATTGTTGTAAAGCTCATCAGAATATCAACCAGTTTTCAGGTCTGAACAGATGGAATATGATATGATCATTACAAATTTGAGATATGATGGTCCCATGCGAGTCAAACAGAATGAACCTTGTATTACATGGCCATGTAAATTTGTAAATCTTATCGGCAACTTGTTATATTAATTGTTCTATAATGTATAATTGATGCTTCATATTAGACTATTTTTTTAATACAATGTACTATTCTTTTCAGTGTGTGATAATGTGCAGAAGGGAATCTAGTGCCAGAGTATGTGTTGTATTAATAGGCGAATTGTGCAGTTACTACATACATTGTACATGTGTGTACATGTACTTCATCATGGAAATAACAATATGTTATTCATCAACATTATCTACATAAATAGTGTACTGCGATATATGCGTGTGATACAGTCTGGAATGTTCACTTTTTATGGTATAGTAACATGATGCTGAACAATCAAGAATATTCAACAATAATCGTTGAAAATGTTTCTCCGTACCTTTCTCCTACTGACTTATAATTTTGGCAAATGTGCCAAGCCGTTAATTCTGGGTCAGGTTTAATACAAATGGATGTGTGGTGACTGGTCAAACTGTTTAGTGTGACTGAAAGTACTCGAGTAATTTTAACTGTCATGGACTGACGCATACATGTGATAATTTACAGTTTCAAATTGGATAATATTGAAGAGTAGCAGGTGCCAGAGGTGGATATTCTGTACTGGTTATTTCAATGTCCTTGTTGCAAGGGATGAATACGTACAGGTGACATGGTGCGACAATGTTGCGGCAGAAAGGCAATGGCGTTAATTCTGGAGAGTTTGAATAAATGTTGAAATTTTTAATTTTATGAAGCTGTGTGTTCCTTTTCACAATGGTTGAGTCCAATCAAAGATGTTTTTCCTTGATACTTAGATGCAAGTCTGCAAATAGTGTGTCTGACATTTGCAGAATGAGGTCCCCCAGAGGGTGAATTTAGTGACGCTATCCCACACAGTGGGCTAATGGCTATCATCACCAAATTTAAATTCACCCTCTGGGGACCTCATTCTGCTCAGGTCTCATCTTCTAGGAATTATTTATAGTCACAAATTAACAATGTTTTGAGTTACTTAATTCCCTTCTATTCAGTTTCTATATCCCCTAATTTGCAACAGATAAAATTCATAATCGACGGGAATCATGGTTGAACATCACCAACTTCAATTGGGGAATTTCATACTGATACTAGATCTCCCATAGCAGTTGAGGCTTAAGCAGAATGAAGTCCCCAGAGGGTGAATTTGGTGATGCTAACCCTCTGGGGACCTCATTCTGCAAATGACAGACATTATTTGCAGCCTTGTTTAGATGTACATATAAACACATTTATGCAAAGTTTCATTTGTCTGAGACTGTCTCGTCCCTTGTGTCATGATAAACCACATGATAAACCACAGTATACCATCATGGTAGCACCACGGTAAACTAAAGTATACCACCATGGTAACACCACGGTAAACCATGGTAAACCAAAGTATACAACCATGGTAACACCACGATAAACCATGCATGGGAAACCACAGTATACCACCATGGTAACACCACAGTAAACCACACTATACCACCATGGAAACACCGTGGTAAACCATGGTAATACCACGGTAAACCACAAGATACCATCATGGTAACACCATGGTAAATCACAGTTTTCCACAATGGTGCTACCTCGGTAAACCGCAGTATTCCACAAGGGTGCCACCTCGCCTAGATAAACCACAGTGTGCCACCTTGGTATACCGCCGTATTCCACCATGGTAAATCACAGTATTCCACAAGGGTGCCACATCGTTGAACCACAGTGTTCCCACCTCGATAAACCACAGTATTCCACCTCGGTAAACCGCAGTATTCCACAAGGGTGCCACCACGGTATTCCACCATGGTATTCCACCTTGGTGAAAGCGGCCAAAACCCCATGGTGGATTACAAGGGTCGATTACCAAGGTGGATTACCATGGAGGGTTACCATGGTGGATTACCAAGGTGGTTTTACCAAGGTGGGACCATGGTGGATTTTTATATGGGACGACAAGATAACGTATCTGTCTGTTGAAACTGCTGATAGCTGGTGTAGGACTTTGATAATTCATTTCAGAGTACATGTTGTACATGCAAGTCTCATCGGATAGACAGGATTAGTCTTGATGCCAAACAAAAAATAAGTTCAACTACACTTTTCAAAACATAATATCCACAGTATATTTCATATCTACCGTAGGTTTTATATTTGGTCAGAAATAGTTCGCACGTTTGTCGCCTTATTCGTCCGATAAACAAGTTGTGCTTACACACATAATAGTATGATTGTTTGATTGGGATTGTCCGTACGACGAGTACCAGTGCGGAAGGATAGAACAAGATGAGCATGCTTCGAATTATGTCCTTCCACGATGGCGCAAGTATCGTATTGGCAAACACATTCACATGTTACATTTGTTTTATTCTGTATTTATTACGCACTTCCCGTACCAAAATAAATTTGAATTATTATGAAGAGTATCGATTATAAACTAAAAAATGAAGATATAAACAATTATGTCTGCTGTGGTTTTTGGGAGGTTCATCGGTGGGATTATGATGGAAAATACAGTTTTACTTGCGACGCGAGGAGTCAGTAAAACCGTGATTTTTCATCAGTAAATCCACCGATAAACGTCCAAAAAGTACACTATAGGCACATCTCCATTATAATTCATACCAACCAAAAAATCATGCTATAGCAACAATAATCTGACTAAGTATTTCTGAACTGGGCACGGTTGACAAACAATCCATGTCACGTATTCTATGTTACCAATCCATAGAAATTCCCAATTGTATTCCTATATATATATAGCGCACATTTTCCAACGGAAAAACAAAAGAACCTTTCTGCCAAAAGGTTCAGGAAAATCTCTGGGAATGTGACACAAGCGCAAGCATTACCAGGTTATATAATCTGGTGAGTCAAACCGCCATGTTGCTTTATGTAATTAGTTTGTTCTGCCGCATGAAACGTTCGACGGAAAGTTTTCAACATGTTTATCAACCAAAATTTATCTCAGGAATCGTTTTGAGGTGCAGTAAGACTAATTGTTCTTTAATTAGGTCATTTGGTGAATTTGTTAAATGGACAAGTCCCCTAGATCTGCTCCATATTGACCATTCAATACTGTTTATTACATCTGTCTCCATGTCATCCAATGATCAGTGAGACCAGATTCGCCAGACCAGACTAAGCCTAATGGTTTAATAGAGCATGTTGTAGGTTTCACCCCGTTATTTAGTAGAATGCGAACTACACACTAAACACAGGGGGGGGTCATAAATTGGAGTGCGAGCAATCCGAGATGCAATTGGTCTCTCATGAGGAACTGTTTGCCTCGCCTAAAGTGTTTTATGTGCGTATCCCACGAGTGAGTGACAGTGGGATAACTGATCGGCTCGTGTGATTGGCTGAAAACGCCACGTGATCTCTTTTCGAACCTCTTTTCAACCCGGCCAAATGCAATTTTGAACTTGAAAATGGCGGCTGGATAGAATTTAAATGTTCTTACATAAATGCTCGTAAAATGGTCCTGCGATTGATTCCAGAATTCAGAGGCACACTTCGATTATTTAACATCGATTCGTAGAGATATTTGGACCACACAGGAAATGAAACACGGGAGTATTTTAAAACAATATTCGTTCATTATTTTGCTGATTTGTTGCAGAAACTGTTGGTGCGGAATACGTACATGTACTCATCATCTGATCATTATATCGAATCAATCAACCAATCATCATTAATATAAGGTTATAATCGTTAGGATCAGGTTATAATTCAACATTTTAAATTTTAAATAAGATCCATTTCAGTTTCCGCCTGTGAAAACCGAACGCTTCCGCTTGGGACCATGCTTGTTATTTTTTTGAACACCTGACTCAGTGAATGTTGAGCAATTTATATTAACTATCATTGACTAACTCATGTAACTCTTGTTTAAGTTGCATTACATGTATAGCGTAAGGTTAATTTTCGATTCATGACAAGACAATACTGTAATTTAGTGTAAATTTACTAAATTGAACTTGTAGATCAGAACAGACCAAATATTTACCATGAACTTAGGTAACTTGTTTAATACAATTGCAACTTACAAGGGAAGTCGGACAAAACGAAGTCGCATTTGTTACTAAGTCATAATTGCTACTCTTCTTGCATTAAATATTAAAATATTCAATCTATCCATTTAAAGTTTCTTTTAGGCTTATAATGGGCTCAACCATCCTCATTTTCAAGTTTCTTCTCCATGGAGGTAACATCTTTGTGCTCTGTCACTCTTGGGGCGTACTTTGTCCATCAGGAGTGTCAGAGTGCCATCACCTGAGAATTGTTCATGTTACCTCTCTTGAGTGATAGGTTGCCTCCCCGGCGAGGCAACAACCTAATGCTCAACTGATGCTACTCAGTCTCTCTTGGTGGGTAAATTTGCACACCATTGGTGGGTAAATTTGCACACCAAGAGTGTCGGAGTGGCACTCCAAAAACTGCAAGGTTGCCTCTCCGGGGAGGTAAAATATGAACTCTCCTTGGAGGGGTTGGCTAAACTGCACCCCGGAGATGCACTATTAAACCACCCCTCTAAAAGGGGTAGATTAAAACCACTCCATGGGTGGTCGTCTTTGCCCCTCTTGAGTGATCGTGTATATCTCCCACTGAGTGACAAATTGTGCTTCGACAAGGATGCACTCGACGCCCATTGAGGGACAAATTGTTCTTCGATGGGGATGCACTTGACTCCCATTGAGGGTCAAATTGTTCTTCGACAGGAGGTGCTTGACCCCCACTGAGTGACATATTGTTCTTCAACAGGGATCCAATTGATTCCCATGAGGGACAAATTGTTCTTCGTTTGGGAGGTACTCGACCCCCGCGTAGTGACAAAGTGTTCTTCAACGGGGATGCACTTGACACCCGTTGAGAGACAAATTGTTCTTCGACTGCTAACACTCAAATGAAGAGGCAAGTTAGCCTTTTGGAGAGGTGGTTACATAGTTCACCACAAGATATGCGAATATTGCCTCTCCGAGGTTCAATATTGCATCTCCATTATTTAGAGTGTATACTCCCTGATTCATCCCTTGTGATGCTCCCGACCCCCATGAGGTTCAGGGCACATAGCCGCGCGAGGGCCCCATATATATATGTATATATATATGTCATGCAGTCCGTCAGACCGAACATATTACCTTGTAACTCGGTGTCAAATATCGGATTTCGTTGTCCTTCAAGGTGATAGCACAGGTTGGGGAAAAGGACACATACTACGGGTTTCGACCATTCATTTGTTGTCACCAGAGTTATACTTATAAATTTGTGAATTTGTGAACATTGCAGCTTGTAACTTGGGTGAGGATCATCGGATTAAGTTATACTTTTGTTTGGTGATAGTACATGTAAGGGAAATGATACCGACTTACCATAGACCGGTTTCGTCCATTCATATTTACCAGAGCTAGCGCCATCGTTTAACTTGCAAATTTGGAAATTGTGTCTGTGTACTAACATTTCAGTTTGCAATTCGAACATGGATCATCTGAGGTCAAAGTTCGAAGTGAGTATCCCATGGCATTCCTCTGTCCGGGTGACCCATGTGTACCGTTGTTCATACATATCTTCTAAGCTGATAATGAACGCTCTTCTATGTATATGATCAATTATGTATTAGTGTCCATTTAAGACTTCTGGTGTGAACAACACTTATCCCGTGACACTCGTCGGGTCAATGTATCCCTGTGTATCAATTCCCAATGGCCTGAACGGTCTAGAAACACGGATCAGAGAACCTAAGGACCCAAATCAATTAGAGCTACATCGCCTTTAACACACGCTCTGTAATAAACATTGAATTTACGGTCAAGCCTTGAAATTGGGTGTCTGTCATTTGCAGAATGAGGTCCCCAGAGGGTGAATTTAGTGATGCTACCCCGCATAGCGGGCTAGCATCACCAAATTCACCCTCTGGGGACCTCATTCTGCTTACACCTCAGCAGAATGAGGTCCCCAGAGGGTGAATTTGGTGATGCTAGCCCGCTATGCGGGGGTAGCATCACTAAATTCACCCTCTGGGGACCACATTCTGCAAATGATAGACACACTATTTCAAGGTTTGTTTACGGTATTATATTGAAAAAAGTCCAAACGGGTCTTCGAAAAGTGAAATAAAATTTACTACATAACTCGGCGATGGTTTTACTACATAACTCGTTAGCTTGTTTTTTACGACACAACTCTTTGCTTTTCTACTAAAGAACTTGTGACCTAAACTACTACATATACTATAGCTGGTTCAGTTTACTACATAACTCGTGAGCTATACCACAACAACGGGCGATTGTTAATACATAACTGGCGAGCTACCACATAACTCATCACTTAATTACTACAAAGCTATGCGTAACACTATTCCAATGTATAATTTTTAACTGAACAAGAAACTCCATTGAGTAAAGAAAAAGTTAACATATAGAAGTAAACTATAATGCTGTCATATCCCACATGAACATTAGCGAACCACATCGGTACTGGAATAAGCACGAACATACATGTAACAAACATGTATTTATAGTCGGAGAAACGTTATATATAGCACATGTACATTCCATGTGTCGACTTCGTGTGTACACATTTATGCATAAACGCGGAAAGGTGTAGAAGATGACAACTGTGGTATACACTATCTATAATACGTGATATACAGGTGATATCTGAATTGGGCATACATGTAAGTTAAATAATGTTCGGTAACACTGAAATGCAACTTGACCAGAATATATTTCCCATTCCTACGATTTCAAACGTTTTATGCAAAAGTAAATAATCAATCGTATGGAGGTATTCCCAGTACATGTTATTAATGACGTAGAACGAATGTGCCACTTGCTTTCAAAATATCTGAAATACAAATGAAACCTACGTCACCCTGGTGTCAAATGCAGCCGTATATGTATTGTAAAACCATGTAATGTGGACGACTATAGAAGCATCACATTGTATTTATTGTTTACTCGTACATATTCTGTATACTGGACACTTTCGGTGATTTGATAATAAATTCTGTTTCTGAATGTCCAATTGTTTAATTTTCCAAGGTCACTATAGAATGCATGTCTTGTGCGCCCCATGGTGTAGACTTGGATCGGTGTGCCTGGAATGAAATAAATCACTGTATGAGCTTCATAGACTTCTACCCTCCCTTGTTTAAGTGGTCCTGTTAATATTTTTGATGGTTTCTACCGAATTGCTATGATGCTGGTAGGTCGAAGAGACGCTGCTAAGAAAAAGAACCTATGTTTTATTTAAAGTTGTCATGTTCGGTGCGTTTTGCTTATCTATTTCGGGCAAACTGACCCAAGCTCCTTTATAATCGCAACTAAATTATTAATTAAGGTTAATTTGCATATATACACACCGGGGGTGATCCGGTTAAGTGATTTATGTATTGCCATACCGCGAAATTGACATATATAACAACACAATCGGACTTAAAGATTATTTACTAGAATATCTTAATAAATTGAGGAAAGGCACTATGTGTACAACACATTCAGAAACATGTCGGCTCAGAGGCTAGGTCAGCTCTCCAAGATATGTCAATATCAGATTATCCACATATCTTAAAATTCTCTTCTATCCCAAACATTACTCTATTATTCTGACTTTTTCTCTCACTGATCTCATATAAATATATCTAATGCCAACCGTATTTCGTTGTCTCTTATTCTCACTTAAAACGTTTATGCCATATAACTTAATATTGAAACACCTATCATAACGAGCCCACTACGTGATTGATTGATTGGTAGGGGTTTAATGTCGCGTTCAGCAACTAAGGCCACATCACGACATTGCCAGTGTTAGTGGTGGAGAAAATCCGCACACAAACAGCTAATCTAACAGTGATTTCAGTGGCTGATAAACTCATCGACCATGCGCGGAAAACCACCGGCGATCGACGAGTAACTGGCGCCCACTACGTGAGTTGATGCGAGACAAAAATAAATATACGTTAACTGTGAACATCATTTTTTTCTGCACCCCATCGCACTTAAATAAGCAAACCCACGTTGTGGGCTCGGTCACATCATTATTGGAGACGACACCTATATACGCTATTAGCTTGTTGTCGAAACCCCTCCATATCATATCGTTTATTATATTGTAATTACTTTATTATTATATGTATTAATTCATAAGAAAGTAGTAAATACTGTTTGCACTAAAACATGTATAGTGTGAGATATTTTAGTAACGACTGTTGTTGCAAACTGGCCATAAAGGAGATGACTATCCATGTCGTTTTACAAAGACCAGAGCCACCATTATTATAATATTAAAAAAATATATTTGTGCTTGAATGTTTCATACAAATAGTGGCTTTTGCTCCAATCGCTTTTTCGTAACAGCATCGTTTTTCCCTACCAGCATCATACCAAATTATCAGGACCACTTACACAGGGATGTTACCATACATTACCACACACAATGTGTGCTTAAAATATACACTGTTTAACACTAAGGCGAAACATAATGGAGCAACATATCACAATGTTATCATCTCTTCTTGAAAGTGTCAAGGCTTGTTGAAAGACGAATTGACAATAAATGCACATGGCCCATTTGAACCTAAACAATTAACCCTTTGAACTTTCAACTATGTATGTGAAACGCTCCATTCCATGGGTTGTTGGTCACAAAGTGGATATGTCAAAGCAAATGATATTTAAACCACTATATAATAAAACCAAACACACGTAATACATTGTAGATAACAATTATGATCCACTGAATTAGAACACACTAAGAGTCATCGTTGGTGGAATGCAGTGTTCCTAAAACAAAATCAATGATTATTTCTCGAAAAGACAAAATAAACCAACACAAAAACATTTAAAGCGGTACTGTACACTAAATCCGGCCATTTATGGGACCATATCCTTTTATACTCAACATAATATATGCAACTAATGAATGAATTAGAGCCATGGATCAGTGCAAAATACACGTGCGTGTTCTATGCACGATGCAAACAACACAGTTATTTAATGAAAATGAATTTATGGCTGGAGTCGTAATTAATTTTCATTATAATGACCATGTTTTTTGCATCGTTCATAGACCAAACAAGTGTGTTTTGCAGTATATATGGCTCAAATTCATTCATTTGTTGCATAATTATATTATGTTGAGTAAAAAATGAGATGGTCCCATAAATAGCCGGATTTAGTGCACAGTACCCCTTTAATAATGAATGGCGAGATTATAGGGCTGTATATAGTTACATACATCTTGGTATTATTTTTAACAATACAGGTAGCTGCAGCGACTTAATTAGTTAGAAGGAAAGCGACACAAAATGTAGCTCTCGTATTTAGGAATTATAAATTTGTACCGGACAGGAGAACCCTGGAACGAATTTATTTTGTGTACATACGCTCTATTTTATAGTATGCTCCTCCTGGCTGGGATAACTGTACTAAATGTGAAAGCGTTATACTTGGATATCGGTGCAGCAAGAATATTAAATGAAGCCGCGAAAAGTTGTACATGTAATAACCAAAATCTCCTCATGGACACTGGTTGGGAAAAATTGTCCGAACGTCGAAACATTACAAAATCACCATACATCTATTTATTATACGCTCAACAGTGAATTATAGAAAAAACGCGTTTAGATAAATATCGATATCACCCAGAAGGGGATATAGAAGAATATACTTTCACACTAGCTCGCGCGTGCGACCGATTCACTTGCGTGTACCAATGCGCGCTACCGGAATATTTCAATCAGTCAATGTTTATTTCCAGGCTTCTCAGAACCATAACGTTACAAATTAAATGAACCCCAATGCAAATCCAAAGCGTTTCAAACGTATTCACGACAGCGATTGAATTTATTGAAATGTGTTTACAATTTCGAGCCGGTGTTTCCTGGTGTACTGTTTCCGGTTTAATTTATCATTCTAAGTTTGTGTTGAAGAAGGGCAAAGTGGAAGAACCCATTGTGATATTCTAAATTATATTATATTCATTGATATTATCACATTTATAATTAAAGGTACGGTTGGCCTTGGCGGTGGGTATCCTGTAAAAATATTTCCACCCGTCAAAAACCGCCACAAACAGAAAGAACATCAAAATGTAGACAGACTTTGTCCGTATACAAATAAGAAATATCGCATAAACAGTATGTTATTGTCATTTGTTAGACTATTGTTATGTAAACAAAAGCATGAAAAGTTACTTTTCTGGTGTTTGTTTATATTATGATGGTAAACATAAAGAGCGTTCTTTGTTGGTGAATTCCTGATATGGAACAAATAAAGAGCGTTTATGCCATTTTTGTGTGATTAGCCAGTAGCATTGTGCTGTCTTCTGTAACACAATCAGGCTCTTGCTTGGGTAAAATATAGTAGGTCTTTATGATAACATGCTGTTTACGCGATAGTCATGGTATATATGAACGAAACTGTATGCATTTTAATGTTTTTCTGTTTACGGTGATTGGAACAAATATTAATATTTTCGACAACTAAGGCCTCACGTGCCTTTAAAATATATTTTATGTTGAAATTCGACATATTTATGGGGGGAAATAAAGGGAAGAATACGGGAACTATATGTTTTATTCTGCGGATGGTGAAGTAGCATTGCGTAAATAGGCAGCGATCAGCTGATGGCTTCAAAAATAATGCATCGATTGGAGACCATTGTGAGATCATTTATCGTCGTAAATGGTGAATTTCTTTGACAATGCGTATAATAAAAAGAACATCTAGTATTTTATGAGTGGATACCGAAACATATGTCATTCGTGACCGAGACAAATATTTATTTTCGCTCGCGGAAAGCCTCGCGAAAATAAACATTTGTCTCGCTCACTCATGACATATTTTTCGGTATCCACGCAAAAACACTAGATATCCTCTATTTATTAGTCCCCATTTCAACAGAAAATATGAATCGGTATCGATTGAGAAAGCGTCACCAGAATATCTTGCATGTCTTGCGATGCTGCGTCATATCAAAAGACCTTCCTCCCTTCATTGGTGGAGTTGTGGCATTCATGCACGTTCAGCTAACAAACATGTACGAAATTGCGCAAACCTAACATCATTATTATCATCGCTCACACCCAGCGCAAGTGCATCATTGTAGGCTCCGTCTTGTGTGTAGTTTTTGTTATCAAGATTTGTGCGAAAATCACTTGAGACAAAATCCTTTATGTGCATGTAGAACAGAAGAAACGTCACCATGGTGACGTTTCTTCTGTTCTACATGCACATAAAATTGCATGGACATAACGTAACTACTGCCTGCGGTAAAAGTCTCTCTAAAAGTTGAACAAGGACATAAATGATAGCATTGCCTGACGGTGGGCCTCTGTTATGGCAAGATGTGAACGAGCTTAGTCTTAAAATGACGTAAACACCAATTAATAAACACGACACACAGAACCATGCCATACACATTATACTGCCAGCGATACGAAGTTTAAATGCATGGTACAATTTTCTAACTAACGTACTCGTAGTCGTAAAATTTGCGAAATTGTTTTTGGACCATCCGAAAAAATTACGACTACAAATAGCTACTATACATTTATTTCATTGTTCCGAGGTTGACATGAAGATTGATCAACCCGAGGAAATTACTATTCACCGAGGCCGCAGGCCGAGGACAATATTAACTTCCAAGGGTTGACAATTTCTCATGTCAACCTCGAAACAATGCAATAAGTGTTTTATTACGTGATCTACATGTACCCGTACCAATGTGTTTAAGCCCATTGGGCCTAAAATACCTTACTGACTGTGTACATGGATCCATCACATTGTGATTCAACAAGTCAATAATTTTAACTAAGATATTTAAAACAACCTACAATTCCTATCAATAACTCATGACGCCACGTGAGCTTGTTATTAACCTAGCATTCCTATTTATATGAAAATCCAGTAGATATCGTGATTTTTCAACTCCATTTCCCTATGATTTAGTATGGGACTTTTAGAAGAAAGTTTATGATCATGATCATATAAAAAATAGTAATTGTTATCTGTCGTAGTTCGTTATGCGAATGGTGTCTAATTGTCCGATACACCGGAGACAACGACACGAATGCTTCTCTGGAACTTTTAGCAATTTGACTCTCGAGTCTGCACTGAAAGAAACAACAAAAAGCTTAACATGATGTGAAACACTCCGATTGGGTGATCAAATAAAAATGGAGAATAATCTTGCTCAAAGTAGTTATTTTATATGAATATTAATCCAAATTTACATCACACACCGTCAAGCTTATATATTTATTAAATGCAATGAGTGTTTATAGCGAAATAATTTGCGTTAGTTTATCGCCGATTGTTCCGTCCTGAATCGAGATGTAAATATTTACAATTGATCGTAGTTCAGACGGTGTTTTCTACGGAGTTGTATGGTCGATTTATTTGGGCGATGTTAGTAGAATGCTACATTCCCCCAAGTTGTCATAGCGTCTGAGTACTAATTTATCAATTGCACGCACCTGAACAGGTCCATAATATGTCTTTAAGTGAAATCATAACTTCTTTTAATATACATGGATATGTATTTCGGCACTCCGGGTAACATGGTTTGGGTAACATGGTCGACGTCGCGATTGACCTTATGACGTTATATTCGCACGAGCAAACCGGTTTCTCAAGAACTAATGGCCGGACCACACTGAGATTTGGTACGGGCGTCTATTTCGGCCCTCTGTGTAACGTGGGATGGGTCCGAACTCAGCCCGATGTCGCCCTTTGACATTATGACGTTATATCCGCACGAGAAAAACGGTTGTTTTTGGAACTACTGGCCCGATCGCACTGAATTTAGTACGGGAATGTATTTCGGCGTGTGGATAACATGATATTGGCATGGACTCTACCCGACGTCACGTACTGATGTTATGACGTCATGTCCACACGGGCAAAACGGTTTCCCGGTAAATACTTGGCGGATCGCCTGGGATCGCACTGAAATTGTGTATGGTCGTGTATTTCGACCCTCTAGATAATAACAATGATTGGGGTCTTATTTCATAACATCGCGTTTTGACGTTCATATCCGGTCGGGCAATGCGGTTCTCAGAAACTAATGGGCGGCCGGACCTCACTGAAATTTGGTCTGGTCATGCATGTATTTCGGCCCTCCGGGTAACACGGACAAGTGAAGTGCGAGAATGGCGAGCTCAGGAATAAACACAATGCAGTTTCGTTAATGATATTTCTTAATTTATTGTAACTGTTCAATTTTAATGTTGCCACGCTTTACTCGTGCAACCAATATAACCCCAATCGGATTCGGCACGTAGTCCAAAGCACACTTATACATGTATTGGACCCAATCACCGAAAGAATATTCACAAAAGTTGATGTTATACTCCAAATGTTATTTCGTTTTATCGTAATTTTGGATGTAACATACACATTGTATTTCAGTAACTGGGTCCAACAACTGTGTTATAAAGATGTATAGTTTGGCTGATTTAGCCCAACATCTGCCTAAAAACATAATGTTATATTACTAATACCACTGCGACTTACGAAACCCTTCAAAACATAAACCTATGTGGCGCCAGTTAGGTTGGAAGGAACAACTTATTATGGATTCATCACACACGAAAAACTTTCGAAGGAACGAAGTTTATTCAATTAGAACACGTGCTTCACAAACCACAACCCAGACAAGACAAATACCTGGTCACATTCAACGGAGACATTTACCAATCGCTCCCGCTCACACATAGTCAATCACATCACTAATACTCTATGGCGCAACCGCTTTTCTTTCTTCCTTTCTTTCTTGCTGAACTTCTACGTTCCGAGTCAACATAAACAATTTTTAAAAAGTGACCACACTGTAATGCAGTGTAACAATAGCATAAACAATGAAGAGTGAATGAAGCATTATTATACATGTACATATGCAGGTAGTATTCACTAGCAGTGAAGAAATAAAAAGGAAAATTGTCTGTAACAATGAAACTTCTTCCACATTCCAGATATCCAACGAAAAGAAAAACTCCTATTGCCGGACAAATAATTTGTTGTCAATATATCACATCACAAAATAGCTTGAACAAATATGACACTTCCATCAGTATCACCTGGCTATAGCGTTCATATTATTCGTATTAAAAATAAAAACACAATCTTGGACATTTGAAGGTGAATGTTCATATCTTCACACTTCCATCAGAATGCATAACTAGATTATGGCAAGTGTCTAAGTATGGATGGTGAAGTTGAAGCAATCATGACTTATAACTCTTTCGCTCATGCCAATCGACAATCTGTCCCGATCGCGAAACCTGGGGATAACACGAGTGACTGGTGCACTGTCATTATGCACCCAATACGATATGGCACAGTGGTCACGGTGTAAATCATCTGGTGATTATGAACATTTGTCACATTCGCATTGAGAAATGGCTGTCTTGTGGCTGTTTCAGAAGGCATCACTTTCTGTCCATAGGCCGGTTCATGTGCACACATATCTGCATTTTGTTCTTCTGGACTATATGTATTCAGCAGTTTGGTGTCAACCATAATCAGCTTTTCGTTATATCTAAAATCACTATTATCATCTTGATTTGTGGAGGGACAGTGGATATTAAACATGTCTTCCCAACGTTGCTCTCAGTCATAATCGATTCATTTATTTGCCCCCCGATCATTTGACTCACTCACCGAATATTGCAAGTCAGAAGCAAGAGATTCAACTTCGTGCCTTGAAATGGTACATGCAAGTGTTGTGTCATCTGTAAGTCGGTTGCTGCAACACTTGCTTGTTGGCACACAGCCGTACTGAATATGACAATTGGATGTTCAGTTTGAATAATCAATGGTATGGTTGATACATGTACCAATACATCCATCTGTGTCACTGACTAGACTGTATGAGGTCATAAGCGTAACATCATCAGTATACTGGTCATAATTTGAATAGTCATTTGGCTGTACATAACTGTCCAGATCAGATACTGGTAGATGAGTTATATATGTTGTTATGCCATTGTTGGAACTCTTTCGGTCAGACCGGATAATGTGATTGTGTTCAGTAGCCAAATGTGTACAGGTAAGTTTGAATGAGTCCAAATAGTTGTAAGAATACTGTGAGTGATCTCCTATGCAAACATAGGACGAACGGTGATGTCATTTTCAATCATAAATTGTAATCCAGCATAAATATCAAAGGTCAGCTGGTCATTATCAGCCACATATGGGTGTAGAGCAAAACTGTGGTTTGCACATTCTACACATATGGTGGTACTTCCAACAATCTCTTCGAGTGATGTTTCAATTTCATGGTGTGATGGTACTTTTCTGACAGTCAGGTCAAGTGAGTGAGCTACTATAAGGGGTGACAATACTTTCTTCTCTGCCTGACACCAAGGCAACACGCACATATTTGTTTCTACACAAAACGTCCAAATACGGAATTTTAACTGTTGGCATTGTGGTTATTGGTCTGTCAGTGGTACTTGGACAACGGTGTTCGTGATATATTGAAAAACCTTTCCAATCGAAAGCCTTTTTCGAAGGCGTTTCCGACGGTCATGTGCCGCGAAGATGGGCGATGTGAATTCCAAATAGTGACCCTTTTCACACGTTATCACTCCGGTTTCCAGAATGGCGAGAGTCCGTTTAAACGCTGCCACCACACCAGTTAGGTTGGAAGGAACAACTTATTATGGGTTCATCACACACGACAAACCTTGGAAGGAACGAAGTTTATTCAATAAGAACACGTGCTTCACAAATCACAACCCAGACAAGACGAAATCCTGGTCACACTCAACGGAGACATTTACCAATCGCTCCCGCTCACACATAGTCAATCCAATGGGTCCAATTGCTACATGTATTCACCTTATATGACTGTATATTTACCAATGCTGATCAAATAAATGCATGTATATAAAAGATACGTGTTGGTTTAAACAGTATTTATTCCATTAACAACACAGCATAAATTACAACATAACAGAATATAACATCATGGACCAGATTCGACATCAAGCGTGTGTGCTTATGTGAGTTGTTTCCGGGAATCAGTTTTTATCCATCCCACCCAGCGAGAGAGCGACTGTCTGATTTAAATAATATTATGTCGTACGATATACTATCCTTAATCCAGATATTACTGTCGTTTCGTGTAGCTGATTATTACTCTCGCGAGGTGTGGTGGGTCTATGTACGTCAGGTAATGGCATTGTGCAATTGTGTATAGGACATAAAGAACAAATGTGTAAAGTTAATGATGGTGTATCTCTTCCCTGTGTTTTCTGTATTGATTCAGAGTTGTAGAATAATGCTTCGTGTCGCAAAGGCGTCCAACATATTTCTTTTCACTTCTGTCCATGTCTTTCCATTAACGTGTTATTAATATGGTATATATATTAAATACATATATAAGTGAGACGTAAGAGGGTCTTTTGATTCTATTTTTAAAGGAAATAATTTTTTAATTTTTTTCTCTGTTTCTTTTTTTTAAGGGAAATAATAACGCATCACTTTCGAAATGCTGCTGACAATGTTGATGAGAAGAGATAGATCATCAGAACTGATAATGGTAATACGGTATTAGTCTAAGTTAAGAATAGGACAGAAATGAGCTTAGAGTAGTAATATGGGTTATGCCAGATAGGGTTTGGGGGTTTTAGAATGAGTTTTTAGTGTTTTTAAATGTCTCGGTGTTATGTCATTTGAGACTTATAATAGCATTCAAAACACGGGTGGTCTCCGCGGTAGGTAAGCTGTTAAAATAGTCGCACCCGTTAAAAACTACAACAAACAAAACAAATATTAAAATATAGACATTTGTTATTATTATACCAATCATAAATATCATGTATATACAGGTATATATGTAAATAGTATGTTATTGTCAAGTATGTACGCTTTGTTATATAAACAAAAGCCAGGTTATGTGACATTTTTGGCTTTTGTTTACAAAACAATAACGCGTAGAAACTTGACAATAACATACTATTTACGCGATAGTTATGATTGGTGTAAGAACATAATCTGTCTATGGCTGTTTTAACGGTGACTACTTTAACAGCCTGAGCAATACCGACTGCAAAGGTCATCCGTGACTTTAAACAATAATATTAAACTTGAAATAAAGGCCTCCAGTCCAGCCAAACACAGTTTAATGTAGATAAATCAGTTGATTGGTGCATGAAATTACCGGCTTAGCACAACTCCATAAGAAATAATATATTTTTATATTTGCAAAATAATTATAAGACATAATAATGCACCTTAAGATTTCTCGACATTATTAACCATATCAATGGAATTTACCACTTAGATGTATAGTGTGCCTCTTAATGGTCGAACATATGATTTGGCTGATTTAATTCGATATCTTCCTCAAAACATGCTGTTACATAACCACTTTAGAGAGCACGAATTGGACTTATGGCGCACCCCTCACGCAAAAAAGGAAACATGCCTTGGAAATTTTCTAAGTGGCGAATATCGAATGAATATCTAACGTCGAACTAACTTCACTCGAATATCGAATGAATATTGAATGAACGTGATTCAAATTTCAGCAAACCAAAAATGGAAACAAAATGAGTGGGGGAGCACGAATTATGTCTATGTGACTTCACAATATCAACTCGTGTGGGTCCAATTGGTATTCGGCTAATCTAACTGTATATTTACTAAGCATGCATCTCACATGCTGGTCAAAGCATGAACAGAAAAGATATGATTGTGGCATTTATAAATATCCAAACAAAGTCAGTTTATTATCAAACAAATCATTCTTCAATTACCATTGATTTCCTCTAATTCAAAGTCTGTAAATCGGCATTCTGCGTATTTATCGACATTTATTATAATGTCCCTATACTACCATACTTTATGGTACGCATACATAATTTAGGTCCAAGTTATCCAACTCCAAAATTATAATTCATAAATAATTGCAAGCAACAAGAATAAACATGAATTTTGAAACGCTCTCAAGTAATCGCCGTTCATGTACAGGGAAACCAGAAACGCTCTTCCTTATTATACGTGTAACTCGTTATTTGTCATCTAACTAAAGTTTATTACGAAAACATAGCAAAACGGCACTAATTATTTGCGTGTATAGAACACTTACAATTGTTAGTTTTATTATAATAAATTTAATTTATAATCTAATATGATTTCATATGATATATTTAGTGTCTTACCTGATGCTCTCATCCACAGCGTACTTGACAACAGTCAGACACGCAGTTCGTTTGACAGACACGCATACACCCACCTGTGCGCCCTTTATTGTCCTTGTCTGGATTATTCTGTCTGCGGCTTCTACGCCCACGCCTCCACAAGGCACCAGTAAAATCAACCTCGTGCAGGAGAATTATAGATAGACATACCAACATAACGAGAGCAATCCTTTTGGAGTCCATCTTTAACAAAGAGCGCTATTCAAGTGAAATATTTCACAAGCAGGCTGGGTAACTTTATGTGATACCAATCATTTGTAAACACACATCAATTAGCGATTTGCTAGCGGCTGTTTTGCATATCAGATGATATGGTTTAATGAAAAATTGGGTTACCTGGGTAATCAAATATAGCATATATTTCATAAAGTAATTAAACTACTTCCTAATTGTATATTGAACAACTTTTCATAGGCATTTCTTGACAGCTGATCAAATAGATTCACGCCACTTGACGTTTGATATCTGAAAGTATAGCGTCGACTAATTGTGCCAAGGCAACCTACAACATTCAACCTTCACCTGCGTGCGTGCATGTCTATCGTTCTGGACTATTGGTACTTGCGACCTGCTATATACAGTCCATGATAATTTGTTTTAATCAACATTAACTAAATTTCCGGTAAAATGGCCGCCCGCGACGTGTCTTTTATTTTACTGACTATTTAACAATGTTTTATCCACCTACAACCGTCGCTTTTAACAACACATCATCTCATTGTACACCAACAACACCAGTCAATCAGTGTAGACATTGGCGCGCCATAAATTGATAATCGTAATTTTAAAAACTGTGTATTTTATCAGAGCTGTGCGCGAATATTAGGACACATGAATTATCGGCACAGATGTCTAAACCCGGAAGCGAAGGAAATCTCACAAGAAACAACTGTAACTATATGCGAACACGACGCTCTGACATTTCTAAATCCAGACGTTTCTTGTTTTTATTAAACATTCTTCTGTCAGGGCAATGCACAAATCCAGGTCCTGTTAAAAATCCGTGTAACACCTGAAGTCGACCTCTGACGAGAAACCACAGAACTGTGTCTTGCATCACATATAAAGTGTGCTGATGTTTCACCGAAACAACATATATCTATCATGGTAAGCACAGATTGGCCATGTGATATTTGCTGCAATTTACAACTTCTCGCAGAACAGCCATTTATGAAATATTCTGTCATTTCTCTGTCTTCAGCAGAACCTACATGTACACGTCTCGATGAACAGGCCATCACAATATCAAACTGCTCTTCACAAAGTGAAAACGATTCATCCAACACGTGTGTTTTTCGGACCTGATACTTGCTCGAAAGAAACAACCCAAAAATATTATTTGTGGATATTTAAATAAAAACAGTGTGCGACACAAATTCATGGATATTCACCCTATATTACATGACCAAATTGTTGATTTTCTTGCAGAAAACAAAGCTTGATGATTCTCTTAATGACTCATGCTCATGTAAATGGATACAGGTTATATCGAAATGATAGGAACGCACATGGCGGTGGCTTACTGGTATTTGTTTGATCCGATATTCCTTCAGCCCGCCTTTTCCATTTTGAATCAAACAATACTGAATGCATTATGATGGAAATTTATCTAAACCAAGCCAAGTGGCTAATCGTCTCTATATACAACCCGCCATCAACGGAAGCGGCAACTTTTTCAAAAAACTTCTCCTCTCTGCTAGACAAAGCAATATCCAAGTATGAAAACTTTGTTATGTTGGGAGATTTAAATGTTTTGACACACTTGTCGTATCAAAGAGTCAGGAACTTAAATCTTTATGTGACATTTTTGACATGTCGTCTATCATCAAAGTTCCAACTTGTTTTAAAAATGCTACAGATCTCTCATCTGTTGATTTAATCTTAACTAACAAGCCAAATAGTTTTAAAGAAGTTCTAAACTTTCCTACAGGCATCAGCGATTTTCACAACTTTATTTGTGGTATCCTAAAAGGTCATGAAAACTTTTCTAAACAATCAAAAATGTTTTATAGAAATTTCAGAAATTTTAATTATGATAACTTTGTTACTGATCTTGAAACTGTTGCTAGTGGAACATTTTTACAAGATTTTGATCTGGATATCTCAGTGTCGTCAAATCTCACCACTGACATAGACATCAATACAATTATAACGACTATGATACCGTTGTTATAAATGTTATGGATAAACAATCTCCAATCAAATTCAAACACCCTCGAAGGAAGCCACTTGTCTATATGAATTGGGACTTAAGAAAGGCAATTTTTCTTAAGCAGAGGTTATACAACCAGTTTCGAAAATATAAAACAAATCGTTGCTGGGAATCCTATCGACGCCAACGTACATGTAACTTGGTCACAAAAATAAAGAAGAAATCTCTACAAAACTATTGTATAGAAAGGTGTGCTGGTGGTGCTAAGAGTTCTGATTTATGGCCCACAATTAAACCATTTCTGTCGAAAAAGACTAAATATTCGCAGGAAAGAATTATTTTAGATGATGGAAATCAGGTTATATGTGAACCAACAAGGTCCGAATCGGCATGTCCAGTTTAGACCTAGTTTAAACTACTAGTTTAAACTCGGTCTTAGTAGTAAAACTAAGTTTTACTCCACCGCTGGGACGATATGAATTTGGTCGATTGCGTTACCTGTGGGCCACAATTGTTCAATTTCAAGGGCAGGAGGCGTGGTCTGTCTGTTTATTGTGGCTACTTGTCAATGCATTGTCCGGTCACGCGACCGGTTTCCGCTATCTAATATCCTAATCAGGCGAATAACCCGTGCGCTTTGAGAAATTGTGACGAATCCACGGTCTGTTGTTTTGCGGTTCGATATTATTTAATATCATGGACGCACATGACTTCTGGAACTAAACAATATCTCTTGACGGCATGGGTGAGGGCCCGCCCGAAATACCCCATAGAAACACCACCACCCCTCCCCGGGGTACCACCCGGAGGGGTGAAATTGTGGTATAACCCCTCACCCCGGGGCATGGACCATTTTCGAGAACGGTAATGATTTAGGCTAATTAATTTGGCAGCAGGAGTGGGTGGCCCGACCAAAATACACAAAAGAACCCCCCCCCTACCCGCCCCTCACCCGAAGAGGTGGAAATGGGGTATGCCCAAATACCCAATAGAAACACCCCAGCCCTCGTGGAGGGTACCACCCTGAGGGGGGTGAAAATGGAGTATTGCCAATTTTCGAGAACGGTAAGGATTTCGGCCAATTTGATGGTATGTGTGGGTGGTCCGACCCAAATAACCCGTAAACACCCCACCCCTCACATCCGGGGTGGGGTGGGTTATCACCGATGGGTCAAGATGGGATATGGACCATGTTCGAGAACGATAAGGATTTCGGCCAATTTGAGAACGGGTGTATGGCCCGCTCCAAATATCCCATAGAAACACCCCCACCCACATCCCTTGAGGGTACCACCCCGCTGGGGTAAAAATGGGTTATTTACATTTTTGTTCCTTATTCGCAAAATAAAAATGTCTCTATCGGTCAATTTCATACAGAACTATGATGTGTGGGTTTCCCGCCCCAAATACATGTACCTCGTAGAAACACCCACACCCCTCACCCGGGTGTTGGAATGGGGTAATTTGAAGGCATTGGTGGGTGGCCATATATAGCCCATAAAAACACCTCCACCAGACCCTCACCACGGGTGGTACCACCCGAGCGGGTGAAAATGGGATATGGACAACGGGGTGCGGGTTAGGGTGTTTCTTGGGGGGGATTTGTGGTGGGCCACCCATCGTTCTCGAAAATGGTTCATACCCCATTTTCACCACCCTCGGGTGGTACCCCCGGGTGAGGGTGTTTCTAGGGGGTATTTGGGCCCCCAGCAATGGCATAAAACTGACCGAAAGAAACATTATTGCAAAAAAAAGGAATAAAGTTGTCCAAATCCCATGTACCCCCAGGGATGAGGGTGGGGTGTTTCTATGGGTATTTGGAGCCGGCTATTTGCCAAATTGGCAGAAATCCTTACAGTTCTAGAAAATGGTCCATACTCCACCCCCATGGTGGTACTCTCCCCCGGTGGGGGCTGGGGTGTCTCTAGTGGGTATTTGGGGGGGGGGGGGTCATCAATCCATGCCGTCAAATTGACCAAATGAGACATTTTTGTAAATAAGGAATCAGTGCCAAAAGTCATGTTCGTATCTAACGTGTCAAACTGATCGGTCCGATCCATCCATGCTCTCAGTCGCCAAATCGACATCCGAACGAGCGAATTGCAAACAAAAAAACCTATATAGCAAGAAATAATCCATCACACTGGCTTATTTTTGTTAGAAGTAATCGAAGTACCGGCATCGCATTCCCGAATTCCACTGAGACTTTCCTGTGTGTACATAAATTGCACATGGATATTGAGTGACAAACGCCTGAGCATAAACTCCTCCCCCAAATCAAAAGAAACACTCCCATATATACGCGAAGAAACAACATCAATACTGGGCGAAAAATATCGACCGAATAATAAAACCCACCAAACTAGGTTTTAGTAAAACCTGGGGTAGGGTGGTTTAACTTTTATGATTTTTCAAAGTATCTTTAAAAGTATAATTTCGAGACGAGACGATTGATATTGATAAATCAGACATATATAATCGTCTCCTGATCGTTATGTCGCCAATTCACCACAAACAATTAGCGATATTATCATAACTTTATCACGCCAATAAAACCTAGTTTTAATTGAGATCGAATTCCAAAAACTAAAACTGAGTTTATCTCAAAACTGGGTTTTAATACACTAAAACCTAGTTTTAGTCCCGTAAAACCTAGTTTTACTACAATAAAACCAAGTTTTACTCCTACTAAAACCTAGTTTAAACTAGAGTAAAACCAGGTCTAGAATAAAAACCTAGCCTAAACCAGAGATGCCGATTCGGACCTTGCAAAGGTTTGTGAAAATTTTAACTCCTTCTTTGTAAATGTGGCCAAGGACATTGGTAGAGATATGAACCCAGCTAACGTGGATCATCCTGGTGTGAAAGCTATAATTCATAACATCGCCACTCAATACATTACAACTATAAACGACTCTAAGTCAAGTATCGGCAAAACTGATTTTAATCTCTCGCTAGTCTCTAGCTCAGATGTGATGAACAGCATTAGACAAATCGGCACAAATAAAGCCACTGGATGAGACAATATCTCAGCAAAACTTTTGAAACTTGGAGCTCCTGTTCTTGCTCACCAGCTGGCTAGTCTAATTAATACCAGTTTTATTAGTGGGATATTCCCTGATAACCTCAAAAGAGCCCAGGTTGTTCATCTGGTCAAGAAAAATAGCCCTCTTGATATAAAAACTATAGGCTTATGAGAAAGCTATTCATTCTCAGCTATCTGGTTTCTTCGAGAACATATTTGATCATTCTTTGTGTGCTTTTCATAAAAGCCATAGTTGTCATACAATATTGCTGAGACTAATTGAAGACTGGAAATCTGCACTTGATCAACATAAATATGTTGCAGCTATTCTCGTGGACTTATCCAAAGCTTTTGACTGCCTACCCCATCAACTTCTTCTTACTAAATTATCAGCCTATGGAATTTCTGACAAAACGACCTCCCTCCTTCTCAGCTATTTAACAAATCGTAAACAACATTAAACTTCAAGGAGTCTTCAGCGACTGGTCAGAAATAACGAAAGGAGTTCCCCAAGGATAAATCCTAGGACAGTTGTTATTCAATGTCTTTATCAACGATATTTTCTATTTCATACATAATAGTGATCTTTATAACTATGCGGATGATAATACCTTGTCGTTTTCACATCCAGATTTTAATGTGCTTTTGGACACACTTCAAACAGAGTCGGATACTTTAGTGAAATGGTCTAAATCTAATGGTATGCAAGCAAACACTAATAAATTCCAAGCTATTGCAATCGGTGCTGCATCATCCTCACTAAACCCGGTGTTCAAAATTTGTGATGCTGAATTTAAATGTGATGAAACAGTGAAATTGTTGGGTATTGAAATTGACTACACACTAAAGTTTGACATTCATATTTCAAACATATGTCGCAAGGCATCACGTCAGATTAATGTTCTGAAATGTATAGGACACAACTTGAACCATCTGTCCAAGATTACAATCTTCCGAACATTTATTTTATCAAATTTTAATTTTTGTCCCTCAGCATGGCATTTTTGTAGCGAGGAAAGTAACAAGAAACTGGAAAATATTCAATTTCGAGCACTACGCTTTATATATAATGACTACTTTTCATCCTATGAAGACAAGACCTATTCCTCAAAGCCAAGGTACCATCCCTCAAAGTACGAAAACTAAGGACTCTGGCTATTGAAACATTCAGAATCGTAAATAAGTTGTCACATATGTGCTTAAAGGACTTAGTTCATTGAAAGAACACGAAATATCATTTTAGGTTTCCCAATTGCAGAGGTACCCAGATTCAATCTTGTGACATATGGTAAAAGGTCCCTTAAATATGCTGCCCCCACCCTCTGGAACGGCCTTCCGGAACATACCAGGACGCTATCAAATTTTAATCATTTCAAATCCTTGGTTGTGTCCTGGGATGGTCCGGAGTGCCGCTATAGTGCGTGTCGGTAGTAGCATATACATGTATTTGATATACGTCTGACATACAGGTATACTATATGCTAGCAGGGGGTTTGGGGAGACTCTGGACTACTGGATTGGATTAGGTGGCAACGAAGCCAGTGAAAGCATTCCAGAGCCCATCAGGGTTGGGGCGATTACATGCCAATGTAATCGATTACGATTACAATTACTCAGCCCATAGACACACCAAACCAGCTCATTTTTAACCGTTTTAACTTTTAACTATTAATGATCAAATAAGGTAAACAACACAATCACAAATAGTCTGACTATAGTATTACTACAGGAGAAATTTTCTGGCTAATTTTGTTCTAAAGCATTCCTTTCCGAAAACCAGAAACATGAAATTCAAGTTAATTGAAAA
Source organism: Siphonodentalium dalli (assembly GCA_032622095.1). Taxonomy (NCBI): domain Eukaryota; kingdom Metazoa; phylum Mollusca; class Scaphopoda; order Gadilida; family Siphonodentaliidae; genus Siphonodentalium; species Siphonodentalium dalli. The sequence continues at coordinate 164,026,632 of CP136064.1, forward strand.
TTCCCTTTTCTCTTATATTACTGGAAGTGGCAAATTAAAATTATACATACTGATTTATCTGGTGTTTTTGTTTTTTTTTCTGTTTTCTGTTTTTTTTTTAATAAATTAGAAATTTTAGTACTTGAGAAATAAAACTTTAGCTGTTGTCAGTTAGTTATTTTAACTATGATTCAACTTATTTTTATTTGCATAAAATTGATATGTTACCCTGTGTTATGTATGTGTTTATTTATATATGTATTTGTTTTACAGTCGGTCAAAATCTCTTCAGATCTTGTGTTTGTAGTATGTTTAAATACCTCCGACTTTTAAATAAAATTTATCTTATCTTATCCTAGTGACAGACTGCACGTAGTCACACTGATTGTGATTGCGTTAGTCATAAAGACTAAGACCATCTTAGTGAAAATGACTAGGATTGAGCCATAAATAGCTATGTCTACTCATTTTGTAAACTTTCATATTGTTGGGGTGTTTTGGTTTTATTATGTTGAATAGGGCTTAGTAATAGACGAAGTATCAATGAGCTGTACGGAATTGTTCTTATCGTTGACCAAGGGGTCACAATCAGGCTGAATACGTAATTGTCGCATTGTTTAGTGCAAACAGACACCCAGTATATCCTAAACGTGCAAAACGACACACATGATCTCCTAAACGTGCAAAAAGGCACTCAGTATCTCCTAAACGTGCAAATTGGCACCCAGTATATCCTAAACGTACAAGAAGACACACGGTATCTCATAAACGTGCAAAAAGACACAGTATCTCGTAAACGTGCAAAAAAAGACACACAGTATCTCCTAAACGTGCAATAAGACACACTGCATCTCACACAATGTGCCAAAAAGATTATATGTCGCAGACGAACGATAGTTTGAGATTGTGGATGTCATTTTGCACATTTGAGCGATCATGTGTGTCTTGTTGCACCTTTGATATATCCTGGGTGTCTTTTTGCACGATAGCATGCGACAAAGACCAATTCTGCCCCAGTTAGAGGCATATTAGTCCATTCAAATAAGCATTGACTTAGACAAAATTTGTACAGAAATGGTTTTAACTCTTTTCGAACGCCTTAAAAATCACACGATTATATTCATCATATCATGAATAAGAATGTGTATCCATTTGGTGGAAATTGGCGCTAAAATATTATGTATCAATTTTGGTGCCCCTCTCCCTTTCAGTGTACCCCTGACTTGAATGACGGACACCTCATACCATAGGGATGGATTTGTATAAGTTCCGTGGCAATCGGCGACTAACCCAATTCTTATCAGATTTAGTACCCACCCACCGCCCTTGTCTCTCATCCCAACGACACCAATTTGGCGTTATAGCCCCAACTGTTATAATTCGCCTTTAGTGGGCGTATTTTTGCTACAGATTATTGAGATATTAGGTCACACGCAATGACATTAAATCGCATGGAAACATATCAATTGTGTGGGCTGCTTGGCGTGAATATGTAATGAGAAATAAGGTCATACGTAATGACATTAAACTCAAGAAAACCCGCGAAAACAAAACAAAATCACATTTAATGTTTTAAGTTATTTCCTTCATGAAAAGAATCTTCGTGATAATGAACCCTCTCAATACTTTAGAATATAGAATTAACCTTAAAATAACAAAACCTTCGGAACACAGAACCTTCGGAATAACGAACCTTCGGATTTGTGAACCTTCGGAATAGCGAACATTCAGAGACATTTCGGAATAGTGGACCTTCGGGATAGTGAACCTTCGGAATAGAGACATGCCCCCAATATTCATATTATATGCCCAGAGTTCAAAGGTATGGACCCATAAAATTCTAAATTTGGCCCTTAAAATATTGGACTCCAAATTGGAGCCCACACAGAACATCACTTAAGTCAACTGTACCTGTGTCATGTCCCAATGCGGGAGGGTCCATATATACCACAACATTCATATTATATGCCAAGAATTCAACGGTATGGGCCCACGTAATGACATTAAATCTCAAGAAAACCCGCGAAAACAAAACAAAATCACATTTAATATTCTAAGTTAAGTTATTTCCTCCTGTATCTGTAATGGGTATGCGCGCAGGATTAGTTCGGATGTGAGCGCACACTCCATAAAAAGAACCCTCTCAAATTAGTCTCAATACTTTAGAAAATAGAATTAACAAAATCCTTCGGAATAGAGAACCTTCGGAATAGCGGACCTTCGGGATAGCGAACCTTCATAATAGAAACATGCCCTCACAATTACACCGGCGACGTAAACACATGTGCTAATCTATGTCGTACTATCGTAACTATCGGTATGATTTATACTCAAGTACGAAATAACCATAATACAATCGCCCAGTGGATTATCGATCGACCACACAATATGAAAATTCTACACCAGTGTACACCACTGTGTGGCGTAATAACGAGAACAATCCTTTTGGAGTCCATCTTTAATAAAGAGTGCTAGTGAAAATATATTTTACAGGCTGACTCACTGTATGTGATACCAATCATGGGTAAACAAACATTAATTACAGATTTGCTAGCGGCTGTTTTGCACACTATTTGATCTGTGTTAAAGCAAAATTGGGTTATGTGGATATTCAAATATAGTATTTGCGTATTGCATAAAGTAATAAAACTACCTCCAAATTATATAGTGCACAACTTTTTATAGAAATTTCTTGACAGTTGATCAAATAGATTCACGCCACTTGAAGTTTGATATCCGAAAGTAGAGCGTCGACTAATTGCGCCGAGGCAACCTAAAACATTCAACCTTCATCTGCGTGCGCGAATGTCTATCGATGTTCTGAGATAAAGCCTTTTATCTCGACTATTTACTTTAATGGTACTTGCCACATGCTATATACTGATCAGGATAATCTGTTTTAATCAACGTAAACTAAAGGTTAGTCAAATGTTTGTCCCCAGAATGGCTAACTTCGGTGTGTCCTAAAGACTGAGTCTGTAAGTTAGTCACAATGATTGTGATTATGATTGTGTTAGTCATAACGACTAAGACCATCTTAGTCAAACTAATTAGGATTGAACCATAATTGGCAATATCCTCTGATTTTGAAAACTCATATTTTGGGGTGTTTTTGTTTTAATATGTTGAGTAGGGCTTAGTAACAGATGAAGCATCAATGAATAGTACGGGATTTTTCCTGTCGTGGACCAAGGGTCCACAGTTAGACTGAATAAGTCGTTGTCGCATGGTTTCGTGCAAACAGACACCCAGGTTCTCGCAAAATGTGCAAAAAGTCACCAGCATCTCAAAATCTCATAAAAATCGATTTTAAATTAGTCGCATGCTAATTATTATTACATTATTTATTTGTTTATGATTTAGAGTGATATTTTCAGGAAATTTCAATAGGTACCCTGTGTGCCTTCTTCCACGTTTGGGCGACCGTGAGTGTCTCTGTGCACGTTTGAGATGTCATGGGTATATTTTTGGTCGATACCATGCGATAATGGCCAATTCAGCGAGCATTCAGTTCAGTTAGAGACATATGGCGGATGACACAAATTTACAACTTTCCGAAAAATGACTAATTCCCAATCACACTCTGCCACGACAACTGCATAGGTACCACACATAATGACATGCGTTTGCTATGGTCCTATGATATGTGGCAAGTGAACTTAAGTGAACACTTTCATCTTTGACGATATTTCCAGAAATTATGGGACCACACACGTTAAATATTTCATGGGCGTAAATAACTAAAATAGCAATCTTGCACTCATAAACATGCAGATACACACTAAAAGTCTCACTATAATGGATATGGATCATAATATGTTGAATGTTAATACCAACATTAAGAAATCAACCATTTAAAATATAATTTAGGAGACATATTGTCCGCATATCCATAGCCGAACATCAGTGAAAATTAGTCTCACTTTCTTTGGCTGTTGGTAGTTTGAAACAAAATTAATTGTAAATTTTGAAACAAATGGACAGTAGTAGGATATTGAATTTGAAGAAAGAACATTAAAGATATGGGCGGCGTTGGCGGTGGATATGCTGTTAAAATATTCACATGCGTCAAAAACCGCCATAGACAGAAAGAATAATAAAATATAAACAGACCTTGTTCTTAAACCATTCAGAAATATGGCATAAACAGTAAGTTATTGTCAAATGTTTTCCCTTTGTTATGTAAACAAAAGCAAAAAACGCTACGTTTCCTGGCTTTTGTTTAGATCCGGATATGGTAAACATAAAGAGCGTTATTTGTTACTGTTTCTTGATATGGAAATTATAAAGAGCGTTTATATCATTTGTGTGTGATTAACCAATAGAATTGCGCTGTGTTATGTAAACAGAAGCACAACTTATGTAACACACGAAGGATGTTGCTTACGTCCACCAACGTATTATCTTGACGACAATATACTATTTACGCGCTGATTATGTTTGGCATATGAACAAAACAATATATATTTTAATATGCCTTCTGTTGGTGGCCATTTGAACAAATATGAATATTTCTGCAACGAACACCGCCCGTGCCTTTAAATGAGTTGACCATTTATCCTATGAAAACTATGATTGTGATCTACCAATAGTGAATCTTTGTAATAATCAAACTTTGGTCCAAAGTGGGAGAAAACAATGTTATTTAATAACCAAATAACTCAGCCTGGTCTCAGGTATTCAATTACAATCCGGAAATTGACAAAATGTACTTGTATATAGTCTTTAAAGAATGCATTGAATCTGTAACTCGATGATTTTTCAACGTTTATTTTTCAATATGTGCAACTCAAATTTTCACAATTTAGTTGAACAGTATATCAATTTATTATAAATTATTAATTTGGGATTGGCGCTCAAAAAGTTGCAGTGATAAACGACGAAGAATCGAACCGCATTGAGTGGCGGGAAACGGGAAATAGTGTTACGTCACCTGTCGGAATTATGAGTGTATTGCCTCAAGCTATTTAAAAATATAAGCACCAAACGTCAGATTTTGATGCTAAATAATGACCCCATTGGCTGTGTATATCTGAGTATATATAGAAAACACTCCTTTTGATTTAAAAAAAAACGGAATCAAAATACGAACATGTCGTTTTAATTCTGAGATCAGCCACGGACCGTACTGTTTTTAGCGACACGTTGCGCAATCGGCGGGGCCAAGATTATGGCTACCATAATTACTAACGTGCCTTCGTCACTGGGAAGTTGAAAACGGTAATTTTCTAGCAATGTTGTGAAACTCAAACAAATGACACATATCTAGAATCAGAAATCGAATTGAATGCAGACCAACCTTTTCAGTTCTCCAAAAACACAAATTCAAATGCTGTCTGTAAAGAGGTATATAATAGTGGAATATGTCCGATTTGTTGGTTCATTTCTGGGATTTGTGTGGTGTGTATGCAATTACAACCGTTTATTCCACAAACAGTATAGCCTTCGGTGTGGGGTGAAATTCTGATATATATGCCATTACCGCCTCCCATCACATTCATGTACATGTATATATATATAACAATAGCAATGGAATGGATATTACATATCTAGCAACGAGTATTAAAATCATTTGAGACAATGTTCAAATATAATTATGTATCGTGGAACTTAATAACAGTAACTAAAATCGATTGACTTCATATGATTGGACTAACCATAACTTAGTCACATTTACCATTGACAATATTTACATTGACCAGTGCATTATCTTATATTCTCCCTATGGGATACTCGCATATATATATGAGATAACTGTGACACCGGGTCTTTAATGACGCACCAGCACAGCTCCCGTCATCAAAGGTTTAAGATTGTGATATAATTATCTTAAATGGATTCTCACATTCGGTTATAAAAGTATGCATACGCATGGTGTATTATTCATTCAAAGGGGTGTTCACGTAATAGAAGCAGACGATAAACAGAAACGCAGATAATGCGAGAGCAGAATGATTCATATTCATAATTCATTGGTGGAAGATAATGGGTTGACAAACAGACCATCGTTTGAATTTATTATCCGAATATACTAATGGAATAACTCGTCAATGAGTATTTAGTATAGAAAGGGTTAAGCCATTTGAAAAATAAAAAATCACAACTTAGAAGCGCAACAACACAAAATTTATTCGCATTAATTTTCTGGAACTACTAATCCCATTCAGTTTAAAAGGACTTCAGGTGTTCGCATTGGGTAAATGTGAGATATCATACAACTCTGTAAATTGATCATTTCCAAGAAGGATGCATGCAGACAAACATATGGACTTTGTGCTCATAACGGTAACAATTGTTACCATGTTGAAACCATTGTTATGTAAACGTTACTGCTGCAGCGATTTGTCAAGACACATCACTGATCATGTAGGTAATTCAAATAATTTAAGTGATGGAAACACTCCGGTAGGGTCATCAAATAGAAATTGAGAATAATCTTCATCAAAGTAATTATTTTTCACGATTATTCATCAAAATTGACAACACACACCGTCATTCTTATATATTAATTAAATGCAATTACTCTCGATGGCGAAATCATTTGTGTTACATGTATTAGTTTATCGCCGATTGTTGCGCCTCGAATCAAGATGTATAAATATCTACACTTGAGCGTAGTTCAGACGATGTTTTCAATGGAGTGATATGACCTATTTCGATGAAATTTTCGGCGATGTTAGCAGAATGCTACATTCCCTGGTTGGCACATAGCGCATGCATTAACTTATCAATTTCATGCACCCGAACAAGACCATAATATGCCTTTAAGTCTAAATTGTTTTTCAGACTATTTTTGATTACTTCCAATATTTACCTATATGTTTCGATTGGACTTTGATATTTTATTTGAGAAATGTTGAGAATGATAATAATAACATGTGCTTGTTGAGGATAGTTGATTCATATAGTGGTCATGACTTTTACATGCGCCAACTGCGACGGCCTTGTCGCCATTTAACAGCTTGATATCAAATGTGGTCGGGGAGGACATGCATCGCAAAAGATACATCGGGTGACCTTTTCGACATATTTTGACTTCTTAAATGATTATTTGCCATACTCTAGCGATACTTTCCGTCGTTCCCGAGTCCAATATAATTATCTATGTATTTACTATAGTTTTCACGCTCTGTTGTATATGATCAAAGTAAATTGTTCCCCTCCTTTTGGCATGCGTGAAGTCTCGTCTACGTATACAGCAGGGATCGCGCTGCTGCTTTCCAAATGCAAAATTCATTGACAAAAAAAGGTTAGCAAAAAATATGTTCATCTGTCCACAAATAAGAGAAGTATAGTGGTGTTTCAATTCCGCAATAGCTTGAAACTCAATCCGGATTATGGATGGCGGTCGTGTTTGTTTTCATTCTAGAACAATTCGACAATTGTATTATTCGTTGATTGTGTTATTATATAGATTCTTTACTAGAGCGTTGCTCTCATTAAATATTAACCTGATACCCCTGTATAAGATCGTTGTTCTCATTAAATATTAACCAAATCCCCCTGTATAAGAGCGTTGCTCTCATTAAATATTAACCAAATCCCCCGTATAAGAGCGTTGCTCTCATTAAATATTAACCAAATCCCCCTGTATAAGAGCGTTGCTCTCATTAAATATTAACCAGATCCCCCGTATAAGAGCGTTGCTCTCATTAAATATTAACCAGATCCCCCTGTATAAGAGCGTTGCTCTCATTAAATATTAACCAAATCCCCCTGTATAAGAGCGTTGCTCTCATTAAATATTAACCAGATCCCCGTATAAGAGCGTTGCTCTCATTAAATATTAACCAGATCCCCCTATATAAGAGCGTTGCTCTCATTAAATATTAACCAGATCCCCCGTATAAGAGCGTTGCTCTCATTAAATATTAACCAGATCCCCCTATATAAGAGCGTTGCTCTCATTAAATATTAACCAGATCCCCCTATATAAGAGCGTTGCTCTCATTAAATATTAACCAGATCCCCCTGTATAAGAGCGTTGCTCTCATTAAATATTAACCAGATCCCCCTGTATAAGAGCGTTAATCTCATTAAATATTAACCTGATGCCCCTGAATTAGAGCGTTGCTCTCATTAAATATTAACCTGATCCCCCTGTATAAGAGCGTTGCTCTCATTAAATATTGGTTTAATAATATTTATTCCCAATAATAATTGTTACAATATGATATATTGGTAATTCATGTTACCATGTTCCTTGTGTATGGGAGTGGATTCGGCTGTAAGCCTATATGGCTTATATATGCCGTCTCCACAAGTGACCTTATCATCGGTGGACAAAATATAAAATGGTGCGACAAAGCAAGCAATATTATGCTTGCATTACTCGAGTTAAATATTAACCTGCTGCCCCCGAATAAGACCGTTGCTCTCATTAAATATTAACATGATGCCTCTGAATAAGAGCGTTGCTCTCATTCAATATTAACCTGATCCCACTGAATAAGAGCGTTGCTCTCATCAAATAGTAACCAGATGCCCTTGAATTCTAGATTGAATGGATCATTTACATCATGATTGTTTATTGTTTAATGAAAAACGAGAAGTGGAAATTATTTATAATTAACTGCATTCAGATCGATATCACTGTAAATATCAACACTATAGAATGAAATGTCAAAATTCCAAATGTCGTTAAAACACTTATTGTGGAAACATAAAACTCACTGTTGCAATACACCGATATTTTTGGCAACTCCTAAAATAATATTACAAAACATTTTCATTTCGCAAAACATGACAAAATATAAATATTAGGCTAGCGCGAACAGTTGTATAGATTAGTCTGAGAAAGCTTAAAGCCGCACGGTGGATTGCACTACAAAATACACCTAATAATATGCGCTTTTGAGTTTTCCCAGTATCGAAATAAGTCGATAAATACATGAACTACTTTTCGTCGAGCATTAAATGTCACAGAAAGACGGCTTGAAGTCATACAAAATACAACTTTGAACATGATGACTTGCACGACATGAAACAGAAATGAGCGCCCCGTGTTATAGTCTATTCCTGATATAATATGGGGAAAATGAAGAGAGATTTTTTAACTTGTGCCAGAAAAATTGAAAACAGCTGGAAAATGGCTCTGACCATGGCAAATAAGTTTAAGATCACATGAAGGCGGTATATCGAAATTGTGTGTAGTTGTCAACCTATCTCATACCTCTTACGTTGACAAAATTTGGAAGATCGAATGAGCCATGTCCGTTTATATACGCTAAGTATGATACACCGGTGTACACTTCTAACACTTCGAAGACATGTTCAAGCCAAGGTAATTCCGTTTGTAGGTGAAGTATGAACGTATAACATACTTTTGTCAAAATAAGACCAATTTATCATGAATAAAGCGGTGTACAACTGCCACGGGGCATTAATTATATTGCACTCTAATGTAACATTCCTGGTCATGACTGACGAATCTTGTTTACAATATGAATTTCGGTTGTTGATAGATTGAATCAACTTTTAATTAATTGCAATATGTTATTCATTCGGGATTGGCAATGATTCGTCGACAATGAAGATGTATCTGTATGAAACAAGTGCGGAATGGCATATTCTTTGATGTTAGCATTTGCTTATGCTATTTATTTAACCACTGTGGGACTGGTACGGTCATGATGAACATGGAATAGAAATGGCATACTAGCTCACAATAATTGCGCCAATTTTGATGTTCAGTGCTCAGATCAAACCTATAATAACCTACCACGTTGATCACAGTGACCAAATAGCTTGATGAATACATGTACATAAATATTGATATTGTTTCTCGTTGGTCACCCATTTTACTCATGTAGATTTTCGCCTCAATAGAATACAAGATGTTCTGAAACATTAAAGATTATGCAGCGGCGTGGATCGAGAAAGAGAGTTACGAGTATTATATGTGTTTGTTATCTCATGACTCATGTGCTGAAAGCTGATACATTGCTATATTTACATACACCTGATATCTCTTCCGATTTCCCCATAGCGTTACGGTAGACACACCCCTTATTCAATGCGTTCATAAACCTATGAACGTAACGTGACGTCACTTCCAGTGCCGTTCATATGTTTATGAACACATTGGTCCCGGAAATCACCGGGGATTGTCGGAAATTACCGACTGCTTGAGTATCTAGTAGGTCCGGATTGGCAAGAAATTTGTTTCGGTCTACAATCAGTGTTGTTGCTCGGTGTTACTGAGCGTTGATGTTAAAACAAATGCGCTACTCAATATAGTTTTATCATTTTCCTTGCCGCTACAAATATTCCCCCGAACCTCACAAATATATCATTATGGTAGAACGGCGTGTTGTCGATTTCTTATCCGCAGCCGAAACTTAATTGTTAGTTTCAGATATTAATCATTCTTGAAATCAACACGTCTACATTTGTTACTAGCTAAACAAGACATTTTGTCATATGTGTATACTTTACTGTGAAATTGCGTTTCTTCCGTTCTCCATGAACGGATTCTCAAAATGTTTGGTTTTCCAAAAAACAATGATTCGAACTGTCTGAACTGAACTCCATGCGTTCGTTTAAATAGATGAATAAATAGTGGGAAAGACATACAATCCTAGTTCATAATGAATTTAAGTATATAAATATAAATAATAAACGGCGGATTCAACGTGGTCATGGGTTTTGACCGCGTTAAAAAAATCAGCAAACTCCGCATGAACCCCTTCGGGGTTCATGCAGTTTGCTGATTTTTTCTCGCGGTCAAAACCCCATGACCGCATTGAAACCGCCGTTCATTTCTTATATGATTTCTGGAAGTCGTTTCCGAATAATGATAAAATACCTTTGTATTTACCAACCTATTTTGATTGCGACAATGTAACACACGGTAGTCATACATTTGGCACTTAAATATTACGAGTCGATTTATAGCGGACGAAATTATAAACCAGTCACTCAGGCTTAGAGAATCATTATATATATTGGCTGCTCCCTTCCTTCACACTCTTCAGACGAGTATCTCTCCAAACAACACGAGAACCAACGTAGTATACAGTACCATAACAATGATAACCTTAGCAAACGAGATTAATAAGATAAAAAAAACTGAGATACCTTTGCCAACCCAACAGTGACGTTGAAATTGCAATTCCGGCCACTTGTATTTGGTTTCTTTATCCTTTTTGCGTTGATAGTAGATTGAAAGACAAAACAGATAGTGCCCCTAGCGTAAGTCTCCTCGACATCACAAGAGAGAAATGACGTAAAGGTGGCAGATTGTTTGGTACCTCTCATATCCATTTACCTGACGAAAACACTCAGACGAGCAAGTATATACGTTCTTTTGCAAAAATATACAGGACAATCATGTCCCATTTCGCACGTGGAATCCAACTCGGATATGGCTAGACGGTTAGGAAATAATTCGCAGCAGTTTTTTTTTAAATACCTCCGATAAGCAAGAAGAATCCATAGACAATAGTTAACTGTCATCAGTAACTCACAAGGGTAGAAACTTTGAGGACAGTTACTATAACTATTGTGTTTATTATATTTTCCACCAATTTCTACCAATTTCACATTATTTACAATACTATGTTCACCGGAACTAGGATATCCCCAGCTACATATCTACTCACATTCCTTCCGCGTGCAGGAAATACAGTAAAACCAGGAATAACCACATTAACATCGCTACGTGTTTTTGTTTCTGTAAAACTTAATTTATCATACTTGCTAATCATCATCATCATCCTCATCATCGTCATCATAATCACTATCATCATAATCAACGTCAGCATAATCAGCATCAGCATCGGTGTCATCATCATTAACTTCAGCTTCTTCATCCCCATCATCATATTTGTTATCATCATATTTGTTATAGTCGATATCATCATCGTCGGTGTCATTGTGATCTCTGTTTTCGTATATGTCAGCCTTGTTTGAATTGTCCACAAATTTGTAATTTTAGCATAATTGTAATTATTCAATAACAAATGGTCACTGGAAGTATTTGCGCACTTCGTCATTTGTTCCATAGCAACGACTGTCATGGACTTTTAAGCTACATAACGATGTATGCATCCATTCAGGACGATAAATACTAGATGTAAAAGACTGCGAATCTACACTGAATAATTAATTATCATTAACATGCTGGTCATGTTCGTTTATGATCATTAAACCAAGCCACTAGGAACATACATTTTATTGAAATTACTGGACGCTGTCCCATCATTCCCTGGCCTGTAATAATATTTTGGTATGCTATAAAGTTGAATATGTGCTGTGTATAGCAACAATTGTAGAAAAACAAGCTATTTCAAAAAAATAATTGGCATGGCAACGCTTCTGCGTGATATCCAAATTTACTTGTATTCACACGTTTTGCTTGTGTGCCAAATTAAATTTGGTGATTATACTACAAACTGCACGTTTTTTGCCATTTATCCGCCCCTATAGTCTGCGATCTGGAATACTGGGATGTGGTTTCTCAAAATGTGTATGTATCCGTTATATAATGTGATACTATAACAGCTGGTGGCCGTGAGTATCATTCATTTCATTAATTTTGTAATTTAAGGAACTATTTTTAAAATACCCAATACGTATGATAAATCTTAATTTAAGTTACCAGATTAAATTGTACACATTAAAGAGAATTGGTTAACTCTCTTGGCTCTGTGTTCATTGAAATTGCATGTAGATATTAGTATATATGGGGAACATGGAAGCATTAGCTTATTGGGATGATTTTGTCTCAGGCGTGAATCACAGTGAATCATCGCCACATGGACACGGGTCTAGTGTCTTCTAGCTGGATCAATCAGGATGTCTGACATTGAATCCAAGGAATCAGCTTTTGATGTGATTCGATGCTCCCAAATTATAGACACATTCTCTCTCACCCAGACTTCCAGAACAGTTGTAACACATTGATCGCCGTGACATATTTTACTTGTAATAAATAAATATTATGTTGTCTAAGAGTTCTTACTTAGTGAAAGAACAACCTGGAATTGTTATAATAGCGTTTACATAGCAACTGACCACGTTGTCCAGAACGAAGGATATGTTATAGTTTCAAATGGTATATATGTTTTCTTGTGTAAAAATAAAAATTAATCTCAGACACTTCTTGTCAGGAGCGCTCCCTCACTATCTAAATGTGACACATATGTTAATATAATCAGACCCCGCCACTACACAATTTTCAGACTGGTTAAACAAATATGTAGTAGCTTTGTAACTTTTTTACCATTATAACGGATCTGTGTGGATAGCTTAACACCATTCCGGGAAGGTTCTATACGCATATACCGTGTTTCATGCTGTAATAATAAAATGCCCTATTCCGCCAATGTTACGACCTTAGCACCACTACTATTGGTTAAAAACACTTCTTCAAATATCTCCGTTATTTCGTCAAAAACACTTCTTCTCATACAAATCACTGTTATTTAGCAAATTAACATTATTTATAGAGTTATTGCCCTTCATGCAGGATTAACAAAACATGTCTTCATTTAATGGACAATCCCAAGCTCGCGTGCCACGCGTCGTTGGATTGTCCATTTATTAATGACCATTTTAGGTACCGATTGTCCATTTATAAGTGGACAATCCTTGAAGAATTGCCTGATATCGTTCAAAGCGGAGGCTATATGCTTTTTAATCTGCACTTTGAGTGTAAATATATGAGATGTATGCTGATTTTTTTTGTGTTCCATTGAGCATGGATGTAAGTTGGTCTGACATTATCATGTGTGGAACGCTTTCGCGTCACATACATGTCAGAACAACTTGCATCCATACCCATGGAACTCAAGCAAATCAACATCAATTTTATTAAAGAGAACCGGGTTAACATAAAGAAGGCAACGAATGGTTCCATGTATCCCAAGAGATACCTTGTAGTACACAACATGTGCAGTGGTCCAACTCGAGATTGGAATATGCATGAACATGACACACCGGAGCAGATACATGGAGCAAAATTGTAGCACATATACATTTCGTGAACTTTATTTTAACTACGTGTCTACATACTTATGCAAAATGTGGAAATGTATAGAAGTTGGCAACTGGAGTATATCGCCTTTGAAATAATGTTAGGTAACACTGAAATGAAACTTGCCAAGGAATACCTGTATCATTCCTACGATTTCACACTAGTGATTATTGTCAATACGACGAGAGGAATGAGAGTGAGAAATATTGTGGTCCCTTCCTAGCTATATGGTTGTAAAATACAGTTACTTCGCCTTACCCACCTCAACATCGGAAAATTTAGTAAATCATCCAGGGGAGGGTAGTAAAACACATTGCCAGTTTATAAAACTGGAGATATTGCGGACCCATGCACCACCCCAAAGCAAGTCCATTATTTAGGAAAATTTGTTTTTTTTCGCTAAATGTAAACAAACCAATGTAGACTCCGTTGTGGCTGTAGTGATTTGAACTCGGGCAAATAACAAAATCATATTCCCTAACAGCCATCTTGTGCATGCAGTTATGAAGCTCGCAATTGTCTTGTTTGTCCATCTAATAATGAGCATCGAACTGAACTCTTTAACTAATTTGTCAAAATAATAACACTTTTATATAACCATTTAGTGCTTGGTAAGGCCAATCTGAGTGATGCCGAAAACGAGATATTTCATATTCTTAGCTGATTCATTTAAAAAGTAAACCGTTTTTGTTAAACATTGAGATCACCGCCATGAAACTGTTATTCGGGTACTCATAGGTTTAAAAATTAGTGTATGCACTCTAATACAGCATCCGGGATGTTTGTGTTACAGCGCCCAATACGTTTGTGTTGCCCAGAACAAAATATACTCTTTTCTCATCTAATTTCCTTATATGAACTCGGAACATTAAAAGTAACTATCTAAATTGTATGATATCCTGGACTATGAAACCTGTCTTTAAAGACATTCATTTTAGGTAATGTGTGTATCGAATTATTGACATTCTGCTTCTTGTTTGCATAACATTGCAAAAAAATAGTCAACAAGTTTCACAGAACATACGGATGTTGCTGATGCAAGTACATCCAGCCAAGTTCCGGGAAGAGATAAATCATATTAGAGACCTTTCGCATCCTCACGTTTACGATTACGAATACGGATAGCTATTCGTAGTCGTAAGTCTATCCGTATGGCCAAAATGTCCTTTCGCAAAACGACTACGCATAAGGGTTTTGACGAACACGTACCATCATTATTTCGTACCATTTTTACAACTCAAAGCGTGTGTTTGGTATACAGTCCCTTAATACTTCACTTATCGTCTCATTTGCAACAATGCGATAATCATGACTTGTTTATATTGTCAATAATTCGACCAGTCACAACGTACGACCCGGGATTCTCGTGATATATTATGGCAATACAGGTATAAATGCCAGGTCATATGTGGTGGAAATTCAGTTCGTTGTTATCATGGATGACCTGATAGACGTTATGCTGATGGGGGAAGAGGGGTTCCTAAATTTGGACCTCACATCAACCACGACGCCACCACTTCAAGACCCTTTCAGTCCGCAATTTCATTTCAATGCGATTTCGGCAGGAAGTCAGTCTTGCCATATTATGCCATCCCCCACAATTTACGACATAATTATCCATAATTGTCATCATTATTATGTAATATGTATGTGCAAGGACGTGGCTAGAGGGTTTCCGTTGGGGTGTGCATGCGACTACGGGCAATAGACCAGGACCCACCGGGTCGACCATGGTTGTTCGGCCCGGTGTGAGAAAATTGTGAAAACTAAACAAGAAAATCGCAAAATCCTAGCATAGACTGACCTCAAGCTTTCGTAGTGTTGGAAATTTCAAACCTCATATACTCTCCCTTAGTTTGGAAATTTTCAGTCAACGATTTTAACCAAATGTAGTAAAATATTGTTTTCTTAAACTCATTAGCAGTTTTTTTGTTGGCCACGGGGAGGGACCAGGACACACCGGGCGAATTGTTTTTTTAAACGTGATCAAGAAAATCGCTAAATCCTGGCATCTAGACTAGCCTCAAGCATTCATAGAGTTGGAAATTTCCAACTGATGACAATTCCAGTGACAATTTTTACCAAATGTAGGACAATATTATTTTCTTAAATTAACTAGAGGTTTTTGGCTGGCCACGGGGAGGGACCAGGACACAAGCTTTCCAAGTGTTGGAAATTTCCAACCTGACACCCCTAAGGTTGGAAAATTTCTAACTGATGGCCATTTCAGTCCAAAAATTTTTATCAAAAGAAGGAAAATATGCAAATATTGGTCCAAAAACAATAAATTCCCCACAATAAGTTGTTTGAAAATCAAACTACAAGAACATTTTCAACCTATTGTTGGTGTGAAATTTCCAACTAATGTTTTGGCAAGTCTGAAATTTCCAACTGTTGAAAATTTGACCAAAGTTGGGGGGGGGGGGGGTAAGCCACCAAACCTCCTCCCTGTCGCCACGTCTCTGTTCATGTCTGGAACTTCCAGAATTTTCGCGATAACCCTGTGCCAATGCATCATCCTATATATGCGAGTCTCATATAGTGAGCCTCACATATATCAGAGAATTAATTGGCCTAAAAATATTTGACTTGACCTTGTAAGAAGTGCATTCTCAGGTATGAAATTTCCAACTGTTGAAAATTTTGACCAAAGTTGGAGGGTGAGACACCCCAACCCCCCCCCCCCCTACCCCCCCCCCCCCCCCCCCCCCACCCCCGTCGCCACATCTCTGTGTATGTGTATTGGAAATAAAATATCCTATCCTATCCAGGCATATCACCTCTTTGGGTTTAGGAAATCAGACATAAGGTTGCTGTGCTCGCTGATGTGCATCACTTCTGATTTGGTCATATCAAATCGAAACAAAGTCGACACGGTGATGTCGGTGGGTGTGCCAAATATTCGTTTAATACCACCAAATCCATGTCAGTCGTGTATTTTTGGCGACTGGTTTCATAGTGCACTTCTATATATTACTGCAAAGTGTTGTGTCGCAGCCAGCGATTACTATCCGTTGTGAATAGCGATCTTATTTCGCGGCAAGCTCGAGATTCACGACGACGAAGTACAGTGATTGCCAATCTAAACAGCACACCGAGGTCGTAGCTCAATACAACTGGATGCTTTACATGATATACATATACAGTCTCGAACGGAGTAAAGTGATATATTGCAGAAAATAAATTTCAGGTGTTATTTGAGCTTATTATAGAAACCATGAAATCGTAACCGTTATTGCGGATAGTAAAATACGACAACGATAAGAAAGTACACAAATGTTGGTGACGTAGTACCCTACCCGTATCCGTAATCGTAAACGTGAGTTTTGCGAAAGGTCTCTATTTAAGTTACGTTCGCATCTGCAATTGCTGCTACATTATATCATAATTTGCATGTCCAATTGTTATGCATAATCAATTGTTGCCGCGTAACGAATTTATGTTATACATATCCTGAGCGGGGCAACCCTAACGGCCGAATTCTGGTCCCTGGTCTAGACCAGGGTTTCATGTAAACTATAGTCTAGACCAGGCCGAAACCACGGTGATCGCCATGTGTTACCCAGCTTCGAGGCGAGTAAGCTGGGATTACTGGTCAGCACTGGTCCGTATTCTCGTCTTTTTGAAACTCAGGTTTACGTAAACCATGGTTTGCCTTCTTATTGTCATTCAAGCCTGTGTCGGTCTGTTCATAATTCGAACCATGTGGTAACGAACAAGTTCTGGTAACAGAAACATATGTATATTTTGGAAGCATTTATCTTTATGTTAACCAAATAGGAATTGTGTTTTATTGATATGCCGTGTAGAAGAAAGATTATAATTATATATGAACTGGACAAAATGTAATATAATCGATAATTATGTGTGTTATATGTAATAGTCTACAACTGAGACCTAGTAACCCCCTGGTCTGAGATTTTTGTATAAACCGAGACTTGAACCTGAGACGAGAATACCTTTTTCTGTTTTCGCAGTAACGATACAGATTGGTAATTTGATTGTCAATCATGCGTGCGTTTATCTGGCTTTACAGTGGAGTTTTATTTATAACATCCTTGCCGTGTTTGAAAGCATATTACCGTTAGATGGATTAAGTCAAATTTTCGTGCTATTATTTCTGATATGTTATCGATGGGTTTGGTTGACACGGATAAATAGGGAATGATAGTAGTTTTGCAATCGGAACGTAATCCGCATTCCGTTCCGTGTTTCTGAAATGAATTGAGGTCGGAGATAGTTTTAATAGTACTAATTCATCATTTGAGAATAAATTATTGCTGGACTGGATATACAATATAACAGCAAAAACTCTCAAAATTATATTAAGACAGAACGAAAAATTGTGGTTCAAAATAAGGAAATGTCCGATTAAATTGAATTAAATTAAATTAAATGCATGGGACCCCTGCTCTTGATTAATGATTTATTTGGTCCAGTTTCTTAAGCCTTGACATTTCAAATTGGAGTGTGATACAAGGCACCCATCTAGATTTTTTTCCTATATCTGATTCGTGTATCTGGGCAAGTTTGTCGGTCCCTTTCCGGGGTCGGTATTTCTACACACAGCGGAGTGTTTCTCGGTGAATTTACTATCTGCGTAGACTTTCCTCCACCCGTAAAACTGAGAACGTCGTGACATCCGCACCACCCCTATCCCGTGATCCCCGTCGAACGGCGACGGCATACATATACCGCTATATAACACGGATATAAGCCGCTTTCACATGCTCAAGTTTGGAGACACCAACACACCAATCTCGTTGCAGCGCTCAGCACGCTTTTGTCCATAGATTTTCATCGATTGTCGTTGATTGTACAACAATGCGCCGATCCCAGCTTGCGACCAGGTGGTTTCGCGAGACCAAGTCCTGACATGGAACACCGTGATTATTAGGGTGGTCTAGACCTGAGACCAGAATTCAGCCGTAAGTGGCCAGCACTTGTGTACATGTGCCCCACTCCATATTGTCTTTATATTGGCAATATAAAATATGTTTAAATAACTAACTAAACTAAGTATATTTTATTTTACGAATTTTCAGATACTCACCCAACAGTTTGTTAACTGCGGTGTTAATCAGTATTCACCCTATATTTACATGGATAAAGATAATTGTACCGGATTTTCAATATTCCCATAATACCTATACCACACCTATACCCATAGCGCATTAGTCTGTACACGAGTTAATCGTTCTGTGTTGGTGCATAACATGTAGCAATGTTAGTTTTGTTGTGCAAACTCGGACAGTGGTACTTTATTCGCTGCCTGCTCTCCCGTTTTAGGTATATAATCTGCTTAGAATCGCCTCATTTTTAGTCGATATATATAATGTGATGAAAGTGAGAGCATTTTAGTCACACTATCGACTCATAATGAGTGTGTATATGCTGTTTATGTGCGGACAACTACAGAAATAAGCCAATTCACGTCTTTTCAGATGAACGCTCTTTAATATGTGTTTTAACTGTGGTCCGCGCCATAAAACGATATGACGGATATGAGTCAATTATCTGCTAAGTTTCAGAATCAAATAATCACATTATGTATCTATTTCACATTATAGGTCGATTATGTGCGTATATGCGCGAGGATATGTTGATCAATTCGATGGTTTATTTTAGGGTCTAGAAAACGTACACACATTATGATCTATTGTGTCAAATCAGACTGAACATATTTAACTCCTTACCTGAAGCTATCACCCACAAACTACACGACAGCAGTTATACTGGCAGTTCCTAGTGCAGACACGTTTACAACCGCCCGTCCGATGTCCATCCTTAAATCTATCTTCACTGTGGTCAGGAGGAAGCATATTCTGCGCAGGACGACTCTGGTGCGTGTGAGATTCCGTTGTAGTTGGTTGTGATTTCCATCTTCTGAGTCTGCTAAGACTCCACCAGGCATCGGTATTATCAATCTCACTCAGAAGAATTATAGAGAGACATAACACAATAATGAGAGCAGTTCTTTTGGAGTCCATCGTTAATAGACAACGGTACCTGCGTGACATTATATAGTTCACGAACCGCACGAAGCGCGTTACGCGATGTCAGTCATGGATAAACACCCGCGGTCATTTTGCAGATTTACTGATATGTTTTAAAGCAAAATTGAATTCAATAGTCCAAACACTTTGAAGATGAACCAAATATTCAATCAACAAAGCGAATCCAAAATAAAAAAAACCTTTCGATATTCATTAAAAATGTTTTGGAAATGTTCAGAAACTCATGAGGCTTACGCACTTGTGTGTGCGTTCACATTTGTATGTTACTATATATTCGTTGCTATACACCATATAACATATATTAGTAATATATTATCGGATTATGAAGAGTAAATAAGTATACATCTATTAAACGCGACATCGATGTATACTATAGAATATCACCCCATGCATATATACTCTGCTTAATGATTTTTTGTATATGTATACGTACAAGTATTGATGATACGTAATTGTGTCATATATATTGTCTCTGTAATGTATTTTATGATGACCGGAGTTACTATCAAATTGAATTGAGAGTAATAAAATATAATTGAAACGATTTTAGCTTTGAATTAGGACCGAGACGACCCGATGCATGCATGCAACACGTGCTGTGATTGTAGCGGGTACTTGCCCGTAAACCGATTACAGTAGCTGGCTTGGAGCATTAATTGCTCGATAGGAGGTTGCGCCCTTGTTGGCAGAATGTCGTATTGGGGTTAAAATTTGCCCCACCTATTACATCCAGTTACTGTATAATGCGTGTAAATGGGTAAATTATTAATAGGTCATAGGCCATTTGTTGAACTTACCTGAAAATTACTCGGCGAACGAAAATGAATCATTCTGCACTTGTATTAGCTGTTCATCTATCTGTCGTATATTTATAGTTCATGTACGTCCCCAGATGAATAATATCACAGTTCAGTTTATGCCATAATTGACTATATATGCTATTGTGTATATAACAAATATTTAGTAAATTTCTGCTATATACCCTACTGTGGGTATAACATTCTACTGCGGGCATAAACTTTTCAACGGCACTTCATGGATGGTCTGTTTAGTATGAATACGCCGTATAACATCTGTCGATTTCAGTGGCGAAATTTAGCCCAACTGTACCTGACGTAAAATTGGACTAATCTTCGACAGAGGTAAATACAAACTTGTTCCTGCTCAAAACACTCTAAAATACACACATATATATATATAAGTCGACTTATATTAGGCGAGCGCTCAAATGTAAACACAAAAAACGCTATTTTCGTCCGCCTTCCGTGTTTCTGAGAAAAACAAACGACGAACCCTGTGCTATTGATGGTGTTTATCAACAATCAAATCCAAATCGACAACGTAAATATTAAGTTACCACGGCGTTTGACAAAGGGTGGATTTTAATTTTCGATTTAGAATTTCCCATGTTGAATTTTAAGTGACCGAAACATCGTAGAGGCTTTTTCCAGTACAGAATAGACTTGCTATTTTAAATGTGCATTCAATGAATAATTTGAATTAAAAGGTGTTGTTGTGTCAATTTAATATGAAACAAATACCGGTATTCCATTCAAACATAGTTTGTTACTGTTATGTTTAATGGGGAACATCTGAATGTGAATATTGATCAGCTGACTGGTGGCTCAGAAAGAGGCTGATAACCGAATTACTCGGTGTGGGCTACATTTTAACAGTAACAAACATAGTAGCAATAATAGTAATGTGTGAAAGAATGTGCACATATAGTCAATTCCTGAGTTTGTACTTTGGTACATTTAATAGATTATATAAAGTTTGATACTCCATGAATTTTCGGGGATATTTTGTAACAAAAGTGGTTATAATTTCAGACTTCAATTCGCAACATGTGGGTGTTTAACCAATTGCACCTTATATTCAAGAACGATAAGTGGCATCTGATCTACTGTTGATCATTTGTGAAGACAACCATCCTGGAATAAATTCGACCTCCTCAGATGAGCTGCATCATATTTCGATGCCATCATCTAAACGAACGGAGCTTGAGACACTCGCCAAAATTGCTTAAATGCTAAATGCTTATAAGATGAGATCTGGTTTTCTGAACAGACATTGATTTATCCGAAAATATTTTGATCCAATCGTTTTGTGAACCAATAAGAAACAATGGGTCCAACTCTGGGGGAGACATCGCAGTATATTTTGCAAACCGTTTTGCCTTTTTGCCGTATTGATCAGCTGACTGGTGGCTCAGAAAGAGGCTGATAACCGAATTACTCGGTGTGGGCTACATTTTAACAGTAACAAACATAGTAGCAATAATAGTAATGTGTGAAAGAATGTGCACATATAGTCAATTCCTGAGTTTGTACTTTGGTACATTTAATAGATTATATAAAGTTTGATACTCCATGAATTTTCGGGGATATTTTGTAACAAAAGTGGTTATAATTTCAGACTTCAATTCGCAACATGTGGGTGTTTTGATCCAATCGTTTTGTGAACCAATAAGAAACAATGGGTCCAACTCTGGGGGAGACATCGCAGTATATTTTGCAAACCGTTTTGCCGTTTTGCCGTATTGATCAGCTGACTGGTGGCTCAGAAAGAGGCTGATAACCGAATTACTCGGTGTGGGCTACATTTTAACAGTAACAAACATAGTAGCAATAATAGTAATGTGTGAAAGAATGTGCACATATAGTCAATTCCTGAGTTTGTACTTTGGTACATTTAATAGATTATATAAAGTTTGATACTCAATGAATTTTCGGGGATATTTTGTAACAAAAGTGGTTATAATTTCAGACTTCAATTCGCAACATGTGGGTGTTTAACCAATTGCACCTTATATTCAAGAACGATAAGTGGCATCTGATCTACTGTTGATCATTTGTGAAGACAACCATCCTGGAATAAATTCGACCTCCTCAGATGAGCTGCATCATATTTCGATGCCATCATCTAAACGAACGGAGCTTGAGACACTCGCCAAAATTGCTTAAATGCTAAATGCTTATAAGATGAGATCTGGTTTTCTGAACAGACATTGATTTATCCGAAAATATTTTGATCCAATCGTTTTGTGAACCAATAAGAAACAATGGGTCCAACTCTGGGGGAGACATCGCAGTATATTTTGCAAACCGTTTTGCCTTTTTGCATATACCGGAACTGGAATTCAATAAATCGGTCATGTGGTTCAGAACTTATATGACTCAAACTAGCTACTTATTGTGCATATCTTACAGATCGGATCGATTTTGCGATCCTGAATAGTGGAAAATCTTAGATGAGAGTATTGACATTGCATTGCATCTGAACCTGCCACTTACAATCAGAGGTGGTTTCAGCTGAAACGTGATCAAGCCCGGTTCCAAACTGAATAATATAATTGACGCCTACCGTTTTAAGAGACCTGATATAGTCTCCCACTGGAGTAATAGAAACTACTAGAACCCTTATGGACCCCATTCTAGAGGGTGGAGATATATCCTACCATGCCTATGTTTGGGATCTCAGAATATCAGACCACCATGCAGTATACGCATATGTCGCCGTTGAATATAGTCCCATTTAGCCTGTGGCTACATGGCATCTTTGTTGGTAGGGTTGAAGATATCACTTTCGGCAAAAGCAACCTATCTAATACTCTAAATGAACAAATTGTTTAGCACCACGTAAGTGTTCATTGCAACGAAAGTGTAGACTCCATTGGCGGAAACAAAATCTAAACCATATAAGCCTATATATCCATGTATTCGCCCATATACATGTAGCTATCAAAAGTTTCGGTCAGCTCGCCATATGACCTACATCCCCTTCCTGATATGTGTTCGCTCACAACCATAGACACTCACACTCAATCTCGACCACCCTAGGTACTACATATTTCCTTATTCATCACTAGTGATGAATAGGCACCTGCTACATATCACTTGGCAGCGCGCCAACAAAATAACCACGCCGTGTCTTTCCATTGACGGATTAATACGATTAATACTATTTCTAAAAGCCGCACATGACACCAACTCCAGACAATGCAAAATTATTGTTCTGTTAATTAAAGTTAAATTATTGTCCAACCTCGTTTCACTAACGAAAATAGACGCAAAAACAAAAAGGCAAATTGGGGGACTATGTTTTCTGTCGCGAGCCAAAGAGCTCGTTGTCATACGCTTGTGAAGAGTCTCAGCCATCGCTGTGAATTTATGCATTTTCAGCTTTTTAAAAGGATTTTAGTTTTATAAAAATGCACCTCTGGTTTTTTTCATGTGATATACAGGATTTTCAACTCGTAATGTTGGGATATAAGATTTTATGAAACTCGTTTGATAAATTTGAGTCATAACTCGTCTACGATTCGTTGTGAATCAAATTTATCAAACTCGTTATAACCGCTATATATACAATTGCTGTCTACTATGCGTTTCGATATTAATAAGGTAGAGGAGAATTGATCTAAGTTAAATAAATTGTGCTTCCATCCCGTGTGGTTACATTCTATCATATTGTATACCGTACGTACTTACTTATGTAATGTGTTTATGTATGAAGGTGGTCAAATAAAATATGTTTAAGTGTGATATTTTGTGTTTTAGCTCAACTTGACAATGTCATGTTTGAGCTATTGCCATGGTCTGGTGCCCGTCATCGGTTCGTGTGTCCGTCAACAATTTCCTTTAGCACACTTTGCATGACATGTCTCTCATCAGATCGTCAAGAAACTCCAAACGGATCTTTGGGCTGACCTCTCGATTGGGACAATCATTTAATCTTCCGAAATTCGTTTAAGAATACCATGCAATAGCCATCTTGGATTTCAAATATGTAGCCCATATTTATTGGAGAGGTCTTTTTGAAAATTTACAGTCATGTTTGGAGGGCATCTAGGTGGGAGCTATCGATTGTGATTTTCTATGAAAACTATGACCGCCGTCAGCCATCTTGGATTTTACTCTTTGCAAATACTTCAGGACCGACAACAGTCAACAGTTTTCATCCAATTAACCCCGAAATGCTCATATCACTGTTTAATTGACCTCTTATTTTGCTTAAAAGTTTAACCAAACGGTCTGCATTCCTTCTTGCTCCGTTGACTGTAATGTATGACAGTATCCCCTCTCAAATTTAACCTGCAGTGTCATTGACACTTTCATTTGTATCCATGTCTTATTTAGTTCGGGGCCTCGGTGGGTCAGATGGTAAGGTAATGCGCATAAGTTCAACATAAGCCACCCAGCGAAGGCGAATGTGCTTCTATTCCTGGTAAGCGCGGATGTTTGATCCACGCAAAGGAAGATAACATGATTCGTGTATCTGGGCAAGTTTGTCATTTCCTTTCCGGGAGTATACGTTCGGTATGCGTGGTCTTTCCTCTATCCATAATACCGACAACGTTGTGGTACTTATCGGCTGAAACAACAATAAACCATAATAACAATATACTTTTATATTAAAATATGGAAGTATAATAAACCAATGCCATGTTGATTTCAGCGACGAAAAAGCAAATAATCACTAAAATTGAGAGATTCCCAGTTCAAATTATTCAGACACACAATGAAATTAATTGTTATTTGTATTCAAAATGTATGAAATACACATGAATCCACTACGTGAATCGCCAATGTTCCGAGGAATTTTCTGCGTGTCACATACAGTCATGTATTGTAAACGGAATCATGTTAGTGGAATGGTTGATTGTTTTTGGATCACTATATGATGAATGTCTTGATCACCACATGAGATATACTTAGATCGTGGTCCCTCCTTCACCATCGTGTAAGTGTGCCTGAAATGAGATAATGCAATGTGCATGTATGTCTTCGTAGACATGTACCATACATGACCACATTAAAAGTATACGTTGAACACCGAGACGACACATATTATCATATACTAGGGGAACACCCGTCAAAAATGACGGGTGACACACATGACATGTAGGAAAATCGTGTGAAAAATTGGTAGAATTATTAGTGCCCCTTCAAGTAATTTAAAATAATTATTAGTCACATTAGTCTCTATTGCTAAGTTACGTGTCAGTGATTTAAGGTCAGCGACGCATATTCCGTGACATTCTCCATGACATGTTACGTCTGTGCAGCTGATGTGATAAACGCTCTTTATTGATCATATATGGTATTCCTCCTTTAAGTATATAGTCATCTCAGGTCAAATGCGCCTATCACACATGGCATTCCCGTAGCCATGTGATCAATATGTAGGCCTACCTATTTTCCTATGCATGTTCTAAGCTGACAAGGAACCCTCTGTATTGTTTATGTATACACATGTGCATGAATGCCCCTTTGAGTCGTCTGGGGTAAAAAATGACGGATAACAAACATGATTGTAGGAAAATATCATCCTGCTCCACCGCTAGTAACGATTTAAAGGAAGCCGGTAAACAATTCACAGAGTTTGTCCGGAATTTGGCATTGGTCTTTCATAATGACGGGCGCCGCTGTAAGCACATTCGCCTTCGAACAAGCGCATTGTATAAGGGGAAATATCGCATTGATAACCTTTGGTAAATGCGCTATATCTCAAGTCGTCTTGAACCGATTAGTCCGAAATTATGCGCGTCGTATTCTAATATTTGCCACAGGATATGGTCAAAATGTGGCACCAATCTGGCTTGAGTGCATGTGATATACTTTCAAACGCGCCAAGGCGTGACCGAGTTGCAGACAGGAACACACAGCACCCACTCAAACTCTTGGCTTTTATATAGATGGATCATTTCATGAATGATTATACACTATCATATATTATACGGAAGGAGTCTGACCGATTCTTAGTTCCGTTACTTGCACATTGTAAATGTACATGTATAAATAAAACTTCATATCATGCCTTGAAATGGTATAAATATTAAGCGCTAAATATTACGTCTGGAATCTGTTCCGTACTATTTATACATAGTCCATGTGTGTTACACTAAATCCTGTTCCATTATTGGTCAACTGTCATGCAATTGAGTCACGGGTGTCATATTCCAATAACACACACCATAACACGAACCAATTCTCGCCTTATTCAGTATTTATTAACGTATTTCTCTGATTCGCCGAGAGCTGATAACTTTATATGTGTTGATTCACCGGCATCGTCCGGCATACTTGTACTCACACTAAATACTATTTAAAACTAGTTTTCCGTGACATTGTTTGGCTTTAGGGCCGATTCGTAACCAACTTGTAACCAATGTGAATGATATTTGGTTCTAGTGCCAAATTATGTCGTTTTATCGGCCTACAATAACGGGAAATTGGCCGCCTAGAACCAAAAATTCGGCGCGAGGTGGCACAATGAACCGCGACACATTGTTCTAGCACCCAATCCCCATAGCATTATGAAATAGAGATACTTAAAAAATATAATGACGGTCATTATTTACCATCTCTATACAGTTAAATTGTTGTCAAAATGATTATATTGACAAAATCACGGAGATATTAAAAAAAAAGGAAAATTGTTTTTAAAAATCGTTTTTAAAGGTCGTGATTTTTTCAAAGAAATTTATAGTTACTAAATAACGGAGATTTTAGATATGAAAAAAAATTATAAATGATGAAGAAATTTTTTTATTTAAAGAGCGTTTATAAAGAGCGTTTTTTTCTCTCCAAAAAGTGATTTTAAAGACGCGACAAACGTTGATCTGAGTCATAAGTTTTACTTGTTTTACTATGGAATTGAGACAGTACTACAGTGGCTGGCAGACTCTGGTTGAGGTTTAAAGGGGTGATTAATAATGTTATAACTTAGATTTCATGCATATGTAGCAGATGCTCTTTTTCTGTTACCCCAAAGAGAGATAACTGTAATCTGATAAGCACATATCCAATCTTGATATCTATCATGGACGTTTCCGTATATTATATTTAAGTTTTGAACTATGTGAATGTTATACTGAGTATCGTGTTTGTATATTCAGCTGGTTTCAATAACTCGTCAATCGTGGATCAATTGTTGTGTGATTGGTAATATATCTGTATTCAAGCAATAGTTGATCCACTTGTCTCATATGTATAACGTTTGCTATATAGGGAGTTGCAATACATACTCATTCGATTCTTCATTTGGTTATGAATGAATAGTGTTCAGAACAGGCTTGAGGCAATTACTTGTTAATGTAATTAATTAAAATTACAATTACTTCAACATTTTTTTCAATTATAATTATCATTACAACTATTTAACAATGCACTTCAGAAGCTACTAGTTTACAATTTTCGGACATCATGTGGAACCAATAAATGTGTTCAGAACCTATTAGTTACAAATACGGGACAAAATTTCAGAACCATCGGTTCTAAATTTTGGTTACGAGCGAAGAATCATTTGGTTCTCAAATAGGCTATACACAAGTAACAAACAGCCGTGTTCATAACCTACTGGTTTACAAATTGGTTCGTCATGGGGAACCAACAACAGAATCAAATTGGTCCTTTGTTGGTTCCAACTGGGCTGTAACCAACTGGTATATATTATGCTACCAAGAACTAAAGGGTTGCCTACTAGGGTTACAGACACGGATCAAGCTGAAGAACCAATGAAAACCAGTTGGTTACACATAATTATAAGAGGGCACACTATGAATAGATCACGTTGCCATTGTCAAAATTTATGTCAAAAAGCGGCACCACGTAGCCAGGAGTAGCGTAATCGAGTTCAACGGGAAATGTGTTCATTATACGATTAATATGTTCGGGCCTGTTCCGCGAGTAAATTCATGGATAAGTTAACAAGAACAACGATCACACTGTCCAATCGGCTCGCGGAATACCAGTGTGAACGTCAGAATACCAGTGCTGTACAGGAGAATACCAGTGTTTTAAAGCGATATGATGGTACCATAAGTAGAACTTGACGACTAAATAACAAAACAAAAGACAATGGAAAGGTATATACGATCAATTTTGTAGTTACCCAGTGGAGGGGTCACCTGGTGATGTTCAGTTCGACTCTAGACGATCTGGCCTTCGTTTAAAGCAGAAAAATAGGGTGTACAAACTCGTAGGGTGGAGGTAAAATTTTGCCCTAATCGGTATTCTAGTGCATTTTTTTTATTCCTGAGCATAACTTGCGGAATGTTTTATAAAATCCCTACACCGGAATCTATTGGCAAAACGTGCACATCGAAATCACTGGCGTGTATTAGTTGGAAATACACGAAAATAAATCGAAACGAGGGGCGGTGATCACAGAAAATGGCACGGCGAACTACCATGCAGTGCATGCCAACGAGGGCTACCAGTGCCAAAATTTCTTTATATGGTAAGTTATATCGGGTATATGTCGGGGGACGTTTTAGATTCGGTTTAAGATATAGGAATGTCTCATCCCCTCATCAAATTTGGGCACAATCGATCTAGAATGGTACATGTGTGCGTCTAAGATATGAAAGTTCGAAATTTTAAGTACGGCGATACTCAACATTGGTGGAACATAAAGTAACAATTTAGTTGACAAGAGTTTAAATTTCCCTTTATTCGGTATTGGCACTGAGTTAGTTCCATGTCAATTGGATTCAAACAGTTAGTTTAAACTAATGTTTAACATTTGCAATTAAGTCTATCATTAAATAGGGAAGACGTTCTAATTCTAATGGAATGTTATTTCTAATTATCCCAGCAAATGTTGCATATATGGGGTAGACTTGTTCCCAAAATTTAGAAAGTAATTGATATTATGGGGCATGCATATCTTTACGTGCGCTCGCGCAACAGTATGGCGATCAGACAGATTCGTAGATTGGTGTCACTCTGCTCCGTTTCACTCCATGACGTCACCAAAAAAAACGACGTAAAACCTCGTGGCGTTCTGACATTTTTACTGTGCCGCGTTTTTGCTATGTTTATGTTATGTGTTGTTTTCGATTATTTGTTTGTCGCCGATATCGCAATTTGTCGGGATTTCCTGTTTCTATATTTAAAACTGGCATGCTCGTAGTGAGCCTCGATTTCGATTTTTCTCCCAGGTCAAAATACGTCAGAGTTATGACAAAAATAGATCGACCTACATTTTCTCCATCAGAACTCTACCTCAAAGAGTCTATAGACTCCCTCGGGACCTACATAGACTCCTTCATTTGGGTATTTTTACTTATAATTGGGAAGTTTTATCATTTTTGGTTCGTGCGAAGACCTCTTTTTATCGTGCGGGAAAAGAGAGACGCAAAAGGCTGAATAACATAACCTTCAGCCGAGTTCCGGGTCAAATACGACGAATGACGTACACAAAACAAAACGCATTTGTTGACACAAACACCGTTTGAAGAGTTTATTATTACATAAAATGATCGTTATTGATTAATTATTGATTAATTATTGATATTTATTGTTGCATATTGGCTGCTCTCAATATTTACACAAATGGTATTAATTATTTCTTATAACTGCTCCTTTGGTCAACTTTGACTATCGGAATATGAAAATGAAAATATGCCGCTAAAAAAATGTAATCGATATTAAAGGTACGGTTGGCCTTGCCGGTGGGTATCCTGTGAAAATATTTCCAACCGTCAAAAACCGCCACAAACAGAAAGAACATCAAAATGTAAACAGACTGTGTCCGTATACAAATAAGAAATATCGCATAAAAAGTATGTTATTGTCATATGGTTGACCATTGTTATGTAAACAAAAGCATAAAAAGTTACTTTTCTGGTGTTTGTTTATATTATGATGGTAAACATAAAGAGCGTTCTTTGTGGGTGAATTCCTGATATGGAACTAATATAGAGCGTTTATGCCATTTGTGTGTGATTAAAAAAATAATACATGTGATTAGCCAGTAGCATTGTGCTGTCTTCTGTAACACAATCAGGCTCTTGCTTGGGTAAAATATAGTAGGTCTTTATGATAACATGCTGTTTACGCGATGGTCATGGTATATATGAACGAAACTGTATGCGTTTTACTGTTTTTTTCTGTTTACGGTGATTGGAACAAATATGGAAATTTTCGACAACTAAGGCCTCACGTGCCTTTAAATGATTAATATAGTAATTTGCCTTTTATCTGTGATGAAATGAGAAATGGTAATTGTCTTTTTTTGCTAACATTAAATTAAATTAAATAAATTAAGTAAAATACAGTGAAATTATTTTTTTAATTATTTTGTATTACATTTTTGCGCACGTTGGCATCTCTCTGAGTGCATTCTAGTTGCCTATATGTTGAGTTCTTCGTCGATTTTAAGGCGTTACCGTATGTATGCATGCATGGATCTGTGTGTGTCATTATTTTATGTATTGGATGTCTTAACTAAAGATGAATGAGTTATATATATGTGTGTATATATGTATATATGGATGGACCTGCGAGCAGACGAATGTGCATGTGCATTTATATATATATCGATGGATGGACTGGTGTCAAATATATTAATTGTTGAATGCATGGATGTGATGTTTCTGAGCTGGAGTGATGGGAGAATGAGTTGGATGGCTGTGCTGATGAATCAGTGAGTGATTGGCGAGTCGATGGTTGGCTGGATTATTTTTGGTTGATCGTTGCGTGGTGATTGGACGTATGTTGTGGATACGTGTACAAATAGATTGATATATTTTATGACTGAGTGTGCATATGGATAAATCTAGGGGTTTATTTTATGCCTATCTAATTTTCTCTTTATTTTTCTCTTTTCAGAAAAGGAAAGCGTGGCAATCAATGGGACAAGAGGAAAAGAATAAAATTTGAAGAAAAAAAACGTGACAGCGGAAACGGACACGATAGTGAAAATGCGGAGCCAGATGTGGCTGGGCCAGTAACACCGGGGTCACAGTCAGGTGTGGTCAACAAGCAACTTTCATGGGCGCCCATTAAGAGAGCGATCTATAACCGCGGGATCATCCCAGCAAGGAGAGTGTTTTTTTTTAACAAGGAAGGCACGATGGATATTCAATACCAGCTAAAGCAACAACCACCTTAAAAGGAACTGGATACTTGAAAGACATAAAAACTTTTTTCGATCTGATTGCTAAAGGAAAATTCCCGATGGAGAACATTTCATTCCGTGTATTTATCGAGACAGTTCGGTGGTTTTCCCTAAATTCAACCACGCAAATGAGATACTCCGCGGAGACAACGGCATTCTGGAAAACAGGATACAGGCTTTTTTGAGAGAAAATCAACTTGCTTATAAACAATATAAACATATAAACAAGCCAACATAACTGATAGATGTCACAACCAATCACCACGGATTATATTTAAAGCAATTGATTTATTCGCCACTCACCGGCTATTAGGCCAAACAGATTTTAGCATTTTATAATGTAATTGTTCAGCTACTGTACAAGTTCGGAAAATCGCATTTAAAGTGATATGAAACACTCCGGTAGGGTGATAAAATAGAAATGGAGAACAATCTTGTTCAAAGTAGTTATGTTTACAAATATTATATGTATATTGACAACACATATCGTCATTCTTATATATTAATTAAATGCAGTGACTGTCGACGACGAAATCATTTTCGTTAGTTTATCGCCGATAGATGCGTCCCGAATCGAGTAGTAAATATTTACAAGTTAGCGTAGTTCTGACAATGTTTTCTATGGAGCGGTACGGTTTATTTGCTTGAAGTTTCGGTTATGTTAGTAGAATGCTACATCCCTCCAGTTGGCATAGCACATTAATGCTAACTTATCAGTTTCACGCACCGGAATAAGTACACAATATGTCTTTAAACTGAAGTATCCGGCCCAATAGTTTTAAGAACAATTCTACAAAAACGCCATTTTCTGACCTGGACATCATGAAATTTGTTCTATATTTTACACTAACTTTGAGTATCGACGTATATAGTTGAAGTTTCGTACTTTCCTATTATAGATCCACATATTTACCTTTCTAGATCAACTTTGTCGTTATTTTGGGAATGGCGAGGCATTTCGGGTGCCCGGTGTTCTGTATGAAGCGTTTATCGACATATACCCGATATAACTTACCATATAAAGAAAATTTGGCACTGGTAGCCCTCGTTGGCATGCACTGGTAGTTCGCCGTGCAATTTTCTGTGATCACCGTCGCTCGTTTCGATTTATTTTCGTGTATTTCCAACTAATACACGCCAGTGATTTCGATGTGCACGTTTTTCCAATATATTCCGCTGTCGGAATTTTATAAATAATTCCGCAAGTTATGCTCAGGAATTAAACAAAACGCACTAGAATACCGATTAGGGCAAAATTTTACCTCCACCCTACGAGTTTGTAGACCCTATTTTTCTGCTTTAAACAAAGGCCAGATCGCCAAGAGTCGAACTGAACATCACCAGGTGACCTCTCCACTGGGTAAATGTAAAATGGATCGCTCATACCTTTCCATTGTCTTTTGTCATGTTATTTAGCCGTCCAGTTCTAATTATGGTACCATCATATCGCTTAAAAACACTGGTATTCTCCTGTACAACACTGGTATTCTGACGTTCACACTGGTATTCCGCGAGCCGATTGGACAGTGTGATGGTATGTCACTTCTTAGCACGCAGTGTCGATACAAATTAATTTAGTTCAGTTTCTTTTGACATATTTGGTGCATTGAATTACAACGGAACAAATTTTGTTTCTGCATGTTTTCCGGCATGCTCGAGTCCACAAAAATCCAACATAACACAGTATGTTTATCTCCTACATGAACATATTTATTAATACAATATTACTGTGCATCACTCTTTGAAATAATTGTAACTGAAGATGTGTCCATAAATGTTGCACGAGAAAGCCTTATAAGTAAAATAAACAAGGTCATGTTATTGCCAAACAAAAACCATTTATGATTACCATAATTTCCCTATATAATTCGAAGATTGTAAGAATCGATTATAAACATGAATTCATGAACGCTCTCTATGAATCGCCTTTCATGTACAGAGAAACCACAACACTCTTCCTTATTAGGCTAGAACTCATTACTGACATCCCAACTAAAATTGAAAACGGGGTAATTATCAAAACACCGTTTGAATGGGCCCAATTGGGGCTTCGAATATCACCCAATCTAAAAAAAATGCACTGTCTCAAAAAACGCATGCAGCTTACACAAATTAGTTTGATTATATGTAAAATAATATATGATAGATTTAAAGTCTTACCTGGTGTTGTCACCCACAGACTACACGACAACAGTTAGACTGACAGTTCGAAGCACATATACGGTTACACCCGCCCGCCCGCCCTCGATGAGTCCCCTTTCCAGGATTACCACGACGATCTCGATGGTTCAGATTCGAATTCAACAAGGCATCAGTAAAATTAACTTCATGCAGGAGAATTATAGAGAGACATAACACCACAACAAGAGCAATCCGATTGGAGTCCATCGTTAATAAAGAACGTTATTAAAGTACAATATGTTATGAACCAACTGTCTTACATTGTGCGATATGCCCATTAATCATGGTTGGACACCCATCAATTTGTAATTATCCCGCGGCCAATTTGTGCATACTTGCTGATATATTTCAAAGCAAATTTGGGTTAACAGGATAATAAAATCCTGGATTTACAAAAACAACTTCGTTATTAAATATGGTGCACACCGTTTTATATGCCTATTTTGGCAGTTGACCAAATAGGTTCACACTATTTGACGTTTATTTGCGCCAAATATAGAACTTCGACCTTGATCGAGATCACTCAATGCATACAACTCTGCAACAGCGTCGTCTTACATCTTAGTTCTGGATCAAAGCCTGTCCGGTTTCATCGACCATTCTTAAGGCTTCATTCACTAACTGCAAATTTGCTTACTACATATGTGAGAAAATAGTGCAACCAATCAAACATCTTGCCGCTCGCAGGAAGTTGATATGTTTCTGTTTGATCGTACTGGCAACACGGAGCCTAAAGGGCGGCGGGCGGGCGGGCGGGTATAACCTTATCTGTCTTTCGAACTGTCAGTCAAACTGCTCTCGTGGAGTCTGTATGTGACAACCCCGTGTAAGACTTTAAATATATCATATGTGATTTTACAGAAAATATAACCACAACTGTAAGCTCCATGGGATTTTGAGACAGTGACATTTTGTTGGGATTGGATATGATTCGAACCCCGGCCCGTGACGACGAGCTCAAAGTTCCACGTTAATATCACACGGCCACCGAAGCGACCTCCCAAAAAAAAGGAAGCTCAAATAAGTCGCACTTTCAATATTATATGCATATTTTAAAATATATTAGGCTAGAGCTCACCACTACTCACTAAAATGGGATAAAACTGCAATAAGGCAACATCAGAACACCATTTTAATGGGTCCATCCGTTCGATCATATTTTCGTGTAAAGAAAACACACATTATAAATATATGGTAGATATTTCGTACAACTGCGTGTTATATGTATACATGTCTCTGAATCATGCCGAGCGTTGTCACTTGCACATGACAGGGTTAGTCTAGGCAAATATGGACATAGGTGTCGCATCGAGAGGGAATTTATGATACCTACATTTTTGGTTAGCATGAACACTTAACTTTCGGAATCCGTATGTTGGCTTTGTCAGGTATAGGCGGACTTTATAAGGTACACGCATTATGCGTCCGTTTTGTATTGAGGTAGACATTTTGAACTGGAGATGAGGGAAAATGACTCAAATTAAAAAGATTTAACTCAATATGAACAATCAAATTTGAGTATTATCGCACACTACACAACATAGTAAATATCATCAATATCTAAGTCGTGTCACCAACATTGATAGGAATATCGAAAATCTCGATCGCGAAAGACGCATACCCAACAAATGATTACACGCCACATGTCTCTGGATTGGATCAAAATTAACATTTTTAGAGTATAATTCATGCACTTACTTTTTTTTAAGTGCGTAGACAGGAGTGGCATAATCGAGTTCAACGGGAAATGTGCTCACTATATACGATTGAGTTGTTTGGGTGCTATATACGATTGAGTTGTTGATGTCATGTGAAGTCAACTACTTTTGGGGTGAGAAAAAAATGACGATTCACGCAAAGCGTTGTCTTTCGTTTCTTATAAAATAAGATGTAAGATGGTTATGCCCAATTATTTTATACCATGGGAAACTACTGCAAATTAGCTACGTTCTAAAATATCACTTATCGATGTTGGTCGCACTATTTTTTATCAAAGGCAGAAAAATCAACCCTCCCCCTAAAGCTGAGAGGCGGCAGGCTGTGATGTAAGACACACAGAACGCACGATTATGTGCCAAATTGCGAAACTAACATAACGGTCGTTGATGGACTGCTAAGGTATTGTCTAATGTATATGTTTCGATCGACACAGTCGAGCATTAAAGTAACAATATTACATAATGTACATCCTGACTCAATTTTTTAACAAATTTTAGATTTTTTCCCCAAAAAGATAATCTAAAATGCATTTTGTCTTCTTCCGGGAGGCAAAAATGAAAATAATGTATTAAGGGTGGAGATAATTAGTGTATACCGTAATTTCGTTCCGTCTTGGTTTAAAAACTGGCCTAATAACCCAAGATGGCTGTCAATATGGTGGTCGATATATAGGTGGGAATTGTGGAAATTTGTAAGAACGCACGATTACTTGCCAAACTGGCCTAACTAACACAACGACCGTTGATAAACTGCAACAGTTTTATGTAACATATATATCCCGATCCATCGACTAGAACCGTGAAACCGGCACACAAAGCACCTCCTGGTCCCAATTTTTGATTAAATATTTAATTAGTTTAGTCCAAAACTAATCTAAAACCTATTTTTGTCATCTTCTCGAAATGCATAAAGACAATAATGTAGCGTGGGTGGATATAATTTGTATGTACGATAATTTCGTGCCGTCGGTGGTTACTACATGACATATTAACCCCAAGATGGCTGTCAAAACCGTTGCCGTTATATTGATGGGAATTGTAAAAGCTGTCATGTCGCAATTAACACCACCATCGCAATGCAATGTCTTATAGGACCAATAGTCCTATTATATTCATATCATTTAGCAATACTATGACGTAGCAGTGGCCAGTTCTATTAAAATGACAACCAGATTGGTACCCACAAGTGAGGGGATCGACAATTTTTACACCAGGCGCCTATTTTTAGAAGCAAATTTGATTTTTGAGAAACTGCAAATTTTTTGGATTGGTGGGATGCGACCCCCGGCCCGACGGCGAGCGCGCCTTGCGACTCAAATTCGGTCGTCAATACCACACGGCCACCGAAGCAACCCCAAAAAAGGAAGCTCGAATGGCCGCTGTATTCTGACGTCGCACTGTCTCAAAAATCAAATTTGCTTCTAAAAATAGGCGCCTGGTGTGTTGTATAGTCCCAAGCATGTTCAAAGGGCAATGCCCGGCATGTTTCGGAGGCATAAAAATATAACATTGCCACTGTGCTATATCTCCTATATATATGTTCCTATATATTTATATTGTATCTTAATCTGTAGAGTATGGTACTGGAGTCTCGTGTCACCCCATGTGCCCTCGTGATTTCCAGAATTGACTGAACAATTGCTTGTAAGACGCGGTATCCCAAATATGGACAGTTATCCCATCCTAGATGAACATTCATATTACCCATATCTTTCTATGCTGATGAGTAGGTAGGATTACGTTTGAAAGGCTGTACATTCAGAAAACAGCATATAGACCGTGAGTATTGGCATGGAGTTATATCACGTAGACTGATACATTTTTGAAATTTTGGTATCCCCGTGTAAGTTTTAGCTCATTATGACAACAAAATGAAAAGGACAATTGCAATTATTTGTATGCATGCCATACACATGTTGATACCAGGGATCGTATAACTTTCTACATAAGTCCAAAAATAATGTGGTTAGGGACCTGCTGATGCCAGCGGGTCGGATGTCTGAAAACATACCATATTTTTATTATGGCCGTTCATGATTAAGGCATTATAATTCCACCCACCGGTCATATCTAACGCAAGATGTGTTATAGTTAAATTCAAATATATATATAGTTATCCCACTATATATGCGCGACGTGAGTGGACCGTGTATAGCGCGTATCCTGATATTATATTGTGCTATTGTTTGATGTGCAAACGTGTAAAACAAAATGGGATCACGAGTCTTGGTGTAATTTGTCGCTGCATCTCAGAAATGACATCTAGCAATAACTTCTGTGCAGACCAGAATCTGATCTACGATAACTCACCCATAACAACTCCGAATGTGCTGAGCGAAATCAGTAACTGGACACGATCGCCGTAGTTTAGTATTTACTGAACAGCGTGGGAATACATTCATATGTCTTTGTTCAATCGGGACGATATGGGGACGAGGAATTATTCGCCATATTGTTTTCCGCCGGTGTTTCCTGTAAATATGAATATTGAATACAGCCCGATTGATACATTAATGACATGGGTTTTACGTTTCAAACACCAATGGTACTTGCAACAGCAGCAAGTCTCCTGGTCTGAATATGACCCATTCAAATGTAACATAACGTAGACAAGTTTACTTTTCCACAAAGTTGGAAACAGCATTTGATATTTCTGAAGGTTATCGCGTTCATATATTGCAAATAAAGCGGTCCTTCCTGGCGATCTTGTTCAACAGAAATGCATACATTCTGCGCTTTATGGCTTCCGAGAACATGACAAAAATCGCTTTAGGTTATTTTTGGAGAAAAATACATAAATTTATCAAAATTTTGAGCCAGAAGGCGCATTGTGTAATATTTTCACTTTATTTTTCGAGTTTGTAGATCGGGATATAATATATACCTTAAGCTATAGTTTAGCAGTTCATCAACGACCGACCGCTTTGTTAGTTAAGTCATTTAAGCAAGTAATTGTGCGTTCTTACATATTTCTCATTTTCCACCTATATTGCGGCTGCCATATTGCCAGCCATTTTGGGTTAGTATGTCATTTTTTAATCCAAGGCGGAATGAAATTACCGTATAGAACAATTATGTCCACCCTTACTAATTCTTTTCTTTCTTTTTTGTTTTTGCCTTCCAGAAAATAAAAAAAATGCGTTTTATATAATTTTGTAGGAAAAATTCTAAAATTTATAAAAATTTCGGGTCTGGGGGTACATTATATATTGTTTCCACTTTAATGTTCGAGTTTGTAGACAGAAACTTATATATTATTACATTCTTTAGCAGACTTTCAACGGCCGTTCATTTGAGTTTCCTTTTTTTTCTGGTATAGGTCGCTTCGTTGGCTGTGTGGTATTAACGTCGGACTTTGAGTCGCAAGGCGCGCTCGTCGTCACGGGCCGGGGTTCGAATCATATCGAATCCCAACTAAATTTCACACTCTCAAAAACCCTTGCAGCTTACACACATTATAGTTGTGGTATAAGTAAAGTCATATATTATTAGTCTATATTATTATATCTTACCTGGGGCTGTCACCCACAGACTACACGACAACAGTTATACTGACAGTTCGAAGCACACATGCGGTTACACCCGCCAGTCCGTCTCCCTTTAGGATCCGTGTTACCAGGACGATCATCATCTCGATGGCTCGGAGCTTCCTGTGTGGCTAGTTTCGATATCTGTCTGTGGATGTTTCGCCACCACAAGGCATCAGTTAAATCAACCTCAGACAGGAGAATCATAGAGAGACATAACAACGCAACAAGAGCAGTCCGGTTGGAGTCCATCGTTAATACAGAACGTTAATAAAGTGCATGATCCATCTGACTTACTTTTTTCGATATAGACCTATCAATCATGGATGGGCACCAATCAATTAGTAATGTTCCCGCGGCATGCTTGCTGATATGTTTTAAAGCAAATTTGGGTTACCAGGGTATAATAAAATGTAAAATTTACGAAAACAACTTCGTTATTAATTATATTGCACACCTATTGATAGGCATCTTTTGGCAGTCGTACCGTAGTTTATCCTTATATTACACCAGTTGATAATGGCACACAGAAAGAATGAAAATCGCATGCTAATAAATCACATAGAAATACAATTCAATAAACAACGGTGTATACAAATAAAGATCACCCAGTTCAGTTTGGAATGGACATTCCACCTGATAGGTGCAGT
Organism: Siphonodentalium dalli; assembly: GCA_032622095.1. Taxonomy (NCBI): domain Eukaryota; kingdom Metazoa; phylum Mollusca; class Scaphopoda; order Gadilida; family Siphonodentaliidae; genus Siphonodentalium; species Siphonodentalium dalli. The sequence continues at coordinate 164,066,592 of CP136064.1, forward strand.
CTACTGACTCTACACACACTACTTTTTGACTTGCGTGTTACGCTGGAGAACAGTTTTACTGATGGTCCTTATATTGATGCATTTTACAAAGTTGATTATTTTGTTCAAGATAGATGTTTGCTGTGAGTTCATAGGATGTGAAACTTATCGATATTTGGAAACTTATTATAGGCTTTCGGGATAAATTTCTCTCTTTCATGAGACCATTTTGGGCATTAAAAATGTAATGCATTCCATCCCCAACGAGATTCGTACTAAAAAGCGTACACGTTCCCTCGCCCTTTGGTGTGCCTGTCCACCGGCAGATTTCAATCGGTAGGTTACTAATTTTAAAACGCGCTATATTGAACATGGGGCTTTCAGGTAGCGCTGTAAGGTAAGTTTCTGGGCGAAAATCGCGTTTGATCATTTTATACATACTTCAACGACTCGAGTTTGCTGTTAAAATATTCACCTCCGTCAAAAACAGCCATAAACAGAAAGAATAGTGAAATATAGACAGACCTTGTTCTTATACCATTCAGAAATATAGCATAAAAGAATGTTATTGTCAATTGTAATTCAATTGAGTATTTGTCACTAAAATCAAGCATTCTCATTGGCCGAGAGCGGCTAACTTTCGTTTTCGATTCACCGACATCGGCCGCTTCAGCGTGCATCAAATCTGAATGTAGCACGGTCAAATGTAATCGGCGCAGAACGAGTAGCGAAACGAACACACCCGCGCGTTGTTGTCTATAGATACCGTTCATCGGCCGCTTCAGCGTGCATCAAATCTGAATGTGGTACGGTACAATTTGATCGGCGCAGAACGGAGTAGCGAAACGAGCCAACCCGCCCCACAGGAAATGGTTACGGAGCAGTGTTCCGAGTAACGCAATGGACACACCCAATGATTTGTGCACGGTGACAACGGCGAAATGAAAGTCTCGATTCGTGTCATGAAAATGACTAAATGATACTTTTTATACAGTTTTTTTGCAAATTCCTTGCCAGATTGAATTACAATGGAGATAAACGTACCCTGTTTCGTTGTACATTCTGGGATTCGAGCATGAAAACAGTTTGTGAACTCGCCGGCAAGCCGGCTCGTTCACAAACTGTTTTCATGCTCGAATCACAGAATGTACAACTCAACAGGGTATGTTTATCTCCTAATTGTTTCCCCTTTGTTGTGTAAACAAAAGCGAAAAAAACGTTACGTTTCCTGGCTTTTGTTTAGATTCGGATATGGTAAACATAAAGAGCGTTATTTGTTACTGTTTTCCTGATATGGAAATAAAAAAGAGCGTTTATATCATTTTTGTGTGATTAACCAATATAATTGCGCTGTGTTATGTAAACAGAATCACAACTTATGGAACACGAGCAGGTTGTTGTTGTTGTTGTTGTTGTTTACGTCCACCATCGTACGTCTTGACGACAATAAACTATTTACGCGCTGATTATGTTTGGCATATGAACAAAACTATATGTATTTTAATATTCCTCCTGTTGGTGGCATTTGAACAAATATGAATATTTCTGCAACGAACGCCGTCCGTGCCTTTAATGCGAATCGACCTCGATACTTAATCGGTATGCAAGCTGATAAAAAGTGTGCGCAAGATTGTTGCCATAATTCCTTACCAATTTATTCCAATACTGGAATATACGAATTTTTATTTTCAAAGTTATCTAATTCGCCATGTATCATATACTTCGGTATTGTTGGATTAAGTTTCAATAACATTTTACAAAACTATAGATGAGACGGTGATCATATCACGGCCGACTCACTCCGCAAACACTTTGTATATTGTTGTTATATTTATATGAACTATACACATTCTTCTCCAAACTGGAGGTCCACAATAAATATATATCAAATGTATTAACCTCGGCAATTTTGAATACAAAATCACACAGTATGCAGACGACACAACTCTCATCTTAGACGGTAGAGAAGAAAGTATAAGGGAAGTATACAATGTATTAACACTATTAACATACAATGTATTAACACTATTAACACACAATGTATTAACACTATTCGCAAATTTTTCAGGTTTGAAAATTAACCCTATCAAGTGTCAGGCATCGTGGATAGGTTCTTATACTGGGCATAGAGATGGCATATGCTCAGATTTTGGTATCGGATTTGATAGCTCATTTGATCTTTTAGGGATTCATTTATTACACACCTTGACAAAATGAAAATCAACTACAATACAAAACTTGCTGATGTGAAACGACTGATTGAGGCATGGAAACACCGATTACTGACACACATTGGTCGAATAACTGTAATAAAATCACTTATACTCCCAAAATTAACACACCTTTTCGTGTCACTTCCAAATCCAGATAAAACATTTATGAAAACATCGGACACTATGCTTTATAATTTTCTGTGGAATTCAAAATGCGATCGAGTAAAACGCAAAATTGCATGCCAAGATTACAAAAACGGTGGCTTGAAATTGGTCAATGTCAATAATTTTATGCTGGCAATGAAAATAACTTGGGTGAGACGACTCATAACAAAGAGCGCCAAATGGTTGCCCCTCACAGATATTCCATTATGCGAAGACCCCATGTTTCTTACATAGGAGCATGCACATGGCTATTTAGAGAAACAGGCAACGAAATTAACTAATCCATTCTGGCATGACGTTTTGTTATCATTTGTAAATTTCTTGCAACAAAATGTGAACAATTGCATTACATCCGCATGTACGCTGTGGAATAATCCAAATATAAAACAATATGGAAAGGTAATAAACTTCACTTATTGGCGCGAAAAAGGGATTATGTATATAAACGATATGCCAGACAGTAAAGGTTCTTTTCTTTCACAGGAAGCCATACATAGGACATTTAATTTACGCACATACTTCATCACTCTAAACACTATACAGCATCAGGTAAAATTAAGTGCAAAATTAAGTGAAAATTAAGTTATACTCTAAACACTATACAGCATCAGATCAAATTAAGCTTGGCCAACAGATAACTCAAGTTTCTTACCCCATTCTACCCACTAACTTCAGCACTTTGCTTAAAAATTCGCGTGGAGGACAAGATTTTTACAAAGCTTTGAACGATACTCAAATTACGACTAAAGCGCGCACAAAATGGCAATCATAGTTTCCTGATATGGGAAGTGCATTATTTAAATATGATAAACTACCCTTTCTCACGACGCCTGACACCAAGCTACAATGGTTGCAATTCCGAATAAATTCTAGAATATACTATCAATTAATAACTTTCTACACATTTCTAATATGATGAAAATGTGATAGGTGTAAATGTGAAAAAGAAGATATCAGCCACATGATTTTGGGGATTGTTGCCATGTGCAGACATTTATTAGAGATATCTGTAATTGGGGAAAAAATAATGATATAAATCTCTATCCCACAAATATGACGATGATTCTTGGCACACCCACCCATTAGTAAAAACTATACTACAAACTTACTCTGGCTCCTAATTAAACAATATATATCGGTCTAAATTTAAACCAATCGTTTTGTCTGTTAATGTTTTCCTCAAGGAGTTGGCATATAGATACAATTGCGAATAATATACAGCACGATGTCAATCGAAACTTTAAGAATTCTTGAAAAACTGGTTCCTTATAGAAAAAGCTTTAAACAAACAGGCGACTTAATCAAAAATCGACAAAGTTACCTTAACTTTTGAGACTGCTAGCGATTATCACCCAGTCAGTACAAATACTATCTACCACCATCTCCACAATACCATATATGTTGAGAGTTGAGTTTATCCGAAACATCCGACGTATTTATAATACATTACTATATACTTTACATATGCATATATTTATTTATTATATAATGTTATACCACTGGTGAGCGAATGTTGTGAGCCAAGAGAGTGCGTGCAGTAAGAAAGATATATGTGTGAACGCGAGGAATACTATACCTGCATGTATACAAATATAAATTACATTGACCATTTTGTATATGACATTCCTCGCTGTGATTGATTCTTCAATAAACATTTAAAAACAAAACAAAAAGTGGCGTTGACAAAATAATTACATTGGATTTTTTACTAAAGTCCTCAAGTGTCCAATAATTAAAAGAAATAGGTGTCTAAAACACATTTATAAGTCGTAGCAGGTAAACCGATACACACTGCTACGTTCATACACTGGCAAGTTTATGGTATGGTATTGTTTGCAGGCATTTCGTCGTAGAAAGCGATATGATGCCAGAATACGAACGGAAACATGCATATAAAATGTATTTGTACCACCGCTAACTACAGGAGAAGTAAGTTTAATTTAAAGTAAAGTAAAGTAAATGAAGTTTTAATATCCAATGGTTCTTAAATACTGTCTCACAATAACTGATTTGTACCACATATCACAAAGAAATTCCTGACCGATTTTGAGAAAATCCACTTTGAAATACCAGGAAATTTTGGTAAAACGTGCGTCTGACCATTAACAACACAGCAATCAACCGTTATATTAACACTAATCGTGTTAGCGTTTAACGTATACTGGCCAGGTTTAAATTAAACAAATTCGAATTTTCGATGATTCGCTCGCAATTGCCATAGGATATATTGTGCCGACACTCATTCAGATGAGTTATAGTCGAAGCGTTCAACAGCTTCAACTAATGCAGCTATCTCTGTAGTGTCAATATGCACTCAACTCAACATGTTCTGTCCACAATTAATAAAACAAGGGCGTTGTTTTCCATCAAACGGCAGTGAATGGTACATAGGAATTGTTATAAACAAATACGTCTAGAAAACACAGCCTGACGACGACCGTGTTGTCGGAATTCGTTATACTGCACACACATTGGTTTATTTTTTGTGAAATACAGCAGAATACAGATGATTTCAATTTAAAATGTTCAACGGTCCCATAAATGTCGAGCTATATATGTATTGACGACTCAAATAACGATAGGTGTGGTTTTATTGTATCAATACAAGTCATGTAAATCGTGAAACAAGACCATTGATAATGGACACATTGCATGTGTGATTTCGCCACGTTTTATTCAATGGTCATGTATACAAATCAATCTCGCAAATTGAACTACTTCAGATCCTCGTCCAATAAGTTCCAGTTTATAATTCAATATGTATGTATACACGGGCATATACTGTTTGCCTTCGAGCCCTCGCACCTATGCATCGGGGTTGGTGCGTTATTATTGGAGTTATCGCCGTTGATGCTTGCGTCGTCGTCGTTGTCGTCGTTCTTGTTTCCCCTCGCCATGTACGTCGGAGTCAGCGCCATCTGTAAACACAAAACATTTTTATGACTATCCACTGCTTACACTCTTAAAACAATCGGCATTATGGAGTACCTACGTTCGTACTACACTTGTCCCGTGGGGAGTACCAAACTATTGGTACGATGTCGTACCTAAACATTGGGTACTCTGGAGTACCTAAAAGTTAGGTACTCTGTGGTACCTAAAATTTAGGTACCTGGTTTAGGTACTCTGGAGTACCTATGAATGTACAATGGTGTACCTATCTAGGTACTCTGGAGTGATTCCACGATGTTTAAACGTCGAATTAATTACAAAACCCCGATCGATGTTCTTCTAGATCATGTCACTACATGCAGTTACATGGAATCCCTTTCAAAAATGAAATAATCCGCATGTATATTATCATTATAGAACCGCGATCGCGTTTTTGAACTTAATTCGTGGTTTAATACCTCGATTTCAGGATTTCCCTGACCTGTTCCCTGCACGTGGAGTAAAATTGGTCTGAATGTCTCAAAGAATCGGCCAAATTTCTTAAAAGTAAACATTATAAATCAAACATCTTAAAGGGGTATGTGTGAACCACCAATCGATCTATCATAGCCCAATAAATCGCAAACTACTTTGCGATAAATCGATAACCTTTGCGAATCGCAAACTACTTTGCGATAAATCGCAAAACAACTGTGTGACAAATCGCAGATATATTTTTATGCTTTGGCACTAATAGGCTTGAATCGTATAAACATTATAAATTGGACATCTTAAACAGGTCTGGGTGAACCAACAATCGATCTATATAATAGCACTACCTGATATAGACCAATGTTACTCTGTACTAATACAAAACTATTAATTAAAATTCCTCAGTGGTATAGGGTATGTGGCATGCCAAGCCAGCCGTTGAGGCATGCCACAGGCTCTTTGAAAAGCTAAAATCCTAACATTGTCAAAGGGTAATAACTCTATAAAGAATGTACATTTACGAAATAACGGCGATTTGTATGAGAAATTAGAACACCACAATAGATCAACTCTCGTTAAATATAAGTCAAATTCTTCTACAGGGTGGGTGGGCTTGGGGGACGTTTGGGTTACGCTCTTTAAAACACTTTTTCAAATATTTCCGTTTAGTCATTTCATTGCATTTTTTATTCAGCAATTTCGCTGTATTTTCCTATTTCGCTTTTTCGATGCATTTTTTATTCCGCTATTTCGCTGTATTTTCCTATTTCGTTAATTCGCTATATTTGACATATTATGGGATATTGGCATGCCTCAACGGCTGGCGTGGCATGCCACATACCCTATATCACTGAGGAATTTTAACTAATAGTTATGTATTACTACAGAGTAACATTGGTCTGTATCAGGTGAACAGCACGGTCGGGCTAAAATAGGCCGATCGGTCTTTCACAGCCAGCATGCATGTGGGATAAGGGGAGCAAACCTTTGAGATAAATCGCAAAACCACTTTCCGATAAATCAGAAACATCTTTGCGATAACTTGCAAACCTTTCCGATAAATCTCAAACATCTTTACGATAAATCGCAAACTGAGAATATTCAAAATAAACATACAAATATTCAAACAAACAGAATTTCAATAGTCAAGAAATTTAGAGTTCCCTCTCTTACAACAGTGAGCACTGTGCCATGATGACTGGTCGGTCTATTTTTAGGCTGTTAGCCCAATCGGGCTATTATAGATCAATTTGTGGTACACTCAGACCTGTCTTCACACCCATCATAAATAGTATGAAATTGTCAAGTTTGTACGCTGTTATGAAAACAAAGACAAATCCTGTTATATAACCTGTTGTACAGTACGTAAATAGTCTGCGATAAGCAAAATATTCAACGATAGTAAGACCCCACTAGGGACTATGTTTAATTGACACCATGTTGTTTGCAACATACCGTTATAGCGCTGACTAATCATCGCCACAAAATTTCGGTGTTGAATAGGTCACCGTGAATCACTCTCACAAAACAATCGCCATGGTGTTGAGTGTTTTGCTTATCGTACACTCAATACGTGCTGTACTGGTATATCAGCAACGCTGAGCTCACACAAAGATAGTTTAATGTATGATCAAGTTTTGTACAGCAATAGTGAATAAATTATTCTCCATTCGCATCTATGCGTTAACGAGTCATGTCATTGCCTGATCAGCAAAGCCACGTAATGTTGCATTGCACGAATGTGGTTTCTAATTATGGAAGAGGTTATTTCATGGTGAAGCGGAAATGGCCGAATCGTTGAAAATTATAGTCACACATGTTTCGATAAGAACATTATGCATCCATTGCATTGGTCCATGTATATGGCTATGCTCTAATTAATCGACCCTACTTAACGACGTCGACCACCGATATGACTGCTTTACACGACCGCGTTGATGGTTATAATACACCAAATACAAACTAGTAGAGTAAATTCCCCAGGGACCCCTAGGATCAGCATGCAAAAAATCTTGGCAGCTGAATGGTCAATGACACATGGATGAAAAGTGCACGAAAAAATGCACAAACGTGTTTCCCGACGAGAAACATCAAATTGCCATTTTCGACCAAAATTTGGGCCCATGGACGCCCCTTTAATGAATGTGAGACCATAGTTTTGGGCGCCGACAACCTAGATGAACAAAAAGGCAGATTTGTCGGGTTTGAGTAAAGCGTGACATCATTATGGACCATACTCTAAAATATTATGCAAAATCGGACCAGTATCAGGTCAAACGAAGTTGAATTGACCCTTTTAGATGACAGGTTGACAAAAAATGCCTACCCTAGAAGTTTGCATGCCAATAAATGCATTCTTGTGAAGGGAACATTTTGGTTTTCTGTTGATTTTTTTTCGAAAATTGGGTAGGTGCCCCCAATGTGAAACCTAAGTGCGCCCAATTCGCCTAGCGAATCGTATGGCATATTTTCCGGAAGTGATATCTACAAGCTATCAGATCGACCACATGCATGTACGTCGTCATTGTTTACTTTGCCTAAATTCAGCTAAAATGAAAAAAAATTACAATCAAGTCAAGGTCATTTTTTAGCACATTCAGATATGGGTGGTGGCAAAAAAGGGTTAATAAAGTAAGAACACAGACATGTTTCGAATCAAATTTATTTATTTTGACGTGGGTATATACATGGACGCAATTTGATATCGTTTGCCAGTGGGCGACTTTCATTTCTTTCCAGTAATCACTATAGGTTATAATACACCAAACACAAATTAGTAGAGTGATTTACCCCTGGGACATCCAAGCTATGATCAGCATACAAACAATCCTGGCAGCTGAATGGTCAATGACAAATGGATGAAAAGTGCATGATAAAATGCACAAACGTGTTTCCCGACGAGAAACATCAGATATAGCCACACGGTGAACGGTTACGGCTGTCAAATTGGCGAATAATTTATGGGAGGGGTTGTTTTTTTCCAATGTCATTGTTTTCTCCATTTTAAGGGTAGTGTGACGTTTGTCAAAACTGCAGTGTGACGCAGTACGTTGACAAGTACTTTTGGGCACATTTTCGTGTGTCTAAAAAAACGTTCTTCAATTTGTAATACTCGTGCAGGGTCAACTCTTTCCTGCGAATACAGGTCAGCGGGATTTGTTAACACTGAGGCAAATCATTTGGTGTATTGTAACCTGATGCGATTGACCTTCATCAGTCCTCCCGTAGCCGACCGTACATGGTACAACCTCGCGTTCGAGGTTAGAACGCATTTTCATACAATGTTTATATGAATTTTATGTTGTTTTTAAAGTCAGAATTATAACCACCACAGAGTGTGTATTTCTGGTATCGTGCGACACTGCGTTGATGATGCAATTGCAAATGTCGGTCAGTGACCAACTTCAAATGTTGAATAAGCCGTATAAACAAAATATTAATTGAAATATTGTTTTGTGTATGCGTGTGGTTATAACGCGGTGCATGGCGCTCACGAAAAACTGGACTGGATGTTAGCCGGTCATGTGACAAATTAATGAGGAGTTCGGCGGTTACTATAGTGCCGCAGTAAGATTTAATACCGGCGGATGCCGTATGTCAACCACTTTACCGTGATTTAATGGCGGTACAACCGCTGCCATTAACGCCCTACAATCTTGTTAAAAGGGTTGATTAAGTAGAGCACAGCTTTAGTACGTTGCAGTGAACAAATTCAACGTCTAATAACAGCTTGTGACTGATTCAGTGATATTGGGTGTCCCATAATTGGATATGTGTCTCCGAGATTATCCGTCATTCCATACATATATCACAACAATATCACAGCGTCGCCGATTGTTCGATCAAAACAGTAGCAGACTCCGTAAGTGGGCGATGTTTTATTGCGATATAGTTTCTCAACTCACGTTTGATGAAAATGTATGAATATGATGCCTCCTTTGTAATAATTTTGTGGAACTTAAGTATAGATCTGTGTTTTGAAAAAAATCACAATACTGTCGAAATACAAACTTGTTTAATGGAAATTTACCTTCCTTCAGCGATAATGTCTGTACATTTACGAGATCAATTTCGGACATGTTTTCTCGTCTGAACACTTATACATGTATAATAACGTAGCCTGGAAACAACATATACGCCGTTCGTGAGGCAAAATTTATGGCTTTACATTTCTAGCACTTCCACGAAATTTTCAAGGCCACCGGAACTCCGCTTGTAGGTAAAGTATGCGTTCGTATTTTTGTTTACTCGAATTATGAACAATATAGTATGAATGAATACGGTTTGAAACTGCCACGGGCAACAAGACATTAATCATATCGCACTCGAAGATAACATAGCGTGACGACTGACGAATCTTGGATACGATACGAGTTTCGGTTGTTGATAGTTTATGTCACCTTAGATTTAATTTGATTCTATACGGTGTGACAAACAGCACCCTGACAGCCTGTGGTGCCTTGGTGTGATTTAGTGACCGGAACAGTTCGGGTGTCATAATAACCAACCCACGCACGGACGGTTTGCACGGCCACACAGAAATGCCGCTATTAATAACTTGCCAGAATTGCAGTGTCCGCAATAACAAGACAGGCAGCCCGGGCCCCAATGTCGCCTCGTACCCATAAGAAATCCACACAGATATGTAGCGGAACTACAGCACACTACATTAATGAAGAAACAAGGATGAATCGCCTACTGACGCCTGACAATTAACCCTCGAAATGCCACCATCGCCCGAATATGTTTTCGGCGAATGAAGCTAACATCCATAACCAGCCAGGACCGCCCCTGTGGTGTCTTTGGTGATTTTAGTCAGAACAATGCGGGTGTCATGAAAACCCACCCACCAACGGGGGTCGCTGCCACACATAAATGCCGCTGTTAACTCCAAACTTGCAACTAGTGTATCGGCAGTAACATGAGGCGCGACCTGGATCCCCATGTGGCCATCGTATCGATAAGAATTCCACACATATATGAAGCGGAACTACCGTTGACTACATTCACGAGCAATCATCGAAGTCTTGAAATTTACCCTCGAAATGCCGCCATGGTAGTATACAGTACCAGTTACAATATAGTAGCATTTGTGCACAATTAGTAACATTGATCCAATGCCTGATCAATTTGGCAATTATTTGGGAAACTCATACTATGGACAGGTTTGAACAAAATGCTGGTATTATGTGATCAGTCTGTGTTGTAACTGTGGACATCCATGTTGTACGTGCATGTCTCTGAATTTACAAGAATATTGTAAAATTCGGTGATGTGAAAGGGGTGAATATTGGTAAGATAGACAACTCTGGTAGCTCGATGAATATATGTACATAAATGTGTATATGCGCACTCGATACTTTTGTGAAAACTAAATTTATCGCCTCTAAAGCATACAAGGGTGACGTATCGGCCTGGATAATTAACGAGTGCTGTGTGTTTGTACGCTCACGATGACACATACATGTATGACTAAATTATTGTGCGGCACGTTGAAAGACTCGGAAATTGATTTCAGAATAGTAATATAATTCCTGTGTATTATAGTACTTCGTGTGTTTACCAACCTATTGCGAGAATGTGTCAAAAGTTAGTGACAAATTTCAGAAATTTCAGAAATTGTTTTTAAGCGGGCGAAATATATAAACACCAAAAACTCATGCTTAGAGAATCAGAAATCAACCAAGCTATTCAAAGCAACGAAAACTGTTTTATAACACGCAGTGCAGATTCGTTTCAACTTAATACTTGTAATTTCTTGTATCTCTTATAACAATATATACTCCAGAGTACCTAAGTGGGTATTGAATTTGTCCCGTGGGGAGTACCAAATTGTTGGTACTCTGAAGTAACAAATAGTGTTGGTACTCTGAAGTACCAAATATCCAGTAGAGTACACGTTCAGGTACTCTGGGGTACCAACTATCAAGACAGGTACTTTGAGTACCTGTTCGGGTACTCTGAAGAACAAAATATATAGGTGCTATGCATAGTACCTAGATATCTGGTACTCCAGAGTACCAAACATATAGGTACTATGTGGAGAACCTGCTCAGGTACCATGCCCTCGAAATTACGAATAATGTCCGACGGCAAATTTAACAATGTGGCACGTTATATTCCAAATGATGCCAAAGCGTTTAAACATCGAATGATGTACAAAACCCGGAGCGAGGTTCTTCCAGATCATGTTATCAGTTACATGGACTCCCTTGCATAGAGCAAAATGAAATAATCCGAATTATATTACTTTTATTAGTATAGAATCTTGATCGTGTTTGTGTATTTAATTCAAGGTTTAATACCTCGATTTTCATATTTCCCTGACCTGTTCCCTGCACGTGGAGTAAAATTCGTCTGAATGTCTAAAGCAAATCGGCCAAAATTCTTAATTTATGTGTACTAATAATAAAATAAACATTGTAAATTAAACATCTTAAACAGGTCTGGGTTTTCGATTAATCACAATGGTTTGTGATTTATCGCAGATATATTTTTATGGGTTGGCACTTATGGACAGAAAAAACATAAATCAGACGTCTTCAATAGGTCTGGGTGAAACCCTTTGCGATATTTATGAATCACAAAACAACTTTGCGAAAAATCACAAACACCTTTGCAATAACTCGCAAGCCTTTGCGATAAATCTCAAACATCTTTACGATAACATTCAAACTACTTGGTGATCGTACTTTGCGATTTATCGCAAAGATGTTTGAGATTTATCGCAAAGGTGTGTGAATTATGGCGGATATATCTTTATGCGTTGGTACTAATGGGTTTGAACCGTATACAAATTATAAATCAGACATCTTAAACAGGTCTGGGAGAACCACCAATCGATTTATAATAGCACTGTCAGGCTAAAATAGACCGATTGGTATTTCAAAGTCAGCATGCATGTGGGATAAGGGGAGCAAAGCTTTGCGACCAATCTCAAATATCTTTATGATAACTCTCAAACTACTTGGTGATTATAAATTGCAATTTATCGCAAAGATGTTTGAGGTTTTTGATTTTTTTCGCAGATGAATTTGTATGCGTTGGCGCTTATGAGCCTCTGTGTAAACATTATAAATCAGAATAAATCGCGAACTGAGAATATTCAAAATAAACAAATACAAATATTCAAACAAACAGAATTTCAATAGTCAAGAAATTTAGCATTCCCTCTCTTACAACAGTGTGCATTGTGCCAGGAAGACTGATCGGTATTAGCCCAATCGGGCTATTATAGGTCAATTTGTGGTTCACTCAGACCTTTCTTCATACTCCTCATAAATAGCACGTAAATAGTATGAAATTGTCAAGTTTGTACGCTGTGTTATGTAAACAAAGTCAAATTATGTTACAGAACATGTAGTACAGTACGTAAATAGTGCGCGATAAGCAAAATACTCAACACAATTCACTCGGTGAGCCAGTCCTATTGGTAACACCCTCGTCCGCTCCGCCCGGCGCCCCTCGTGAATTAGTTCACATAATCATCGAAACATATTGATTACTCTCTTTATAACCCAATTCATTAAAAAAAAATGTTAGAGTCTGGGTTGAATGCTCCTATTAAGTAACACAGTTGGAAATCACATATCAGAACGGATGCGTGTACTTTCAAGCTTTTGCTGATGCTCAACAACTTTCTACAAATTTTGTTTCTTATGATGTAGCAAGATAACATTGTGTGATGTATAGTTTCAATAGCTCGTGGTAATGCTTGCACCCAATATCAACTGGCTCACTGATGTTTGGCAATAGTCATATTTGACTATAACTCTAACAGTTATATATAGCTATTATAGCTACATGTATACATTTCATTTACCAGACTTGCCTATGTTGATACACTCATATAACACCGACTCTTACCTTCTCCTGATAACCACGTCGGAGCATCTTGGTATTCATCTTCACTAATAACTCCTGCAATATTCATATATAGCTATGAGTTCTTTACAAGCAACACACACTCTAATTAGTTTGAGATGGTCCTTGTGGTTAGAAAGTATGGACTTAACCAAGGAGACAATTATGGTGTCATGGATCATATATTTAAGATGTAAGTTATACCCTCATATATAAGGACACTGGTTATATCCCTTTAAAAGATAGACGTAATAGAAGAAATACTATTATATTTCAAAAGGTTGTTTATCGTAAATCGTATATCGATTAATATCCCAAGGCTAGTATCGAATATTGGTAGATATCACATGGTGAAAATATATCTAGATATTCGCATGTAACTAATCTCTTGAATTCCTACTTAAAATCATTCTTCCCATATAGTATATTATTATGGAATAGGTTATACCCATCGATGCGCTCTTACCTTTCGATAGCCAAGTTGAAAAAAGAATTCAGCAAGCTGGACAATATACAGATATTCGATATACTTTGCAGTAGGTGACAGGTAAAACCCTTGTAGTGAATTAAATGTCCAAAAACGTTTGCGGTTACCGATTATCCTAATTGTAGTTGTGGAAATATGTGTGAATATGCTGAGAATTACTGTTTATAGTCCAAGTCCACAAAGAGAAGCTTTATTTAAAAGATTTCATGATTTTTTTGTGAACATAACCATTGAAATTATTATGTTTGTTAAACCTGCACTGGGCCATAAGATGAATTGTGACATTTGTAAGATAATCCATGAATATTTCAAATCAACCAATCGATTCATTATGATTTCATACTAAATACATGTCATGTGATTTAATGTTACATGTACATCTTTTTCTCCGAGTTCACCTTTACTGCCCAAACTTCCCACAGACAGGCCTATGTATCCCCTGAGTGTCGGTGTTTATCACGGTATGTAATGTTGTTATTTTACGTTGGTGGGTCCGGTCTTATATAGTCATGTTGCATGGACATGGTGCTAAGTCAATTTACATTTTGCACAAAATAAACTATTTAAAACAATATAACGGAAATATTTTTATCGGAATTTCTATAAGTTAGAAACAATCACATCTGTAAATTCTATCAAGATAGGTTTTTTTTCAATTGCGATGATTTTTTCCAACGAAGCCCAGTTGTATAAGTCCTGAGACGACGAAACCGTCCAATCCGAACCGTGAGTTTCTATTGTTATAATATGAGTTCAAGATAAAAGGCTGTAAAACATGTCGATTGAGGGCCATTGACGTCAATTGAGGGCGTATTCGGAACCAGTATGGTGCTATGTCTTGTCATATGGGTCACTGTGTAGTTGTAATGCATCCTCCCCTCTCGGTGAACAGAGTAGCCAAACAACTAGGCACCGACCGACCATGCACAAATGCCCCTTTAGACTCGGTTTGACTGAACGCCCGTCAGACTCTGTTTGACTGAACCGTTGATGTGGATCTAAATCCGGTGTGTACTAACTAAACAGCTTAAATCTGGAAATGTCAAGTCGGTCATTAAGGTGTTTTATTAACTAGCTATATGTTATCGGCCATAATACGTAGAAAGCTGCCCGCATCATAAGTAACAAAAGTCGGCCAATAAGTGGAAAATACGACCATTAAGGTGTTATATTTAACGAGAACAACCAGGAACATAGATACACGATCATATTTTAACTACTGCTATAGCAATAACAATTCAAACTGGCTTTTTATTTGTATTGAACGTGGGATAATGTGGTAATTTGAGCGACGAGAACCCATGCATGGCCCACAGAGCCATATTAGAGTGATTTGATTTGCTGGAGCATTCTGTCACTCGACACGATTAACATACAATACGATATCCCTACTGTCATGCTTCACATTGAACAAATATATGTGTCTTCGGTGTTATTCAATATATATTATTTGACACGTAAATATATTGAGTTTCTTTTCTAGCTAATGATAATTTCAATTATACAATAAATTTCACATTATAGCTGTTGGTTAACATTATTTAGTTTACACACATGCTTGCGTATGCAACAATATCCACATATGTCATAGCTAAACTGTAATATGACAATACGCTAGCGTAATTAACGAACTAAAGCTAAGCCACTCACACGAGGGTAGCTGTGGCTTTTATTTTGTGTTATCAAAATTAGTTTATAGATTCCCTGGTATTGCCACCAAATACGATGCACATTCGGCTATATTTCGTTATCAGTATTGCACTCCGTACACAACAGTACATCTATAGTATGGACCCAAATGGTAATTTAGAGTAAAAAGTAGGCCAATCGCACTTCCGGGTAGCCGTGATTGTCACCTAGACTATACAATGTATAAATTACCAACATTAAACTGAAAATAGTTATACCTTGTCGAGAGGGGAACGGGAATTTTTTTACTGAAATTAACCAATATATTTATTGACGCTGGGGGAGCGTTGCAGATGATATACTATATGTATCTTCTGATTTGTTCATAATTATGTGCTTCCATTCGATTCCAGAAAATAGTATGACAATTATGGATTATCAGATGCATGTCTGTACTATGGTAAGTCTATAGCTAGTTTATGTTATTTCGTTTCACACAGTACAGTACAATAACAATGTGCTGTACATTGAAGGCCCACTCGAATCAGTATATCGCATTATATACAACCTATTCCATAGTATAACGATCCAAATTCGGACGACATGAATCCTATTATAATTCACATCACGAATTTCGAGCATGTTCACTCGCACGCCTGGTGTGCAAACTGTAGTGTCGTTATTTATTGTGTCATATTTTCTGAATAAAAAATGAATTCAAATTGTAATTCAATATTCACAATTCTCATTTGCAATGCCAGTAATCGAAATACACAGACAAAAGTGCTCGCATAAATTCAGATACATGTATAGTCTAAATAACACCAAAACATCCGGCTTTGGTTCGTTATAAATCAATACATGGGTGTTTCCTGTATATAATGTCAATAACTTTATCCAGGTTGTTCTCGTGAAAATGAAAACTTTATCAACTTATAATATGATTTGTTTTTGGTTCATAATGTATTTAGAATCGCCTTATTTTGAGTCCATAATGAGAGTCATGTTAGTGCCATTGTCGGCTCATGTTGACTTACCATAAGTTCATTGTGGACTGAAAATGACACGAATAAACCAACTCACGACTTACCAGATGTACGCTCTTTGTACATTGTTTTCACTGTGGCCCGCGCCATAAAACGGAAAAAACGAGTGGTGTCCACTATCAGCTTCTTTCAGAATCAAATACATAACTATTGGATATATCGATATATGTGAATATTATAGGTCCATTGTGATCCTATTTGCACGAGGATAATTATTTTGCTTAATTCGTCACACCAAACACCAAGACATCTTCTGCGTTGTGTACTATCGACATTATAATTTATAACGCAGTTAGTCTTGTATTTACTAAATACGTGTGGTATTGCCTTATGTGCATATTTCAATTTTGTCTGGTTCATGTGCATAACTAAATGTTAGAGCATTGTATGGGGTTATTCGGGTAGAATTGATGGTCACATGAAAGGAGTGGCATTCGAAATTATAGCGGTATAGACACGAGATAATAAATAAAAATACTACACACCATCGCCATTGAAATCAGCTAAACTGAAGGCATATCTCAGCTTATTATCATCTGGTACGTTATTTGCCTCCACGAAGCACTCCAAGTTGAGAATTCCATCGTCGCATTTCTTCACCAGTGAGTTGTAGTCCATTCCATATTCCATAACACCTCTCTCTGACTGCAAAAGCAAGAACGCCGATTGTGCATGGTGTGTTATGTATTGGCAACAATTAGACAACAAAGTCTTTCTGAAACATGATACATATATATACGACGATGTCTAAACTTAATTTTCTTGACAAGACCACAGTAGTCGATAATGGTATTGGTGCTATTAATCATTTTATTTGAGTCACACAAGAAGACATAGAACCCAAAACTACATGAAACTGATAAAAACAAATCAAAACAAGATCAGCTGTGCATATGGTTCACGTTTGTGAACAAACGATAAATCTAAGTAATGTGAGCCATTACCTCTTCGATAACCATTGGTATAGCAACGCATCTGAAATCAACAGAACTTCACATTAGACATGTGCATACATGCACGCAGCCGTTAGATGCAACTCTCGTTACATTCCCCGCGAACGTTACATGAATGTATATATTTAAATAGCGCCGATATCATTCAATTAAGCCCTAATGACTGACACCATCTTACTGAGCATACGAAATTTCGCGAGCGATTTAGTTTTGTAAAAACTGTAAATTTTGAGGATACTGGGACAATTTTCGCGAGCAAACTGTATGGTATTCGGAGAAAATAGTGGTAAAATTACACATTTGTTCACATTTATGCCAGAATTTAGGCTAGACTATTTTGATTTTATTATGCCATGTTTATATGGCTATATTAAAGGGGTCTAGTTCGTAAGTGATTTTGTGAAAATATATGCCGACCCTATCAAAGTGGGACGAGTTTCGCAAACAATGATAAAATGTATGCACACCAGGGACCGAATGCACATTCATGCAGTAGATCGTCTTATTGTCACATGAACGCGCTTTGTGTAGTTCAATACAAACTAAAACAGGAAAATATAGTTATTAATGGGTTTAAATCAGTAAAGTAAGTTAATCTGATCATTGACAAAAACTCGGAAGTGTCCCTTACACGTCGAAGCTATATATGTGACTGATTTGATTTGTCAAATTCTAGCAACTGTTATAGAAGCACAACTATAATGATTAGCAGGTAGCAATATACCACCAGTCGTAATGAGTTATAAGTTATGTCCATGTTGTCCAGTCAGCTGGAATGGATTATCCATAGTAGTTCGTGTATAAACCAGCTCTGTATCGGCACAAATGTCAGTCGACAAATTCCTGGGGACGCTGCCCTTTCTATGCATACTTATCCACTTACCCATAGTATAGGGTTAACGTGGTTTCTTGCGGACGTGTAATTCTGAACCGCTTCCAGTGTTCAATAGATAATACGATGATGGAATACAGAACAAATCTATTGATATACATGTATGCACAACGAAACAGTCATGGTAACAATATTCATTTCGAAACAATCAAATAGAACGTTGTCAATACGTTGATTACATATCAGGTCATAGCTTAGTTCTTTGTGTTTCGAAAGATTCTCCTGCTTCACGACGACCAATGGTTTGATTGCCACTAATATATACAAATTAAGCCATGTGGCTATCACAATTCAAGAACATACCTCAGAGTCATCTCACAATGAGAAACGATTGCGAACATTACTGTATGATGTATTTGTGTGTTTTGTTGAAAATCCAAAACCTTAATCGAAACATCAGATAGTGAAAACCGAAAATGAATAGAAAGAACACAAATTGTAATGAAGTAGAACCATATTTGCAGGGATGTGGCTAGAGGGTGGTGTGGGTGTCTCACCCCCCCCCCCCCCCCATGGCCAGCAGAGAGCTATATTTTCAATAGTTGGAAATTTCATACCTGCCACAACGAACTTTCACACCAACAATAGGTTGAAAATGTACTTGTAGTTTGATTATAAAACAATTTATTGGGGGGAATTTATTGTTTTTCGACCAATATTTGCATATGTTCCTATTTTTGGTCAAACATTTTGACAGAAATGGTCATCAGTTGGAAATTTTCCAACCTTAGGGGGGTGACAGGTTGGAAATTTCCAACACTTGGAAAGCTTGTGTCCTGGTCCCTCCCCCGTGGCCAGTCGAAAACTTCTAGACAATTTAAGAAAACAATATTGTCATACAATTGGTCAACATTGTCATTGGAATTGTCATCAGTTGGAAATTTTCCAACCTAAGTGGGGGTGTAGGGTTTGAAATTTCCAACAGTAGGAAGGCTTGAGGCTAGTCTATATGTTAGGATTTTGCGATTTTCTTATTCAGATTTCAAAATTTTCGCACACCGGGCCAGGCCCGGTGTGTCATTGCCCCATCCACATGGCCAATACAAAACTGCTAATTAGTTTAGCAAAACAATATTTTACTACATTTGGTCAAACTTGTAGACATAAATGGTCATCAGTTGAAGAATTTTCCAACCTGAGGGTGAGCATGAGGTTTGAAATTTCCAACACTATAGGAAAGCTTCAGTTGAGGCCAGTCTAGATGCTAGGATTTGCGATTTTCTTGTATAGTTTTCAAAATTTTCTCACACCGGGCCGAACAACCATGGTCCGCCCGGTGTTTCCTGGTCTGTTGTCGGTAGCTGTGTGCATTTGTGTGGAATTAGACCACTAGTTGTTTTTTTGGGGGCAATTTTCAGGTTAAGATATCTTAATGTTCTCATACTGGGAACATAGAAGCATGGCTTGTGAATATATAGGGAATTAGGCCTGAGCATGAGGTACAAGGGGGGGGTGCAAATGGAATTATGAAAAAAGTTGTGTTGGTGTGATTCCGACTCAAGGGGGGTGCAGTTGGAATTTCCCAAGGTGGACACCCCCCAACGGAGACCCTCTGGCCACATCCCTGCATATTTGTAATAATTATCTGCTGTCGTTCATTATGCGAATGGTGTCTATCGTCTTAGTATATATTTATATAGGTAC
The DNA here is from genome assembly GCA_032622095.1 of Siphonodentalium dalli. Taxonomy (NCBI): domain Eukaryota; kingdom Metazoa; phylum Mollusca; class Scaphopoda; order Gadilida; family Siphonodentaliidae; genus Siphonodentalium; species Siphonodentalium dalli. Next base: position 164,086,826 of record CP136064.1, read on the forward strand.
GAACAATGCAAGGACCCGCCTACTTCACATGACAACATGATATATGCAGATTACGAACATGGTTTCACTAGGGCGACCAAGACAGCTATATCGTGGGTACAAAAAGGTGTATATCCAACCAGTAACCACTACAGTACATAAACACTCGAAAATAAGCCCATTCGCAATATCGAGTGTAACTGCATGGACATCCGCCATACATAAAGGTAATATTTTACATTTTTAAAACAATAGTTCTATTATAAAACACGATATACAGCTTGTGCACTATTTTGAAGAAAATAAGATGCAATCTGTCTCATTCTAGAACATAACACAGTATACAAACTATAGCATTAAATACCATAATCGCGAATGTTCATGGCTGCTCGAGAATGCGATTCCGACCAGGATGGACGAAGTCAGTACAACACTAACAGTATATTGACGGCTTGTCATAGCCCTGTCGCTATAGTTGACTCAAACCAACTAAAGCCAACAATATCATAAGTAAACTATACTATTTGCAAAAAAACACCACATTCGAGGTGATAAATGATTATTACGTCGTATTCCACACATGTCTAAATTAGGGTGATTAATACATCATCGCTAATACTGGCCAATATAAGTACCAATTATGTCTTTGAGGAATATTCTCTGAAAGTTAAAAAATTACCATTTTGTAAGGTTTTCTTCTTTTTCTCTGCAATTATCGCAAATGAAACGTAGCATTTTCGAAAATATAGTCGAAGCATTTATCGGAAAAGCGGAATTTCTCGAGTATCGGATAAGCTCCCGTGGAGAATACTGTACACTTTTCATACTGGCATATACGCAGACAATTGGTCAATGTGGCTATTTAAAGTATACTTGTGTACTTATTCTGGAATGATGGAAGTCGGAATTACATAATGTTAACCTTGATTGTTATATCAGCGGCTAACGCTATTACCCGCTTTGAGTGATTGCACGATTTATTCTGGCCAGATTTTAGAATTTCGAGGTATTACTTGCAATTCAAGATGAACACCGATAGTATATGTTCTCACTCTAATCAATAGCATGCTTACTCGTTTTCTGCGACCACAAAACACACGACACCACTGATGATGGCACATCATGCGACATCCTGCTTCTTTCTTCCTGTGTGTTAGTGACACCATAACTTGGGTAAAAACCAAAAGTAAAACTAACATGAACAGAACAAACGACCTCATTGGCTCAGGAGATATATCTAGAATACTGATTTCCGAAGTTTTTCTAGTCACATACGTATAGTTTTGTTATCTGCATTATAATGACAAATTTGTTCAATGTCTAAGTGTCCCTATACAGACGTCACGCATTCGTGTCAAGGTTTACCAATGATACATGTCTTTAATTCAGTCGCGAAAGAATGGCTGACTGTCTTGACAATACAATGGGGCAGCATTGCTACGGCAGCTTCATTTACGGAAGTTAAATCAAATCGCCTTCAAAAGTGTGTGTCTACGAATATTTGTATGTGCAATCATATTATTTATTTATTAGGCATATAATGTTTATATGACACATCTCACGTCAACACAACAAGAAATAGGATGTAATTCGTAAACATTAAACCATCGATGGAAAACGATGCGGCTCGGATGTCAGTGAATAGTGTGGTGTAATGACGACACATAGATATGGATACCAATATTTAATGTATGAAGTAGCAGATAATAAGCAATCGAGGTATACAAACAAAGTCGCGAAATGAAAGACCCAAATGAGAGGTGATGTTCGCATAGGTATCAGGACCTCAAGATGAAATGAGTTAAGTAAAAGCATGATGTGATGGGGTGTAGCTGTTTCTTATATACTCTTTGGGGTGAATATTAGATGAGGTATTTGGTAATACACATCGGCATTGGCTCTGCCGATATGATCATTCCCTATGACCATATTTTGGGGATCGACTTCATTGTGTGTAGGTCTGGGCTGTGATTAAGATGTGTGAGGTTTCTGTAAGGCACTGAGCACTGATATTCGAGGTTTGGTTTCTTACTATATGTAGCACGGGTATACTATACAATTAGTGCTATACTAATATAATGGGGCACGGGTAGTTATGTTATGTGGCAAGGGTAATTATGTCATAATAGGGACAACCTCTCACCAATCAAGATACCTACATACTAATTCATGTGACCCATGCTCACAAAGCAAAATGCATATGATACCATACGAAGGTAATATATGACTGGTGTATCTAGTTATCGGGACATTTTCAACTATATAAAATCATGATATAATGTATGATAGAGTGTATGCACAGGATGAAATCATACACGTATGGCCGATTTAGGCAATTACCATGTCATTCATCAAATAGTGTTCCTAAATTCAATAAACTTTCTTTAAACGATAAAGCAAAAAAATAAATAAATCACACAGTATAACGTCCTTAATCAAAAACATAAGATGGATTATGATACTAAACATGCCCACACATTGTCTGACTGTAATGTTTGGATGTTTGGCTATTCTTTGCCGGTCAATGTGATATGAATAGTTGAAGAAATCGCTTCCGGTAACAGATGACTGCGACGTATTCATTCAAACTTTGAAATGGACATGCATCTCATGATTTTAAGGACAAGTGTGAAATATACTTGATAAATAATATGGCACTTATCATACTCCAATACAAGGTACTGTCAATTCGACGTGGTGGCGACCGGGGAACTGTATTTCACCATGCACAGTTATATATCGACTAAATGTATATATGTATACATTATTCTGATAATATGTTCAACATATGACTTTAGGAGGTGGGTGTTTGTTTGTTGAACTTATCAAAACTAGGACACTTTTGTCTTTTTCACATAAATTTGAGTTCGATAGCCAGTGATAGCGTGCCCGACTTGTAATGGTGTTAACGCATCGGTATTATTTCGCCACCCGCCGGTGGATTATTGAGTCTCCCGTATATCTTGGTTTGATTTGGCGATGCATGGCTGTATAGAGTCACACGGGGTTCAAATCTCGCATCATATTGTGACCCTTGAGCAAGGTTACTTGTACTGTTGCGTCTTCGTCGCACGTAGCCACGAAATATGTACATGTACCTAGTGTACAAGGGTAATTTATTGTGGATGTGTGAGTATATGTACATGTGCTTGTGTCGTCGCTCTACTGAAACACCTGTAAAATGGCAGCACGCATTGGCTGACATTGCTCAACAACTGGGTTAATAATGTAATCATCCAAGCGCTCATGGACTCACATTATTAAGCGGTGTATACTGAAAATGTCAATGACATTGTAGATCAACTTGGACAGGGGATAATGTCATATATAATATATAATAGGCAACGGAGCGATAAGGAGCGCGAAAGTTTAAATGTTTAAGTGACCAGATGTCAACCCGATGAGCCATATGAAGTGTGGAATCAACTGGATAAAAGAAAAAAGAGAAAAATCCAAGTTGGCTGCCAGTATACAGCCCTGTTATGATCGAATATCGTTCAAAATTGATAACTACCAATCGATGTGATCCCGGACATGTCTGTAAATTTTAGATACATATCGACTGCAGGGTGTTCTGATGGATTCAAATGTGATATTCAAGGTGGACACTATATATAGCGGTCATGTTTGTGAAAGAAATTTGAAAACAGAAAGATAGCTCCCATCTAGTGGTCACCGCGAAGATCCATATGAAGTTTAGTTATTATCGGACTAGGGGTGTGGTCTGTACGGTGTGGCACAGAGTAAAATATCGGGGGAAATGGCTCTCATATAGAGACCCCGAAGATGATCGGATTAGGGAGGTGGCTCGTATTGAGTGCCGAATGATTCAGTCATATATACAATGAGTAAAATCCAAGATGGCCGCCGGCGGCCATGTTTTTCAACGAAATTCGGAAACATTTGAGTGCTCCAATTTGGGGGTCACTCAAAAGATCCATATGAAGTTTGATAACGATCGCATGAGGGATGTGGTCTATAAGATATGGAAAATCCAAGACGGCTGCCGGCGGCCATCTTTTCATAGAAAATTGTTCAAATGTGATAGCTTCCGCCATAGAGGTGATCGTAAACATGCCAGTACATTTTCAAAACCATTATCATATAAATGCGGACTGCAGGGTGTGTCGATGGATTCAAATTTGAAATCCAATGTGGCAGATGGCGGCCATGCTATGTTTTTCAACGAATTTCAGGAGGCTACATCGAAGATCCAGGTTTGGTGAAGATCGGAAGAGAGATGTGACATGTAAGGTGTGCTAACGAATATGTCGACGGACGGACACAGGAGCGCTCTGGCGGACGGACAACCCATGACAATAGCTTAAAATTGTCCAGTTTAGCTAAAATGTCAATTCCAATTGATTGTTCATGTCAAAACAATAACTGTCCACGGAAAATAGTTATTAGGCATTTTATAATCATACATCGGTTCACCACTCCACAATATTCCAAACCCAGGGATGAAATCCGGTGCATCTCGGTCGAGATCAATAGTAAGAAAATAACAATGTCCCTTCTATCGATAGTATAAAGCAATTTTTCGGGTATACTTCATAGTATTGTTCTGAACAAATGCCAACGTCATCAATATTCGTATAAGTTAATTTTAATCCAAAAATATACTGCGACACGTCAATGATGGTTTAAAGCAGTGCGAGGTCGTTTGTAGTGTTAATATTCACATTATATATAGATTACCAGGTACATCGGCGTAGATACCTGACGCCCGCACAATTATGCCCGAAAATATACGCGATCGATAGGAATGAAATCCACTGAGAAGAAGGTCACTAACTTACCCGCTTTTTTCTCCCACACATTACCCTGCATTTCGGGTGGCAAATCCAACTGGCACATTCTCGAAAACACACTCGTCTACAAACACCTTTCAGCATTGGCAGCACCTGATCTGTCAAATCTTTCGGATTGATGTCGAATCCTTCGATGCCACTTTTTATTATAACGCATGACTCGCTTGGCGCACTTTTGACAAAAAGCCAGGTGAACCAGTAAACTATATGGACAGAATGGTGCATACCACACGAATACACGTATATCTGATGAAACAATTATGGTCCGCGGATCGCAAAGGTTATATCTGTTCTGTCCCAAAACTATTTAAATGAATGTTCTCTCACATATTTCCTGTGGAGTAGCTACATTTAGCTTCAATTACAATTAAAGTTTTGATCAGATCAGGTAAGATATACCATAATTTGAATACAATCTTGCCGACGGCCTCAATTTTTGCCGCATAATTAGCTATGATGCTGTTGATGTTTTCAATGACGAACATCTCCATCGTATATCACGATAGTTCTCGTTTCATGAAACAGTAAGCATGGTGACAAAGTGGTCCGTTTCGTCATCTTCAGTGTATAAATGTCGACTGTAAAGCGTGTTCAAACTAGTACTTAAGCTGTTTTCACATACGTCCCCTCCAAGCATCCACTTAAAGCTAGGCCCACAAACCTGCGTAAAACGCATCTGATTTATGTATGCGTCAGTCGGATCCGTTTTCGTCGACTAAAGCTAGGCACACATACCTGCGTAAAACGCATCCGATTTCGTCGACTACCAACATATGACTTTCAATTGACCAGGACACATATACATGCGACAACGATTATAGTCTGGTCGATAAATGGTTTGACCTAGAAGAAATTTGGACTAAGTTGGTTTGTATACCATTTTGAAGAGGAATATATCCTCTATAACATATCCAAAATCCGCTAAAATCCGCTTTGAGCATTTTTTGTAATTCAAGATGGCGTCCAATGTGGCTGCTATTTCCGTTAAGTTAGTTTGATGCAATTATATTGAGAAAATCTTATCATATATATAAGCATGTATACATTTTTGTGAGGATAAGACATAACGCCACCTTTCTGAGCCAAAATTGGAATACCTGTTCCAAGATGGCAGCCAAAATGGCGGCCGGAAGTGAATTTTTTTACGTTTTTTACTAGTATCTTTAAGATAAGTTTCTGCTGTTTGGAACTGGTTGAGAATTGTGACTTTATTTTGTATTTAGTGTGTTAACTGACCTTTGAAGCAATTACCGCCAAAATGGACAAAATCGAATGAAATTTACACTCTGGACAAAATTCAATAGCTAGTCCCAAAAGCGTGAACAAACGCTCGAACTATGCGAGGAAGACTGATTGCAGAGTATAATATAAACGTTTGGACAGAGATGAATATTTATCTCTAATGTAACTCACGAGAGCACAAGTCATGTTCGTCCATGATATTAGATAATATTTAACCGCTGTACAACAGCACAAGTGAAAGCAGGGTATTGTGCAACGGTTAAAGCTGGACCTTTGGTCGCCCAGAAATGGAAAAGTAACACAGTTTTGTCTATGATGTTTGTCTTGAATCATGTAATATAAGTGTAATTAAACAGTTAGATGGGATTTAGTAGGGATGTATTTATTATGTGACCTTTTCTAAAAGCAGAAATATATGTACTCAGAGCAGTCTCCCAAATGTGACCGATCATCATTTAGTTTCATACCTACAACATCAAACCTTTAAAAACTCACTGCTATAGAACAATATGAGGGATATTAATATAGTGCCGGGTCAAATGTGTAGATCCTGCTGTCCGTGTCTCAAAATAGTAGTCACAATTGACTCCGATCAAGTGATAAAACACGAATATTTCCCTTGTATTAGAAAAATGCATGGTGGTATATTATTAACGTAGTTTATCAAAACACAAATGAGTACCATTTGGCTATCTTCAATAAATTCCAAAGTTGACCGAAATTGCCTTCATACTCTGTGGCCGAGACTGTGTTTATACCTTGGAATTAAGTTTGGTTGTATTCACCAAGGCCACATACATGTACATATACGCGAAACTTACTAGTTTTCTGCAACCGCGTCACCACGGTTACCCCTTCACCCTAATGTTACACATAGCTTCTGCACATAAAACCACAAATAGAAACATTGAGTGAATGTTTAACATTGAAATAACATCTTTAAACGATGATCACATGATATTTAGCACGAGTCCGTGGGTAGTAATGGTTAGATATGTTCAAACAAAACGATACTGAAAACCTATAGTGTGCGTCGCGTGGTTGAAGTACTTTTGCAACATGAAAATTATCTTACATAAACTGTACGATATACCGTCTGTTTGACCTGGAGAGATGCGGTGCTAATATGCTGAAGATATAAGTGTTTATTTCTAGTATATAAGCATTGCGACACATGTGTATAATTTATTATCACGGAGAGGGTTGACAATTCCGGAAATGTAACTAGTATTTATACCACAGGGGTATGCACTTCAGTTTATGCGTTACATGTGCATTCGATAATTTATCGCCATGCCGAATGAAACTACAATGCACCGTGTGGCGAAACATTACTGTGTGTATTGCATGTCCAAATTTATTATTTTTAGCCGCCAGTTAGATGTTGGATGAGTAGAAAACCCAAACTTTAAAGACGTAAATCATTGGAGGGTTGACTTGCGTTGCAGTGACCAATAAATCCTTCAGAAGGCACTGTTTTAATGGAATGTGTACCTCTAAAGATATTTAACAACAGACATGTATATTATCAATACGTAGTTTCACTCCTACGTGGTTTTCCAATCTTTTGCTTTACTCGTGGTTCCAGATGTTGTTGATTCTTCGCACAGGAGTGAGGCAAATGATATTTAGTTATACATATCATGAACAGACTAACTATATATATGACCGTGTTTTATTGGTCTTTATTCTCTGGTCCATACAACATTTTACAAGATATATGCACATATACGTGCATATTGTATACAACGATTGCCACCGGCATCATCATCGCCATCGTTATCACATTATATTCATCACCATCACCACAACCACCACTAATCGGGCATCAGTATCATCTACTGCAGAAGCAGCAGCACTGACCGCATCGTCCCCATCATTAAAATAATCATCATCAGAATGTACACCCTCGTCGTCACACATTGATGTAAGGTTTTCGTAAGTGGGTTTTTTTTGGTCGAATATTGAATCTTAATACCTTACTCGTATTTATATGCGCGCAGTACTATTTTCGCTCAATTTTAAATTCGCGCACTGCGCGAATTCAAATCTGACAAAAATGTTTTCGAAAAAATATTGTATCTTGTAATACACATTTATGGAAATTATGAAATTGAACTCGAAGGAAGTAAAACCACAACCACGCGTATGGGCCGCTCACTTAAGAAATTAAATCAACTCACTAAATCACCCTGACACACCCCAGGGTTTTGAAAACGGAGTCGTGCTTTCGTGCACCTTCAGCCAGGAATGTGTGTATTTCTTAGAAGCATTAACTCAACATCAAAGATCTTAACATGATGTATCGCTCACATGTACATATGGATACTGACGTTGAAATTGGTTGCCCGCATGTAAATATATTTTTTCTATCTAAATTAACCCTCTTAGTTTCAATAATATTTGGTATAATCTTATGAGTCGTACTATTTTTCACTCAGTTTTAAATTCGCGCACCGATGGGTGCGCGAAAAATAGAACTGCGCGAATTTAAATACGAGTAAGGCATCGATATTTCTTGTTGTATCAACATATTTTCCCCTCCTACCAAACTACATAAACTGTGAGGTTCAAATGAACTCCGAAAAGGACATGTGTATGGTACATGCACATGGATACCGTCCGGTTAATAATAACCAACCTACCCGCTTCTTTCTCCCACACAAGCTCTTGCATTTTGGTCGGCAAATCCACCTGACGCAGTTCCGCTTGCACACTCGTCTACAAGCACCGAACACCGTTGGTATCCCAGTTTGTTGTGAGGTCCCACCTCCTATGTTTGTGTCGATTCCTGGTATTTCACTCCTTATTATAATGCAGGACTCGGCGACGGAACACACCATAAGAAACCAGATGACCTGGTTAATTATATGGACATAACGGTACATCCTACGCGAATATATTTAATGATAAAGATCATGTACGAATCACAAAATATAGACTTGTCCTGTCCCATAATATATCGTTTAATAGTCACAACCGGGTGCATTTACGTTGATCGCTTAGATTCTAACTACAAGGCAAGTTATGATTAGCTGTGGCAAGTTCCACACTGGGGAAATAAAGTAGCCTACGGCCCCAATTGTTTCCGCATAATTAGTTGTGGTATTGTCTGTAAACAACGTATCCGCTTTGTCCCAAAATAACACGGAGTGTCGTCAAACATTCACGGTGACCAAATAAGTTTATACGATTATTTAATAATTTTGTCAGGACTGTCGTTGGCACAGGGGCATGTAACGCCTCCCCGTCCCGCCATCCGCATAGCCATTTTGCGCCGTCCCTATAATATACGTGCCTGCATGCTTTACGTTATGGTAGTATAGTCGAGAGGAGGTGAACCACGGGATTTCACCCGATTTACCATCGCTCGGAAAACTAACAGCGCTGCCCTATTTATCGCAGAAATTACATCGATGTCGCCACGCCCCACAATTCCATGTATACCCCTAGCATTTCATTTCATTTTTAATACCGAACATTGTCTACAAAGGGCATCCAGACTCCAGATTGATAATTGGCGAAAATATTCAATAATAGTCAACTAATTCATCTAGCGCTCAGTACTGCTAACTTATATAAGGCAGATAATTTTTATAACGACGAAATTAGTGTGTATTTCAGAACTTTATTTTTGCACCATCATTCCTTACCTCGTATTTATGATATTACAACTCTCTCGATGTGTTATTCTAGCCAATCAGCGCGCTCAGCTTCATAGTCCAGGTCGGGTCATGTTGAATATTATGTAGATGACTCGTCGAGAATGAGAGCGCAAAATTACAAAGAACTATTTATGAATTACCCAATAATTTCGTAGCTGTAAAACATTATAATGACGATGTGTTGTTGTTAGATGAGTTAGTTGATTGTTTTGTCGATTTTTAATTAGAATATGCTCGATGGGGTGGGTTTTCTTTCAAATTGTCGCCATCGTGGACGACTACTAACAATCTGGATTTTTAACATGTTCGTTTAATGCACAAACAATGTATGTGACAAAACGATGTAATTTTGAGACACGCACAGCAGGGGGTAGCAAAATTACAGAACGTATATGCCATATTTTTGCATCTGATAAATGCTGGGGAACACTCGATTCGTAGACACCCACCCCAATTATCGCTAACTTCTGTTTTGATCGTCAGTATCAACTCATACCATACCACTCATTGTCTTATCTTCCATTGAAGATCAACTAAGCACATATCAAAAGGCAGTCACTATTGCACTTGGGCATTTTTTCACACTGGGGGTAATACATTTATTCATCTTAGTCCAATCTAATTAATATGCCCACTAATACCCACATGCCCCTGGTGAAAACATTGGTGACGAATGTCTACGTGTGGACCCCTAATTATTATTTCAGAGACTGGTTACCGAAAGGACTATTGCCATTCGATCACATCGGTATCAAAATATGAGCTGTGCACCTTTCCACATGCACATGTTGACTATATTAACAGTGTGCGTCCTATTAATAAGTCGGTTGGTGGATAAGATATGGGATACTGTTCAAAAGTCCAAGATGGGATTGCCAGATAAGGATCACAAAGTTGTCATTGGTGGAGGTGCTCTGTTACAGAAAGTCCAGTGGGTGAAATATCAGGCGTATGAAGAAATATGTCGCACAGATATTGAGTATAGTCAGGAAATACAAACAATGTGCGATTTGGTTTGATGGCTATGAATCAGGACCCGCGACGAAAGATGGAACGCATTATCATTGTAAAGGGGTAAAATATTGCACAGGCATTAAATTCACACCAACGATGAAATTAGTCATGAACTTATTTAGTTCTGTCTAATGCATCCTATACACAGAAGTCCATATATCTGTGACTGGTGGTGCCGACGTTCTTAAAGGTCAGCTGAAATGTAATCTAGTTTAAGTATTGGTGTATCATGTCCTGTGTATCTGCGACATATCCCCGAACAAATACGCACATATTCGACCTATAATGTAAAACGGGTACAAATGTGATTATTTGGTTCTGAAATATGCAGATAATGGAGTCACAGCCGTTATTTCGTTTTATGGCGCGGGCCACATTGAAAACACATGTTAAAGGGCGTACACATGAAAACTTGTAGGTTGGCTAATTTGTGTCATTGTCCGCACATAATCTGCTTAGAATCGCTTTAGTACGAGTAGGTAATGTGACTAAAATCTCTCCTTTTCAGCACATTATCGACTCAAAATGAGGCGATTATAAGAAGATTATCTGCCCAATACAAGTTCTTTATAAGCAGATAATGTGCTTTTTTTTTTAGAAAAGGCTGGTGTCTAAGCCCCCTTAATTAATACAGCCTCGCAAAAAATGTCGTCGAAATATCCCGCAACTATTTATTTTAACTAGGGAACAAATTTGTCGCCGAAGTTTTGTTTTCCTTTTGCACCGCCCGCACATGGCTACTGGAGAATCACGTGACATGACGCCATCGAGTAAGACTTCTGCACAGTTATGCTTTGCAACTAGTTCAGTGGATTTGGCAAAAAATATGCCCGGCCTCAGACAATTACAATCCAAATTTGTTTAATGTTATATGATGTAAACATATATGTGCTATAATACATCAACATGAGACGTTTATCTATTTTCCGGAAATATCTTATTCTTTGTGTTAAAATGTAAAATTAAGACAAATTCTTGTGAGTTTTTTGGAATCGGTCTCCCCAAGCCATGATGGTAATAAAGTGCCTGATATTTTTCAGTAGTATGGCTTTGTATAACATTTTGTGTAAGATAACTGAGCGTACTACCGATATATTTGATGAAAACTCGAATATTAGGTTTAAAACCGAGAACTAAGGCAAATTCTAGTGAATTTTGGAATCGGTCTCCAATGCAAGTAATGCTAATAATACCGGTACCGATATGTGACATATTTCTCGGTAATATGGCGCGAACAAAATTACATTTTGTGCCAGACAACCGAGCATATACTATAGATCAATATGTGATGGAAAGTCGTGATTACCATCATCGCTGACCGTTAACATCACTGTCATACTGGTGATGGCAGACGCTCGAGAGATCACCGAATGCTGAATTTGAAAATGAAAGCGATTTTGATCTTGCTTTATTTGAGCCTGACGATGAGCCTCCTTAATATTATTATATATGAAACTTGTATTGACAGGTTGGGTAAACAAAACAAAATGGTTGTATTGTTTGTGTGTTGTTTTCATGTGTATATAGGCCTACTATAATTTCAAGTTCGGGACAAGTTTGCGCAAAATGCGGTAAATATATAGATATTATTTTCAGTACCGTATTTATGTGTATTGTCTCAAATATACTACTTTGCGGTATCACTCAGTGGCCACCAACAATAACTGTTACTATCTAGCCAATTCTGTTGAAATGTGGGCGTCCTGTGCATAGCATACATTTATACGGTACACGTGAACGCACTGCTTTGATCGCAGATCGAACAATTCTTTACGCATGCTACATTCGCAAAGAAAATAGTCCCTCGCGATTGCTGTTCGTATTTTGGAAATTAATGCTCATATATACAGTCAGTACAGTGGGTTGAATTAATTTTTAAAAGTTAATATGATTCTGTATTTGATCAATATTTTACGAAAATAAGAGTTTCATCGTCAACTTAAGACGCATCGTTGTTGTGTATGGATATGTACACGCACATGTCGTTGTTATTAGCTTATGGAGTTGCTGATGGAAGTCACGTCACATGCTTGCAATTTGTTTGTGTTCACAGTTCAAATACCAATGTATTGTGCTCAGTTATTGCTCAAGTTATACAAATTTGTAGCCAAACAGTCATGTAATTCGAAGTATCGTAAAGGATTTTTCTGGACAATTCGACTGGAATACAAGGAATTTATGATGTGTTTGTGATGGAAATATTGGCAAAATATCGTGAGAAGATCGACACAGTTCACACGTGCATGCAAACAGTGCTGTACTATTGAGTACAATGGGTTTGGTGTTTAATATAATATATAGGCCGGATTCGTCATCTCCGGTTTAAATCTCCGAGTTTAAACCTGGTTTAAACCTACATTGGCGGTCCAGCCAAACCGGGTCTAAGGGGGCGTTTTTGTTGTTCAGTTAGCAACTAATTGACAACTCGATTTGGTGATATGAGCATACAGTCAAACTACCCTCTTACCTATGATATAATGGTTATTGACATGTCATGAATTATGGCGAACGCGTGCACGCTCGTTGGATTTATTCATTGAGAATCGCTCATGGACCATTAATCCGACCTCTTCGTTGGTTTAAATCAATCTGACAAAGGGCGTGTCTCTCAACACGAGTTTCACGCGCTGTTTATCACTTTGTGATAGATTTTCTGCAAGATGCTTTCCCGCAAAGACAAAATTTGGTGTATTTACATGTATATATTAAAGGGAATGGGAGCTGTCTATCTGTATGTCAGTTTGTCTGTTCGCAACTGTTCTAAAACTGATTTAAAAATAATAAAAATGATAAAATTGTGTTGCTAAATTGAGTAAGGAGTTGTATCTAACAAGAAACAATATTTAAAATTTATATTGATATTTGTTTATTTTAAATTTAATTAATTTTTGTTTAAATTAAAATGTTCATATGATCAAAATGTGCGCAAATATGACGCAGGCTCCTGTCGCACGAAGGGACCGTAGGCCCCTCTGACGCTGAATAAAGGCTCCGTAATCGAGTCAATCCTGGACCAAGAGGTCAGTCAAGTAAAAGCAATATGCTTATGAGTGCACACCAGAAGCGGCAATCATGCAGAGGCACAGCTTTTAATAAAGACATATATTACATGCGTTGCTTTTTTTCAATGTAATAAGTTTTCCGTCATGCCAAAAATAAAAAAAGTTCCCAGGTTTTGAACTGGTGGAATATTATGGGAATTTATGGGCGGAGCAGAGTAGAGCTTTGTGGCATGATCTACTTCAAAATATGTTATCATAAGTTTAGGATTGCAAAATATGTGTATATCATATCTGGTCATGCAGTAGCATCGTTTTGGTGTCAAAATTAAAACGTTGAACCCTTCAAAAAAACACAAGATAGTTGTAAAAATCATATTGAAGGAACATGTCCATATCTGCACAAAGCTCGCGTGCTAATGAGTCAACTGTGATATTATAACACCAGTCGGCAGCCGCCACTTAGACACGCCCTCACTCGAGATAATTTACAGATCCACCCTTTGACTGATTGTTTGACAATTCTAAACCGCGATGAAGAAAAGACGGATTCGTCATCTCAAGTTTAGCCTAGGTAAAGCTGGTTTAGCTGAACCGCCGAATTAGATGGTTTAGTTGCCGGTTTAAGCTTATAAAACGCAAACAAAATATCGAAATTGACCAAAAACTTATCCCCACACGCTTTATATGTGTGAGTGCTTCTCGCTTATACATTTCCAACCAAAATATGGTCGCTGTCGTAATTATTGATTATTGTAATCAATAAAACGAGGCGGTCCGCATTAGGAAAGTACGATTAATTATCTCGACGATACAGAGACACTACTGCTAAACCACTGGTCTGGCTGGACCAGGTTAAAACCATCGAGATGACGAATGCGTCACTTAGACCTGTGGTCGTGGGTTTAAACCACGGATTTAGCCGAATCACGGCGGATTAAACACAGAGGCTTACGTAGAGCAGGTTTAAACCTGAGATGACGAATCGGGCCATAAATTCCGACTGCACATGGTATGTTTGGGAATTTCGCCTGATTCATTGCATGGCCATGCTTTTACAAATGGATTCATCATACATGGATGATTCGTATTGGATTTTAATTTAGTTCGATCTGGTGAGTACTATTGTTTTTAAGTTCAGGTTCTAATCGGTCATTTCAACGTACAGAACAGTCACTGGGGCAGATTATTAATTGGCATACATGGAATCAAGCATATTGATTAATGCCATAGCTGACATATTGTTTTAATTTTATTGTCACGGTACCAATTTATGCATTCACGCTTTAGCAGAACAAATGAGTCACAATTGCAGGATAAATATACCCCACCCTGTCATAACGCCCGACACGTACGGGCCGTGAATGGGTTATTTAAATGGTGACAGGCTATAGTGAATAAATTCACTTAAATTCACTTAACATTTGTTTGACACTGTAGATAATTAGATTGAATTTCACAATATTTACGAAACAGCGTTATTCAACGTGATTGGAACACAAGTAGCTGTATTCACAAAATGCCAAACCCTCTTGGAAATGGAAGTCTTACTGTGGACAAACTCATTCCACTGCCTCGAATGACTATATCCCTGGGCCACGAATATATAATTATATTCGTGGCTGCAGTTTGCACCCACGCAGCTACGAGTCATTTATTTCAAATAAAAAACAACAGAAAAAAAACAGCGATTTCAAAATAAGTGACTTAAAAGGCGCTTAAAACCAATTCCGCCTTTCTTCCCGCGATGACGTCATTTCCCGATTGCTTGTCGATGCAAAAATGAATACTGCAAACAAAGAAGCCATTTTTTTCAACTAGTAGGTATTTTGTAAAAATGCGAACAAAGTGGACAGGATACATGTTATAAACCTGATTTAGCATAAGTTAAGCCATATCTAGATAGGGTTGGAGCTAAATTAATGGTATATTTCAGCTGGTCTTTAACTCAATGGTCACATTAAACAGAGCAGAAATAGGCTGAGAAAAGAGTGTGAAATATGGGATATTAAACGGTCTTAAGTGGTACTCAGGTCGGATTTTACAAATTGCCCCTAGTATTGCATAGCATTCTTGGATACCACATCACGCATCCACGGGACATGGGTGGAGCTTCAGTTACAAAGTATCGAAATGATGAGTCATTCAGAGTATACGTCAGGAGAATGAGTTCATGTGTTACCAATGTTACCACGGACGAAATGTTCAAGGCAGGTTTTTAGTTTAGTTTAAACATATTTATTTGTCTAATATATATAACACATGATATATGACACATACATTGTTTATACATACAATGGGATTGGAGGACAAGTGCTGACTCACTTATGGGTACCCCTCTCCCATATGTTATTACACTGAAAAATAAATAATTGGTAATGGCAAAGCAACATGACTAGCAAAAACAAGTTGAACATATATACATATCACCGGTCACCCCCACCACTCAAGGCAGGTGAAAGTGCAGTTGTTCCAGAGGAATCTAGTTTGAATGGAGTACGATATTGGAAGTTTGTTCGGTAGGTGACGTCGAGCAGCTATGTAGTTGATCCATCTTGTTTACCTCCGACATCAGCTGCTGCGACAGCATGTTCTCGTGAAAATAAGTTACGGGCTTATTTTAATAAGCGAAATAAGTTCATATTGGCATTATTTAACCTCAACATACGCTCTATATGAAGCTAAAATGCGGTTTTTAAAACAGTCCAATATGGGACTATTTCGATACGAAATAAGCCCTTGTTGACATTATTTTTTTACTTTGTTCATCAACACGACCTACCAGGTGGAGGTTTGGTGAGCGTCCTTTATAATGTATTTTCACTGCGGCCCATGTCATTTAACGGAATAAGGGGTATAAGCTCACCATGTGATTGTGTCAGAATCAAATAAGTGGAATATGAACATATGTGAATAGTTAACTACAATATGTGCCTATTTGCGCGAGAATGTTTGCTGCGAACGAACATATCTCACGTGCCTTCTATCAGGCCGAGGTATGGATGGGCGTTGAATTCGATCCAGCAACTAGGGTGGCAAATGGACGATGGATCATTACTTCCTGTTCAATATGACACACATGCACCCGAAGAGCTTCTTTAAAAATCGTAGCATAAGCTCTAAATGTAAAACTGATTGTCGGAGCCAGCGTTGCAGTCGACGGAAGCACTGAATTTCATGTTCAGTGTCCTGTACGGAGAGTCAATGTGTTGACTCTTCGATTGTCCAGCCTGTTGAGGCCGCAGTCGTGAATATTTATAATGACTGAGTATCCAGTGTTCAACATTCACATACATTATATTTTCATATCCTCATTTTTCCATTAAGATCTCTATTTGGTGTATTTTATTTTCCAAAAACTGAACGCACTGACCCAGTATATGTTATTTTTCGTAGATGCATTTTTAAAATACCATAACATAACTCTCATAGAGAGCAGAAAACTATTGAATATCATAACTATTCCATAGTTTAAAACATGTATAGTAGGCCTATTATATTTCAGTACTATGAAAAGGTTCTGGAGAGATATTCCATTTTCACGGCTTTTTCTCAAAAAAATTGTAATTTTTACCTCAATGACCTCAAGTATCTTCAATGCACAACACAGTTACTATCACAGAGTGCATACAACTATTTAATAACACGACCATTTCGTATTGGGATAACTTTAGTACAATATACATTTTTGCATGAGAGAAATTCCATTTTTTTAATATTGCCATGCAGTCATATTATTCCAATTTGATCTCAATTTTAAGAAACTAGTGAGTTAAAATTTAGCATCTCTTATATATACGCAATTCAATTCGAACGGGTACCATCAACATACATCGGAAACATCTGATACCTTACAGACCCATGTGCATATTATTCGGTAAATGCTACTTGAACTTAGGATCCCAATTTGGTGTTAACAGCACATACGTGTTGTGTTTTGTTTTTCCAATTTAAAGATATTTAAAACTCACAGAGCTTATATCTGGGCTTAGAAACTTTTAAATCAAAAGATATATACGAGTGGGTAAACAAAAGTGGGGGTGTTGCAGTTTTAACCACTCGCCCGTGCATACCGACATACCACACTTTGCAATACGTGATTTTACATAATCCAACACCTCTGCTCACCTGGAAAATCGCGTATGCTCAACCAATTAACGATTGAGAAATTAGTGTACTTATCAGGGAGCGGGGGTTCTACAAACAGATAGAGTTAAGATGCAATATTGTTGGACAATCCAATAATATAATGTGGTTGATTATAAACACATTTGCAAATAATTTCAAAGTTTATGGGATCTCGATTACAGCCACGAAACAGAAGATTTACAAAACGTTGACACTAAACAAATTACATTCCAATGCAGCCCCCACTCAAAACGAAGCATATACTAGTTAAAGTTGGTCTATCTCTTCCAAGTATTTCATATCATTTCATGTCTATAAGATAATGAATAGAAATCGAAGACACATGCCCGGAAACTGTTCTATCAATATTGATTTTATTTCGATTTTTTCTGGGCATAATCACTGATAATACATAGAACCATTCAAGATTGTTTTACGGCTATTTTAGAACATAAACTTCAGGCGCATCCGTAGCGTAACAGGGGGGAGAACTCTATCTTGTTAGCACTTGTTACACCCAATCTTCAGTTTTGTCTGTGGTTTGTTCACAGATAAATGTATTTGCATCGCAAACCGTCATTCTCATTCATGGATTCAAATTCCATGCACTCCATGCAAGCTTTATTTCCCTTGATGACCCGTTAAGACCGCTGCTACCGGTGATATTTTACCCACATTTGGTGGACTTTCACGATATTAATATATATATTAAGCGAACAGAGCAACATGTTGCCCTTATTAAGCACACACAAAATCGAACAAAATGTGCGCAGTTTGGTAACTTTAGTTTGGAAAGTCCAACTAGATTCAAAGAACTATATTGCGAAACGGTGTGATTTGGTTCTCCGATTATTTTAACAACTCAAAAGTCTAAACGCACATGGACGACATTGTCACAACAGGCATGACAAGTCAAACGCCAGAGTTCTAATTTGGTGCAATTTTGGTGAGTAGCTTGCGAAAGTCGTCACCAAAACTACCGCTCTAATTATCCATTCTGTCTTTAAGTTTTAATGCGAGAATTGTCCTCAAAGCATATAGGAAATTTCGCCATCTTGGCTGGAAAACCCAACGCTAAATATAGAAAAAACACAGACTAGTACCATCCGGTGACAGGGTCAGAAAGGAAGTATGACATGAATTATAGGCAGTGGCTCACCCTGTCTGAGTGATTGTTATTTGTTTATGGCGATTAATTCGTGTAATTCATTATTTACAACTCCGTTTACCTCAGACGTTATCTTTTATTTAATTGTACAATCGACGTGGTTGGAATTATCGGCAATAGTATTATAATATTGTCACATACTTCCAGATTGGATAATGCATGTCTTGCATGAGTATTCCCTGATCAAATATTCTATATGGGTTATATTTTATATTGGCAATTTTATGTTTATAAATTTATTATGCCCCTCCCCGTCACTTCTACGATTCAAATGTGGTCACATTCGTTGCTTTAAATCACTTAATTAGAATCCTCATATCATGGAGATGGCTATATATAAGTTTGGTCGAAATCCGCGACTACTAAAACATGCTTATACATGTAAGTGTCTCATCAAATTGTCCCAAGTGGAACCAATTTGGCGCCATATACCTCCATCGCTTCTCTCGACATATAGTTACTCAGACTTCAATTTTGGTATAGAATTATCGATAACTCCACTGTTAAAAAATTTCCGTTCTCATACGGTACAATGCTCCGGAAAATTGCTGCCGGCACAATGTAACGTGAGGGCACGGAACAATGTACCGTAAGGGTTACGAAACAATGTGGTCACATTCGTCACATTCGTTCATTAAGGGTTATGGAACATTGTACTATTTCATTACGGCCATATGTTTTGTACAGCTATAGAACAAAGTTCCATATTCATACGGGACATAGAACCGTATAACAAAACAGGTAAATGTCCCTCAACTTTACGGGACTATGTACCGGCAGCAATTTTCCGGAACTTTGTACTGTATGAGAAGGGTATTTTGTTAACAGTGCATTTCAGTTTAAACTTATTGCCTAGAATGTTTGTTTCCCCCAAAATAAGCAGATATTTCATTATATATCATCCTTAACTTGGTCCTGAATTCCATGCCATTAATAACCCTTTCATGACTGGAGCTTCCTGGATTTTTGCAAAATCCCTGTGCCAATGCATTCTCATTTGCCTTGATCTTGTAAGCCAGTGTATTCTCTTATATATGCGAGGCCGCTCCCTATGCGAGACATACTTATATAAGATAATGCAGTCAAATGGTCTTTAATGCTGCACCAGCGTGGCTCCCGTCATGAAAGGGTTAAGGTTGAATTCCGGATTTAAGCCGAGAGTTGGTGGTACATATAGTTGGGGAGCCCGCATATGTTCCATTTACACTTTTGCGTATAGTTGGTACCAATAACGGAATATTCTGAAAAACCGATTTCTTAAGTTGCGCATTCCTGGGGTTTAGGGGCCGCTGAACCCCAAAAAGTGCCAAAAATCACTTCTATTTACACTTCTGCGTACATCGATGAATTTTGGTTTGATGATACTCCTAAGTGTACTGAATAAGAAAACACAACTTAAGAAAGGGATTTTTCTGGGGTTTTCAGATAAGAAAGGGGGTCCCATGCTGAACCCCAAAACGTGATTTTTCACTTTTTTTTTACACTTTCGCGTACATCCATAATTTTTGGTCTCAAAGTACTTTGATATATACTAATTATAAAAACACAACTTAAGAAGCAACTTTTCCTGGGGTTTTAAGATAAGAAGGGGGTCATCGGGTCACCCCTCAAAACGTAAAAAATCACTTTTATTTACATGATTGCATTCGTCCAACGTGTGTGTATGTGGGTACACCCCTGGAACGTTGCACTATTACATCCAATACATCCCTAAATCGATACCATCAACTTAAGATGTTAGTATGCAATGTATAGAAAACAGATTAGCCAATTGTGTACATCAACCACAACTTGTAAGCGGTTGCAGGACACCCTGGGGCAATATTTACCATTTTCCATATTTTGGCGGCCATTTTCGCAGCCATTTTGAGCCAAGGTAAGATTTATGGTTCCAGATATTTGGAATATTAATAGGTAATGATATGCCTCACTTACATTACAATGTTCTTTTCATTTCTTGTTGAAATATGACTAGAATCCCAATTGTGATTTTTTGTAAAATTTTGTAATGCGCTCTGTAAAATCGAATTTTTGAGGGATCAGAAGGGGTTAGGACCTCAATAATTGCATATTTAATTGCCCAAATTAACAGTTAACATACAAAATACAAAATAAAGTTACATTACTCAACCAGTTCCAAACAGCATGAATTGATCTAGAAGATATTTGTGAAAAAAATGTCATATTTTCAACTTCCGACGGCCATTTTGGCGGCCATCTTGGATGGTGAGTTTCAATTTTGGCCCAAAAAAGTGTGATTATGTCTTAGCTTCACGAAAATATATACATTGGTATACATTTTACTAGATTTTCCCGCTATAATTTTCATAAAACTGGCTCACTTATAGTTCTAGAAAATGGATCGGGTTGTGGGGGGGGGGGGTAAAAGTCTCGTTCTTATCAGAAAACGACATGAATATATATTTCTTAAGTTGATCGTATCGATTTAGGGATGTATTGGTTGTAATAGTGCAACGTTCCAGGGGTGTGCGCACATACACACACGTTGGACGAATGCAATCATGTAAATAAAAGTGATTTTTTACGTTTGGAGTGGTGACCCGATGACCCCCTTCTTATCTTAAAACCCCAGGAAAAGTTGCTCCTTAAGTTGTGTTTTTGTAATTAGTATATATCAAAGTACTTTGAGACCAAAAATTATGGATGTACGCGAAAGTGTAAAAAAAAGTGAAAAATCACGTTTTGGGGTTCAGCATGGGACCCCCTTTCTTATCTGAAAACCCCAGGAAAATCCCTTTCTTAAGTTGTGTTTTCTTAATCAGTACACTTAGGAGTATCATCAAACCAAAATTCATCGATGCACGCGGAAGTGTAAATAGAAGTGATTTTTTGCACTTTTTGGGGTTCAGCGGCCCCTAAACCCCAGGAATGCGCAACTTAAGAAATCGGTTTTTCAGAATGTTCCATTATTAGTAACAACTTTAGGGGGTCAAACCTTTTGTACGCAAAAGTGTAAATAGAACATATGCGGGCTCCCTAACTAATACCCCAGGGTATCAGCCACTGCAGATGTAATATCACTAAAATTAATAAATAAATTCAAGATATTTAATCATTTTTGGAAATGAGTTCGAAAATTTGTGTTCCATAAATTTAAGAAATAGTGTCGCTGTCTGAAAATTAATTAT
Organism: Siphonodentalium dalli; assembly: GCA_032622095.1. Lineage (NCBI taxonomy): Eukaryota > Metazoa > Mollusca > Scaphopoda > Gadilida > Siphonodentaliidae > Siphonodentalium > Siphonodentalium dalli. The sequence goes on from CP136064.1 coordinate 164,108,984, forward strand.
TCTAACATATTCCAAAGATCACTCTTGACTAACAAGAATAATTCATAGCATCAAAGACCCCAAATATGGTACAGTTGCACTCTTTGAAGCTAAATATAAATGAAATGTGATTAGTAGTTTGACTTTTTGGGGGTAGGGTTCTCTATTCCGATGGTTCATTATTCCGAAGGTTCGCTATCCCGAAGGTTCATTATTCCGAAGGTTCCCTATTCCGAAGGTTCGTTATTCCGAAGATTCGCTATTCCGAAGGTTCGCTATTCCGACGTGTTTCTATTCTGAGCGTATTTAACCAGAAATGAACCAAAATTTGCACCCCCCCCCCCCCACAAAAACCACCACACGAGGAATGAAATACTTTCGCTAGTATTCACATATAGTACAATTATACACCCCATTCTAATTCCCAAATTGTCCCAGATGTCTGTTATTAATAGCAAGAAGACAGTATCAGTTTATCGTTTATTATAGAAATTTGAAAACACGATGACTGCGTGACTGAAATAAACTACATGTAAGAGATACAGTCTGTCCGAACTGGCAATCTGTACTTGAAAGAAACATCAACATTAAAGGCCCAGGCCTTTCGAATCCCCAAATCACATATCTATAATATTTGTCATATTAGACACCATTTGAAATAGGAAGCTCTCAGTGTATTATCAACTTATCCGGTGTAATAAACTACAAACATGTTTTTTGTGAGTTACCGACGTGTTTTTTGTGCTTAAATTTCATCTTGTTTTGTTGCTCAAAGTGTATTATTTTCAATGGAGGGGAATAACTATTTTAAAGATAGAGTTATTCCCCTTTCATTGAAAATACATTTTTAGTTTGAATTCTGTTGCGTTCTGGGAGCCATAACGGGGGAATCTTTATGATTTCAGCTGTTTTCTATTTCTTATTGGGCATCTTCCGAGACACAGACGTTTCACATGGTGATGAATTATAGTATTTTAATCATATGTTATGGCATAGATTGTTATTAAAACCGTATATCAAGGCACTATCAAAAATAATAGGTGACTCGGAAATTAAGTGGGCATTAAAGTCAATACAAAGTTACAATTACAGTTACGTTCATCTCAGATCCGTATATTCAGCGATATTCTGCTATGCAGTATGTTATGGCACTCCAGTATTCATTAAGCGTTATAGCCCCACTGTTATAATCCACCTTTAGCTGACGTATTCTTATTATTGAGATATAACGACATACGCAATGACATTAACTCGTATGGAAACATAGCAATTGTGTGGTCTGCTTGATGTGAATATGTATTGAGGAATAACGTGATCCGTAATGACATTAAATCCCAAGGAAACCCGCGAAAACAAACAAAATCACATTTAATGTTTTATTGTTTAAAGTTATTTCTTTCATAAAAGGAGTATTCGTGATAAAGAACCCTCTGAATACTTTAGAATATAGAATTAACCTATAAAATAACAAAAACCTTCGGAATAGATAACCTTCGGAATAGCGAACCTTCGGAATAGTAAACCTTCGGAATAGCGAACCTTCGGAATATTGAACCTTCGGAATAGTGAACATTCGGAATAGCGAACCTTCGGAATAGAGACATTTTCCCCTTTTTGGAGCTACATGTAGAAATGAATTTCATGTACACATTACACACATATTATCGGTATATATTATAAGAAAGATTGAATGCTCAAATAATTTGGCATCAAATGAAATTTTATATTACTGTATACTAAATGATTGTACGCTATACATGTATGGCAATGCACATACCGGTAGCCATGACGTGATGCATGGTATACAATGTAAACGTTTCGTGTACTGGAGTACAAATTACTCGTAAATACCATACCAGTACAGAGATACTGTTGGTTCAGAGATAATGTTACAAAAAAAAAAAAAAAAATCATTTCAGCAGTTGTAAGTTTTATCCCCTGTACCATTATGTTCAATGTTTTAGTGCTATGCACGCACATTCTTTGTATGGAGTAGAAGTAATATCAATCAGTACATCCACTGTTCCCAGAGTACTGTATATGTATATAATTGATGAATATCATGACTTCATATAGCTGCACAATTAACATAGAACATGATATTCTAATTTCCATAGCTGAATACACAAGTATGGTTCATCGTCACCTCCATTCACAATAATCCAGAAAGAAATGATATTCCACAAGTGTCACACTTTTCATGTACCAGGATAGAGATACGGTTTGTCATATACCTTGAAACGAAAGTCATCTTGGCATGTTGGAGCTATGACAGGCACATGCATACCATCATACATGTACATGTATATGTCCAGTAACACAACTTTCCTGAATTATTGTCCAATTGTTTATGCTATGATACATCTCTTCGTGTGATATCAGATTTCCACTGCAGTCCTGAAAATATAGACATGTCATAAATATACAATTACATATACCACATCACTATCTTTTGTCTTTACACCAGTATCGGTACATGCATGGTGTCAGGGTTTGAACTTCCATTCCCACCTGCAAAGCACACATGAGCTAAAACGAATTCTGCTGATACATTTATTATTTGTATATTCGGATATTGGTCCTAAACTCAAGGAAAGAATTATGGACATTTAAAAGTGTAGTTCATTCTCCAGATATGGTTACCTCTATCTTTTAAGTTGATAATAAACGCTCTTTATTTCTAATTAGTAGTGCCTCTTTAAGTCATCTGCACCTATTTGTTAAAGGTACGGTTGGCCTTGGCGGTGGGTATCCTGTGAAAATATTTCCACCCGTCAAAAACCGCCACAAACAGAAAGAACATCAAAACGTAGACAGACTTTGTCCGTATGCAAATAAGAAATATCGCATAAACAGTATGTTATTGTCATCTGTTTGACCATTGTTATGTAAACAAAAGCACAAAAAGTTACTTTTCTGGTGTTTGTTTATATTATGATGGTAAACATAAAGAGCGTTCTTTGTTGGTGAATTCCTGATATGGAACTAATAAAGAGCGTTTATGCCATGTGTGTGTGATTAGCCAGTAGCATTGTGATGTCTTCTGTAACACAATCAGGCTCTTGCTTATGTAAAATATAGTAGGTCTTTGTGATAACGTGCTGTTTACGCGAAGGTCATGGTATATATGAACGAAACTGTATGCGTTTTAATGTTTTCTGTTAACGGTGATTGGAACAAATATGAATATTTTCGACAACTAAGGCCTAACGTCCCTTTAAGCCCATGACACCCCCGTGCCAAATTACCTTAATGTTCAACTTTGCCGACATATCTTCTGAGCTGACAATAAACGCTCTTCATTGATCATCTAATTTATGATAATATAATTTAGTAGTCCCCGTTTAAATTATCTGAGGTCAAAGGTGCCTATGTCAAGATATTTGCTATTAATTCAATTCAATTAGTTTATTCTCTTAAACTCATATTACATTTTCATGAGTATTGCTAATGATTGGCGAGGTGGATGTAAGTGTAACATTCACCGGCATTACTGAACCGTCTCAAACGCCACCACTGCTCATCGGAGGCCACATCATCACGGCCGACTTGGGTTCGGGACCCAATCGACCCATCATATATAAGAGCCACTTCACATTGACAAGATCTAACTAGTATTTAGATATAGATATAAAAAGAAATTTAAAAATACAAGAAATGGAGTCACACATACATATACAAACATTACCCATGTGTATCCTGTGACGTCGGGCATCCAAACACGGGACCAAAGCCCCTCTAATCGAAACTACACAACCCGACGTTAAACACGTCTTCATGTCACAATGTCACCAAAGAGACCGAACTGATGTCAAGACATGCGCATTGTTCCACAGGGGCCTGTAACGCGCTCCGCTGTCCGCCCCCCCCCCCTTTTGCACTGCCCATATACGCCGCCTCTATATACGCGCCTTCTTCGCGTTAATGGAACATTATATAGACAAGGGGCACTGTAGAAATTCAACGTTTCACCATCGCCCGGGAATCGCACAAATTTAGCCCATTCACCCCAGTAATGATAACGATATATACACGGATGGATCGGCAAAGAATTCATCTTTCAATAAATACCACAAACTCCCATCAGAAACATTCACACACGTTGCATTTGATAAAATTTTAAACACCGAATATTGTCTCCGGAGAGCATATTTTTTAGGATTGATCCGGCTCAGAAGCAATGGCCGACATGTGTCTCTAAATTCACCACCCATACAGTTTACTATCATTAAAAATCGGTCAAACGATCAACTAAATATCTGGAACTTAGTGATTTCTTGTCGGCTAATAATTTATTTACTCATACAAATCAACAGATTGTCAGTAAACAATTTCTATCGAGGAGAAATCTGTCGATAATTCCAACTTTAAAAAAAAATTGTCAAGTCACACAGTTCCTAATTTTAATATTCATTGTGACCTGACCTTTCCATGACTGACATAGTAGAAACAGCCAATCACCGCTCAGTGTTAAAATCGAGGTCCTCATTTTAATATTCATTTAACCTGACCTCGATCATAATATGCGCCCGCTTGTTACTGTTCATGTGATTATCGGATGAATTTTTTATCTTCAGATTATTCTGAAACAATAACTTATAATCTTTCTATTTATATATTAAAGTGATGTGAACACTCCGGTAGGGTGATCAAATGGAAATTGGGAATAATCTTGCTCAAAGTAGTTATTTTTTACGAATATTAATCCATACTGACAACACACACCATTATTATATATTAATTAAATGCAATGCTTCTCGATGGTGTCTGTTTATCGCCGATAGTTGTGTCCCGAATAAAGATATAAATATTTACAATTGAGCGTAGTTCAGACGATGTTTGCTATGGAATGGTAAGGTCGATTTCTTTGACATTTTCGGCGATGTTAGTTGAATGCTACATTCCCCAGGTTGGCATAGCCACTGAGTACTAACTTATCAATGTCACGCACCCAAACAAGTCCTTAATATGTCTTTAAAGTCACATTGATCAGTGTTACACATTTCAGAAAATCAATTAGACTATATAGCGTAATTGAACGTCCTATTTTGATGCTAGCGGGAGAATAGACTTTCTCTATTATCATAACAATTCTAAAACAAAAACCTCTGAATTAATAGAGTTATACAATGAACCAAATTTAATAATTGGTGAGTTTACATATATTTTGTTGTCAATCCTTGAAAGACCTTTATTGTAGCAATCAGTTGTTTAGTTTACATAGCACACACTAACCGCACACTTACGTGTATACGCCCCACTGATTTAACGCTCTTTATTTTGGGTAGGGCCTATCACTATAAATAAATAAAAGGGCTGTTGATGTCATATATAATTAAATCAGGTAGATAACTAGCGCTCTTTATTCAATGCACTCTAGTTTATTAATTACTTTTAAATATTAGTTAAAAGCTAAATATAGGCCTATCGGCATAAAATAACCGAAAAGGCTTATGATTCACAAAGACAGTATACAATAGTAAACGCTCTTTATTGTAGACATCAGTGTTGATGATGGCATACACATAAATATATAGGCTAGCCAGTACTGGGACGCTCTTTAAGTAAATATAACAATGAGATTCACTAAAATAAAATAGCACGAAGTATGTGTATATTCCACATAGAAAATTGATAGAAAGATATTTCGCTCTTTATTATGCAAAAAAAACATTAAAATAAAATTAATAAATATGCCAACTTCAATATTTATTTCAATAATTAATATTAAACTCAATACTTAATTATGTAGCCTAATTGTTCGATCTGGATAACAACCGTGGCATATTATATTGATCGTAAAACAAATACGAATGCTGAGCATTTGTATTTCAACTGAAGCTGTTGCTATCGCCGTTTCAATAACCTGTCGTACCGTGTTCACGAGCGCATTCAGCAATGCCCAAGTGAGAGCAGAAGGTGAAGGTTGGCACCCTATATGAAGGCCAAGGTCGTTGGTACAGTAGTATGGCACGATCCGCCTTACAACAAATTAAAACCGCTGCGTTGTTTCCCATTTAGAATTTACCAGGCGAAAAACAATTGGCAGATGTTAACCCATTCCTTGACCCGCAAAAGAAAACTTAAAAATACTTGCAATTACAACCATTCGTATCACACAGGCATCCAGGAAATCTACACAATTATGTGGACAAATGATATGTCTAGAACTTATAATTGAGAACGTCCTTTGTGATATGTTGGCATATATATACCACTTTTTGGGCCACGGACTAACAAGTAGACGATCGTGTTAAAATATCCTCTTTTGACAGTCGACACAATTTGTCCGCCAGAACCTTATACTATAGGGCCTCGTGGGTCCGATCTAATTATTGTGTGGACCGGTACATATAGAAAACGTACATATGTTAGTTACCTGTATATGGTGTCAAATCTGACACAAATTTAATAAATACCACAGATATATTGCATGAATAGAAAACACTGTTGATGGATTGAATTGCAATGGAGATAACAAACCCGCCTGTTTCGTTGGGTATTCAGAAATTCGAGCATGAAAACCATTTGCGAACTCACCGGCAAGCCGACTCGTTCAAACACAGTTCTCAAGCTCGAATCCCCGAACATCCAACGAAATAGAGTATGTTTATCTCCTAGATATCCTCATATAGATCTATATACGACAATTGCCAATATCAAATATATGTTCGGACAGCCTGTTCTCTCAAAATCCTGCACATGATCAGCTTACAAAGAACTTGATTTAGGTAGATAATCTGCTTAGAATCGCCTCATTTGGAGTCGATAATGTGCTAAAATGTGAGCATTTTAGTGACATATCGACTCATAATGAGGCGGCTCTACGCAGATTATGGCGGACAATGACACAAATAACCCAACCCACGACATATCTGTTTTTCTCAGCCTGTTTTCTGAAAATTCCGCACATTATCTGCTTAGAAATAACTTGTTTTAGGTAGATAATCTGCTTAGAACATGTATGTTCACTGTGGCCCGCGTCATAAAACGAAATAACTACTATGACTCCACTATCTGTTTATTTCAGAATCAAATAATCACATTGTGTACATATCTCACATAAAAGGTCGATTATGTGCGAGGATATGTTGTAGTATGTGCTCTCATTACCCGAGGTGTCACTTGAAATGGGAATTTCAGCGACCACCATATTTATGTAGCAAAACTATTCTAATTTCAGGATCCGGTTGCTGCGGGGCCAATATATGGGGCAAAATATGATTTTGTTTACATTTTCCTCATGCTAGCCAATCATATTTGTATGCGTTTTTCACGTTAGTTACCGTAATTTCCATGAGTCTAAGTTTCCTAAACTATCTTCAATTTAACTATTTCTCTATTTGAGAGACAGTTATGTCAGTGGTATCAAACATTGTAAAAAGTTGCCAGATAATCCTTTGACGTTTGCTCTGGGACGTATTTCGTTATTCGCGAACGTAATTGTTCAGCTAAATGTGTCCCTTTCAACTCCGATTATTGAAAACCTATCATATATTGTCACGATAGATATATATTTGTAATGCGAAACATATCTACTATACGATAATTCAATCGTTGTGGTCATGTGCCGAACCGTAGCGTGAACGCGGCGTCAAAACTTAACCCTCCCCCAAAACTTTATTTAGTGACGCGCTTGACGAACGTCTGATTGAGTCGCGATTTAAAAAAAAATTACACCATATTTGACTAATGCAAAGTAACTGTTTGTGGAACCAAGTCGTCTAGTGCGTGAAATATATATTTTATATACCTTCAGTACCAATATGCATTGTATTTTCCTGCCTATTTCATAATAATTTTCCATTTTTGTTTCGCTGATTCAGCTGAATGTGCCAGTTTCAACTCCGATAACCTAAACTGATCAGATATTGTCATAATATATATACAGTTTTGCTATTCGTGGCATATTTGCTATCAGATGATTGTTTCAGTATGGCCATTTGACGTACCTAGCTCGAACGCAGTGCAAACACTTACTCCCATGCTTTTTAGTGACGACGCATTTGAGGAATAATTTTAGGATATTTGAAAGTCATATAATATGTGTATATGACCTGCTACTAAGATAACTAAAACACCAATTCACATAGCTGTACAAGTTATTCCACGTTTCCAGTTCTTTTAATTGTTTTATGCCAACGGAGTTCCATTGGATATTGTCTTGTTTAACAAAATTATTAGTTGGGAAAATCCGCAGATGAAAATATAATGAATATTCTTATATGTTTGTATACTGAACAAATATTTTCAATCTCTATTCCAGGTGGCAATGGCAGAGAAGGTTACATGGAAACGGAAGCACGGCAATCGTTATCATGCATCATACACTAATATTATACCTCTGAATGATACCAGCTATCAGACGCTATTACGATGCAAGAATGACATGGAGGTTCTCATATATGCCAATCAACACGCAGATCAATGCTCCTCAATTCCTGCACCGACGTATAACTCCCAGATTAACGGGTACCACAGACCATGCTATCAGAAATTTACGCATCCCGGTTACAGATTAAAATCTGGCGATACAAGTACATTTGATTCGAAAAATTCTGGGAACTAATGCACATCAACCTCCAGAATCTTATTCCCTGAAACGTGCGGTATATACAATAAACTAACTATCAGGGTCAACTATTCGAAACAACTAGCAACACCGATTATCACAAGGATGGCAGAAGAGCGACTCAAAAATGCCGCATTGTTAAAACAGGACGGACAAATGTTAGTTCGAATATCTGAAGAGGATTTAATCGCGAAAGAGTTCTGCAAACATAAAACGTGTTAGTGGGATTACACGCATATTGTTTCTCATGAGGATGAATATGATTCTCAGGAGACTGGCGGCTGTGAATCGTTCAGTGACTCAACATCCCATCAATATATTATCGAAGTTGGGTCACTCCGTGGATTACAATGTTGTGTGTGAAATCGAAATTGGCGGAAGTCATCTGAGTTCAACTCCTTCCACTACAGCCTACCTCGGACTCGTCTACTGTGTTGACACACTTCTGTGTGAATAATTTTGATTACAACATTGCCTTTCAAGAAGAGTCCACAATCTCAGTCTTCAGGCCTGCATGTGTAGAATTTCCTCGATCGAAACGTAGATCGCTGGCTTTACCTCCAATTCCACTGCAACCTTGTTATGTAGACCCAAGATGTGAACCTCCCCGAATTGAGAGTTCTAAGCACGATCGAGATCATGACAATTGTGTGTGGACATATGTCAAAAACAGTTGATGGTTTGAAGATGGGCCGAGCGCACAGACCTTCCCGATAGTTGGTGGTTGGTTAACATCCATTTCTCAAGAGGACAGAAGTATAATTAGCAAGACCGTGATAAAGTACTTACCCCCTATACACAATACAATAACAGACTATGCCACCGATGCAGAGTACATTTCTCGTGCTCAAAAGTTTGCCACTGAAGCAAATAGGCCGAGCACACATATTACACTGGACGTTGGGGCAGCTGCAAAAGCATATCAAACTGTGTGGAATCATCAGAAGGAGTTTGCAAATGTCATCATCCATCTCGAAGACTTTCACCTCATGCAGGAGCTTTTTACTATAACAGGGAATACAGTAATGCCCAAAGTAATTGACCACTTAACCACAGCATAATTATGGGTAATATTTCAGGATTTAATCGGAAATATGGCTTGTTGCCATTCATGGGAAAGCTCTCGGCGAGAGCTTTCCTATGAATGGCAACTAGCCATATTTCCGACTAAATTCTGAAAATTACCCATAATTCTGCTGTGGTTAAGTGGTCAATTACTTTGGGCATTACTGTATTCCCTGTTATAGTAAAACGCTTTGGGCATTACTGTATGGTTAGCGGAGGGAGATTGGAGTACGTTGTTTTTCAGTCGGGTCTGTGTGCGTCTGGCAGTCTGAGTGCTTTGTTGAGAGGCAAACAATACAACCGAACGTGGTTTGTCCATGAACATTTTTCCGATGCATTGGAACGACTGCCCCTCCAGAAATTCTTGGGTTTGCATACCATGCCCGAGATGCTGCGTGAAATGTTCGATTCGACAACAACTGTGGACTTATCTCTGCTCATGATTGATGAATCTACTTCGGAGATTTTCGAGCTGTACGAAATATTCAGAAAGAGTGTACGCGACGTTCATCTTGGACGAACTCCCCAATTCTATAGATTCGATATCTCGACCTGATGGACAAATGATCCATTGCGCGTTGAAAGATGGTGATTTCGACCTGAGATATCATTGTTGAAAGTTGACGTTGCCTTGGCAAGCGACAGACCAGGCCGGAGAACAAACGTACAACATCAGCGCTAAAGTTGCCGGAGGGATAAAGAACTTCACATGCACGGAGTAGGTTCTCAATCGACCACAACTTGCAAAATTTAAAGAGACTGTTTCAAATTGTCGGAATGGACGTGACGAATACAGGCGGACATCCTGACTGCAAGCAGCGTTATATTGCGAAGTCCGTAACCTTAGTGGCAGAAATTATGAGGGTTTTGACTGAAGAATTTTTCAATCCGTTCAGAGACACCCTTGACAAAGACAAGCTTTATAATTTATCATCTGGTATGCATGTGCCAGGAATTGTGGCTGATGATATTGCTAGTGTTGTTGAACATGTCGAGCAAGCAATGGATGAGTTCTTCAAAAAAACGTATTGAGAATTCAGACGAAGTTTTTTTTACCCAATAACGGTTGCCATTCGCAAGAGCGAACAAAAAGGTGAAGCCTTCAACCGATGGTAAAACTAATGAGGTCTCAATTCAGAGAGACATTATCGGTAGATTGTTAGCCTATTCTAACAAACAGAAACTTGTCGACATTAATATAGTATTGTCGTATTGCCTCGGCGCAGTTCCACTTTGCCTCGTTCATACAGATGGAGCTCGAAGCAAAACCCTGAAACGTTCGCTTCTTGATATAATTGTTCAAACCTCTGGACTTGTGAGTTTCGCAGATATGCCCAAGAGAACTCCTATTTCTGCATACATTGTCGATCTCATGGCGATCTCGGCGGTCTGATAGAGGGAAGAGTGAGCGGTACATCATTGGTGGTACGAAATATAAAATTCCTAGAAATTTCTGTTATTTTCTCTCTAATGGGACTAACACGGAATGCATGATCAACTTAATCTTAAAATTATGGAAGGAGAACCAAAAACACTTCTACAGTCAGGACAAATGTTGTGCTCTGTACGGGATACCCGCTATCTGATAACCAAAGATTCAGTGATCACCGACGACGAGCTTTGTTCTGATCATGAGGAGGCGGACACCAAAATCGCGTTACATGTATTTAAGTCTTATCCCGGCCCAGTCATAGTATACGCTCACCGTCAGGGGACACCGATGTTGCAGTTATTCTCAATGGATGCCTACCAGATCCCGATCACGACATACACCTTGACAATGGGCATGGTAACTCGATGAAGATCATACAGCTCAAAGAATGCTCTTTGTCTACGGAACTTAAGATACACGCATTCACCGGTAACGATTATCTATCAGCCTGTTTTAAGAAAGGCAAGAAAGTCTGTTTTAATCTATTAAAGAACAAATATGTTGAAGCATTTGCAAATTTCGGTTCTGATTTGGGATATTCCGTGTGTTAGCAGCACAATTGAGGATTTCACAAGTAAATTCTTTGGTCGGAAAAGGCCATCGCCGTGAGATATTTTGGGGAAAATATCAAAACAACGGTAAAATTGTTGATCTATCCCTGATACCACCATGTTTTGACAGTCTACAACTTCATGTCAAACGAGCAAATTATGTTTGTCGTATATGGCGCTTGTCAACAGTTGCGAAGACTACACCCCAAGTCCTTGTTCCCATGACTGGACAGGTGATATGTCAGTTATTTTGACCAAAACCATGTTCCCAGCGGACATCTCCATCACTACTGGATGAATGCACAGAAGATGATAAAGATTGCGACAGTGTCATTTTCGAAAGTGATAACTCGGACAGTGAAGTATCTGCAGATGTGAACTAAGTAGTTCAAGCCCATTCAGCTAGTTTTAGCTGTTGGTTTAATGTTTAATTTCTTGCATATGGTTTAGTTCATAATTAAAGACATATAAAGAGTATTTACACCGTGTTCCGTCATGGTACGTCATATGTCCATAATGATACAATCGTCTGATAGAAAATATGCCACAGATCACACAACTGTGTATATATTATGACAACATCTGATCAGTTTTCGGTAATCTGAGTTGAAACGGGCACATTTATCTGAATCAGCGAAACGAATGGAAAATTATTATGAAATAGGCGGGGGAATATAATATATATTGGTGCTGAAGGTCTAAAAAGATATATTTAATGCACTAGACGACTTAATTCCGCAAACAGTTACTTTGCAAGAGTCAAATGAAAGTTTCGAAAAAAATCGCAACTCAATCAGACGTTCGTCAAGCGCGTCACAAAATCACGTTTTGGGGGAGAGTTAAGTTTTTACGCCGCGTTCACGCTACATGTACGTTCGGAACATGGCCACAGCGATTGCATTATCTTATAGCAGATATGCTCCGCATCACTAAAATGTATATATATCGTGACAATATGTGATAGGCTTTCGATAATCGGAGTTGAAGCGGACACATTTAGCTGAATCAGCAAAAACAATTACGTTCGAGAATAACGAAATACGTCACAGCGCAAACGTCGAAGGATTATCTGGCAACGTTTTTACAATTTTCGATACCACTGACATAACTGTCTCTGAAATAAAAATGAGAAAGAGTTATATTGAAGATAGGTTAGGAAACTTAGACTGATGAAAATTACGGTAACTAACGTGAAAAATGCATCAAAATATGGTTTGGTATCATGAGGAAAATGTGAAAAAATCATACTTTTCCCTCTATATTGGCCCCTCAACAACCGGATCCTGAAATTAGAATAGTTTGGCTACCTAAATATGGTGGTCGCTTAAATTCCCAATTCAAGTGACACCTCGGGTAATGAGAGCCCATACTATTGGTCCGGGTAACTAAGAAAATAGTCAGTTTTTATTCTTTTCACCAAGTTGATATCCGTGTCATAGTATACATCAGCTTCAATTTTTAAACAAATTTTACACCATGATAGCTGTAATGCCATTGGGGGGAACTTTTTTTTGCTTATTCTCATTTATTGTCGGCATCTTTGTATCGACAGTATTAAAACAGATGTAGCGGAAACAATTATATTTTTTGAACTTATTGTCAGAAATGGACATAATAATGTCAATATGTGTGATTTTAGTTCGGCATTATTGCTATTCTCGGTTGGGTAGCACGAGAATTTCATCGAAATCGACTGGCCGAGGACATTGACATTTTAAACAGATCTATATGAGGTATTTTATTTTGGGTTAGATTTTCTCAAATTGTTTCGCTTTATAATATTTTATGGATGCTATAGGTTTGAAGAATAATATATAAGGGGAAGGGCTGTCAATTAAAGCGGTATTTAGTATTAAGATTATTTTAAAGCCATTTTCCTGGACGTCGTATGGTGTCGTCCAATATCGACCTGAGAAACATTGTAATATATATTCCTGACTCCTGCTATTTTGGTGGCTTTTAATTCGCAGCTACAAACTGCCATTTTGATTTAATTTACACCTGACACGATGAGTTACCAGACTGTATGTCTTATTACTTCGCTATTCGTACACGCTCTTCATTTTTTCTGTGTAAAGGCTATTTTAGTACGAAAGTTACAGGAAATGCTGACATGACGTCGCATCAGAACTATAAGGCCGTAACTCCATTTTAGCGGGAAATGAGTATTTGATATCATTCGAATCGTGACAAAAAAATCCAATCCGATGGGCTAAACTGTTTTTGCATCGGATTGGCAAATATTCTCACAAACCAGTGACACAAATGTATCTCCAGCGATCTTCACAATTATTCGTGCTATAAGGTCGTATGTCCAACAGCAGCCACTCGGATGCTTCAGATTGTCCACGTGACTTCTGTTTTGTGTTTGTAACTTCTCAAATGTGTGCTATATGGTCGTATCTCCATGTTAGTCACGTGATCATTTGGTGATTTAAATTTTGTGATTGTTTCACAAATTTCTGTATGATGATGCACATGAGTTAATATTCATAATGTAGAATAGGCACTTTTTAGTTCATAGACACACGCGATTGCCACCATATTTAGCTTAATCTGTATTTATTAGCACAACTTCCTTATAGCACGGAAACCAATCGTCGTTGGCGTACGCAAAAGGTCGTATCTCCAAACAAGTTATTGCTTTTTAAAAGAAAACGAGGGAGTAAACAGAAAAAATATGTGGTTCAATGGACAGCTAATGCCAGTTTTCATTGGGATAAATACAACAATACGTCATGCTTTGTCAACATTATGAGAAATGTCTGAAAACTTCAACGGTCATTTTCTAGGAAAGTTGAAAATGTGAGTTACGACCTTACAGTTCTGATGCGACGATGAGCCTACGTCTAAATTCGAGTTAACCCAAGGCAGATCCTCTCGATAACATACGTAGGATATTCAGCTGGAATGGCTATCGAGTTAGGATCCATCGAACATACTTATTAGAGGATTTTCAGTTGAAGCAGAAAGGAAGGATCATAACTCTATATGAAACGTACTTTATTAAATATTAATTAATATTGACTAAATAACGGAGATATTTGAAGAAATATTTTAACGAAATAACGGAGATATTTTAAAAACGTAAAAAAGGTACCCAAAACGTCCCCATGTGCAACTATCCAATATAGGAAATTGACTTATTGTAGACCAAAGTTATATATAAGGTGGATTCTGGATGGTTATAGTTCCGTTGAATGAAACTTTAGTCCCAATATATGAATACGTATGTATAGTCATTTGACGCGGACTGACATCATCTCATCGGTTTCGGCACAATGGACCAGAACTGTCCCGCTTTTGGATATTAAAGAAGCCGAGTAATCGCATGTAGACTCAATGAGGTTATAATGCCAATCCCAAAACTCCGGATAACGAACTGCGCTACAATATGAGTTATAACTTTAATTCTTTAGATCGTCTTCGATTTCATCCAGAAGATCCTTCAGCTCTTTAAGAGTTTCCAACTGTCTTTTGTCTGGTTCATCATTTTTATTATTATTTTTGTTGTTTTTGCTGTTGCTATTGTTGTTATTGTTGTTTTTGTTGCCATTGTGGTTGCTGTTGTTGTCCTGGCCATTGTTGCTGTTTGTGTTTTCGCCCAGCCCCTCAACCTTGTCACCATTTCTCATCACTGCCGCTGCTATTCGTAACCCTAATGGTGCTCCATCTAAAGCGAAAAAAACACATATGTATAGATAACAACCACGAGGGAAACGTATTCAGCCAATTAAAAAACATCTTCATCCTATTGAAAAATATGTGTCCGGTATGAAGTTGGTAGTATACTCTATATATGTGCCATAATTTAAAAAACAGTCCGACCTTGCATACATTCGGCTACTTAAGGCTACTAGGGATATTCAAATTTATAGACCGACAGTGTTCTCCAGGCAACTAAATTGAAGCCACCGTAGCAAGTCAACCATTGAACCAATTGGTCATTCAGTCAACAATGTAACTCATGCAGTCAATCTTCGATCACTCAGCGACCAAACGCACTCTTTCCAAACAGTAAATCAGTAAATCGATAGACAAATCTCTCGACCAACCAATGGAGGCTGTGGAGTTTATACAAGACTAGTTCTTGTATTGTTTATTGAGTATATTTCCTCGTATTATAGCAGAACAAAGAACATTAGTAAACAACGATGAGGATAACACGTAACTATATATATATCTATATTTACATGTCAGATCCACCAATTTACTTACTGAGTAAGATTAACTATGCTAATTTTTATTAAATAATAGTTATGTATATGTGTTTCTATTCGTCAAAATTTAGCATAGTTTTATCAGCTTTTATAAGTTCAATTATAAATCAAATTGATTTCAAGACATCCATGGTAGTACATCTGAACGTGTTTAAAATAGAATAAATGATTGTCTCATATGTCGCTTATGGTCCTTGACATGTAACACACATTAATACACACACATACATGTATATCTATATCTATATTTGCGAATGTCTGTCTGTCTGTCTGTCGGTCTGTGTTCTATAGAAATTCACAGGGGACCATCTAGATGATGCCAAAGGGGTCTACTAGGAGTAGCTTTTTGCGAGAAAGATAATGGTCGGGGTTAGAATTTTCTAAATGACGCCGTTGTTGTCAGGGGCAGAAAAGGGGGAGGGGCAGAAAAATATTTGTCGCCGATGGCCACCAAACTTATATATAATAATCCCCATGATATGAGGAATCTAATGGTGTGGTTTAAATATGGCAAAAGTCGCGCCGTTCGCGTCAGGGGTGCCCGGAAGGGGGAGAGGCAGATTTTTTTTCTGTCGCCGATTTCCACCATACTTATATATAATCATCCCCATGATATGAAAAAACCAACGGTGTGGTTTAAAAGTGGCGTCGTTCGAGTCAGGGATGCACGGAAGGGGAGAGGGGCACCAAAATTGAAAAACTAATTTTAGCGCCGATCTCCACCAAATTGATATATATATTCTTCTTCATTATATTACAAGGAATCAAATTGTGCGCTTTAACAGCGCCAAATTGTTGTCTTTTGGTTGAAAAATTGGGAGGGGTGGGCACTAAATTTGATAATAATTAGTTTAGTCGCCGACTGCCACCACACTTATACAAAATAATCCCCATGATATGAGGAGTCTAATGGTGTTGCTCATATCTGTCAAATGTGGCCTCATTCGAGTCAGGGTTGCATTGAAAGGGACAGGGGCACCAAAATTGATGCACAATTTTTTTGCGCCAATTTCCACCAAATTGATACACGTTCTTATCCAAGATACGAGGAATCTAATCGTGTGATTTAAAGACGCCATAGTGGTGCTGTTTGTTTGAGAGATGGGGGGATGTGGATTGGTACCAAATATGATAAAAAAAAATTGTTTAGTCGCCGATTATCACCAAACTTATAAACAATTATCTCCATGATATCAGGAGTATAATCGTGTGGTTTAAGGATGACATAAGTTGGGCCATTCGAGTCAGTGGTGTATAGAGATGAGAGGGACACAACAAATTATATATATATGTTTAGTGCCGATTTCCACCAGATTGATACATATTCTTCTCTGTGATACACCAAATTTGTGCCCTATGTGTGAGAGATATGGGGACCTTAAATTTGATACGAATTTGTATACTCGCCAATTTTCACCAATTTCATATATATATATGCATCTCTAATCTCTAATGAGTCTTAGTGTGTGCAGCTTGAGACTGAAATAGGGACGGGAGGGTCACCAAGACTGATACAAAATATTTTTAGTACTAATTACCATCAAATTCAGACACGTTCTTCTCAAATGATACAAGAAATCAAATCGTGCTGTCTGTCTGTCTGTCTGTCTGTCTTTCTGTCTGTGTGCGTTCTATATATAACTTCACGCGGTACAATCGAGATGGCACCAAGGCATTCTAAGAGGGGTAAGTGTTTACAAGGAAGATAACGGTGCGGGTAAAAAAATCCTAAAATGACGCTGTTCGTGTCAGGGGAAGAAAAGTCAGCGTTGCATCAACAATTGATTTAATAAACTATTTTTAGCCCAAATTTCCACAAAATTGATATATTATTCTTCTCTATGATACGAGGAATATCATCGTGTGATTTAAAGACGTCAAATTGCTGTCGGTTGGGTGAGAGATATGGGTCATAACTATTCTCAGAATTTGTTTAGTTGCTGATTACCACCAAACATATATATAATCATCGCCAGTAGATCATGCATCCATGAGTCTAGCGGGAGTGGTTTAAATATGTCAAAAGAGGCAAACGCTGGTACAAATTTATTTGGCACCAATTTCCACCGAATTCATACACGTTTTTTCTAATGATATACCATGAATTAAATCACATTTGGTGTCGTTTGCGAGCGGATATGCACTTTCATTGATAAGATTGCTATTCGCCTTTATCCACATATAAGGTATATACAGTCACCCAGGCCATCTCCATATCATTTTAAGTAGTTTTGGACGTTCACATTTCACAATCCCGACATATGGTGACCCACTTTTACAATTACATCTTCTTAACTATCATATTTATATGGGAATAGCAATCAGGGCATTCACAAAATGAGCTAGCAAAAAGAGATACATAGAAGAAGCATTAAACGTATATTTATCATTCTATTGAAGAGATACATATATTCGTGCAAACTTAGAGACCCCGAACCGTCAGAGGATTGCGCATATATATTATAACAAAATTGAGTCTGTTCCATTCAATACAGTTTCCACGAAAAAGTTACAATTTGTCAAGAGATATGGAAGGCCTGTTCCAAAATAGTGGTCACAGTGTGCAGTCAAATATAGTTTCTTCTGATATACAAGAAAATGCAGTTAGTAGCATAAAATTTTTCAGGATCCTCCCAATACTGCACGTCTGACAAGGGTTTTATAACAGACTCCTCGACTGACATAAACAACTCAAAATCTCGCTCTGTGCCTGGCACATGTAGCTAATATTTATGCGCATCAACATTTCGTTTAAACAGAGAATATTTAGCCAATATATAGCACCATGAACAGAGGAGCACCTGGAAATTTCTTTGAAACATCTGTATTTTCATGGAGATAGCCAGGTCTCCTCGAGAACTTAGTCCAACCCACTAAATTGATTGATACATCTCAATATTTAAAACCCAATTATCATCTTTTATCGAACTAATGTGTTTGTGATGTTCATGTATCATATTATAACGTCTAATGTATACGCAGTTGTAAATAAATACATACTTCATTATTGTTGGAACAGATTAATCGCAACAAACAGAATGACAATTGACAAGGTGAGCCACTACTTATATCCCATGACTGTAATAATCATGTTTATGATGCTATTTGAATATACAATTAATGAGAAAACGTATAACACTTTTAAGCAAGAGCATTCTCTATCCCCAACAAATATCCACAACATACAGAGGGTTTCTCGTCGCATTAACCTGGGCAACGCCGGGTAAACCTGCTAGTCATATATAAATACAAATAAATTAATCCCACGTGCTCTATAGAAAATAAAAATCCAATATTATGAGGTGCATTTTCATTACTGTTTGTGCGATAATATGTAACATGTAAGATTATGTCATGCATACTACTATAGGCCAATTATCTATCTGCAAAAATTTGGAGGGGTGCTTATATCGTACATATCGCAGAGCTTTTTTCAAAGATATTTTGAACCTTAGCAATTTATTGTCAATAAATAAACGGCCATGGAAATTGTCAAGATTAGGAAATCGTCAATAATCAGGTCAGGCCGGTACATCATGAATTCAACTATTATAGTTATATTTAACCCTTCCAGTGCCAAGTCCGATTTTTGTATCAACCCATATACCCTGTGCCAATGCATTCTCTTATGTATGCGAGTCGATCATATGTCGCCTCACATATATAAGAGAATGCATTGGCCTAACAATTTCTCATCATTTGTTATTATTTTTTACAATTTTTTACAATTTTAATAATTTTTTCTTATATTCTTTAACATACTTATTTTGTAGGTTTAGTGCCAGGGACTCTTACGTTTTTCATGGGCATCAAAATTATTACTATGAATACTTGTAATAATTTTGAGTTATAACATGCCCCTAAGATTTTATCCAGTTTGTTTTTAAATTCGCTATAGCATGCTTAAGCATACCCACACAACAACAAAAAATATAAAAAAATTTAGGGCCGATTTTACAGACCGTAAATTAGGGCCGATCAGATCGGTCCCTGGCACTGAAAGGGTTAACCAAATACACTATTTTCTTGTATTTGTTTTTTCTGTGGAAACTTTGGGATCGCGTATCCCAGTGCACAGCCAAATTGCACTCTTAACATTACAGCAAATGAAGATTCTCCAGATAAAATGTTTTGCAATAGTGTGCCTTTCTAAATGGCATTGACATGTATAGCTCTAGGATATGGCCAGGTGTAATAAAAGCCAGCATAGTTAAGGACTTGAAACCGCCACGGGGTTTTAACCCCTTCACTTCAAATGATGTTTTTGACGTCGAGTGCTGGGCCGTTGACGTCGACGTTTAAGGCCATTTCCCAGTGGAAAAATATAGCAGGAATATCACGAACACAATAACACTGACTCAGTTGAAAGACTAGTATTACTCACAATCATGGAATACCATACAGTGTGTGAAACTTCGATATACATTTTTTTCCGATGAACCAATATCTGAGTTATTATGAATAATGGCCGACTGCTGGTGTGCTGATATCGGTCCGTACTCAGTGCGGACGTATGGCACACGACGTGACATATTACGTCCATACTCAGTACTCGCGTATAGCAGCCAAGAGGTTAAACGGACTCATTTGAACCACAATACTGTGCACACGTAGGCCTATGCGAAAATTGGTAGAAGGGACAACATAGCTTGGTAAATACATACACTGTCGATATAAACCTTATATATAATATGGAAAAAGAGCATCGTTGGGCCGTGGCTAAATACGCCCGTTAGCTTGCTTATAACTTGTTAAATCAGGTGAATAAAGTTGAAACAAGTGCTGTAATATACTCAAGAAAAACTAATTCGAATGAACCCATATTTGAACTTGGTCTGTATTTTTGGCTGAGAAACACACATACACACTTTCGTTCAGATCACGTAATCCAAATTATGAAATCGGGCAAATTATAAGTCGAAAAAGCCCGTAGCTCATATGAAAATAATTGGACGCACCCATTTTCGAACTTGGTCGGGTTGTTTAGCTTACACGCAAATACCAACTTTGCATGGTTCAGAGCAAATAATCCACACTGCATGAAGTTATCGGTCGGAAACCAAAGAATGTTAACATAAAGCCGACCGGACAGGCATACTGATTATATATTATGAATATTCCGAATTCATTGCAATTTTCCAGTTGGTTTCACTTTTTCGTAGAGAAATGATTTGAACGCTCTTTATTCATACCATATCGGGATATATTTTACAACGAACATTCTTTATATCAACAATTTTTTTTAATCATATGGGCTGAAGATGTCTTTTCGCGACTTGTACCTATACTTTTATAACTGGGCCAAAAAAGGGTTAACCAGAATATCATTCGATAACTACAAGCCAATAAGACTTACATTCTTCTCCTTCAAATAAATAAGGCGCCTTTCGGAACTCCTCGATGCTGATTACACCTGGAATGATAACGATATTAAATATACGATGTATACTTGTACGTCTGTGCAGATCGGGTGTAATGAAAGTATGTTTTAAATACACGTATATATCTTCCAACATAGAATCGGAAACATCCTATATATGATTCGATATATGTAGTAATTAGAATTCAATTCAATTTATTTATTCACTCTCTGTGACATTGCTATATTTTCTTGATTTCATTACCATATTGTTAAATGTATAGAGGGTATGGTTATTCGTTGCGTTAGAAGGTAGAAATAATAAGATATGCATCAAATTGACAGACGACATATGGGGCTTTTAGGAAACCAGGGGCATCAGTATTAATGTGGCTTAAACTCGGAATCAACACATTGGCACTTGTATCACACAAGTGCCAATGTGTTGAATCCGAGTTTAGCACATTGGCACTTGTATCACAAAGCAGATCACCCACAGCAGTCGAAATTCACATGATCAATTTATCTGATTGTTCTTGCTTCAAATTTGCATTGTATGGGCACATATTTGTTTTACTTTGTGTATACTTTATATGCATGTCTGTACATATGTCTTGAGTATATATTCTTATAAATAAACTACACTGGTGAATAGTAAATCTCTATACGGTCATACAGCTATCCTATCACGAGTGTCACCACAACTGACCAGATTGTTAGTAGACAAAACGATCTGAATTGTGAAGCAACATTCGACCTATGGTGTCCGCTTAATTTGACTACCATTCACGTATTAATTGGTGCCGAGTCTTTGCGATATGTCTGGTCAATATGATAAATGAAATGCATGGTGTTACATGTATATTCTGTAAACTTACTGCAGCTTGGTGATATATATACAGGGAACAATTATATATAAAATGTACATGTAGCATGGTGGTGAATATATACGATAAAATACACACCTGTCTTTGGCGTGTCGTGCATATACGTACGCAATTAACCTGTGAAGTCACTCGGTTATTCACTGACATAATTATGCTCTGTATATCAATCATGACGGTGAGTAATTAAACTATTTCTCTGTTAAACATTCATCTCTAGGATATACCATAATTATAGCACACAATATTTAATTCAGCGATGGTCTATACCAAATAACATATAATTGGTCATCGTCGGTCGTGTTTGAACATTGGTATTCTCATGTCAGTAACTGTTGCCGTGATACCTATATACATGATCAATGAGATATCAAAGCAAAGTCGCTTTATTCACTTCATTATATATACAATACACGTGGAACACCCTTGTCGATCTTGAATGTATTAATTCAATATTATTTCAGACGCTCTCTTCTGTATTACATGTAATTCTGCAATTGTCATAGTTAGGACAATTTCAACTTTCTGAACCTGTCCTACCAGCGGCGAACTTAGAAATGAAATGTTTCACACCTTGGGTGCTAGTCCTATGAGTGCTGCGTGTACACGTGGTGTTATACAACATGTACATGTACATGTATACGATCCAATAGTATATTCGTAATTGACGCGACCATCTATAGTTTCACTCACCGTTTCTAGTTGTATCGGCCATTTTGAATGCTGTTCGGCTATCCTCATCATTCGGGACTTCATTTGCCATCAGAAAACAATCATAATCCAGAACAGGGTTCTCACATGGAGCTATCCAAGCCGTATAGTCCAGTTCTAATGGGCGGACATGTTTGGAAGTTGACTGAAAGAAATAATGGGAATACATGTAATAAAGTTATTCTTTCAGAATGCAGTATCCTGATTCTGTTGACGTCAGCATGCGTTGTTGGAAGAGCGACAACGACTATTACCGTGACGGAGACGATAAAGATGATCATGCTGCTGCTGCTGCTGATGATGATGATGATGATGATGATGATGATGAAAATGGTGATGATGATGATGATGATGATGATTATCATAATGAAGATGGCGTTGTAATGATGATGAAGTCGACGATGGTGATGACGTGGAGGAAAAATTGAAAATGACGATGAGTGTAGGTAGTTTGGTTTTGGTTTATTTTTGGGTTTAATCGTCGTTAGGTAGCAATACACGATTTCCAGCAATTTTGCCAACCTGGGAGGGGGTACTGTACTTCAAATCAATGCTAAGCCATTATCATTGGCATATATCCAATCAAGCATGTTTTAATTTCGACAGAAATTTTAGGTGTAATCATTTAAATATACTTTTGGTTCTTCGTACAATATGTCATTGAGTTATGCCCCTTGGTTTGCACACACGAACCGCTCAATTTTACCCATTGTTTCACTCAAATTGGCCATTTTCTACCCAAAAACAGACCATGATAGAGCGAATGTCAGTAAATAAGATTCTTCCACCTGATAGAGCTATGATAGAGCTGAGAAATATTTGAAATAGAAAAATAGTTATCGTATCAATTTGAAAAAAAAGTCTTGCGAGCCCAGATGACAGAATTCAGGGGAGAGAAATCGGGCTATTTTCCTGTAACCAATAACACAGAGTTGGCCTTCATTGAATACGAAAACCCTGTTGCGTATCCAAATTTTTCACTTTTTTGAGAACTTTCCCAGTTTTGTAAAATAAATAAACCTTCAAACCAGTAACGACACAGTTAACACAGACTACACTGGCCGTTATGCCCCCCCCCCCCAAGATACTTATATTTCTATTTTTCAGACCCCCTACAACCTGTGAAATCGTGTACTGCTACCTTAGATAAGTTTACCGGTTGAGAAAAGACCAAGAATGCAACTGAGTTATAAATTACCGAACCGGTCCAAGGAAAGTAGCTGTCAAACTGCCCTATAGATACACGAATCAGGTTAAACTGCGTTGATGTGGATCACAAATCCGCGCTTATTGGGAATTAGAACCAGTATCGCCGTCGCTGGCAGTTTTCTGTTAGCAGGATACATCTTGCACCTTACCAACTGAGACACCGGTGTCCCGACGGACTAAAACTAAACGACTTGATTTCAAACATCGACCTCAAATGTCAACATTATACTTTGGCGCGGACATTTGTTATGAAAATGAAAAATGTCCTGGGCCATATAACGTTTTCTATTGGGCGATGTTTGCGCATTAGCACATTAAAGATATATTATGGATTTGTTCGGGTGCGTGAATTTGGTAAGTTAGTGCTCATGTAGGTGCTATGTCAACATGGGGAATGTAGTATTCTACTAACATCGTGGAAATTTCAAAGAAATCGACCATACCACTCCATAGAAAACATCGTCTGAACTACGCTCAATTATATATTTACATCTCGATTCGGGACACATCTATAGGCGATACACTTACACACATTATTTCGCCATTGAGAGTCATTGCATTTATTTAATATACAAAAATAACTATTTTGAGCATGGGGGGGGGGGGGCGTAGTAAAAATTTGCAGGAAGGTATGCCGGGGTGGTGGGTGGCCCGAGGGGAAAACAACGCGTTTTTTAACACGCTCATGCAATTGTTTTTACTAAAGACCTGTTGTGCCCTTATATGACATTTGTAACAGTTTAAAACATATTATAAGAATTTATAACTGCAAAAACACCATATTTATGTTACTGGGACCTCATATGGGCCTTAGTAGATGACATTGAGCTATATGGCATGTTGCATATGGGGCGGTGGGGTGAACAAAATTCCTTCCCGACACCCTTCGGAAAGTAGATTCGATAAATGAAAACTGAAATAAATAAACTTGTCTTGATGTAACTAAAACAAAGATCATTGTGTGCATGGAAAAAGCGCGAGCAACTGTCTCAAACATTAATGTGACTATCAATGGCTAGAATATAACTGTCATCACACTGTTCATCGGTGCATCAAGCCAATCAGTGAAATATTTGCATGTCTATCAACTCATATGATCTGTTACTCTCACAGCACCTAAAATATCCAAGTCTGGCATTGTGACTGTTTGTCATTTATTATAACAGAGGTTGCTCCAGTAGACTAACAAAAGTGTTAAGGCATAATGCTAGATAATGGGCTGGTTGACAAGACTAATCGGGAAATGGTTAGAACTAATGGAATTGGCTGTATCCTGTACATTATTATTATTATTATTTACATTTGTATAGCGCCTAACCCACAACAGAATTGTGTTCGCAGGCGCTGTTACATAAAAGAATCGATAAAAGTATATATACAATAAAACAGATTGGATAAGAAATACGTGAGGGTTAAAATGACTGAATCAAAGAGATACGCGAATCCTAAAGAAAAATAAAAAAGATGCTCAAAATACATCTGTAGTTAAAAGTCAGTTTGAGAAATAAAAATCATAAACATCCATTAACGGTAAGATTAAGTCAGTTGACTCCATATGCAATTTTAAAAAGGTGAGTTTTTAAACGTTTTCGGAATTCTAAAACATCACTAATATGTCTGAGATCGTCGGGAAGATTGTTCCACAAGGTAGGAGCGGCAACACAGAAAGCTCTATCCCCTAACGTGCGATGGCTGGACTTAGGAAGTATAAGAAGTCGTTTACTGTCTGATCTCTTCTGCATCGAACCAGATGGTTGCCTTAGATTAACTAGTTCCTTTATATAATATGGTGCCGTTCCTTCGACCGCTCGGAATGTTAACAACAAAATTTTAAATTCAATCCTGTACATTGAACTAAGATTGCATATATAATTAAACTGGTTCTGATGTAACTAATGCCTAGATCATTGTGTGCATGTAAAGAGAGCGAGCAACTGTCTGAAACATCAATGTGACTATCAATGGGTAGAAAATATTTGTCATCAGTGCATCAAGCCAATCGGTGAATTATTTGCATGTCATCAGATGATCTCTCACAAGACCGAACGTATCCAAGTCTGGTATAGTGATGTGACTGCGTGTCATCTATATATATAAACGAGTAAGATCTGTCCGGGTTTTTCTCTCAGACCCCTGGACCGAGTTCAACCAAATTTGGTGTGGTGACTCGGGGTACCCTGTCGGATGTTCTAATGGTGTTAGTTTTTCAAAAAATTTAATTAAATGTTTTTTAAATACAATTGATTTTGTTAAATTGAGCCTGGAATTCAATCTTTAAAAAAATATATATTAAAACAATATATATATATATCAAAATGTTTCAAGGACCAAATGGGCTTGAAGCGCACAAAGGGGCCGCCGCTAAATGAAGGCTCTGTCTCAGATCCAAATGTTTGCGAAGTCCCACAAAAGGGGCCACAGGGATCTCCGATGCTGAATATAGGCTCCCAAAGGGAGCCTGTTTCAGCTAGTTTAGTATAATAGAAGTAAGTTGCTCCAGTAGACTAACATAAGTGGTATGGAATATGTTAGATAATGGGTTGGTTGACATACTAATCAGGAAATAGTTAGAAATTATGAAATTTTGTGTATTCTGCACAATGACCTAGGTTTACAGATGATCAAAATTATTTTTTTTGCAGGTTTGGGGGTGGTGGGTCCCCGAAAATTCCCAGATGCAAACAAAACAAATTTTGTACTACCCCCCCCCCCCACCTGTTTTGAGCAAGATTATTTTCAATTTCTATTTGATCAACCGGAGTGTTTCACATAACTTCAAAGTGCTATCCAAAAGAAATACGAGGCGGATGAAATAATAATATGTGTTTGGTTTAAACATATTTTATTTTCATAATGTGATTACAGAGATTGTGGGATTTGAGGACAAGTTCTTAAAACTTAGACGAACCTCAGTTCCCCACAATAAGAATGTATATATAACAAAGTTTGACAACAAGATTAATGAAATACAATAAATTTGGTATGTGCTTCTTTCAGTCTATTATCGTGAAAATATGCACAGTACGGGCGTTTTTTGAATGTCGCATTTTAGGCCCATATAGAGCTTATTTGAGGAATCAAATCGCTCTATATGTGCGTAAAACATGGCGTTCAAAATAAGCCCGTATGGAGCTTATTTTTATTACAAATAAACTCATATAGCCACTATTTAATCTATTTTTTTCATCGACCCGCCTAACCAGATGAACTGTCTTTATAATGTGTTTTCTCTGCGGCCCGCGCCATTCAACGGAATAAATGGTGTAAGTCCTATATAGATTTATTTCAGAATCAAATAAGTCCAATATGAACATATGTGAATAGTTCGGTCCTATATTAACCTATTCGTACGAGGATATGTTGTTTCTTTGAAACTCTCTATTCTACAGACTCGATAACGTCATGGACTAGATGTTCT
This sequence comes from Siphonodentalium dalli, assembly GCA_032622095.1. Taxonomy (NCBI): domain Eukaryota; kingdom Metazoa; phylum Mollusca; class Scaphopoda; order Gadilida; family Siphonodentaliidae; genus Siphonodentalium; species Siphonodentalium dalli. The sequence goes on from CP136064.1 coordinate 164,136,384, forward strand.
GTACTCTTTCTTTCATAAATGGTTTTGAATATTCATTCACAACCATTACCCTGCCACCACAGTCACCGTGTCATGTTGGCGCACACGGTCCTAATGTTCCTGCTATACTGTACGAAAGCGACTGGGCCCCTGATTGATTGGGTGATTGTTGTTTATCGTCGTTTCAGCCACTATATAAGTCACCCCACCAAGCCCAGAAGCCAAGAAATCCCCAATTGGGATATGGTTTGATATTAAGATATGCTTGATACCAGATCATCTGCGTCCATATCCTCCACAACACCAAGATTATTTATGTTATTAAGTTAAAATGATAATGTTAAAATCACTTGGCGGTTTGTTTTCTAAAGTTCACCTAATACTATTCGCTTTTGATTTGTTCCCGGTTTCGAAATATTAGGTCGATAAATACTTGAACTATCTTTCTACGAGCAGGATATGGCCAAGAAAGACACACCGAGTCATACAACTTTGAACACGATGTTTGGGTCCCAAACAAAAATAGAAATTTGCACGGTATATATGGAACAGCTATATATATAATTTGGAATCATTTACCCCACCGGATAAGTCTAATTCATAACCCAAAACAACAACAAATAATCCCAAATAATTCAATGCTGTCAAACAGCCAAGTATATTATAATAGGCTCTCATAAAATTACAATACATAAGGCTATATAATTTATATCATTATAGGGCGAATGGTTTAATTCATAACAAACCACAAATACACCATATAATTCACTAGACCAGTCAAGTTTCCCACCAACGGGGGGAAATCAATAGACAATACCACATAGAAATACATGTCAATAGCGAGGTGTACATATACCGTAGCAACGACGTCAATAGAAACACATTTAGTGTTACCACTGGCGGAGTGGCGGTATAGCCATTTTAACCATTGGCGAAAATAAATTGAAAATGGCGAAAACAAATGACAAAATCTTATCAAATGGCGAAAAAATGGCTAAACTAATTTTTTCCAACTGTTACACATTACAATTTATATATCAACGACACATAGGCCTGATGGTCGACCGTTGATCTGGTCCGGGTTGAATAAGGCAGCCACAAACCATACTATCCTTCTTCTGACACACACATCTGGATCGTCGGATGGTGATGACAACGGACGAATTCATCCCATCCCATGTGACCGTAACGCCGTAAGGGAAATACAGATACATAAACACCATGAATTAGTCATGCAAATTCACGACATACCCCGAGCACATCAAATTCCCATAAATAGGAAGATTGATGATCACTGACACTTGAAATTACCATCAGTTAGTTGTGTGGCCTGTATATGCTCTTTGTGAATATCGCTATTATAATGTTAATGATCTTGTAACTAGCAAATTAGCCAAATATATATATAAACCGATGATTATATTAAAATTAGGATAACAATTTCGATGCGTGTGCATAAACAATTCCCTATAAAGTCATGCATAGCCAGTTAAAATGTTGCGTTTGACAAAAAGCGGTATAACTGCCATGGTTAAATCTAATCCACATAGGTGTTCTCCCACGGTCCCGTTATCAAACAGGTTGAACATATATATTATACCACCATACTGGCGCTATACCATAATATTTACATACTAAGTGTGATTATCACTAAATCCAGCATTTCGATTGGTCGGCGCCCACGTGACTAGTTGCAGTTATTTCTCGGTGAACGCGCAACAGCTCATAACTGAAAGCCCATAATTACATCGATACGTCATCGATACCGGAAAGAAAAACGCGTAATGTTTTGGGAGCATTTGGACTCGCGCAGGATTTACTTAAATTAAATCACCAGGTTTCAATATAAAGAAATTGTTCTGTTAACTTTTGCCAAGGGTGCTATGGGATATTTTGGGCTGGTTTTGTCACGATACACTTTTCGATTTAAATATATTTACAAAAGTGGCTTTTTCGCTAAATGTATATAAATATAAGGATTAACTGTATGTAAAACCAGGTTTTACACAAGTTATGACCACTTACCTCACGGTTACATCTCCATAAAAGCAGTCCACATGACAGTTAATCCTTATTTGACGGACGACCAAACTATAGCGATTCGTACATAGCGTGAAAATGACGTGGAACAGTTCCGTTCTTACGAAAGGAATAGCAAATAATCCTACACAAAGTAGTTATTTTCATAAAATTCACATCAAAGTATCGTAATTTTTATAAACGAATTAGATGCATTGATTCGTTAAAAACACTTCTTTAAACATCTCCGCTATTTCGTCAATAATCCTATATAGTCTCAACCCTATAACCTCGCGTGGCACGTGTTAATGCGACTTAATATCAATCGCTATCTAATCGTAAACCCCGATGAAGTATATTTCGCTATGCAACATGCTGTGCTGCATCCAATGTGTTATATGAGCGATTTTGAAATATAATAATGATATAAAAAAAAAATTATGTCGACGAATGATTACAGTTAATCGACGCAAAGGTTACATATATTTCTTTGTGATCGACGAATGTGGTACAGTCCAATACATCGAAACACATCAATTATATAAACCACAGGTCATGTATACGTCTTCAACCCGACCTCTCTCAACTTAGCTATATAATGTTCCCATACTGGAATGTATACTTAAATTGTGCAATATAAATTTAAAGGGGTTTCCCCAAGATCTCATTTTATCCTCCGTTGGAATAAATTTGCGAACAAAATGAGGAATATATTTGCAACATCATTTCAAATGCCCACTTTTATTGGATATATACCTTTTTTCATCAACCTGGATACTGGAAAAAGAAGAAATTCTGCCACATATGATAATTTATTGTGCGAAAACGTCGTTTGTGCAAAATCACCAGTCTCTAAATAACCGAAAATATTGGATAATCGTAAGAACGCCGTAGTAATAAATCGGAAATCAGGAAATATTCGCGTATACAGGCTGACATACTGTGGTTTTCATACACACATAATGCAATGATGTATTCTCATGACACATGACAGATGCGTATGGAGATTAACATAACTTATATACAAAAATTGGTAACAAGTATATATATATACAATATGTACAAATGAATTGATATACCTATCGGTTTTGTTCAACTGTTAGGCCATCACTTCTACCTTGCAGTCAGAACGTGCGCATAATAAATCGGAAATCAGGAAATATTCGAGTATATACAGGCTGACATAGTGTGGTTTTTATACAAACATAATGAATTGATACCTATTGGTTTTGTTCAAAGGTTAGGCCATCACTTCTACCTTGTAGTTAGAACGTGCGCATAATTTGATGACATAGTATTCTCTTGTATATATTATACATATGCTGTTATATTCTCATTCTTATGTATATATTTTCTCCTTGTACTTCTCAATATCTATATTTGATCAGAGAATAAAACATTATAGACAGTTAATTAAAATATAGCATAGATGTGAGACGTATAGTACCCTAAATGTAATCTTGACGCTCGCTATCCGTGCATGTGTTTTGGGAAAGGTCCCTTGTATTTGGCATACATGAATTTTACGACTAGATATACGAATAGCTGAAAGTACTCGCAACCTCCCTATTCAGGTAACGTACTCGTTTTCGCTTTCCACAGACGATGATGCAGTTCCACGCACATGTCGAACCGACACATTCCAGAAAACATATTCTGTAACAACCTCCTGTTGAAATCTTATTGCTCGATGAATATTTAATGCATTCAACAATGGCTGGTGACGGCGTCCAGAAACACAGATATGCAGCGAACACAACCAACGACTTCATTAATATCATGATTGTGAATCCACAAGAAAGTTAGAAAATATTAACGAAGACTGTATACACCGCAAAAAGTGTGCAACTTTACATCCGTCAATTATAATAGTGTACGCATTGAACTCGCGAAAAAGAAAATGTTTATATCTGAAATTGTTATCATAGTGTTAGTTCATACGGACACATCGTGAGGCTGTTGACGCGCGAACGAAAGCTATAATCTGTGTCATCAGTGAACGTTGTCATGCACTATATTTCACCGGCGTGTGCGACATCGCGTGCATTATCCGGCCCTCTTGATACCCTCCCACACATAAACCTTATGCCTGGTTCCACGACACAAATTTCAATATAGTTTTATTGATAATAAGTCTGATACTACCATAAAACCGATATATTATACCTTTATGAGTTCCTATACCCATTTGAAGTTCGAATATATAACCACATCATAACACAGAAAAACAGGTGTTATACATTGGAATTAAATTTATTTTATATACTTAATTATACGTTGGTGACCACGCGGTTTGTTTATTGCGTTTAATATATAGCCACAACAGTGTATATACCCTCGGCGCGTGGACAGGATAACGTGTATTTACAGGTTGGTCTTAACTGCCTGCTATAATGAACGCCCACATTTCGGGGGAGTTTCGCATATTGTGTGTATGACGGGGTTGTGGCCCGCCGTATGATGGAAAATAGAGACAAATATACACTGATTGCATTGCGTTTACCGTCAGTTTTACCGGTGGAGGAAACACCATGCACGCAGATGGTTAATATCACAGGAAATCACACGACTGCGTGTAAAAACCAACATGTCATAACAAGTCGAATAATGTATTTAAAATTAGCAATGAAAATGTGAATGGATTGCCTGAAATGTTATGAGTTTGTGCACTATTGTGAAGAAAAGATCCCACTTCATGTTTTCATATATGTATGTTCATTCCTACTTACTCTAACTAATGGACTGTGAAGCTTTACCATTACATATTTGATTTCTGCTCTTATTCTCTGTTGAAAACAAAAATGTCTGGTTTGGGTTATTAATGTGTTTCTGTCGTCCCATGCGGTAGGACGTTACCAGTTTAATTGGTGGAGGAAACACCACACAGAAACTTAATTTGAACAAGAAATCACTCTACTACAGAAATCACGGACCGCGGGAAAATGCACCATACTAACTGAGTCACCAATATCCCCTAAAACTAACAGTGAACGTGTGTTTACAAAATTTGTGGCACTTTGCGCAAAGGAAATTATATATCAAGATGCATACTCTTTTTCTCCTACCGCAGACCGTAGAACACTCCCAATTACAACTTCCGTCTGCGCAGTTCAGCGAGCAAACTCTGCGACAGGGTCCAGTTACAACTGTCGGTTTGGTCCCTGAATTCCCTGGAAACTCTGGAATACCTCCTCCGAGCCATGCTGACGCGAAATCAAAGAAACACAGATACGTCAGAACTATTAAATCCGACGCCATATAACGATGTCTTTGCATCTCGGCTTAATTTATAATAGCTACTCCACAACAAGAAAACCGTCCGCCACAAGCAGCTATGAGATAATGACTGTTATATCTGTGTCGACACGTATAGTTAGACCGTGTTTGATATCAAGCGATTCATGAATGGCGAAAGGGAGCTCCGGAAATATCGGCTCACATTGGCGATTTATTCGCTATATGTGTCGCCGCATGCCCTCGTGATATGACGATAGAAAGCCACCATTCTGATAATGTATTGATGGGATATGTTATTTAAAATCACATTACAGCCTAATGCTGCCGAAGTGTTGTTTTATTGACAAACGTATATAGCAAAATCCAGCGAATGTGCGACCACAGGTCCCCAAAACAAAAATTGACCCCACCCCCAATAGTACTTAATCCTATAGAATTAAGTACTATTGGGGGTGGGGTCAATTTGTGTTTTGGGGACCTGTGTGTGCGGCGTGTGTTTCACGACGGTTTACTTCCGCAACAAGTTTATAGATAACTGGTGCTTCTGACGCACCTAGTTTTCAAACGATTTTTTAATCACCATTTCACCATTGTTTTCAGCGAAAATAAATAGTGGTGTGTGTGTGTGGGGGGACGAATATATGCAGAATAGTGTGTATATTTGCCCAACGCGTAACCTTTCCTCTAACTTCTGTTAAAAAAATCATACTTTTCAAATGCTCTATAAATGTCTAACATCTGTGAAATACGCCCAAGAAAAAAAGGGAAAGGTTGTGCATCTTTGATATCTTGACTATAACATCAGACTGATATATCATTTGCCAAGTCACTCGTGTAAGCCCAATCGACGGTATAAATCGGATACTAAATTCGCCCTTGTAAAAAAACTCGACCAAATTCTCACCGACTTAAGAAATATTACAGTTAATGTGCCTTTTTCTAGTATAGGCTATAATTATGCTGGTCGCCTAATACCATCGCTTTATATACATCAGAACCATTCTAAGTTAACTCCAGACACACAAATAAACAGTTAATATGTCAGTATATGACTCTGAGTGTATGCTCACACATATAATACTTTAGAAGATGGTCCGGAAATACAGCTGTGGCTTAATATCTAGACGCACGTTTTTGTAATAAACATTCTGCTATCTCAAAATATAGTTTCTCAAAATATCGGTCTAGATTGTCTCTCTAAATATGGTACATGTAATTAAGACATGTCTCTCAAATGTTAAGAATTACCAATCGAGTGGAAATTATAAGATAAATAATAATAATCTGGATATCGCGGCGGGATTCGTCATCTTTGGATTCGTCTTCTCCTGTTGGGAGCAGGATAAGGAGTATTTACAGGATGGTCTGTTCATGATATCATGAATATCATGAACGCCCAGCTGCATTTGAAGTGACTTTAAATGTGCGTGCCTTGTGTACATGAATGATGAGGTCACGACCCTCAGATGTGCTGCTGTTAGTAGTGACTCTGGTTGTGATGGGGAATAGATATATATACATCTGGTTTATTGTGGTTTATCATCATTTCAGACACTAGGTCATACCACGGCGTCATAGTAACGGGTGGAGGCAAGACTACACGGCGGATTAAATGAATCGGGATATAAGTCCACTTCACAGAGAAAACACCGCACCCTGGAGAGTAACTGACAAATTTGCCCAAAAACAGGAATGGCCGGGGGGGGTAACCCTGCCATGGCGTTGATCACAAAACTGCGCTTATTGGAATTAGAACCAACTTCGACAAAGCTGAAGGTATGGCCTAATGGGTTATACCACGAAGACAACATTCTCAAGCGATTGTTAACAAAACCAGCATCTACTATATACCACACGGATTATGTACACCACTTGAGAGAAAGCGTTTCAAACATACGTACAATCTAAAACATCGGGATACAAAATGTACACTGAGTTCCAATTATCGCACGCATTTTATGAATTGCACATTCACCACATCCTGGTGGTTTTAAAGTTCGCCATACCAAGGGTGCCAATACGCACATGGCGATTTATGGATTTGCTATTACAGAAGTTGACATACGAATCATTATACTCCTGTGTGCTTGTGTATACCGACCATGTGCGCCAAACCACCGTCTATCGGCGAGTAATTGACAACTGCACCAGACAAGAAAACCATAGTCAGAAATGGTATCGCCCTCATATTATTATGCATATATATATTATATTGGTTTCATGAAGGCACCACATCAGAATTCCGTCAAAACAATTAATCCTTCACATTATTACAACAACTACGGCCAAATATTATCACTGCAGGTTTCTCATTCACCACACCAGAAAGCCTCTAAATGCGGACAAAAATAGACTAATCCGATTAAATACGCACCAGATACTTCGCAATAGTCTGTATTCCAACAGAGACATACTTCATCAGCAATGTTAGCTGTTATATTATGTATTGTGTTCCCACAATAAAATCTTCATGAGTGGCCCAGCCGTTGTTCACAGCTAACTATTGAAAGCAATTAACGCGGTAATAAAAGTTACATACTGCAACAATGAGACATTCACGATGATACATTCGCGAATACATACATCCTGCAAAAAGTCTAATCGGTACGCAATATAGTTAGTAAAATTCAAATCATATCTCCTAAAATTACTCGCATCGTGTGATACCCGGAGTTGTTCTGCGAAATATTCCCATGGCTCCATTGACACGGCCCGATCAGCATACAGTAAACACCCATAGGGCGTAATAAAGATTTCGAGTTACAGAGTCCACAATGGAAGCATGTTGATTTGAACCCTCATCGACAGCGCTGGAGAGCGATCAGCTTGGGAGTAATACACTTAACCGACTGAGCCACCGAGCCCCCCCCCCCCCGTCCGCAATTCAAAATAACTTCAGAAGGCCCATATATTGGATTAACGAAACATCCAGTTGCACACACGTGATTTTGATAATTATATATATACATAGACAGCACATGTACAATGTTCCCGATTTCAGATCACGTGACAACCGATCTATCAGTCTGGTTATGTATGTACAATGTATCCGATTTAAGATCACGTGACAACCGATCAATCATTCTGGTTATATATTGCATTGTTGGTAGAGAATTACGAAGCAGACAACAACCAGTTGGTGATATACCCTCACGGGAGGTATATTCAACGTTCGAACTCATTTAAAGGGTGTTAAACTAATATGATGATTATATATTTGAATTTGCAATATATTGACAAAGACTTGTCAAGATGGAGATGCACGTTTTGCATAAATACAGCCAAATATGGCAAGATATTTTCAACAAAGTATTTCTCTGGATCTGGCGAAAACTCGTGAATTTCACATATCATCGTCTTCATTGTTTGCAGAATCTGAGCAATTATTAAGAGGTGACAAAAACAATGGATTATAATACATTTGGGAGATTGAAAATATTATTTTCTTTGTTGTCTCTTTCGGTACCAAGAACTGCTAGAATAATAAATTATTTCACACAACACGCCAATAACCAAACAGCTTATTGTCTTGGCTCCATGAGGGGAGGCTTCATTCGTATCATTATGTGGAGTTAGATTTTTATTTGCATAATATAGTGTCATACCCCTATATATTATAATGAAGAATAAAGCAGTCATAAATAGTCCAGCCCAAATAAAACAAACTGTTGATATGCAGTGTGAGCCACTCAAGCAGTGAGCAATGAACATAAATTAGGCCATAGTGTTAAGAGATATGGTGGTCAGCTTAACTTGGTTGTGAAGCCATGATCCAGAACTCATCTCAGACCAATTTTTCATTGAACAACGTGAATGACATGAAAAATTCTCAAATATAGAACATTGTTTGGGTTGTTGTCTTTCTAAGTGAAGCTAATCATAAAATTTCATGAATCAAGAAAAATTAAGTCTCCTCCCATGATCTTCAGATATGATATCATGGATCTGCACTTATGAAACAAATCTAATTTACAGAAGTTATTGGGACCTGAAAACGGTGAAAGTTTAAATATTGTCCATGCCATAAAAGTGAAGTAAATGAGATTATAATAACCAATTGTTCGATGGTTCTTAAACATTATACCGTAATAATCGCTTATACCAAATTTCACAAATAAATTCCTGACAGGTTTTGAGAAAATCCATTTAGAAATACCATGAAATTTTGGCCAAAGGTGCATCTGTCCCTTAACTTGATGTGGCGACCACCGACTGTGTGATTTCACAACATAACATTATTTCGCGATATGTCTTTACGAGTAAATACATCTAAAGGACCAAATAACCATCAACGTTGAACTTAAAAAACATATTATGAACACGTTCGGTTCGGGTTAGTTATCAGGCGCTATACCAACTGGAGGAATGTAGATTCTACTAACATCGCCGGAAATATCAAGCAAATCGACCGAACCACTCCATAGAATAATATACTACATGTATGTGACTTCTGTCAAAGTCAAATATAAGCAAATGACGGATTCGACCAGGGATAATTAATTAGTTTTGCAGAGCATTATTATTACCCAAAGCATCAACATCAACTCCAAGCCGTGACTTCTGTCAAAGTCAAACATGTGTAAATGGCGGAATCGACCAGGAATAATTAATGAAATTCTGTAAATACCCGAAGCCTCAACATCAACTCCAGGCCATATGAAACCTTGCAGTATATACATATATATACCACTAGCAGGGTTACCCGGCGTTGCCCAGGTTAAAGTGATTTGAAACCCTCTGTGGATATTTGGTGGGAATAGAGGATACTCTTGCTACTCTTGTTACACGTATTCTCATAAATTATATATCCACATGGCATCACAAAACATGATTCTTACACATGGAATATAAGTAGTGGCTCAACTTATCAGGTCGGAGCGATTATCATTTTGTTTTCGCGTTTAATCCGTCCCACCAATAAAGAAGTATTTATTTGTTTACAACTGCGTATACTTCAGACGTTATAGCATGAAACATGAACATCATAAACACAATTAGTTCGAAAAAATAAAAGACGACAATTGTGTTTTACATAGAGATGTATCAATAAATCAATCTAGTTTATCATATCTTCAATAAGATACATATGTTTTAAAGATATGTCCAGTTGCTACTCTGTTCTGGTGCTATATATTGGCTAATCATTTTCAGTTCAAAAGAATTTATGTTATGCATGTATAGCAGCTGCATGTGCCCGACACAGCGATATTTTGAGTTGTTTATGTTAGGCGATAAGTATGTTCTAACAAATGAAAGAAATCCTCTGTATCGGGTAGATATACCCTTGTCAGATGTCAAACTTGGATGATCCTGCAAAGTCATGTGCTACGGAACTGCGTTTTTCTTTATCTCAGAAGTAACGATATTTGACTGCACACTGTGATCAATATTTTTGAACATGCCTGCTCTACATTTCCATATCTCTTGGCAATTGTAACTTTTTTTTGTGGAAACTATATTGAATGGGTCAGACTCAATCGTGTTATAATATATACATGAGCCATTCTAATATGCAATCCTCTGACGAGTCAAGGTCCCCCAGTTTGAATGAATATATGTATCTGTTAAACAGATTGATATAAATATACTTTTAATGCTTTCTTTTATGTATCTGTGTTGCTAGATCATTATAGGAATTCCCTGATTTCCATCCCCATACAAATATTACAGTTGAGAATATATAATTGTTCAAGTGACTTAATTCGGTCACCATTTGTCTAGATTGTGAAATTGGAATGCCAAAAACTCATTAGAACGACATGGAGATGGCCTGGGAAATGACGATATATAACTTTGTTGGATATCGGCGAATTGAACAATTTTATAAATGCTAGTGAATCTCCTCTCGCCATCCATGACCCAAACGATCCCAAATGTGATTTAATTCATCATATCATTAGAGAAGAACGTACATGAATTTGGTGGAATCAGTGCTAAATATATTTGTATCAACTTTTGTTCAAATCCCCTCATGCATGACTTGAACCGCGCCACTTTTATCATATTTAAACCATGTCTATCAGACGCATGCACGCATTATACAATGGAGATGATTATATATAAGGTTGGTGGTAATCGGCAACTAAGCAAATTCTTATCACAGTTATACCCCCCCCCCAATCTCTCACCCAAACGGCACAAATTTCGCGTCTTTAAATCACACGTTTATATTCCTCATAGAGAAGAATAATATATCAATTTGGTCGAACTATGTGCTAAAATAGCCCTCCCCTGACACCAACAACGTCACTGTAGAACATTTTAACCCGCACCATTATCTTACTCGTAAAAAGTGACACCTGTTAGACCGCCTTGGTGCCATCTCGATTGTACCCTTAAAGTTATATATAGAACACAGACATATATTCGCAAATATTTGATTCATTGTAACATTTGAGAAGAACGTGTATGAGTTTGATGGTAATTGGCACTAAACATATTTTTATAAGTTTTTGGTGACCCTCCCGTCTCTATGTCGGACTCAAGCGGCGCCACTTTGGCATCATTAAACCACACACTTAGACTCGCTATAGAGATGAATATATATAAAATTTATGAAAATTGGCGAGTATACAAATTCGTATCAAATTTAGAGCCACCATTGCATATCTCTCACACAAAAGTCACCAATTTGGTGCATTTAAACTATTAGATTATAAAGTATAACCAAGATGCATACTCTCTTTCTCCTACCGCATACAGTTGAGCACTTCCAACCACAACTTCCATTTTCGCAATCCAGATTGCAAACTCTGCGACAGACTCCATTTTTAACTGTTTTCCATGAATTTGCTGAGATTTCAGAAATACCTCCCACGAGCCATGCTGACGAGAAATCAAGGAAACACAGATACGTCAAAACTATTAAATCCCACGCCATGTAACGATGTATTTGCATCTCGACTTAATATATAAAGTTTACTCCGCAAGAAAACCGTCGGCCACAATCAGCTATGAAATTGTGACTGTTATATATGTGTCGACACTCATAATTATAACCGTCTTTGATCTAAAGTGATTCATGGATGACGAAAGATTAGTGCGGAGATATCGGCCCACATTTTGTGGCGATGTGGCTACTGTACTGTATAATACTGGTGAGGTTTAGATTTATAAAACTTCTAACCTTTGCCCGCCGAGTGTACCAGACTATTAATATTTATGCCTGTAAAGGGGGAAGTAAGATCCAGAAAATTCAGCCAGTTATGTTCTATTTCCAAACGTTGTCCGTGCAACATTTACACAGCTAGTTAGTTAGTCAGACGCGAAACATGCAGCACTAAACACAGCATAGCCGGTCGATACTCGTGCGTAACATTCATAATTGGTGTTGATCATAATTTATCAACAAACTCTATGAGTTCAACGATTGATCACGATCCCCCGCCACACAGTGACGAACAGTATAATCTAATATATATTGACCGGCGAAATTAGAAGCTTTCAATCTAAAACTCTCTATAATGCCGATCGACCAAGACGAAATCTTGACACCAGAACATGATCGGACAACACTGCAGTGTTTAACATAGAAAGGTATAATATAAGATTTAATGCAAAATAGACACATAGGCCGGCGAGACTTATATAGTTAACACTGTCGCTAATGGAACATAATTAGTTGTTTGTAACCTACAGTATATATATATATATGCAAGCACAGACAATTAGCACTACATCACACGTGTCTCATACACATTACGATATTAGGCGATTCCAACTTAGTATAGAGATATGTCACACACGGACGACGATCTTGGGATAATACACATTGTTCAAAACTAGAAAGTTTGATTGGTATAATACGGATTTGTCGTAATTTTTATTCAATATTTAATCCGATGTTCGAAAGACCATGTACGGTATAGTTTCACAATGAGATCATTTTACAGCATAAACCACCAACCCCCGGAAAGCTAATGACAAACTTGCCCAGATGTCCCCAAGATGCTATCATCCCGGTGTTATAGGTTCCCACATCCGCTTTTTTTCGAGATTGGAACCAGCGTCACGATCGCTGGACGGTTTTGTTTGTCTAATGTGCCATGTACCTTACGAACTTTGTCACAAGTGGCACACATCCCATAAAAAAGGCAGGCAATTCTTCAAGGATTGTCCACTTATAAATGGACAATCGGTACCTAAAATGGTCATTAATAAATGGACAATCCAACCACGCGTGGCACGCGAGCTTGGGATTGTCCACTAAATGAAGACATGTTTTGTTAATCCTGCATGAAGGGCAATAACTCTATAAATAATGTTAATTTGCTAAATAACGGTGATTTGTATGAGAATAAGTGTTTTTGACGAAATAACGGAGAGATTTGAAGAAGAATTTTTGACGAAATAACGGAAATATTCGAAGAAGTGTTTTTAAAGAGCGTTTTTCGAGATTAGAACCAGCGTCACGATCGCTGGACGATTTTTTGTCTAACGCGCCATGTACCTTACCAACTTAGTCACAATTGACCCATATACGATATAACAGGCAACTGAAAGTATAACCAAGATGCATACTCTTTTTCTCCTACCGCAGAAAGTTGAACACTTCCAATCACAACTTCCATTTTCGCACTCCAGATTGCAAGCTCTTTGACAGACTCCATTTTTAAATGACGGAAATGTCCCTGAATTCCCTGGGAAATCTGAAATACCTCCCACGAGCCATGCTGACGAGAAATCAAGGAAACACAGATACGTCAACACTATTAAATCCCACGCCACGTAACGATGTATTTGCATCTCGACTTAATATATAATGTCTACTCCACACGAAAATCATCGGCCACAATCAGCTATGAAATTGTGACTGTTATATATGTGCGAGACTTATACTTACCCCGTGTTTGATCTAAAGTGATTCGTGAATGACGGATGATGAGTGCGGAAATATCGGCCCACATTTTGTGGCTATTGCTGTCGCTGCTATACTGTACTGTATAATACTGGTGAGGTTTAGATTTATAAAATTTCTAACATTCCCGTCAGGAATACCAGACAATACATATTTATGGCTGTGGTGGGAATGTATGATCCAGAAAATTCAGTCAGTTATGTTCTATTTCCAAACATCGTCCTTGCAACATAACACAGCGATTTAGTAAGTTGTCCGTGAGACGCGAAAAATGCAACACTAAATACGGCGTAACAGGGTCGCTGCTCGTGCGTAACATTCATAATTGGTGTTGAACATAATTTATCAACAAACTCTATTAGTTCAACGCTTGTTCACGATTCGCCGCCACACAGTGACGAACAGTATAATCTATTATATATTTTGAAAGATCTGTGTGTGTGTGTATGTATTTGTTTGTGTGTGTGTGTGTGTGTTTGAAATCGATGGACTCGAAAACGACTAAGCCAATTTCGATGAAATTTGGTATTTTAGGGTATTTTCGGCCGGAGACGAACATAGGCATATTTATTTGTCCGTGCGAGGTCAACTTTTCACGTGCGGAGGTCAAATCTGTTTTTACGCCGTTTTGCGCTAATATATTTCAGTTCGGTGCTCACAAATCGATACGATATAGCGCGAATAATAAATTGCCAGTCATATAATTTGCACGGTTAGAATCTGTGTGGCTTCATCTTTCCAACGATATATAATATGTATGTATCCGTTTTAGTTATCTGCCTCAATTATTAGGTACAAGTGGTACGATGCTTTTATCAGGATAAAATCAATGCGTAAATTCTATGACGTCGTCAGAGGTCATAAAGTTAGATTACGTTAACTCTCACCCTGCCGATGCATTTGACTGTGTCGCGTTAACTCATCACCGGCCGAGGTATCCGCAAATGACATTGGGCTATATATCTCGGAAACGGGTGTAGCTATCGACTTGAAATTTGGTATGTGAATGTATCTTGCCCCGGATACGAATTTTATCGGGTCGCCGAGCACGTGCGACGCCAGCTTCGCGCATGCGCAGACGAGATCTCGGAAACTGGTTGAGATATTGACTTTAAATTTGGTATGTGAATGTATCTTGCCCCGGATACGAATTTTATCGGTTCGCCGAGCACGTGCGACACCAGCTTCGCGCATGCGCAGACCAGATCTAGGAAACGGGTGGAGCAATCGACTTTTAAATTTGGTTTTTTAATAGCCCGGACGAAGTCGGGTCACCTTCTAGTCTAATATATATTGACCGGCGAAATTAGAAGCTTTCAATCTAAAAATATCCATAATGCCGATCGACCAAGCCGAAATCTTGACACCAGAACATGATCGGACAGCACAGCAGTTATAATTCGTTTTATAGAAAGGTATATAATTCGTTTTACATAGAAAGGTATATGATAAGATTTAATGCAAAATAGACACAACGGGCAGTGGAAAACATGAATAGAACACATATATATTTAAACATGTTAATTGTGTATTAAGAGTATGAGTACCATATATATGCAATATACGTACGGTGTAGTTTCCTTATGAAATGAAGTTATCTGTCATAAATTATAAGTTGACTAGCTTTTATTGGAATCACGAACGGCACATACAGACCGGATCGTGTCACATATAATATAATATGAATCGTTACGTGACACGTAGTGGAGCAACCACACATGATGTGCCTCAAATTTGCCTTTTTTCGGCGACATAACGCTAAGAATAATGTATGTAACATCATGCAGTGGTCACGACGGAGACGACATGCCAAATTGACAAGACGTGTCGTGGATTGTAAAATCTTGTCTGGGTTATTGTCATGACTTCTTCATTTTTCGTTTTCATTAAGCTGAAATTGGTCTAAATGAAATTAATAGACTTAAATCACATGTGAATTCTTCGTAAGTTGTGAAGTAGTTACTTTCATTTTTATCGCGATGCTTCATTTACAATTCCGCGTTTTTTGCAATCTCCACACAGTTGCTAACCGGAAGTCACGTGACAATTTCTCCAAAATCTATACCCACGATCTTGAAAAATTACTGATGGATATAGAAAAAAATATATGACGTCATTCACCTGCCTTAGGTACAAGCACCCTTGGTGGTTGCTATTAACGGTTGATCGTACTCTGTGATTATGTCACTAAAATATGTATCACGAATATGTTCTTTACTTTCTAATATAAAATGATGAGACTATTTCTGTCTTCCCTTTTAAATTTCAAATCGATGATTGCTGATTCGTAATTTCGTGAGTAGAATTATCGCTTTTGTATAGAGCGCGCCTCGCTAACGTATGTCTCCATTTCAACCTTGATTTGACCCTACCTTGCTGCTATATAATATAATAATATATGACACCACTTGCTTAGCAACAACGAATAATGGCTCTAGTTGATTACATGTAGAATTATAACGCAAATGTAAAAAACAAAATGACAGGTAATCTATCGTCCGTTGGCTTATAAAGGTCGTACATTCCATTGTGGCGCGAGTTCGTATCCTCTTTGTCCTGAGTGACAGAGACTAACGAAGCTGCGGAAATCGTCAAAACTAACATGTCGTATCTCACAGATTTCTACTTTTTGCTTATCAATTGTCGTATAGCATAAACAAGTTATTGGCAGGTACCAATTCTAGTTCCAGACGACTCAGCTAAACAATAAGTAGAACAAGCAATATCATAATTTGTGCAAGAACAGTACCGATATACGCATACACATAGTTATTAATATATAATTATAAATATGTAATTGTAAGCATATACAATAAATCTATTTATTTACATGTGCTTACACTGTTAGAAAAATTCCCGTCGCTTTAACGGTGTCATGTCGCGCAACATCGCTGCCAATCTTGGACCGTTAAACATACGGTCAGGTTGCAGCATGTTCCACAGTACAAAACCGTTTAAGTTACTGGCAGACTGTAACCAGTAACAGTTACTGTCAGACCGTTGTATTTTTTACGGTTCAACAACATTTAATTAATATCAAGACCGTAACTAATAAAGGTCAGCCCAATGGTATTTTTCACGGTCAACATCAATTGATTGCTCTTAATTTGCTCATTTACCGTAGAATTAGCCATGTTCCCGTGGTAACAACATGATTTCCTGGTTGGCATTATATTCATATGTTTTAGAATGGTCGAAACTAGTATTCTTCGTAACTGAAAAATACATCTTAGTTCGTCAGTTACGAATAATACTCGTGTCGACCATTCTAAAACATGAATCGTAATGCCTACAGGAAAATCATATTGTCACCATGGGAACTTGGCTAATTCTATGGTAAATTAGCAAATTAAGAGCAAATGTTGACCGTGAAAAATACCATTGGTCTGACCTTTATTAGTTACGGTCTTGATATTAATTAAACGGTGTTGAACCGTTAAAAAGACAACGGTCTGACAGTTACTGGTTGCAGCCTGATATTTACTGGTTACAGTCTGCCAGTAACTTAAACGGTTTTGTACTGTGGAACATGCTGCAACCTGACCGTATGTTTAACGGTCCAAGATTGGCAGCGATGTTGCGCGACATGACACCGTTAAAGCGACGGGAATTTTTCTAACAGTGTAAGCACATGTAAATAAATAGATTTATTGTATATGCTTACAATTACATATTTATAATTATATATTAATAACTATGTGTATGCGTATATCGGTACAGTTCTTGCACAAATTATGATATTGCTTGTTCTACTTATTGTTTAGCTGAGTCGTCTGTAACTAGAATTGGTACCTGCCAATAACTTGTTTATGCTATACGACACTTGATAAGCAAAAAGTATATCCCATTGAAGGAACATTCCGCTTTAAGAAAGTATGTTTTTTTTAATAGTGTGTATCATCATTCAACTGGACAATAAGTACATTTCATCTGATGGAGCTATGTTCCGTTTCGGCGATACCTTCCGATTTGGTGATGCCAGGTACACGGGGTGGTCTTTGCCACTCATGACAAGTGCGAAACTTCCTCCGGCAATGCATCTTCAGACAAAATCCAATCAGGACATTCGACATTTTAGAATAATAAACGATAACATTTCGCGGGAATTGATAATACATTTTAGAACACAATATGGTTTTCTACGACGAAATGCTTGCAAAACATACGGGTGTATGAACGTACACTTATGCCAAATGGCACCTCTCGACTTGGTTTGTGGGAAGAGAGACAGCTACCCCCTGATTGAGTTTAATGTAACTCTACTTCTACTGACGACCGATAGCAAACGACGAACATCTCTGGTATCCTCCTGGCCGCATAAGCCTTCTTATCTGGACTTCCGACTTAACTTATTTGATCTGGGGATCATGGTGGTAAATGACTTACCGAAACAAGTCCGACCTGGCCGCATAAGGGTTCTTAACTGGACTTCCGACTTAACATACTTGATCTGGGTTCATGAATTGCCGATACAAGGCTGACCACCGAACATCGTATCCGGTAAATTAACGATAGAAGTGGCAACACATGAAGATTTACAAACAGATCACAGTGAAGCCATATATTTTGTGACCTAACGCTGGACCAAGAAAATAAGTTGTAACTGCTGAACCATTTTATACTTCTGGTTATACACATTAAAGATACGGGCGGCGTTGGCGCTGGGTATGCTGTTAAAATATTCAGCTCCGTCAAAAACCGCCATAAACAGACAGAACAGTGAAATATAGACAGACTTTGTTCTTATACCAATCAGAATATAGCATAAATAGTATGTTATTGTGAAATGTTTTTCCTTTGTTATGTAAACAAAAGCAAAAAACGTTACAGAACCTGACATTTGTTTAGATCCGGATATGGTAAACATAAAGAGCGTTCTTTGTTACTGTTTTCCTGATATGGAAATAATAAAGAGCGTTTATATATTGTGTGTGATTAACCAATATAATTACGCTGTGTTATGTAAACAGAAGCAAAACTTCTGTAACACGAGCAGGTTCTTGTTTACGTACACCATCGTACGCCTTGACGACAATATACTATTTACGCGCTGATTATGTTTGGCATATGGGCAAAACTATATATATTTTAACATCCCTTCTGCTGATGGCCATTTGAACAAATATGAATATTTCTGCAATGAACGCCGCCCGTGCCTTTACGGTATATATCCGTAATGCAGACATTGTCAGATAAGCAGTTTGGAATCCCTACTACAGCGGATTGATCTGCCTACCATTATATGCAAGTAACCATGGGAAAACAGTAGCTCGCGTGTATACAACGTGCTCACCAATCAGTATTGCACTCTACGTGTAGCTGCCAGTGCATCGTGGGTATATATCCTTGCAATGTGTGGTTGTGCACTCAATGACTAAATGTCAATTCCGTTAGATGATTTGTTATCATGAACCTATGCATATATATGAATTATCACAATATACATGTAACTAATTTTTTAATAATCTTGAGACAGCAAAGGATATATTATGATGGGGTTTCACAAAAAGCCCCGTGGTACTTGAATCCAAAATTATGCACTTTTGTTACAATATACATGTCAGTCCGGTATGACGATCAAAATACGAGATATACCGTTATACGGGCATGGCTCATTCGAACCTCCAATTTTTTTCCTACGTAATATGGAACGAAGGGTACGATATAGGTCGATAAATAACTGAACTATTGACATACCGGCTTCATATTCTCTGAAAACCATGCCAAAGTCACAGCAATTTTTCGCCAAAGTCAGACAAACGCTCTTTATTGCTACCATTTTAGGAATAGAATAATACGGAACGCTCTTCTGTTCCATATCGTGCAAATGGCCGGATTTTGTTTGGGACCCAAACACCTTGTTCATAGTTCCATTTTTCATTACTTCAATGCGTCATTTTGGGTTACAGAATGCTCGTAGAAAGGTAGTTAAGATATTTATCGCCTTACAACTATTTCGATACTGGGAAAAATTCAAAAGCGAATAATATTATTCGTATTTTGAAGCGCAAACCGCCATGTGGCTTTAAAATTTGGAATTTCGAAAAATAGGGAACGTTTTTCCTCGACTTGTTAGAATAAAGAACGTCAATTGTCATCGCGATATGGCAAACATGCACGAAGAGCGTTTGTCTCTCGTTTCTGTGCGGAAAATTAAACCCAGCTGGCGAATATCTGGGTCTTTGGCAAGTTTTATTAGAGAATATAACGCACGTATATATAGGTATAACGTGTATATATTAGACTATGTTTCCCCTTTTCTAAATTAGATATGCATAATTTGGATATTGAAATGAGCCTTGTCCGTTTATATATATATATATATATATATATATTCCATAAATGAGGTAAAGCGAATACTCTGCCTGTTCTCCCTTAAACCGGCACATTATCTGCTTATAATAGAGATTGTTATGTAGATAATCTGCTTGGATTCGCCTCATATTGAGTCGATAATGTGCTGAAAGTGAGAGTTATTTTTAGTCACATTATCGACTCATAATGAAATGCTTCTAAGCACATTATGTGCCGATAATGAGACAAATAAGCCAACTGGCTACTTTTTCGGTGTATCTTTAACAGGTGTTTTCATGTTAGTTCCGCACCATAAAACGAAATAACGAGTAAGAGTCCATAATCTGCTTATTTCAGAATCAAATAATAACATTATGTACCTATTTAACAGTCATAACATCTATGGTTTGACTTTTTTTGGACCACGCCCATACAGGAGGCACAATTAAACAACAGAAAAGGGCAAATATAATTTTATCCAGCAAATTGTATTATATGAGCCTTACAGAACCAATTTATCAGAATGAAAATATTCTTAAACTTCACGACTTCTATAAGCTACCAGCAGAAACGTTCATTTTTGACTGGAAAAGAGATAATCTTCCCAAACCATTCAACGAAACATTTGAGTATACAACTGCTGATACCAATTCGTTAATCTCAATGAACCAATATACAGGTATGTGAGATGTACATAATCAGATACAAACACATGGCAAAAGCACATTTAACAGATAATTATATAATAGTATATGTAATATTAATATATTAATTGAATTCTAGGCTGGCAGTCAAAAGCATCAACTCCGAGAACTGCATTTAGTTCTTCGTTACCGAACACACATTACCATACATATGGAATGCAATGGACAAAAACTACAAGTACATAAAATTTCGAAACCGATTAAAAATGTTATTGACGAAATTTTTTCTATCGCAATACCCGTCTGAAATTAAATGCAACAATACGTTTTGTCGAGTTTGTGCAGTTATGCCCAAATACACGACAAGAGCCCCGGCATTGTTACTTGCTAGTATAACAAGCCTGATATGTTCACCTTTAAAGGTACGGTTGGCCTTGGCGGTGGGTATCCTGTGAAAATATTTCCACCCATCAAAAACCGCCACAAACAGAAAGAACAACAAAATGTAGAAGACTTTGTCCGTATACAAATAAGAAATATCGCATAAACAGTATGTTATTGTCATATTTTTGACCATTGTTATGTAAACAAAAGCATAAAAAGTTACTTTTCTGGTGTTTGTTTATATTATGATGGTAAATATAAAGAGCGTTCTTTGTGAGTGAATTCCTTATATGGAACGAATAAAGAGCGTTTATGCCATTTGTGTGTGATTAGCCAGCAGCATTGTGTTGTCTTCTGTAACACAATCAGGCTCTTGCTTAGGTAAAATATAGTAAATCTTTATGATAACATGCTGTTTACGCGATGGTCATGGTATATATGAACGAAACTGTATGCGTTTTAATGTTTTTCTGTTTACGGTGATTGGAACAAATATTAATATTTTCGACAACTAAGGCCTCACGTGCCTTTAATTTTGGCTGGATGATATGTAACTTTGTCCTTTATGAACAGAACTGATGGACATGAACAAAATTAACAGCGATCTTAAAAGGCTCGTATTTGGTCATATATTCTAAAACTATAATATTTCAGCCAGATTCACTGCACGTGATAAAGTAATATTGCCCCGGTGCTTGGTACAACTATTACATATACCAGCATACCAGTGTATGTACACCATGGAAATGGTTTGGATACGGCATTCATTCGTATATATATATTTTTTCATATTGTCTTCATTTATTTAAATGTTACTCTATTGTACGTTGTCATTTTACTAGTTACGTTTCATTTCCATGCAGTATGGCCATGACGCTCCTGTACAATATAATCACGTTTATTTCTGAATATTTCACTGTTATGTTTGTTAATTTATTTTACAAATAAACAATCAAATGAAATGTTTTCGAAAGTTAATTTGGACATGTCCGCTTTCGTACCTGTGTAAATACAACATTCGTTTAGAATTGGGGAGAGGATTAATGTTTATTATAATATACGAGCGACCATTACTAGAACATTTCCAATTCGTGTTACCGGATATGCAAACATTGTTGAGTTCTCCATCTCGGATAATACTTAAGATAGGAAAATGCCCAGCCATTTTGTCCGCCCACGATTCAGCCACACCGATGCCCTGTCATGTGACTGGAATTAGTATTTATTCCACCTATCTTTCACAAATTAGCCAACGCTTGAGATTCCCAAACCCAGTTGGGTCCGGCCATGCAGTTTGGAATAATTCCATATATTGTTTCAAGTCTGTAAGAAAAATAGAAATACATGACGTATGTACCAGAGTCGAATTTAATGTTCATATCCGCAATTAATAGAGGTGTATATACATGCATTATTTCATAGGTGGATTTCACCATACAATATAAAAACTACCACTTCAGTGATTGTCATAGTATCACTGAACTTGATTGGTGTCAAGTCTAATTAACCGGATATCGTACAAAAGTAAATCAGCCATGAATCAGACTGCAGGGTGTGCCGGTTTATGTATACGCGGAAAGGATAGACCTGCCGGTAGCCATGTTTTATTTGTTGACGACAGAAGAATAATTATTGTTTGCCCAGAGATATAATTATGTCAACCTGATCGCCTACGTAAAACTTCGAAAATATCAACATCAATATCAACGGCTTGCAATGCATTTCTTCGGTAACACCTGCTTAAACTTGGACTCTAGACGTCCAAACTTCTATGCTACTCCTTTTTCTACTCTAAGTAACAATACCGGCGCTCTGGATACCTTTGTCTCCATATATGTATATACGATAAAATGATGACCTGAATTGTGTGTGGGTAATGGGATATGAACGTCCGATTCCTCATCTCTATTGTTTAAACCCTATTCCAGAGAACTCCCGTTTTAAATCACCATGTAACAGCTGAAACAAGGGATTCGCCACCATCAGTTCGTGATCAGCCATAACTGGTTTCCTATAATGTCTCTTCATCAGACAATTCTTCAAGGATTGGCCATTTATAAACGGACAATCCGTACCTAAAATGTTCGTTAATTAATGGACAACCCGACCACACGTGGCACGCGAGGTTGGGACTGTCCACTAAATGACAACATGTATAGCTAATCCTGCATGTTAGCTTCATATTTAATATGAAGGGCAATAACTCTATAAAGAATGTTAATTTACTCAATAACGGCGATTTGTATGAGAAGAAGTGTTTTGACGAAATAACGGAGATATTTGAAGAAGAGTTTTTGACGAAATAACGGAAATATTCCAAGAAGTGGTTTTAAAGAGCGTACCCTATACCTCACCCAAGCCCACCCACCCAAGGCAAGAATTTGACTTATATTTCACAAGAGTTGATCTGTTGTGGTGTTGCAAATTTCTCATACAAATCTCCGTTATTTAGTAAAGGTATATTCTTTATAGAGTTATTACCCTTCAGATTTAATATGAAGCCAACATGCAGGATTATCTATATATGTCGTGATTTAGTGGACAATCCCAAGATCGCGTGGTCGGATTGTCCATTAATTAACGATCATTTTAGGTACGGATTGTCCGTTTATAAGTGGACAATCTTATGCGCATTATGTGCTCTTCGTCGCTAAGTAGAGTAATCGTGAATGCCTCCATCGAACCATATCAATCCAAGTAAAAAACGTTTTGTTAGGCCATCCTTAGGATGACGAATCCGCTCATACATGGCCCGTAGATTTTAATTGTTATATAATCAGTTTAACCCTTCATCCAACACAGCTGTAAATTATAGCTTTTCAGCTATATGTCAATAAAACCATACAAATATGGGTATCAATAGAACCGACTCGTCAAGCTGGTTCTATTGATGTCCATATTTGGAAGGTTTTATTGACAAATTCTCAAGATATTTTGACCTTCGTCACCTTATATTAGCTTGTTTTCTGACTGTTTTGTTACGTAATGGGTTAATGAGCGGAGCTGTGAATAATTTCAATCGGGCGTGAAATTTAAATCGGGGCGTGTCTGCCGTACGAGTGTCGGCTTGTATTTTGTTTGCCACCATTACTTTCAGCTATTTATAGGCGATGACAAACATGCACGAGCGTTTCCACAACAAATATGTTTCTTTTTGTGTTACCCTGTGTGTCATTTTTGGCAGTTTGAGTGCAAACTGTTTCATCGAACTCAATATACACGTATAGTTTCTATCATCAGGTCAACGACGACCACAAACACCTCATTAAACTCGGTATAAACTAGAATACCACTGTGGGTTAAAATAAACACATGCGATATGTAAGATGGCGAATCGGGCCGAACTGCATTTATTTATACATCCAAATGCAACCTGCATTTAGTTCTACATGTACATTAGTTATCTGGTGGAGTTACCAGTTACTCGCCCATGGCCGGTGGTTTGCGCACAAGGTTGACGAGTTTATCAGCCACTGTTAGATTAGTCGCAAGTGTGCGGTTTCCTCCACCACTAACACAGGCAATGTCGTGATATGGCCTTAGTTGCTAAAGCGACAATAAACCCCAACCAATCAATCAATCAACATGTACATTAAGGCGAGCCTGACGAATATTGCCCAACAATAAAAATAAGACTTATGAATTTAACATATATTCACGTTTGACGGGTTTGGGCTATTGTCGTGTCTTTATGAAGTACGCATTAATAAAACTGTAGTTACCTAACCCCCTTTCATCTGTGCGTCATGAACTTTGTGAAATCAAACATCGGTGTGCTCGTTCCTATCCCAATTAAAATGTCATCGTTGATATATCACATGGATACTGAAAATTCAATAAAGTCAAGCTATTATAATGAAACAGCTGACATAAACACATGTTAATGCGTAATACGTATATATATATGCTATAACTACAGACCAAGGCGCGTTAGCGCCGCTTTGAGTATTTCTTGTACAGACACCCAAGTGGGTTATAACATATTTATAAACCGATTCGCACCCAGAGGAAAGGGGAATTGAGTCACATTCAATACGATGATTACCTACCGTTTAATCAAAGGTTAATTGAATGGTATATGGTGTTACATTTTTCTGTTGAACAATTAGTCAAATGCTCGTTGACACTGTGATCACTTGAGTCAGCTTTAATTATCAGCGTTGATAAAGCATTCTGTCTCCGAATTGCTGAAAAAGTTTTTATACTGACGACGTGTTTCTGGATAAAACAGATTATTCCCTGTGATACTAAACTGTTTCGGCTGTTAATGTTATTTTTCGTCTTGTTGTCACCATAGACTTATCGTTCAGAAGACAAGAAGCAATGTTCCGGTAGTTGTTGGACTCCAAAGTTAAACTATTCCTCATTGCATGAAGTTTGTGTGATGAAATATCACCGACATTCATGACAAACGACTTAACAAAACATGTATATATTGTCTGTATTTTCCGCGTACATGCGTGTATATGTGAACAGTTAATGAATGTTCTTAATTTTATCATTCCAAAGAACATTACGTGATTATTGTGTATTATACATTCCAAACAGGTTTGGATTTCGTTCAGCTTACTTCAAATCACCCGCCCATTCCGACAAACCACAAAATATTCAATCGACAGTGTTGGGCCCCCACCCATGCAATCCATCCCCTCTTTGAGCGCTACTAATACTATGGTACGTGTGAATGGTGCGACCATTATCATCGCATAATGTTCGAACTTCAAACCTTCCGCTCCGATCTCCTTTCGTCTTACTATCCAATTATTGTCAATGTCTGTGTGATATTTCGCTCAAGTTTATACATTTTGGCCCCGTCAAAATACAGATGTTCAAGAATTGGAGCAATATGATTAGCCGAGGACGCGAACCGGTTTATAAATATAGATATAGCAAAGGGATACAGACACAAGTTTTTTCGGCTTCCAGAAGGTCTAGGTCTCCACCAAATCTCTAGCTCCCCACAAAATTTGCCGAACAAGATAAACATAAAATTAATATTACACACAAATATCATCACAATGAATGCTTAAAATGTGGCTGTGCGCATGTGAGATAATCTTGGCTTTGCAGAATCATTTATGGAGTATGGTTCAACGTCGGGAGTGGTGCAATCTTAGTTGTTGATTCTGTTAATCGAAAGCAAATGGAATATAGCGGGTAATAATATAACACGCTTGCTCTAGTTGTATGGTGGATGTACATGTATTTATTTATTTTCTAGAGCTCTCCGAGCCGTGATGACGAAGCTTTGTGTACATCATATTTGTAATTGAACACCCGAAAAAGAAATAAGAGTCCTGCTTTTTGATGCGTTTAGATTAGTAACCCGAGATGTTTTAAATATTAATTTAATACAACCCTACGCCCTACACGAGGCATCGTTAGTATGTATAAATTGTATGAAAATAGTACCTGGCTATCTCTATCACCGACAACGGGTACTCAACTCTAGATTTTCTAACATAACAGCCCCGTTCGTGCTTCTCGTGTATTTAATCATCACTAAGGGAAATTTAGATCCCGAACAAGACTATTTGCCGACGATACTTGTCTCATGAACAATAACACTGATTTGCGCACTTTAGACTCATAGCAAAATAACGACATCCGGAAAATCAGCGAATGGGCTAAGTGGATAAGCAAACTTCAATAACACCAAAGCATACAAACAAATATCGCCAGCGACGATTGTCCCTATATATCACAAGAACGAAACATATACATGTACATAAAGATGCGTATTTCAAGTTCTTCAATCATCGGAAGCTATCCATTCTTCTCTACAATAGAAAGCCAACCATCATATACCATTCACACACAACATTTGTAGATTCGTAAACATTATAAAGGAAAGAGTGCGTTGCTCTCCTCTTTGATCTGTTTTAAAGCCGTTACAACCATCGTCATTGCGACCCTGTTTGCTTATATTGTTCTACGTGTATTAACATGTTTGTTCTTAATATCATTGTATTAAGTATGGTGAAAGAATTAAATGATGATGGATAATGATATTTTAGTAAAGTCCATTCCAACCGAAATCCATGGACATGAGGCTAGTTAATAAACACGTCTGTCTTCTGTAACTTTCGGCCACCTGGGGCCAATACTATAAAACTTTTTCAAGTGTAATTTACAAGACGGTAAAACTTCGAGTACTACAATCAGCGCAATACTACACGTTGATACGTAAGAAGCTCCCGCTTACGATTGAGGTTTCTTCAAACGTGCAAATATCTCTTAACCCTTTACCCAACAGAACGGCCAAGTGCCAATGCATTCTCTTATATATGCGAGTCGACCATAGGTCGCCTCGCATATATAAGAGAATGCATTGGCTTAACATATTAAAAATTATAAAATTGTCAAAGAATGTAGAAAAATATTATAAAAATTGTTAAAAAATGTAAGAAAAAATTATAAAATTGTTAAAGAATGTAAGAAAAAATGGTAAAAAGTGTTAAAAAAATATTTTTTTTACGCCAATGCATTCTCTTAAATATGCGAGGCGACCTATGGTCGACTCGCATATATAAGAGAATGCATTGGCACAGGGCATAACTGTAACCATCACAATGTGGTCATTGAACCGGTCCAACGATATCCATATTTGTATGGTGTTATTGAGACAGACCGAAGATATTTTAGGCTGTTGAAGCTTTATTTGGGCGTTTTTGGCCGTTTTGTTGGGTAAAGGGTTAATCTCATTGTACGTTCTGTTATTCAGAAGAGCTCGATGATAAGTATCATTACATTTTCACTTGTAATCTATTATATATTTTACACCTCTGTATGTATATGTGCATGTATGTATGTGTATAGACGCGAAAACTGCTCGACTGATCCGACTCAAATTTGGTATGTAGGCCTACTTTGATCCCGAGAACAATATGGGTGGGTCCAATTTAACGTGTAGACATATCCTTGACCTTGACCTCGCTCATGTACACTGGTATAGGCATGTTTCTGAACCTCGACCGATCCGACTCAAATTTTGTATATATGTACCGTACCAGTATAGCCTACTTTGATCCCGGATGCAATAGGGGCGGGTCCAATTCCATGTGTGACCGTGTCCTTGACCTTGACCACGCTCATATAGCCATGTTTCTGGGCAAATCGAATAATAGTTTGTCCAGACGCTGTATATTCCGTCCAGACGGAGGCGATCACAAATAAATCGCTAAACAGCCCGGACGGGCACATCAGCTAGTGGTGTATATTTAATGAAATAACTTTCAAACTCTTCGTTAATTAGGGTTTGTTAGACAATTATTGGAAGCCATAGTATTTGATACGTATTTGATAGCGTACGGAATGTAAACGACAAGCCGGAAGTCAAAGATTACCTGACACTATTTACTGTTATGCAACGAACGTCGCATATCACAAGTTATAGAATGGGTCTATTGGGCGGAATAAGGGTATAATCGTCTAATATATTTCAGAACGCTCAATAAAGATATGTCTTGTCTTGAACAAAACCGACTACGCTGAAAACTTCCTGGACGACGTCAACTTAAACAGAATACTATATAATGACTTATGAGGTACAGTCTACATAAATCACATGTCTATCTAAATAAATAAAAACAATGTCGATCTAAAGCATATATTATAAATTATATATATTAGTATATTACAAGCTACATTTTTCAGAGTGTGCAATACATAGAACAACACAGTTTTGTGAATATGTTAACGTTATTGCGCTCGAGCTTCTGGTTATCGTTTTACCATCGCGTCACAACGAATTCTGCTCATGGCAATAACATTAACCGGTTCGCACATTTGTGTCGTTCTATCCTGGGCTAGACAAGGTTCCCACGGTTTCAAACCCGGACATGGGCGCTCGATCTGAATTTAGGGGTATCTCAATGTGCCATTCAGATCGATACATGGCCATTTCGATGAGAGATGAGAATTTATTCACACTCACTGAATCAAGCGCATTTGAAGCAATGAACGCTTATACTGAGCCCGTGCCTCCATTTCTCTGATATATATATTCACCACCTCACTTCGCCGCGAAAACCATTGACACGAATACAATTTTGTTACTGTAGGCCATTTGCAATAAATCTGTATGCACATATACCAACTATTATTACTTGTTCTGATCAAAATGTTACATACGTTATATCATTTAGCTGTTGCTTATTATGAAACTGATGATGATTATATGTGTGATCTGACATTTCAGTTCCAATCTGAGAGTAATAGTCCAGTGCATTTATGAGAAAATAGGGCTGAACCTCAAAATAATTGCAACACAAAAGATTTTGTTTTATTTTGGTTGGGAGCATCATAGAGTATACTCAGCTAAAAATCAACAAAAATCTGAACATGCGAAATGGCCTTTTTGAGGCAAAAAGTGGCGAAAATTATGAAAAATTGGTGAAAAATGGAGATTAACATTTTTTGTTAATAACTCTTGATGTAAACATACAATTGTTATATTTTCACAATGATAAACTGTGGTACAGTTGTATCCAAGATTTTGTATCATTTTATTCTATAAATATTGATTAAATTTTCGAAATTTTGGTCAAAAAGTTGAAAAAATTGCCAAAGTTTTGTGAAAACTGGAAGTCTACAATAACTCTTGATGTAGTTATAAAATTGTCCTAACTGGGCTTGGAATTATTGTTATATAGTTATATCCACAATTGTGGGGGGTTTTCATGTTGTTACTACAAGCAAATAATCAAACTATTTCAACACCTTGGCATAGAACACATAATTCCATGTTTTCGGCATGTGCACCTATTACATTTGCAGTCAGTTTTACATTTACAACGAATGATGTTCAGTAGTTCTTTTGGAGCTGGTGGTTCCTCACATTTGATAGGATTAAGCCGCCCATCCTTAACCTGCCACCCCCAATCAGTTGGTCCCAAATTAAGCCCCTTCAACACTGCACCTGGTGATAGTGTATGTAAATGAAATCCTTTTCTACCTAAAGTCTGACACAGCAGGCTACATCACCTCTGGTCGGCGCTTTGGCAACAGTGACAAGAAAACCATAGTCAGAAATGGTAACGCCACCAAGATCGTATTATTAGCCATAAATATAAATAATAATACAATTATTCTATAAACTAGCTTTCAAATTTTATGCGGGAAATTTGCGTACTTCCATATTTCAAGTTTTCCCGTTTCTCGTGGCATACATTACTTTCATCAAACTGTCTTCTTTATTACACAAGCTGATAGGCCCGACTTCACCCGGGCTGTTTCCCATCTGCTTTCCGGTGAAAGGTGCGATTTGACCTTCAATTGACTATTGCGAAAGTCAAGGTCAGGTCAGGGTCATGATTTGTCCAGTCCAAAACCCCCCCCCCCCCCGTAGAAAACTACCCATAGGTATCAAATTTCGTCGAAATCCGTCCGTTTTACCCAACTTGACCTTTAATTAACAATTTTGAAGGTCAAGGTAAGGTCAGAGTCATGATTTGACCCGTCCAAAACACCACCCCCCAACAAAAGTACCCATAGGTATCAAATTTCGTCGAAATCTATCCGTTTTATCCGAGTTGACCTTTGATTGGCCATATTGAAGGTCAAGGTCAGGCCGAGGTCACGATTTGACCCGTTCAAAACTCTCAAAACTCTCCTCGGACCAAAGTATCCCTAGGTATCAAATTTGTCCGTTTTACCCAAATTGACCTTGCATTGACAGTTTTAATGGTCAAGGTCAGGTCGGGGTCACGATTTGACCCGTTCAAAACACTTCCCGGACACAAATACCCATAAGTATCAAATTACGTTGAATTATATGGAAAGCCGAGGAGGACATGTTGGTTGCTAATTGCTAGATATACGACGCGGTATTTTGAAGGTGTTTCAAACTAGGAGATAGAAGTATTCTGCCTTTCAAATGGTGATGAATTATAGTAGTTTATTCAAATTTTATGGCATAAATTGTTATTAAAACCGTATATACTATAAAAAATTAATGACTCGAAAATTAAGTGGGCCTTTAAACAAAGTCACAATTGCATTTAGGCTCATCTCATACTCGTCCATTCATCGATATTCTACTGCGCAGTTTGTTATAGCCTCCAGTATTTATTGAGCGTTATACCCCCAACTGTTATAATTCGCCTTTAGCAGGCGTACTCTTGCCTCAGATTATTGAGATATTAGGTCACACATAATCACATTAAATCGCATCGTAACATAGCAATTGTGTGGGCTCCTTGGCGTGAATATGTAATGAGAAATAAGGTCATACGTAATGACATTAAACTCAAGAAAACCCTCGAAAACAAAACAAAATCACATTTAATGTTTTACGTTATTTCCTTCATAAAAAGAATCTTCGTGATAATGAACCCTCTCGTTACTTTAGAATATAGAATTAACCTTAAAATAAAAAAAATCTTTGGAACACAGAACCTTCGGAATAACGAACCTTCGGATTGGTGAACCTTCGGAATAGCGAACATTCAGAGAAATTTCGGAATAGTGGACCTTCGGGATAGTGAACCTTCGGAATAGAGACATGCCCCCCAATATTCATATTATATGCCCAGAGTTCAAAGGTATGGACCCATAAAATTCTAAACTTGGCCCTTAAAATATTGAACTCCAAATTGGAGCACACACAGAACACCACTTAAGTCAACTGAACCTATGTCATGTCCCAATGCGGGAGGGTCCATATATACCACAACATTCATAGTATATGCCAAGAATTCAAAGGTATGGGCCCACGTAATGACATAAAATCTCAAGAAAACCAGCGAAAACAAAACAAAATCACATTTAATGTTCTAAGTTAAGTTATTTCCTCCTGTATCTGTATCGGTGTGCGCGCATGATCAGTTCGGATGTGAGCGCACACTCCATATAAAGAATCTTTGTGAAAATGAACCCTCTCAAATTAGTCTCAATACTTTAAAATATAGAATTAACCTAAAAATAACAAAAACCTTCGGAATAGAGAACCTTCGGAATAGCGGACATTCGGGATAGCAAACCTTCATAATAGAAGCATGTCCCCACAATTACACCGGTGACGTAAACACATGTGCCAATCTTAGTTGTACTCTCGTAATTATCGGTACGATGAAACGGTGACGGAATCTGACGAGGTTTGCCGAATGTACAATCACCCAGTGAATTATCGATCGACCATGCGATATCAAAAAACCAAAAGCTAGAAACACCACACTACGGTGGCGTAATAAGCCTCTGAAACAAGAGTTGTGGGTCGATGTGTACAACGTCGTTGTCGATCTTGAGAGACGGGGCACTCATTATTATTGCTTGGGATGGTCGCTTGAATACATAACATCTTTCCCTCCCATGTGCATTTATGAGAATAAAGTGCCAAACCTCAATCTAATTGCAAGACAATGTTTCTTAGCAGGAATAAGTCTATTAACCAATTATAAACAACATACTAAAAATCTAAAAGGATCAAGAAAGGCGAAATTGATAAATTTTGTGAAATAAATTTAGTAAAATTTGGTAAAATACCCATTTTATAGCTTTTCAAGGATGTTTATAAAAAACTTCATTTCACATGTCCTTCCATTTATATATCCATTTTGTTGAGTACACAATCCTGATTACAGAACAGAAAACATTTTCCAGATACGTTGAGAATTTTTCGAGTTATGTGCCTCCAAAAGTGGGAGTTTGTCTAATTTCGGAGCCTCAATTTCTGAAGAATTAGCTAAAATCCACATTTTAGGGTCTAGTATTTTAAAAACTAGAGAACAATGAAGGGATATCTTACTGTTGTATTAGTTGCCTCACTATATTGTGCACAAAACAATATTTCGTTATGCATCTATGATCGAGAAGACAAAAATATTCTTAAACAAAATGTGTGTCCCATTGTATGGACTTAGATAAATTTGCCTTGTGACACAGAACTGGTGTGATGAAATACCATATTTGAGGTCATACAACTCAATAAATTGATATCCATATGCCCTGTATTTCTCATAACCTCTTACGTATACTAGGTTAAATACGCTGTGCTGGAATTTGCTAAACACATATGTGCCATAATCAACTTATGGCCCTATGAATCCTTTCTAACGACTCTTTTCCAAAAATGCCATTTTGGACTGTTTTGTGGTGTTTTTGTCCATTTTAAAGTTTTTTTTGTGCACAACAATGAATACAATTAGTGTTTAATGTGTCAAATCATTTGAACGTTCCTCCTAAAACACTTAGTGTTGGAAAAAATATGATTACATTGGTTATGCCAATCAACAGTCACTAGATTTCACATAATTTTCAAGAAACTGACTCCAAATTTGAATGTTGATAATGGGGTAGGTGAAATCACAAAGGCTATGATCTTGTCACCATATTCTAGTCATTGGAGACAAAGGGTTGTTTTATTCCAGTTTGTGCAGATTATTCTTGCATGGTAAACAGTGGCCCGAAATAATGATTCTCCATTTCGCCATTGAGTTACAACAAAAAGGATCGTAGCTCTAAATATGAACATCAAAATAGGTAGCAGTTTACTCTCTATGAAAGAATAAGTTTGTAGGAGCTGGTGATGTTAAAGTTTTATGCATCAAGGTCAAAAATTTCTAGATTTTGTCAATATGGTTTCCCCTACCCCATTTTTCAGATATTCAAATTTGGCATCAGTTTCCAGATAAATTAGTGAAATTCAGTGACATTCATTGACCTATCCAACATAAGGCATTTATTTCAACACTAAAGTGTTTCAAGAGGAAAGTTCAAATGATTTTGCACATTAAACATACATTAATTTTACAATTTATACACAAAAACCTTTAAAAATAAATTAAAAAAACGCACCAAAATGGCATTTTTAGATGAGTCAATTCTAAAGATTCATAGGCCCATAATTTGATTTTCTACACCATGATTTGGGAAATTCCTTTACAATGTGTTTAACGATGTATACTTAAGTGATTATGAGAAAGACAGGGAATATGGATATATAATTATTGATTTCTATGACATCAAATATGCTATTTCAGGGTAGGGTTCTCTATTCCGAAGGTTCGCTATTCCGAAGGTTCACTAATCCGAAGGTTCACTAATCCGAAGGTTCACCAATCCGAAGGTTCACTATTCCGAAGGTTCGCTATTCCGAAGGTTTTCTATTATGGGAGTTTTTAGCCAGAAATGAATCAAAATTTGCGCCCCCGTACATTTATACACCCCAATCTAATATCTAATTTGTCCCGGATGTCGGTTATTAATAGCAAGAAGACAGTATCAGTTTATCATTTTAATATTATAGAAAGTTGAAAACACAATGACTGAAATAAACTACGAGTTAGAGATGCATTCTACCCGAACTGGCAATCTGTACTTGAAAGAAACATCAACATTAAAATCAATACAAAGTCAGAATTGCAGTTAGGTCCATTCAGCGGTATTCTGCTATACAGTAAGTTATAGCGCTCCAGTATTGATTGACCGTAAGAGCCCCACTGTTATAGTCCGCCTTTAGCATTTGGGACATTATATTAATCAAAATAACTCCTATGTAAATCATTTATAAATCAGATGATATATTGAAGTTATATAGACGTAAAATAACTAAAATATGTCGTTTAGTCCTCAGCCGATAGACGACATATATGTCGTTCTACTCGCCAAAGGGTTAAATCTCAAGGAAACCCACGAAAACAAAAATCACATTTATTTTTTTAATGTTTTAAGTTATTTCCTTCATAAGAGTCTTCGTACTAAAGAACCCTCTCAATATACTTTAGAATATAGAATTAACTTTTAAAATAACAAAAACCTTCGGAATAGCGAACCTTCGGAATAGTGAACCTTCGGATTAGTGAACCTTCGGATTAGTGAACCTTCGGAATAGCGAACCTTCGGAATAGAGACATGTTCCCGCTATTTCATCACGCCGGTTCTGGACCACATGCAAATTTGGCTGTCCATACAATGGTGGAACACACATTTTGTTTAAGAATATTTTTGTCCTCTCAATCATAGATGCATAAAGAAATCATATTTTGTGCACAACCTAGAGAGGAAATGACTAAAACAACAAGGAATCCCTTCATTTTCTTTATTTTTTAAAATACAAGACCATACAAAATGGATTTAAACTAATTTTGAGAAATTGAGCCTCCGAAATTAGACAAACTCCAAATTTTGGAGGCACATAACTCAAAAAATACTGAACGTATCTAGGAAAGGTTTTCAGTTCTGTAATCAGGGTTGTGCACTCTACGAAATGGATATATAAATGGAAGGACATGTGAAAGGAAGTTTTTTATAAACATCCTTAAAAGGCTATAAAATGGGTATTTTACCAAATTTTACTAAATTTATTTCACAAAATTCATCAATTTCGCATTTCTTGATTCTTGTTGATTTTTAGTATATTATTTGTGATGAGTTAAAGTACTTATTCCCACTGAGAAACTTTGTGTTGCAATTATTTTGAGGTGAAACCATAAATGCACTGGACTATAAAGCGTGGACGGAGAAATACACTAGTTTATTTGACATGATTTGATAAAGGCCATGTGGCCGAAAGCTACATGCTATGAGAGTGTTCATTTATTTATTAACGCCATCATATACATGTATATATGCACGCTTACTCGTTTTCTTCGTCCACATGTTCGCTTGCATTCAAATTTCCAGGAATTACCATCCCGATAATGAAAACAGATTCGTCTGCATGCAACAACTCTACCACTGATTTGGTCCATCCATGAAAAGGCATCTGTCGTCGCAATGATGAACACCAGTATCACGCAAATCAATCGGAACGCCGAAATTTCGATAGACATTGTGATGAAACTGATAATCCACGATATATACATATACACTTTAGGCTACCGTTTGTGTATGTACCACAACAACCGGGCCGTCTAATGTTAAGATATAACTGTTTTTATATATTGAATTATTGCTGAAGTCTGTCATAAACGGATGGTGTGGCCCCAATACTATTGGAGCCGAAAACACGAGTTACCTCGACGACTTATAATATCCACCAATCGAAGTGATAAAGCTACGGTATTTCTGATGTGTATCCCCAGGGGAACAGTTTATTCAACTCGTGAGAATAGTGGGCTGTTTAGTGGTTTATTGAGTTTCTCGTAGTTTCGGTCGCTATAGGGCGTATACAATGTATCTACTGTCTCGATGTTTCTATTTAGGGAATAAACATGCTGGCTGGAGTGATTTTGGGAAGTTTATCGTTGGGTTTTACGATGGAAAATGCAGTTTTACCGGCAACGCGATGAGCATTTCGCCTTGGTACATGTACACCGCTGGTATAGCCTTGGTTGATGAACGAGATGGATAGTCTGTCTAGTCTTCTGACATAATATAGTAAAAAAACATAAAAAATGTCTTCGTTAAATGGATCCTTGTATTACTCTTGGTGATTGGAATGGAAAATCGACACAAAATTATCAGACACCAGCTTCTACCATTCAAACATGTATATGTATGATGGCCACCTCCATATCTACGTGGGCTAATTCAACTTCCTTTATTTCCGCATTTCCTTTGGTTCACGATAACGTTCTAATCAGAATCAACATGGCACGTCACGGGCTGTTATTAACTATAACTATTACTTCACATTGTGTTGTAAGAAGTTAGCGGAAAACTTGCCCCATTATGTCATGCAGTATTCAGAACCTTGATTCCAGGATATATTTGACATAATAAATCAAACTGATGACATGATACCAGAAGACCCATCACTACCAGTGGATTCTTTACCCATTTCCCATCGCGTGGTCGTACATTTCGTCAAAACGCGGGAATTAGTAATATAATATATGCTATGAAAGTGGTTGGAATATCATCATCCATATTTCATAACCTGGTATTCACAATATATCACTTTAATCTTGACACGGGACGCTGCCGCTTATACGAAAATATTATCCTCATATGGGGTCTATTCTATTTTATTCTGCCGATTGAAACCTGTTAAGTTCAGCTAAATAGGTTCAAATGATGTTACCGTGCAAATTTGTTAAACCAAGGTTACATCGCAACGAACAGTGAGACAAGCAGGCCAAATGACAGCCATATAATTGTTTGTGATTTAAAAACAAGAATAATGTGTTGTTTCTTGCTTGCCAAGAATCATGGTGTAGCTGATAGTACAATACACACTTCATAGCTATCACAATAAATAGTTGTGTGTTGCTAACTTATATGATACACTATAGACATTTTCTACTGAGGAGATGTCATGAAAAGAACTAACATCAATCCTTATCTGCATCATCGATTGCCATTTGATATGGTAACCACCAATTTTTTTTTTCAATTAGTACTCCGGCTTAGAGTATAGCACATGAGGCTAGACAATCCTCAATTCTTTCTGATTTCACATTGAGTTGGATTTTCTCTTCAACTCCCTTCTCCCTTAATATCATGAAAAATGTATAACAATTAAGAAATAAGCGCATAATTCGCCAGTTATTAGGACAACCCTACATCTGAACTGAACTGACAATGACGTCATCTTTGTGACATCATAATTCCGTCCAGTCGCGGACCCATGAAGACTAACAAACTGTTTCCGACTAAGTAAGTGATACCCTATCATAATATCATAGTCTCTACATTTGTTAAAAAAATTCCCACGGAAGTACATAAGCGACTCTACTATGTCACAAACTTTTGTGTGGATCATAAATCCGCGGTTATCGCGAATAAAGGACTTTAAGGTCCGAATCGGCATCTCTGGTTTAGACTAGGTTTTATTCTAGACCAGGTTTAACTCCAGTTTAAACTAGGTTTAAGTAGGATTTAAACTTGGTTTTACTGTAGTTAAACTAGGTTTTATGGGAGTTAAACCCTGTTTTGTGATAAACTCAGTTTAAGTTTGTGGAATTCGATCTCAATTGAAACTAGGTTTTATTGACGTGATAAAGTTATGGTAATATTACTAATTGTTTGTGGTGAATTGGCTATATACTCATCAGTATAAGCTTCTGTATATATGATTTATACGTACCATACTTCTCGTCTCGAAAATATACCATTAAATATACTTTGAAAAAACATCAATGTTAAACCACCCTACCCCAGGTTTTACTAAAATCTTGTTTTGTGGGTTTAATTATTCGGTCGATTTTTTTTCGCCCAGTATTGATGTTGTTTCTTCGCGTATATGGGAGTGTTTATTTTGAATTTGGGGAGGCGTTTATGCTTGGGCGTTTGTCACTCAATGTACATGCAGGAGAGTCTTAGAGGAATTCGGGGAGGCGATGTCGGTACTTATGAGATAAATTCTAACAAAATATGTGCCAGTGTGATGGATGATTTCTTGCTATATATGTTAATTGTTTGCAATTCGCTCGTTCGGATGTCGCTTTGGCGACCGAGATAATGGGTGGATCGGACTGATCAGTTTGACACGTTAGACACGAATATAACTTTTGAAACTGACACCTTATTCACAAAAAGGTCTCTTTCGGTCAATTTGACGCATGTGTTGGTGGCCCGCCTAAATACCCACCAGAGACACCAGCCCTCATCCGGGGGAGGGTATAACGACCACCATGAGGGGGAATGGAGTATGGACCATTTTGGAGAACTGTAAGGATTTCAGCCAATTTGGTGGTATGGGTGGTTGGCCCGCCTCAAATAACCCATAGAAACACCCCACCCCTCACATCCGGGGTGGACATGGGATATGGGCCATTTTCGAGACCGTTAAGGTTTTATGGCCGATTTGACGGCATGGATGGATGGCCCGCTCAAATGTCTCATACAAAACAGCCCACCCTCAACCCTGGGGGAACCACCACAGCAGGTGGAAATGGGATATGGACCATTTCCGAGAACGGTAAGGATTTCGGTCAATTTGACGTCATGAGTGGGTATCCCGCTCCAACTACCCCCTAGAAGCACCCTCACACGGGGGTACCACCCCGATGGGTGAAATGGGGTATCGACCATTTTCGAGAACGGTGGGTGTCACACCCCAAATGCCCCCCTAGAAACACCCCAACCCGCACCGGGTCCATACCCGATTTTCACCCGCTCGGATAGAACCACCCGCGGTGAGGGTGGGGGTGTTTCTATGGACTATATTTGAGGGCGGGCCGCCCACCAATGCCGTCATATTGGCCGAAATCCTTACCGGTCTCGATAACGGTCCATACCGCTTTCCGACACCCGGTGAGGGTGGGGTGTTTCTATGGGGTATTTGGGGCGGGCCACATACACATGCCGTAATATTGACCGACAGAGGCATGTTTCTTGCGAATAAGGAATAAAATGCTCCATACCCCATTTTCACCCATCAGGGTGGTACTCTCCAGGGATGAGGGTAGGGTGTTTCTAGGGGATATTTGGAGCGGGCCATACACCCATGTCAAATTGGCCGAAATCCTTATCGTTCTCGAACATAGTCCGGATGTGAGGGGTGGGGTGTTTACGGGGGTTATTTGAGGTACCCTTCCCCGCGGGTGAGGGCTGGTGTGTTCGGTATTTGGGCGTACCCCATTTCCACCTCCTCGTGTGGCACCCCCTCTCCCCCGGGTGAGGGGTGTGTGGTTGGGGGTTCTATGGTGTATTTTGATCGGGCCACCCACTCCTGCTGCCACATTAATTAGCATAAATCCTTAACGTTCTCGAAAATGGTCCATACCCCAGTTCTTCCGGGGTGAGGGGTGATGTTTCTATCGGGTATCTTGGGCTGGCCACCGATTCATGCCGTCAAATTCGCCAAATCCTTCCCGTTCTCGAAAATGGTCCATACCCCATTTTCACCCGTCCGGATGGTACCCCCGGGGGATGGATGGTGGTGTTTCTATGGGGTATTTGTGGCGGGCCCCCACCCATGCCCTCAAGAGATATTTTTGAGTTCCGAAAGTCATGTTCGTCCATGATATTAGATAATATCTAACCGCTATACAACATACCGTGCATTCGTCGTTATTTCTCAAAGCGCACGGGTTATTCGCCTGATTAGAAGATTAGATAGCGACAACCGGTCACGTGACCGGACAATGCATTGCCAAGTAACGATAATAAACAGACAGACCACGCCTCCTATCCTTGCAATTGGACAAGTGTGGCCCACAGGTGACGCAATCGACCAATCTGTGTAGTTTAAACTAGGTCTAAACTGGAGATGCCGATTCGGACCATAGCGTTCTTAACCATTTGGTGCTAAACGAATTATCCCATTCAGTTATAAAAGTCTACATTGTAATAATCTATTATTCATTCGGATGGATGTTGTTAATGTGATAAAAGCCGACGACATATACATAGAAGTCCACAATGAGTCATTTACTGAAGGGAAATTTTCAGACAATAGTCCTTTGTTGGGTTTATTATATAACTATTTCCTGCGGTATAAATACTCATCAATGATTCTTTAGTAAAGAAAGGGTTAATGCAGAATTATATTTCGAACTTTCGAGGTACAATGTTGATATGTTTCGAGGTACATTTCAGATGAATAACGTGTAACGCTTACCCGCTTTCGTCGTCCACAAGTGAGTTTGCACTCGAATTTCCAGGACGATCCATCCCAAAATCTAGAACACAATCGTCTGCACGAACCAACTTTCCTGGGCTTAGGCACCCTTGGGGGTCGTCTCTGTTGCTCTAATGTTGGTGGCACGTTAGTCGGGCTCACTGTAGTCGTTCGTACTCTAATAATCGGTAGTCTAGGCCTCCTGAATCTTAACCACCAAGCATCGGTTGTCACATGTATGCAGACGAGCACTATGATGACCAATCGGAACGCTTTGCTACCCAGAGACATTGCTGGGAACTGATATACAACGTACTACAGTCTATAAATCCGCTACCTCTTCTCTGAGTTACAACAAGCCGTCAATTTGGGTGTTCTCATTACATTTTTGTTTGTGATATTGAATTGACTTTAGTTTATCGTAACCGTATTTTATGGACCAAACAGTGTAGAATCATATAGTATTATCGTATCCATGATCGTGTTGATTCATTGTCATGCACCGGTGCGTAGATTAAAGCTTTAACGCTATGTGGCGATACATTTAATTAGCAGATTAAAGAAATAATTCTGAATTTCAGGCGTCAATATATTGACTATTAAAAGTTGTCATTGTTGGATATA
Organism: Siphonodentalium dalli; assembly: GCA_032622095.1. Classification (NCBI taxonomy): domain Eukaryota; kingdom Metazoa; phylum Mollusca; class Scaphopoda; order Gadilida; family Siphonodentaliidae; genus Siphonodentalium; species Siphonodentalium dalli. The sequence continues at coordinate 164,177,869 of CP136064.1, forward strand.
TGTTGCCCCCTTAAATGTACGCATGTGGGTTTTATTGTGAGAGAAATGTCCTATCGCATACAGGATTAATACGATACCACATACCATGCAAAGTTAAATTACGAACAAACGTTTCCCGACAGATGAATCACGTTAGTCTTACTTTAAGTTGAAAACAAAACCGTGATTTCCAGGAATCGAACCGGCTATTACACAACACTAACGTCTGAACTAACGCTTCTCATATACAAATATATACAAATTAAATTAGACCATGAGCCGCAATATGTGCACCCCCCCCACATATGCGGATTTTTACCCGACTATGTTTATCTGATAGACCGATGTATTTCACACATTGTTCTGCTCGTTTGCCACTCGGGCTCTGGGGATTTTTCATTTTGTAGCGATTTTCAACAAACAACTGTGATGATTTTTTTTGCGATACAATCCTTGTTGGGGGTAGGGGAAATATTTCTCTCAAAATTAATACTAAAACTATATGTATCTTTTCAAACTCAGTTTCATTCGAACGGTATATAATGTAGTATCCGCGTCGATAGCGCTACAATGGTACCTGACTCGATGTTGTTCTTAAAGTGACACCGACTCTATGATGTTTTATTTATTTTGGAGATATATATCGGAAAACGTACACGATGTGAACATACACATTAACAACTAATTAAACTATGAACAATACCGATGTTTCCATGATTTTCCACGAGAACATAGGCCATGACAGTTTTCTATAACAACCCACGAGCACTTGGATGTATACAGGTAGTAAATGTTCACATTTTTCAAAAATTTCACACAAATATCACAGTTGGGTTTCTTGTCATAATTCAACAAGAAATGAGAAAAACTGTGGAATGCACGTGAGACATACCATGGCCCATGAATATTCGAACTCATGGGGAAAAATTGTTGCATTGGCTCAAAATGGCCACCAAGATGGCCGCCAAAATATGGAAAATGGTAGATATTGCCCCAGTGAACCCTACCATTGCTTACAAGTTGTAGTTTATGAATAGAGTTGGTTATTCTGCCTTCTATACATCGAATACTAACAAGTCTGGTTCACTCTGGTTAATTATTAGTATTGTAACTAAGACATTACCATAAATATTGGATTTTTCTCTTACAAAAAAAAAATAACTTTTCAGGTTTGAACAATTTTAAAAGTATAATGTAACTATTTTGATACAATGCAATATTTAGTTGTCAGTTGATTACCTAATATGCATAATAACCAAGTGTGGAAATATGACTAGAATCCCAATTGTAATTTCTTGTGAAAATTTATACCGCATTCTGTAAAATTAAATTTTGAGGAATCGGAAGTGGTTAGGACCGCGAGGATTTCTTATTTCATTGCCCCAATGATCTGTTAATATAACAATTACAAAATAAAGTCACAATTCTCAAACATTTCCAAACAGCAGAAACTGACCTAGAAGATATTAGTGGCCATTTTGGCGGCTATTTCGAATATATGAAAATGATTCATAAATGTAAATAAGGAGCACTCAATTATCAATAGAATGACATATCGCACCACGTAATACCTCATAAACATCTTGAGTAATTGCAATTAAAATTTACCAGTTCAGATATTCAATTTTGGCTCTATCTTGGATTCAATGACCAATAACTCTAGAGAGCCCCAAATAACCAGATGACAAACAACCTGCAAATTAAATGACTGGTATAGTTCTAAAAAGATATCAACCACCAAAAATTCGCATAGGGGGTGGGGTCTACATGAGCTCAAGCTCTAAATATATATTTTTTATAAGGATTATTTCTTACGTCTATTTGTCATATTCCCTGGTTATATAGTTTCGACGTAAGAGTACATGTGCATGTATATGCTTACCCGCTTTTTTCGTCCACAAATGCGTATGCACTGGAATCTCCAGGTAGATCCATCCCAATAAGTAGAACACAATCGTCTACACACAGTAACTCTCCGAGGTCTATACTTGACTGGCGCCTTGGTAGTTGGTGGTGGTGGAGCTGGAGTTGTAGCCCACCACCAAGCATCCGTCGTTACGTTTATGCAGACAATTGTCACGAATACCAATCGGAATAATGTGCTATCGACAGACATTGTCATATTACCTCATATACCACAATTTTCCCTGGCGCTACCCTTTCCGTGTGTATCACAACAGCCCTCTGCTCGTCAATGGTATGCGTGTACGTTTATGTTCAATTAACAATATAATTTGTGATATTGTGTTCACTGAAGTATCCCGTAGCCGAATGTTATGGACCAAACAAAGGCCTTATCTGGAGTATGACCACAACTACCTCTAACCGCCGCACCCATTGCTATGCGTCGGGACATAAAACATTTAGAGCGCTTCCCGGTTAATTCTTAGTTGCTTCAGGGCGATAATTATACCACACTGAAGAAATCATTCCAACTCGTAGGTTTTAAGATATTTTCTGTGTTTAAATTGTCGATGTTATATATATATATATTCTTTAGATAAATGTTGTCGTTTTTTGCTCTTCCGGATTGTCGTTGTTAGTTTCATTGGAGGAGAAAGATACGGCTACATGTTACTATCACTATAAAATTCGTCATTGCACGTATATATAAAACACCGACGGAGGTGAGTGACGAACAACAGTGCCCCGATAGATGAGTCAGGCAACCAAGTCGCCATTTCTGTGTGTGTGTGGGGGGGGGGTACAAATACGCGATTGTCGAGACTTATAAAGCAGTGTCACACGGAGTGCACACGCATAACCGAAAGAGACAACGCTCCCCATAAGCATAACTATTAATATTTCATAACGATTATCTGTTATTTGGGGGGGGGGGGGTTCTTGTCACAATACATTTACTGTATCAATGTATTGTACGTGCATACTCTCTTCTATTATTTTGTAAATACTGAATATCATGCTTTAACCCTTTACCCAACAGAACGGCCCTGTGCCAATGCATTACCTTATATATGCGAGTCGACCATAGGTGGCCTCGCATATAAAAGAGAATGCATTGGCTTAACACATATTAAAAACGATAAAATTGTCAAAGAATGTAGAAAAATATTATGAAAGTTTTTTTAAATTTTAGAAAAAATTATAAAATTGTTAAAGAATGTAAGAAAAAATGGCCAAATGCATTCTCTTATATATGCGATGCGACCTATGGTCGACTCGCATATATAAGAGAATGCATTGGCACAGGGCATAACTGTAACCATCACAATGTGGTCAATGAACCGGTTCCAATGATATCCATATTTGTATGGTGTTATTGAGACAGACCGAAGATATTTTAGGCTGTTGAAGCTTTATTTGGGCGTTTTGGCAGGTTTGTTGGGTAAAGGGTTAATGTACGGAATATTTGCATGTATGGTGCTTACCCGTTTTCGTCGTCTACAAGTAATCTGGCATTCGAATTTATACGAAGAACCATCCCAATATGAAAAACACATTCGTCTACACGTATTCGTCTTCACCGGGCTAGTCGACGGAGGTGTTGGTGGTGCCACAGTAGTCGTCCGCACTGAAAACGGCAACCTAATTCTCATCCTGAACCATAACGCATCGGTGGTCACGTTTATGCATACCAGCGCCACGAAGACCAACATGAACGTTCTGCTATGAACAGCCATTGCCAGATAATTGATAATCCACAAAATACGATGTTTGATGTACGCTTTCCGGGGGTGTCTCAATAGCCATCTAGTCAATTGCTGTGTTCAAATGATGTTTGTGAAATTGAATTCACTGAAGCCAATCATCATAATCCTAGCCTCAGTTTATGAATCAGACAGTGCAAACGCTGTATATTATACAAAGTATATTTACGATGACTAAATTAAACAAAAAATTATGTTGTCATGCATCGGGATTAAACGCATTAACATAAACATTCCCCATCAGTAGTTTTGGTATGATATTTTATCATATTAACATTTTCTATACTTAACACTTATTGATGATAAGTTATCTCATGGGAAATGTTAAGAAAATAAATTAAACAAACGAACATTTATTATTTTAACATTCCACTCCAATGAACACCTTCTATACTTGAAATATCTGCTGTCTGCTTATACTAGATGCACATCCCTCCAAATAAATAATAGGCCATTCCGATGTACACTTTTTAACTTGGTGTGAGAGTACATTTCGAACTGGTTAACCCTTTACCCAACAAACCGGCCAAAAACGCCCAAATAAAGCTTCAACGGCCTAAAATATCTTCGGTCTGTCTCAATAACACCATACAAATATGGATATTATTGGAACCGGTTCATTGACCACATTGTGATGGTTACAGTTATGCCCTGTAGGTCGCCTCGCATATATAAGAGAATGCATTGGCCTAAAAAAATCATTTTTAACACTTTTTACCATGTATTCTTACATTCTTTAACAATTTTATAATTTTTTCTTACATTTTTTAACAATTTTTATAATATTTTTCGACATTCTTTGACAATTTTATCATTTTAAATATGTGTTAAGCCAATGCATTCTCTTATATATGCGAGGCGACCTATGGTCGACTCGCATATATAAGAGAATGCATTGGCACAGGGCCGTTCTGTTGGGTAAAGGGTTAAAGCCCGGTGTAATTTTACAGCATGACATAATGCTCATTCAGCTCATTTTAGTTTTAACTCCCATGTGTGAAAGGTCAAAACCAAACTACTACCAGAAATTATTTCGCATTATTTATGTTAGCATGTGTCATATATACACAGAACGACGCGATGTGTAAATTGGTTTGTCGATACGGCACGAGTGCTGTCGCGGTAGGATAGAACGATAGGCGCTTGCGCCTCGAGTTCTATCCTTCCGCGACAGCACAAGTGCCGTATCGACAAACCCATTTACACATCGTGTTGTTCTGACAGTGTGTTTATTACACGATTCGCGTCCTATAATACGTGCATTAAAAATACAGAATTAGAAGGTTTAATTAGACTTATACAGGACGTGTTTGTCATCTGTGATGATTATTTTATTTAAATAGTTCCAGTTTCATGGTTGAGGCGAACGTCATGTACGTCATTTTACGTCAACGAGATGCGTATGGAACAGCAATAACACTGTACTTCTAGGAACAAGCGTGTAATAAATACCATATCAATCATGTCACAAACTGCACCTTCAAATATGACACGGATAACACTTTACATAATCTGCTCGTTTGAGATATTAAATTGTTTATTGTTAAAGGATTACTATCCTCATGAAACAACACAACTCTATCGGAAAGCCACCCTTATTGTGATCACAATGATCCAAGTCCCATAAAAATCGCGTAATAAATAAGCCGAGAAATAAATAAATAATACCACCACCGCTTGTCGGCTATCTCCGTCGCAAAACCTCGCATGACGTCAAGCGAGGTAAACTAATTAAAAACAGGGAATCGGAGTCGGAGTTAATTATGTCTACCTATATGGCGATGGAAAATCCGTTTTGTTTTGACAAAAACATATAGAGGGACGATTGAGCGGGGTAGATAACACTTTCATATAAAGCTTATAAAAACACGAGCCGGCATGTGAACTTTATTCGGGTGCGTGTTCGCGATGTTGTTTTAATTTTCCGTATATATGCCCCGAGTGTCCCGTATTTACAATCATTCATTCATTCTAGTGACTCTCAGTTAGGCATATGCTGTATTCATTTCCAAACGATGTTCGTTTACGTGACATTTGGCAGGATTTCTGTGGGAAACCCGTTGCGCAAAATCAGAAACCGATTACATATACCAAATAAAGAGCGTTTAATTTGACTAGTCAGTCATGGTTACGAATACATACAATTGCAATTAAAGTGGGGGAGTATGTTGATGAATAATTCACGATGACAACTATTCTAAGTCGAGTCCCCATTTCCTTCACCATGGCTCAATAAAGAGCGTTCCATGTTAAGCGTTTTCCTAATATGGTACGAATAAAAAGAGTTTAATAAAGCGGAAATTGCTATGACAATGATGGAAGAATATATAAAGCATGCATATCGGAATTTCATGTACATGTATTGACCTGTATGGTTGTAATCGGTAAACAATCACTAGAACAACTGTTCTAAGTCGAGTCCCTTTAACTTGACGCAATAAAGAGCGTTCACTATTACGATATATTGCGAATAAAGAGCACTTGAATATGTGATTACATATTAAACCGGATTATTATCCCTCCTTCAAAAAGTGTTATATATGATTGGATGTTTAAACGAACCACGGCGAACATTTATATATTTTATAACCCTATTGTTATGCGTAATTGACACATAGAGGTCGATTTATGACCTGGATATTCAATAGACCGCATCGCTAGAGTGCTAATTTTATAGGCCAATAACCATGCATAGATGCAGTGAATTTCCATCAGTGACAGTCGGCTAGATTGTTTTGGGGTGGGGGAAGCAATATTCCGAAATATATATAAACACCATATTGCCCAAATATATACATGATTCGTAACCAAGGAAAAATGAACTTATCATATCATATTGGTAATGAATGACTTGATTATAATTGATTAAATCCGACAGCAATAAACCAATTTTGTGTTGTTTTACCGCGTTACGATAAATTAAAACGAAACGCTCTTTATTGACACACGACTAATGGCATCTGGAAATTGGAATGTTTACGAGATGATAATTGCCTAATAACTGTGCAAGTCTTCGCGTATATATGCAATCTTGATATGCATATATAATATAACTTGGACTATTCCGGTAACGAAAAAATATATATAAACACGAGCACGCGTTTATATAGATAAATGCGCGCAAAACTGAATAATATGCGGGGATGGATTTATAGTAACAACACATCGCGATACATATAATAATAGTAATAACTAGCTTTCAAATTCCATGTAGGAAATTTGGATACTTCCATATACCACGTTTTCCCGTTTCTCGTGTCATACGTTACATTCTCTAAACTGTCTCGCGTTTTATTACACTGGCTAGTGGGCCCGACTTCGTCCTTGAATTGACTATTTTAAAAGTCGGAGGTCAGGTCGTGGTCATGATTTGACCACTCTAAAACACTCCCCGGAGAAAAGTACCCCTAGGTATCAAATGTCGTCGAAATCCGTCCGTTTTACCCAATTTGACCTTGAATTGGCAGTTTTAAAGGTCAAGGCCAGGTCGGGGTTACGATGTGCTAATCTGTGTCGGACTATTTTATTGAAAATACCGCATTTGGGGTAACACTACAGCTTTTAAAGCACTACAGCTTTTAAAGTGACCCATTTGCAGCATCGACCTAATCCCACATAACACCAGTGGATAACTGGATATTAAATTTTCAAGCACAGTATACGCCGGTGGCGTAATAGTAATAACGCAACAATGATAAATTCACGATGGCTTAATGTAATGTATCCAATGCACCACTGTGTATAGTATACCGACCTATTCAACACAAACGTTGCCAGCCCTTTAATTATTTGGTGGCTTAGATAGTACATTAGTCCACTGCACATCCCTTTATATACATGTATACACTAAATATAAACAAAATAATACATGCTCCCCTTTCATCGCAACATGGCGATCACATTGTTCAGATTGTTAATGTTATCGCGAACTAGGTTACACTGGTGTAAATATTTCCCATAGGCTTCAATGTTAACGTTTGTTGATCTGCATCAGAGGTCAAATGGAAACTGTTCAAACTGCCTTCGGATTATGTGAGCTTGACATCTGTGGAAACTTTCCCAATAAAAAAATCAACACCGTCTAGCAGGGAATCCACTTCAAATTTTCGTTTTTTCATGACTAGGGTCAGTTCCGCACTAAAAAAATATTGTCATTTTTTCAATCACACTTAAAATTTCTAAACAGCCACAACAGACTTCACCTTTAATGAATGGGCCTCTTGGCAAATGAAGTTTGTGGGAGAATGATTCCTTGAATTTTTGTCAACAGTTTACATTTAATTCATGCAACCAATCACAGCCCAGAGTGTTTTAACTGTGAAACTCTATACTCCTCCCGCAACCGCAGGGGGAGCTGGCTATAGTATTTACACCAGTGTAACCTAAAGGGCCATGTGGCCTTTCTTCATATTTTTTGTGCATAACCCATTGTGAACCTTGATATATACCTATAATTATTAAACTGATGTTGTTTTAAAAAAATGTGTTTTTAATGCCATGTGACCCTTTAATTGGAACCCACCCAATAATACACCCATTCAGAATAAAAAGCCAAAATGCAGGTTGGATTTGAGTTTAATTTAATAATATGAGGCATCTAATAAAGCATGAGAAGTTATACCACATTCATTTGATCAGGTTTTCACTTGGCTTTCATCTGTTGTGTCCCATGAATTTAATTTCTCCACAGGAACAGATATGCACAGGTTTCATTTAACCCTATGCAAATCAGCTGCAGATTCACACAAAAAATGCCTTTACTTTGAAAAATAAATAGTGTGGAGGGTTCATTAGTCAGTAAACTTGGCATAATTTTGAAGAACAATTACTGCTTTAAACAATGAGCTCAGACAAGGGTGTTTTAACCCTGGGTCAGGTGAATTTTCCTGATTGAAAATGGTGCTAAAATTTGTAATGTCTGCTGCAATCCCAATTAGAAGGAATCCTTAATCTATTGTCTCACAGTATCAAATGTCGTTAACTAACATTGGACCGGGGGTGCCAATGATGAGGTTATAATGACAACATGTTCCTTCAGCTGATAAAGTAGTAATATATCAACAGATAAGATGGCAGACATTTTCAAGCATCATTAATTTCAAAACTCCTTAAAAGCAAGGTGCTGATCTCAGAACGGTTAGTTGTCATCATTTCTCGAGACAAATATCATTTCTCATTGTAAAAATTCTGGAAGTTGTATATTCGCGAGAAGAATTTTCCAAATTAATGCTGTTAATGTGACAGAGTTGTTGAGTGGATTTTGGAATTTGTGAGGACTGTGAGACAATGAAGTTTACATTTGATAATCCCCTCAGATTCAAACCAGGACACAAACAGTTGTATAAAGCCAAGCGAGAACCATATGTGGATAACAGAGTAGTGAAACATTTACGCAAAAGAACGATCATTACATCACTGGACATTCTCGAAAAGCCAAACTCTGTGAGAGCACATCAAACTCGGTCTGCTGCAAACAGTCTTAATCCAAGAGGGAAGGGTCAATCTGACAACAAAGAGCCTGAAAGAAAAAATGAAAGGTAAACATCTCTCACAATATTCCATGCAACAAACAATGTTATATGCATGTTCTTTTCATCATATAGATAAGAAATAGGGGGGGTATGAAATTCAGCATTATAATATCAATAAACTAAACATATATTTGATCTTCTCAAATCAAGTGTATGACTTTAAAATCTTTTTTCAAAATCTTGGCTGTGTCCTCCTGCATGACAACAAAAATTAATTTGACATGCCCCCATCCCTCTGTGTGCAGGAAATGATTTGAAAACTGTACCCTGAGTCAAAACACAGGTTTTCAGCCTAATAATTTGCAGATAGAGTTACTCCCCTTATTCTGTTCATATGAATTGGGTCACTAATTGCAAACAGCACAGGTATAACATTGCTTTGCATGCAGATATATATAAATTAAATTGCAGCACTGAGTGCTTTAGTTTACTATTCATTCAAAGGACTGTTTGGAGCAGGCAGTGTTTTTAAAGAAAAAAAATATCTCACAGTTAGACCGATATGTATGTACCTTTAATATATATGGTTCAAAGAGTAAAATTTAGGATTTTACTTTTTAATTTTCAGAAATGATAGCCCAGACAAGAGATGTGTCAGTGGTTGGCAATGCGAATGCGGATCAAACAGGGTGGTCAATATACGCCGAAATGCGATGATGTGGAACTCTTCCTTCGAAAAACATAGGGCATATAAACCCACGTGTACAGGATTCCTATACTGGGACATGAACGCTGAGGAAATTCGTGGAATTGGATGTAGAGAGAAAATGATTTGCACGTGTTGTGATTTTAGATCTGAAATTTTCAACCTGTATGATGAAATTATAACAGGGAACCCTGGCAGGAGACCAGCAAAACCAAATGTTGGACTTTCAGTCGGATTATCTAAAACACCCATTGCAGCAGGAGGATTCAGACGCATATGTGCAAGTGCTAATATTCCCCCGCCAGCCGAAAAGTCAATTCAGAGCACAGCAAATAAAAGTTTACCAAAAATTGAGGAAATAAATAAAAAGGATCTCCGAGAAAGACGTTCGAAACTCATACATAAACAACAAACTGATGGAAAGAAGAGTCCACATATCATCGACGCACAGGCAGATGGACTTTATAATAATCCGATTTATTCTGGGTGTGGCAGAAACCCATTTCAACCAAGCACTCAAGTTATATACAGTGTTGTTGAAAATCTAACGCCGTCACATGACATTATTGGACTTGTGGTGCACAACAAGCTTTGTTCGAAACGCAAACACCTGAACAAATGTGATAATCACACATGTGGGAAAGACTGTTTCGCAACGATTCCATTTGAGAAGAGCATCGGCGATGAGAGAACATGGGCGAAAGAAGCATTTGGTGAAATGAAAACCAATAGCAATATCGAGATTGGTCACCTTGTTACTGATCCCGATGCAGCGGGCTTCAAAGGCTGTGAGGATCTCTATGACGAAGGAGCAACAGCGACCAGACCAACTCATCAACTGGACTCAGCTCATGTGTCGAGAAACCATAGGAAATTCATCAAAAACCATAAGACGCTGCCAACTCTCATCGCTGGACCTGACCTAAAAAGCAAATCAAAACTGATAAATAAACTCGCAATGGACATTTCTGATCGATGTCAGGGTGAATTGACATCTGCGGGAAAGCATTTCAAAGCCAACGCTGAAGGAATGAAGAAACATTTACTGAATGTGAAAGAAGCAATAGTGAAGTGTTTCCAAAACTCCCATGTTATGTGTAAAAAATACTCATATCTGTGCAAGGGAACGAAAAAATCCAACTGGATCGTTAAAAATGAAACTGTGCTAGGACCCAAATTTACGATCAATAAAACTTCGGACTGTTCGGATATTCTCACGGAGTGTGTTGACTACAGACTGTGTCCACAAATGATTGACAAGACTTTTCTTGGCATGAACACGCAAAAAGCCGAGGCATTCAACAGAGCAATTCGGGTATCTCTGCCCAAAAATGTGACATTTACCCGAAATGTTAGTGGGCGTGCACATTCAGCTTGCCATTCCACAAATGTAGGCTGTGGGAATTCCATATCTGTGTTGTGTAAAGAACTTGATTGTGAGATTCACCCAAGATCAAAAGTGTCCAAAAGACTTGCAGCAGTGCAGAAGGCTGGAAATGACTTGAGATCATATAAAATGACCAAAAAGTCCAAACGGGCAAGAGTGGACAGGAGGGCAAAGTTATATGCTCTCTACGACAAACATAGTGAGGAAATTGCCTATCAGAAGGATATCATGATTCCACCTGAAGCATGTCCCAAACAGTTAAAGGAACACACATACACTAAGTCATCCAAGTGGAAAAGGGTTAAACCAAGGAGGTGAAATGTACCTTTCTCTTTAACTCAAATCAGACAAAAGGGTCTATGTGCCCTAGTGCAATATTTCTGTCCCTCGCAATGGCGTCGTTCAACATTTTTTTCATGGCTTTCCATAACAATGTGGTCGGGATTTACACATGTCTTCCTATGGCATATGTGACTAAGTTCGAGGCTGCCAGGGTAATAGGCGGGTGGAGACATCGCGAGTCTGTGTTTTATGACGAATGCTATTCGGTGGACACCCCAATCCTTTCTCGGCTGACCGGGCTCAGAATTATAACTCGAAGGGAACTTGACATATAAATATCCATAACCGTCCTTTCTTGTCCGACCTGTCCAAACGCGACAGTCGAACAACCCCTCAAATCTCGATTTTTCGGATAATTTCGCATTGTAAAAATCATAAAATTGACTCTCCTCCATGTTTATTCACTTGTATGACTTAAATGTGTGTTTAAAAATTGGATTTGGGACATGCTATCAGGAACTGGATAAATACCTTTAGGTTACACTGGTGTAAATATTTCCCATAGGCTTCAATGTTAACGTTTGTTGATCTGCATCAGAGGTCAAATGGAAACTGTTCAAACTGCCTTCGGATTATGTGAGCTTGACATCTGTGGAAACTTTCCCAATAAAAAAATCAACACCGTCTAGCAGGGAATCCACTTCAAATTTTCGTTTTTTCATGACTAGGGTCAGTTCCGCACTAAAAAAATATTGTCATTTTTTCAATCACACTTAAAATTTCTAAACAGCCACAACAGACTTCACCTTTAATGAATGGGCCTCTTGGCAAATGAAGTTTGTGGGAGAATGATTCCTTGAATTTTTGTCAACAGTTTACATTTAATTCATGCAACCAATCACAGCCCAGAGTGTTTTAACTGTGAAACTCTATACTCCCGCAACCGCAGGGGGAGCTGGCTATAGTATTTACACCAGTGTAACCACTAGGTCGCATTGTTATGTCTTCCAACAAATGCGAATATGGCCCTTTCAAATCCAAACAAGAGCCGATTTGTGTTTCACGGAAATAAATGTCTTGTAAAGTTTGTCAGATACTGCACGATGACGGTGATTTCTATATACAGTGGGGTGGTATGTGATTGGAATGATTCAAGTTTACGATACATATTTGCCGCCCGACAAACACTGATATACATCATTGAACAGATAACAAAAATGAAATGCCTAAAAGCTTGAACATCATCTCGATGTTAGCATTGGCAAACGCTTCGAATATATTGGCATGGATTATAATAGTTACATGTGTGATATGTATTAACGTAAGAACTGTTTCGTATTCAATGAAATGCTATTAATATAAGACAATAGAATCGAACTGACCTAGTCGGACAGGTGCGTAGCATAATATGCGATCGGACGCACAACGGACATGCTGCATCTGTTTCCATTTTAAAAAAAAGCGAATTTGTGAAATTTGCACGGACTGGGGTGTAACGTCACGACAAGACAATTGAGTGCACAAATAGTCATTCTATTTTTCTTGATATAAACGGTAAATATTATTCCATGATCACATACAAGATACGATTAGTTAGTGGTACGTACGTTTTACGATATAATTATAGCGTTGTCATGAGTAAACCGTTCGCTCCAAAACTCAGGAAATCGCACTCAAGTGGCGCGTTGATACTCCTAATAACATCCACTCATCAAAAACGTTATATCCCCATGTTTGATTTTTGGAGTATTTTTTCACCTTTCGTTTTCGGTGGAATTTACATATTTGGACCCACCAGAATGCGAGCTCTCTGCTGGGCAGGTTGCTTATATAGTAGAACGATCAAAGTTTGGGAAATTATCTACGGTATATCAAAATACCTGGTCCTGCGTTAGCTCGCTCTTTCGTTAGTCCGTTTCGATTTGGCGGGAAAAATAGGTTAGTGATACAGCACTTAACTATTCTCATTTAGATTATAAAGCCTCGCCAAGAGTAAACCTTCGGCTTTAGGGCGATTTAAGCAGACATGACTAAGTTGCGCCTGATCATTAGCTATCACATCCACTGATCAAATTTTTTTTATCTTGATGTCTGATTTTTTTAAAAATTTCCCCCCTTTGATTTTCGTTGAAATTTGTCAAAAGTTTGAACCCACCTGAAGCGAGGTCGCTTTTGGACAGGTTGCTTTGATACTAGAGTGGTCAAACTTTGGAATTGTAACTTCTGGAAACCGCCGTATCTGGTACCGTATCAATCTTGCTTAACAATTAGCCCGTTTAGATTTGATACTATAAATAGATAAATTTTTGTCCCGGTCGTAGGTCGGTAACGGTCCGGCCTAAAAACTAACAAGTGGTACATTTGGGTCCGCATCACTCTTCCCATTCGGAGCATGCAATAAAAAATTGACACCGCTGGACTTGTTTTTTTTTTTTTTTTTGCTAAATCTGCCGTTTACATCCGCCACCGGTCTGCCTGGTATCACAATCCGGTCTGGTCTCACAACCCCGGCCTGGTTTCACCGCTTTTCCGGGCCTGGTCTCACCGTCTCCTGAGCTCCAGCACCTCCAACAGCCATTTTCCTCCATTAGGGAGAGAAATTTATGATTTTGGACATTCAGGGGTCGGTAACTCTGTCAATTTTCAACCGATTTACAAAATTTTCACGGCATCGTTATCGGTGTAAAATGTAAACTATGACATGTAAGTTTGGTCGCAATCGAAGAGACTTTATTTTTCACGACTTTGAACACCCGTCCCCCACTCCCCGGGTAATATCGGACAACGTCCATTTTGTGGAACTGAACTACATTTAAGTTGCTCTGTATCATAAAATTTGTCCTGTTCCGTTGCCTCAATGCGTTCCATAGATACTCTACAATTGTCGATAAATGTGAGAGGCCGGTTTAAGGGCCATAACTCCATAAAGAAAGAACGGACAAAACTCTCAATGGCTCGACCACTATATAATCTAGAATTTGTACACACGCCGAAAATTTCAGCGTTGTACGTTCAGCGGTTCCCGAGATTAAGCGTACCAATTTTACTCAGAAGAATAATAATAAGAATAACTAGAATGAAACTGTAATTGCACAGCAATTTCGATACTTCCATGTTGCCAATGACGGGAACTTGTGTCGTCCATTAACGAGTTAGTTGTCAGCAGACACATGCGAGTATTGTGATACTATATACCATAGTACTAGTCACCAACCACAGTATTTTATCCACCAAATTTCATCAAATTCTGCACCCACTCGCCAGTTCTCCCAAACCAGAAGTCAAATCAGTACCCTATATATATCAACATACAGCGCAGAGTCTGATGCACAAAAACTGCGAATGCTCAATGGCTATGCAGGTACAAAATTTCAAATCAATTGGCTGAGCCGTTTTGACGATATGAGAAATGTAATTCGATTTGCAAGTTATTATGGTGGCACGAAACCTTCCCAAAAACCAGGTATTTAAGCAGCCATAACTCCAGAAGAAGTTTTAGCCCGATTAACAAAATTCGAGTGGGATAGTGATCAGCGACAATTAAAGATTATTTCCTCCAAATTTCATCAAAATCTGCGCCAAAAGATTTTTGAGATACATACCCACACGCCCGTTCTCCCAAACCGGAAGTGATATCCGTTAACTATATATATCATTCGAGAGCGCATAGTTTGCTGCAGATCATGCAAAAAGTCCCAACTCAATATTTCAAACCATTCTGGATTCCCTATAAAGAGCGTTATTTTATCCTTCGACCAGTAGCGAACTTTTAAACCGGAAGTGCGAACCCTATCATTTTTCGGCGGTTCATAACACACAAACATGCGCAAATAATGAAAAAAGTCCGAACCCGATATCTCAAGCCGTTTAGGAGGAGATCTCTTCACAACAATAAAACCGATAAAGAGCGTTGTACCCAAAGGTCAAGGTCAGACGAAGTTCCCTATTAGTTCATCGACTGCCAATGCGCAATGGCTAAGAAGGTCCCGAATTTCAAATCAATCGGCCAAGCCGTTTCGGCGATATAAGAAATCAAACCTCGATTTTGCAAGTCATTTTAGTGGCGCGAAGACCCCCAAAAATCAACAAAATGTCGATAACTCTGAAGGTCAAGGTCGGAAATAAACCAGCCATAACTATCGAAGTTTATGTCCGATTTTAAAAATTCGAGTTGCATAGCAATCAGTGGCATCTACTGATGACGTCTACCAAATTTCATCAAAATATGCGCTAAAATAGTTTTGAGATACATACCCACACGCCCGTTCTCCCGAACCGGAAGTGATATCCGTTAACTATATATATCGTTCGAGAGCGCAGAGTTTGCTACACATCATGCAAAAAGTCCCAACTCAATATCTCGAGCCGTTCTGGATTTCCTATAAAGAGCGTTGTTTTATCCTTCGACCAGTAGCGAACTTTTAAACCGGAAGTGCGAACCCTATCATTTTTCGGCAGTTCATAACACACATACATGCGCAAATCATGAAAAAAATCCGAACTCGATATCTCATGCCGTTTCGGAGGAGATACGATAACAACAATAAAACAGATAAAGAGCGTTCTTTCCAAAGGTCAAGCTCAGACGAAATTCCCTATTTGTACATCGACTTCGTATACTCAATGGCTATGCATGTACCAAATTTCAAATCAATCGGTCAAGTCGTTTCGACGATATAAGAATTCAAACCTCGATTTCGCAAGTGACTTTTGTGTCGCGAAAAACCCCCCAAAAATCAACAAAATGGCGATAACTCCGAAGGTCAAGGTCGGACGAAATTCTCAATAGGCCATTTACCGAGATCTTCCAAAGTTATATACTGAAACCGAAAACAGCAGGCGAATCGGTCCAGCCGTTCCGGAGATTAAGGCATGTTATCGGAATAATAGGAATAAGAATAATAAAAAAAAAAAAAAAGCCAGAAGAATTACAATATACTTCCATGTTACACATGGAAGTATAATAATAATAAAAATGGAGAAAGGTTAAAGGGCGATAACTCTATAAAGGAACGTTGGGCCGAAATCCGGATACCGGTATTTTCAGTAGCTCTTAGATGTCTACCTTCCCCAGAGATTTCGCGTTCCTACTACCATCGGTTGCCTCAGTATCGCCAATTAAACGGAAAACTGGGTCAACAGAAATACAATATACTCCCATATTAAAATATGGAAGTATAATAACACGATAAAGACATTTAATTACGAGAAAGGCGATGTTTTCGGCGAAGTTTTGCATTCGCAGTGTGATAACGCGGCAATCTTCAAAGGCCTCGATCGACTACATGCAAACTTAAAATACCGCCGTCGCGTATCTATGCGTTGTCAATGAGTTACCACGTGATCGATCACTTCTGTTTACATGTGACAATCACGTGATCGGGCTGATGATCACGTGACTTCGTCTACAACAAAATCTTCGGCTAACTTCGGATTTTTTTTTAATCGTTATAAAAATAACGATTGGCGGCCGAATATTAGATTATATGCGCCCAATGGACATTTGATATATATATTATCGGTATATTGAAAGAAAATAATATTGTTTTTTCAGGACCGTATTCCTTTAATGTGACTTTACATCGGATAACACTGGAAATTCGCTGATCATAGAATTGTATTTTGATAATACATTTCAGCTCAGCCCTGATTGTAATAAAGAATGACGGTGTGACTAATTACTGCCCGGGCAAGCCTGCACGGCACATGCGCCCATGGGCAGTATAGCACGATGCCTTATGGTAGTATAATACATACAAAGCATAGGTTGTGAACAATTACTTGCTGTTTCATCCACTGGCGGGTTTATGAACCCTTTAACTGTCGATGTTGACCACAAATAACACTTTAGAGAGCCCGGGCAGATCCAGAGACCCGATCACACTATTTATCGATATCTAATTGTAGCCAGACACATATCAAATGTAAACACCGAAGATTAATTAAAATGACCAGAGAGAGCCCATGCAGACCCAGAGACTCGATCACACTATATATTGATGAATAATTGAAGCCAGACACCCACTCTCAAAAAACTACTCTGTAGGAATGCTACACAGTTGTTGTACATTAATGTGTAACATCTGCTCTCCAACAATTATGTGTAGAAACTGTAGACCTTTTTTATACACACTAGTATGTGTACATATCTACACATATATGCATACCATAGTACACACTTAGTAAATAGTTACACAGTTGTGTGTGGGAAGTGTGTAGGAAGTGTGTACCCATTAACTACACAGAAACTGTGTAATTTATTTAAACATATTTGTGTAGCAATCTGCACCTTTTTGTAGCATTTGGTTCACAGTATGTGTAAATAATCTACACACAGTGTGTAGCAGTATCACATGTTTTGTGTAATATTTATACACAGTTTATGTGTACTTTATTTGAACATATTTGTGTAACAATCCATACAATTTTGTAGCATATGGTACACAGTTATTGTGTAAATAAACTACACACTGTGTGTAGCAGTTGACACAGTTAGTGTGTACCTTATGTATACACATGTGTGTACAGTTCTACACATATATGTGTAGCCACTACACAATTATGTGTACATTCGTTATACACATCTGTGTAACAACTTACACATTTTGTAGTATTTAGTACACATTGTTGTGTATATTTGGTACACACACTGTGTACCAACCAATCTATACACTTTATGTGTAATAAATTAACGCAAATATTTGGACATTTTGGGGTGATACGTAGCAACTGTAACGTCAAATCAGAATCGTATTGTTGAGGCCACTGAATTTAAGCCATCGCACAAGAATGTTTGTTTTTAAAAGCGATAATTATTTGCCAAAAACAAAATCATGAAAAACATACTATCATATGGTATATATGATGAATGGACCTAACTTCAGCATTGGCATTTACATGTACTGGTATAATATATGTGCAATGAAATGAGCAAGAAAAGTTTAAGTCAGTTTTTAAAATTAATAATTGCTTGCATTTTGGAGCCAGCATCGAAGCCACTTCTTCAATTAACAGGGCACGAGGATCTTTGGAATGGCTCCAAGCCACCTCTCCCATGTCGATGACATGAAGATCTTTCGACAACTGAGCATGAAAGTACCATAACGATAAAAAAAAATTTGAAAACAGCACTGTCAGATAATGTTACCAGAACAAAATCACAAAGAATGTGCTATGAGATATACATCAGCGATATTTGGCATTGTCATTTGCCTGTAAACTAAATAGGCAACTAAGCAAATATATTGAATAGGGAAAGTTAGAGGCACTAAAGTTTATAATTTAATTGCTTGTACCCTACAGCCAGCATCGAAGTCACCTCTTCAATTGACAGGGCACGAGGATCTTTGGAATGATTCCAAGTCTCCTCTCCCATGTCAATGACAAGAGAATTTTTCAAAAACTGAGTGAGCACGAAAATATAATTTTGATCAGTTTTGACAAGAGGACACAGTACTGTCCAAAAAGTATTAACCCGCAGAGAATGTGTTATCATATACATCATATTTGTGGAGTGGACATAACTTCAGATAGTTGGCATTGTAATTCAAATATAGCAGTACAACCAAATGGCAATAACAAAACAAACAGTACTATTATGAATAGAGTTACAGGCACTGTTTTAATTTTTACATGCTTTTTAAAAATTGCTCTCATTCTGGAATCAGCATCAAAGCCACCTCTTCAATTGACAGGGCACGAGGATCTTTGGAATGACTCCAAGCCACCTCTCCCGTATCGATGACATGAGGATTGTTCGAAAACTGAGCATAACATTTTATCTGTTTGAACTTTTGACAAGACAGAACTGTTAGAGAAGTACCATTAAAATTTACGACAAAAGTTACAGGCAAAAGTGGGACCAGCCGTTTCTGCTGTATTAGTTAGGGTACCATCCGTCATTGAACAGGAATCACTTCTCAATTAATTTCAGGACAACCCAATTTTTTTATCCAATTATTGTAAATAAGAATTAATGGTAAATCATGAAAATTGGGATTCAGTATCAATGCCTACATACCATTCAGAAGCAGAATCCACAGGACACTGATAAGGCGTCACAGCATCAAACACCCAGATTATATTTGGTCTCTTTGAAGTTATTTAATTGTTCTAGCCACCAATCAGCACTGTGAACACAGATTCCCTCAAATTGTGAAAACAATTAATGGATTAATGGACACCCTCTGACTTATCCTATTACCAGTAGATAAGTAAATCCATAGTATAACTGATGTTTTCCAATACCATGTTACTACCAATACTTTGAAGAGAAACGTTAATTATCAATGTCTAAGAGTATAATTATTTTGCATGAACTTTAATTTTATATCAAAATATAAGATTATACATATATCATGACCATGTCTGGGTATATAACTATATATCAAACAATGAAGCTGATAATTCATATTTCATGTGCTGGAGGAGCTTTCAAACTATTGGTTGACACTCTAGTAACAGTTGAGTCACAAGCAAACATGTTCACTGAAGAAATGTTAAATTAGATGGTCCACTTCAGAAGTTTTTGCAAAGGCCTCGGCTGTTTCAGTCAGTCAATAAATTAAAGGAATAATAGTACGACCACTGCTCCAATCGTGTATTTCAAGGGTTCATCTACCATAATTTACATGAACAGAGAAAAGAATTCCTTAGTTGAAGATTGTCAAATACCAATTTCAATAATGTGACTTGTCATCCATCCTCATTCACAATAACATATTAAATGGTAATTTAGAAAGCATGTGTATGATATTATACAGCTGAAAATTGTCACATATTTGAGAACTGGTCCATAAATACTGTTTGTCATCCACCTTGAATGGAAAATTTAACTCATGGCATTTTAGAGCTACGGCTACACGTAGTAACATATCATTACTGTATTGTAGTCCTCTACTTCCTGATATGTCACATTTTATATCTGATACTTTAGTCTTCCTATATTCCTGTCTTCCTGAAAAAATAAATATATGAAGTCAGAATTTTAAATTATTCTTAATGCATGTCATGGTTTGAACCGAAGAAAATTGATTATAGCATGGATCTTAACAGTTAACCACTCATTTGCAGACACTCCCCCATCACCAGCTGATGAAAATCTACAAATCAGGTTCCTGCTATCTAGGACACTTGTGCTAATGTTAATCATATTTCCCAAATATGATATGACATACTGTATGATCTTCAGGCCTCAATTTAAGGATGAATTATTTGTTCCCATAATAAGTGTTATATAGTTCCCTGGGTATAACAGAATGAAAATGAGTCAAAAACACCTATCCGGGAAAGCTACTATCAATTAATATTGATTTTATATCAATATTTTCTTATATAATGCAACTATCAAGTGGGACATAAATCTGTTACTATTTTTAGAGAGAGTTATCGCACATGCAATGCTCAGAACAAACACGAGCTGTAAAATGTTGCAAAGTTATTGTATATATGTACCAGAATATTTTAAAATATAACAAGAGGTGTGCACTCGCGTGCTAGCATACCCCCAACGTGGAAAATTCAACCCGCATTATCCGTAAACCCAACAAAAAAGATTTTTAACTTTAAAGAAAAATTTTGATTAATAATATCGAATTTTGATTAATAATATCGAATTTTCTAAGTCAAAATAAGTCGAAAATGAAGTTTAATGTTAGGAAAAACAGTCCGAGCCAACCCTGAGCGGCATCATGTAGAGAGGGTGTTGTGAGAAGCATATATACCAAAAATTATTGAAATCGGTTCATATTTGTTAAAGTTATTAAGTCGGACAGAATTCTCTAAGTCAAAATAAGTCGAAAAGTAAGGAGTAACTTAAACAAATAAAGTCGGACCGCACCACAATTAGCATCATGCGGAGAGGCGGTCCTAATGAGATTGCATACAAAAAATTATTGAAATCGGTTCATAGTTGTTCGAGTTATGAGGTTGGACGGACGGACAGACGGACACACGGAGGGAGAAAGTGTGACGGAAGGACAGACGGAGGGAGAACGTGTGACGGACGGACAGACGCAGTCAATCCAGTATACCCCCATTTTCTTCGAAAGTGGGGGTATAATTAATATCAAAGATGCATAATCTGATTAAACATCCCTCAATTACTATTAATTTGGATTTGGGGGGGGGTACAAAATATTTCATTTGGGTCGAGGAACCCACCCATCAAAGCTCAGAGTTATTACATATCAATTTGTTTTAATCTATTGTTTTTCACGATGTAGACTTATTAGTGGCCTGGTAAAATGTCTCGGAACAAAATTGCGGATGAAGATGGATAACTCTAAAATCAAGTGGCTTTGTGTTGATAAGTACTTATAAGGCCAAATTTCTTTGAACATGTTGATAACACGTTTCGAGGAATTTTATACTACCGTTATAGTTGAGAGCAGTTAGCATTATTTTTGGGCAATCAATTTATTCTGATAACTGAAGCGGCATTTCAAAAAATGTTGTTGTTGTTGTTGGAGTCTGAATATATGGGGACCATTGAATCGGATTGAGTACCTTTAAATAATATAAGCATTTCCGGACAGGCATTTTCGATTCATACTTATTATTTTATACACAGGAAACTATATACAACTTGTTATAGGAAAAAATAATCCATCTTTAAAGTTTGCAAGCTGAATTATACATGAAAACCTTATATATATTATACAAAGTATATTGAAGTAAGATAAATAATTACTTCCAAGAATAAAAAACATGTAAATATACAGAGACTGTCAATGTGGTGAAGGCTATTCCACAAATGTGTTGTGGCACAAGTTCAGTGAAACACTACATGAGGGACCAGTGTCATCTTGCATCTTGCGGCATAAAACTTTAACAAATAAGTGCACAATTGTTTGCCTACTCCATGTGCAGGTGTGGTTTGGTTTTGTATTTAATACACACCAATATTCAATCAGATAATAACATCTTTCCACTTCCTATGCAAGTTAGTTATCTATTAAACATGACAAGAAGTTATATTAATTATGTGGTACTGGTTGGGCTATCATGCATGATGTCAAATATGTTGCGAGTCTCAATCAGGATTGCACTATATTGGACAAGCTGAAATTACCACAAACAAAGTAACTTAATTTACAAAATGGACCAAAATATCGCTGTTGTGTAAATAGAAGTAAAATGAAATAAATTAAAGAGCTTTATTCAACTCCTATTGACATGAGGCACATGCATTGAACCCAATCCCAGCCATTGAATACATATTATTGTATGCCTCTAGTTGAATACAAGCCGGAACTATTTTTGTTGACTTTGTCACCAAGAAAGATGACATACATTTAGTATGTGTCAACAATCCGCTTCGGTGATGTCCCGATCATTACCGGTTATCCATCAGACTTAAATCACAATAAAGGTAGCTATGGTATAAATGAAGTCATGTATTGACACAGTGGTGTAGAATAAATACAGAACACAACTTGCATCATAATCTCGAATCTTTTATCGAACTCGATGTGGACGGCACATAGTTACATTTCGCTTGAGCTTTGTTCTCACGAAATATATCCATGCTCCATCCGCAACTCATTCGATGAAAGATTCTCGATATGCGTTGTGTTCTGTCTATGTCTCCACTAGTGTGTTGCCATAAGCTAAATACAGTATAAGAAACACTTGTCTCACTTTGATCCAGAATAAAATTAGTTACGAACCAGTATTAACTTATCATTGACGCATGTCATTCTGAGGCATACCTACTATGCCTCTCCCCTGTCATTGTCGTCAACACCACTAAAGGTAACTAAATTTTAGGGTCCTGCGAATAATCAGTATTGAAAAAGTTGTATTCGATTGAACAGGCATGAGTATATGATTCATCTTTGATTCAACTTTCAGCGGAGAATATATCTATCTAATATAGATCTGTTTATCTTCGCAGCGCAAAAATCAGTTTTCCGTGAGAAGCACACATCCTTGACATTGGCATACTAGTAGAGATGTAAACACTCCCTTATTATGAGAGTAGTTCATCTCGATGATTGATTTCATCATCCTGACCAACCTCCATCTTAGAAAATAACGGATCGCATTACCGGGATCAATGAAATAACTCGCGAATCTCAACATTCAGTATTAGTATGAGCCCCTTAAATTGCTATTAAGGTACAAAGAAGTCACATAGCAGCATTCCAACACATAATGTACACATGGAACTTTGTTTACTAAGCATATGCTGTCCATTTGCCCATGGAATAGACAGCTGATATATAGTGACGTCATTTGTTAACAAGTACTAATGACAGTAATAAATGTGATTCAGATCATGTAGCCCCGATGCCCCTCAGAGTTAAAAGATTTGTTGAAATGCAAAGTAACGTCATTATATTTATAATCACAGACACAGAATGTCATTGGAAATGTTTTGTCTGCTCACAAATTCCAGATTTATTGCCAAAGTTGTCTTGCAGCAACTTCAGATGATCACATCACTCATTCTTAGGCAAAGCTTAGCTTATCAGCATCAATCTTCCTTCTATTTATGTGATCAACAATGGTCTGTCGACTAAAAATTAGTAAACACTTATTAGAATATTGTTTTCATTAGTAAAATAGTATACACCTAAAATCTGTCCGTGAAATTGGCCACATCAATAATTTCCAGGGCTGTAAAATCACATAATTTATGTACTTCATCAACATTCATCAGCGACGTGGATAGAAGGACTCCATTTGGGAGGCATCTTTCTTGAACTTGAAATGTATAAGGCCATACCTCCCCACCCCACCTCTTAAAATATCAAATTACTGTTGTATTGTATCAGGCATGAATTCAACAAACTCTCTCAAAAAAAATTGTCAAGTTGGAGCAACCGCCCCCCCCTCTCTCTCTCGGGGATCCCCCATAAAACCCACCACCCCTCCAGTGCCACATTCCTGTCATCATATGCAATAAGCAATGTCAAGCATCTACATGTTTTTATGTGAGGATCATATGTTACAAATGTTCAAATATGAATGCATGCCAAAATAATAACCTCTGGTGAGTTGTTTCTGGTAACCTGTCAGCCCCTCTTCTGATTCCCCACCCCTGACCATTTTCATTTTATTTCATTTTATTTTTTTAAAACAAAATCTCAGGGGACTTTCAATTGCGCCACTCAAATACTAGTAGAATGTCCGCTGAACAGTCTCTTTAAAAAACAACAATAACTTATGATGATCTTATCTTTGCCTTTTTTTGTCGCAAGCATCCATAGCGACTCAACCCGAATGTCGGGTTATGTTCTGCATAAAATGGGAAAAATAAGATAAAATTTAAAGAGTATTCTCTGTATATGAGCTTTAGGATCAAGTAAGTTGTGAGAACACTCTTTACAATGCTTCATCCAGAGTTAACAAACGACGGTTATTCGGTACATAAACAGTGTTTCCACTTTACAAGGGTTGTTTGGATGCAGGACTCAGCCCTGTAGTTATGCAGCCATATGGCCAGTTCAGGGTTTCCGCTGGGGTTAAAATGTAAGGTCCCTAGAACCAAGAAATGGTTTTGGCCCTCGTATGTAAATTTTGAAATTCCATGTCCAAAACAAAACATATTTCCTTGCATCAAAGAACAGTGCTGGGCAGTTATATTGGGCTAAAATTACCGCGGTAATTTGAAAATCACACCTGATCACTGTCATTAGACATTACTCCTGGTTACATGCTATTACCATAGATATTAAGAAATTTCGATGCATATATCATCTATGAACAAAAGCAACCCTGGTCACCGATATATATGTCATGGTAAATATAATATCAATCTAATCCTGAACACGTAATTACTATTTATGGAATTGTCAGCAGAACTATTTTATCAAAGTTAATAATCATGGCACATGATTCTACATTCCCATTTAGATTCATAATTTTCAAAGAAATATATGGATGGATTAAAGATAGGGTAAACGTTGGCGATGGGTATTGCATGTTATTGTCATGTTGGTACTCTGTGTTATGTAAACAAATGACATGTTATGTAAACAAACAGTACATAAAGAGTATGCGATAAGCAAAACACTCAACACCGGGGAGATCCCACTAAAGGATCTTCGGTTAGAAATGTCACCAAGGCGACCAATGTGTTTACAACATACCGGTATGGCGTCTCAAGATTTAGTTATTGAATGGGTCACCGTTATTCACTCTCCTAAAAATATCCCAACAGTGTTGAGTGTTTTGCTTATTGCTCACTATTTACATGCTGTATATAAACAAATGCTCGACTCACACAAAGTGTTTCTTGTGGGTAATATCGCATTCACACTATCATTATACTCAACTATTAGTATATTTTTTAGGAATTTTTCATAATTTGGTAACTCAGGGTAACTGTTACATGTATATCTATATTATAACCTATACCGGTAACGAAGGACATCCGAGCCTTTAACAGATGATTGATTTAATGTACAGTACATACCAGACGATACAAAGCTCAAATTCATGTTCAACCCTGTCTGCGCACATGCCGTGTGTTTTCCCCACCGCCTGTCGGCCACATGGTTTTTCTTGCCAAAATCATACTTTTGATACGTACGGAAAGTTAAGCTTGTATTTGTCATTATAACCCTGACCCCTGATATTTTTGCATTTATCAGTTCCCTTATTTTAAACGGACATGGTTCATTTGAACCTCCAATTTGTTTTCTACGTAATTTGGAGCGAATGATACGATAGGTCGATAAATAAATGAACTATATTGGTATACCGCGTTCATATTCTCTGAAAAACACTTGCCAAAGTCACAGCCATTTTCCAGCCGTTTTAAATTTTTCGCACGAAGTCAGACAAATGTTCTTTATTGCTACCATATCAGGAATAGACTACCACGGAATGCTCCTTTCTGTTCCATGCTGTGCCATGTTCCATGTTATGTGTTTGGGACCCAAACACCTTGTTCACATGTGTATTTTTTATTAACGTTCACAGGTGTATTTGTTTATTAAATCAGTGCGTCTTTTTTGGGTTACATAATGTTCGTAGAAAGGTAATTCAGATATTTATCGACAGTATTTTGAAAATGAGAAAAATTCAAAAGTGAATAATATTATGCGTATTTTGGAGTGCAAACCGCTATGTGGCTTTAAGAAATAACTATTTTAATTTATATCGGACAAAATATAAACAGTCAAGATAAAACAGACGGCTACTTTCCTATGAAACATTGCTGTGTGTGGCATTAGTGACCAGTGATCTGAAATCAAATATACACAACTGGATCTGCACACAAGACTCTTTTTATACTGATTTGTGTTCCCTTTATATTTTGTTTACACAGTTTCAGCAGAAACCACCGGCCTAGCAGAAACCCTGTAGTCTATGAACAATGCAAACAACATGGTATTCCAGTCATACAGTCAATTTAATGATAATTAACATCTTGTTTGCATCATTCATAGAGCATGTGCGTATTTTGCACTAATCCATGGCTCAAATTTATTCATTTGTTGCATACATTCAGTTAGTATAAAAGTAGATGGTCACATAAATGACCGGATTTAGTGTACAGTCCCCCTTGAAGTCAACACAGAATGTTAATCAATAAACTCCATGATAAATATTGAATTGAGTACCCAGGGGAAATTTCATGATTGTAAGTGACAATGTAACACATACCGAAATTGGTTCACAAAAGTCACCTAAATCATGCAATCTTCACTTAACAGGGAATTCCCAGAGTATTAGCAGTGTTTTAACAGGTGATGTGATATGTAGGGCCGATAATAAGGCTTTTAAGCTGTCAACTACAGACTAAAAAGAGACTTCACAGTTGTACACTGGGTTGTATTCAAAATACTTTTGCTTGCGAATAGTGTTGAAAAGACTCTGAGATTCTGGAGTCGACTAGTCGAACCTCAAAAGTCGAGTAGAGTATCAGCTTTTTCGCAATCTAATAAACCGGAAGTATTTAATCATATGATTTTGATAAACCAGGGCACTTCATCCAAAGTACCGTTGAAACTGTAAGTCCCGAATGTCAATTTCACCGTAATGGAACACCTGGTGACCCAGTTAACTCAAGATTCATGCATGACTTATGCACTACATTTTGAAAATACTGACAACGTTGAGTTTTTAACATTGATCAACCTGCCAGACGTACGGTACTAAACCAAGTGTTCTCGGTTCACAACAGCTTGGGATAATGGTTGGGTTGTGGACCCAGATTACGTCTTTTAACTATTATTGTGGGGAGTATATACAACGTCCAACGGTGCACCTACAGCCAGGTCAAGGCTACTACACCGAACTACATACAGATACAGATACAATGTTCCGACTAGTCAATGGCAAAATACAGAGTCGACACTAGGAGCCATCGGCGTCAACGTTAGATGGTCGACTAAACTCTTCAACACTAATTACAAAAGCAAACATCGATTCATGCGATATGTTTTGTCCGATGATTTGTCTGAACAAAAAAGTAAAACAATCTATCGTTGAAATTTTGTTGTTAAAAATATATATCACTTTCAAACAATGCTTAAAACATCACCCACAGAGAAAGTGGAGATAATATACCAACAAATGATTTTGGAGGGTGTTATGGTTTAAATATTGATGTTGCAACAGGAATGATTAACACTAACAGCTCTTGGGCCTATTAACAGACCGAGACCGTCCGCGTAATCGTCAGTAAATTGAAGGCGTCGGAGTAATACATGAATGTAGAAGAAGAAAGATGTTATTACTATTAATGCCAATTCGTCTTCGTGTGATCACGTGATCGGTGACTTAACCAGTTAATAATAATATCACTCATAATACTATCGGCTAGTTTACCTGTAATAATCCTTGAATTTATGTACGGTAGCCGGTAGCAGAAGCCTAGGCTAAAGTACTGCCCAGTTAGTCAGTGTTGTGTGCCATCATATTCTTCGTATGGCAAATGAGCATGACATTGATTGACAAGTCGTTTGGTCTATTGTTGTCATCTCCACTCTTTAGTTGAATAACTTCTCTGGTACTTGTATTTTCACTTGTGCTTTTAACTTGTGACGTGTAGACTGGCAGTACTGTCCTTAATTGGTGAAACTGTAACTTGAAAGAAATGGTTTGATATTGTAATTGTTAACTTTGTCCAAATGTTTACATCATTACATGTACTGTAGCTATTGGCATCAATCAGATCAATTGTGGCTTGTGCAGCTGTTGACACTTGATGGCCAATCGCCCAATGTCAGTATAATGCACAGAAGTTGGAATCACTGACTTTTATGCCATTTTTTGAGATTTTTTTGGAGTTATAGGCATTAGGTTTCAGAAGAACGGCAACTCAAATTTTCGAGGTACCTCCACAACCATTCACTTCGACCCGTGAATTTTAACAACAAAAGCATAAATCTCAGGGTTTTCGGCATATTTGGTTAGAAAAATCATTGATCTACAATCTTACCGCGAGCATAGCATCTATTCGTTGATTTATTCCAGGTTTTATCGCACGTTAAATTGTTTTTTTCACCTGTTAGCTCGGTGGTACCGCCGAAGTTTGCCGGACCTCCTCGTGTGTCTTCGGCAAATCGGGTAGTAGGAAAACTGGTATTCGGAGCCGGAACATTGTTATCGGTCAAAACAATCAGCCCACGGTAAAGGTCTATTAAAAGTATCAGGTTCTGCCTTCCCAGCTGGTCCATTAAGCGTTGTTTCATTGTGTAATATGGTCATTTGAGTGTTAAACAGAATAAAATGTCAAGAAAGGGATTTTGGTGTCATTAGACGCAGAATAACACATCCAAACTATCCAGAAATTCAAGTTGGCGTTCAACATAGCCACCGAAACTAATAAATAGCTAGGGCAAATTACTCACAAAGTCAAATTGACCAAACACGTATACAGTCTCGATATGGACATCTGATTGTAAACAATATGCTTTGGGTGTGCATGGCTGAGAATGTGTCGACATTTCAAGATGGCTACCAAAATGGTCGTCAAAAATTGTCAAAATTTGAGTGATATCAATATGATTAAATAATTAGCCAGTACAGTTTTCCAACGTATTGATTCCCATTTATCGGGACAACAATTTTTCAAACAAAGCAGTATCTTCGTTAGATTCAAACCTGATAGTCACACACTAAGAGGGCATTTTGCAATTATGGCGAGCGATGAGCTTAATTGTTTTCAAATATGTACGAAAAAACAGATGTCAATAGCTACGTGCAGACATGATTATCGATGAACGATTGCCAGTAAACATATGGTCCCGGTGGTTCATTCAGCAAATTGTGTAGCGCAAAAAATGCGTGATATGACATACCAGCTGGCATGATGCTACGCTGAAACCAGGTAACATATTCTGATATATAATCACGCATAAGAGCGAATATTTCCCATTACAATTCACACAAGAGTCACACAACACCCACGTGCGCTTATATACTTTGAATTCTAGCTGGTTTATTTGCATCATACGCGGCACTTCACCCATAATTGTATTGTAAACGTAGCTGTGGATATAAAATCGATCTGACTATATACCTATCGTGTTCCCGGCCATTCAAGTGTACCCTCACAACAAGAGAGCACTGTTTATTCGAGCGGGGATTATGTCCGTCTTTCCTGACGATGTATGATAATTACAACGCACATGGTCCCAATGAGGGAGTATTCACTATTATCTTACAATATAGCTATATTTCATCAAATACACGCGAAAACGCCTAGGCGGTTTCCGATCATGTATCCTGGATGGCAACAAGGATATCTTCGATGGCAACAGCTGATGCACGTGCGTTTCGACAACTGGCTTGTTTTCAAAATAATAACTGAATACTTCCAACTTTCATTGATTATAAAATGACATTGCCAGTTCATGATGAGTGTTAACGATCTTAAATGCCAACTATCAAAACTGTCAATATCATCGGATTTACCTTCAATCAACATGTTATATGATGTACGGAGTATCTAATTACGTTCTTCGTAGGTTTGCATAAATATTCTCACCTTTACTAACAGATATTCTTTTGATGACGGCTCAAATTCAGTGGTCTTGGAGTCTAAACTCTGATCGACACCAACAAACAAATCTGGCTTCCACAGGGCAGCGTGCAGATGGAGTTTTAGATCTTTGCGCGTGCGTTATAATTCACGAGCGCCATACACTGTAAATGTGTAGCCTCATTGACAATCATGTGTGTATATAGAAAAACATATACAACATGTGTGTACACATGTATACAGTACTTTACTTTAAACATATTTTATTGTAAATTCATCACAACGGGATTGGGGTACAAGTTTTAACAACTTACAAAGTCCCCGCTCCCAGATACAATATATATATATATATGAATTGAACAAGATGACAGAGAAAATATACATGATGAGGTTGCAAATTTGGTCTACAAAAGAGAAGATAACTTGTGTAAAGAGTGTGTGATAGTCCGGTTCTGTGTTTGTATAATACTAGCGTTCTGTCCGTCCTCTCTCTCTCTCTCTCTCTCTCTCTCTCTCTCTCTCTCTCTCTCCATGGAAATAGAAACTGAGAAATAGTGGCCTTTGTTTTGAAGGGTATTATGTGCTATATGTTTGCATTTGTTGCATTTGTTTGGTCCGTAGCTTTAATGTAGTCAGACAATTATTTATTCAGTATCAGTATTGTCCGGTTCAAAACGCTTTGTTGCAGCTATATATGCCTGAACAATGCGGAACATATTTTCATTTCTTGGTGGAATTTCACTTGAGTTTCCCCAAACATATTCGAACATATCTAAGCGGAGATCACTGCAGGAGTGTATTATCCTACAGTGGAAAATACTATATTTTCGGTTTCCTGATTCAAAATATTTAGGCAGCTTTCTGGTGGGCTCTATCATATTTGGGTTATCCTTAAAATCTAGAAGATTTTCAGCATCCGTTATATATGTGGGTAGTTTGTTCCATGAAGTTGCAACGAATGGGAAGAATGATTGCTTAAAATGTTCAGTTCTACTATAATATCTTCTGAGTATCGATAGTCACGGGACAACTTTTTTGACTATAGATTCAATTTGGATATTCCAATTTAAATTGCTTTGTATTTCGAGACCAAGGTGTTTATGCGACTCAATTATGTCAATTCTCTTATTTTGGAAGGTTAAATCTAGAGGGACCTCTCGTGGGGTCAGGGAGAACAATATTGCCTTAGTTTTGGTTGGATTAAAGTTTACAAGCCATTTGTTGGCCCAATCTGATATTTTATTAAGGTCTTGGTTTACACTTCTTTCTAGCAGCTTTATTTCATAGTGTTTGGACGTGAGACATGTATCATCTGCATACATTCTTGTTTCGGAATTTAAATTATCTGGGAGATCATTTATATATACCAGGAAAAGGAAAGGTCCGAGTATAAATCCTTGGGGAACTCCGGCTGGAATGGGTTGGAAGTTGGAATATGAATTGTTTATTAAGACTCGTTGTTTTCGATTACTGAGGTAATCTTCCAGCCATTTCAATAACGGACCGGATATGCCGTATTGTTCTAGCTTATATATCAGTCCCCTATATATGCCAGACTCTTTCAAATGCCTTTGATATATCGCAAAAAACTGAACATGTGTATAAGTCATTATCGAGAGTCTGGCAGAGGTTATGATATAGATCTGTTAATTGGAAGGTCGTGCTATTTCCGGGAATAAAACCAGATTGATGTTGGTACATTAGTTTGTTATCTTGGAAAAATGACATAAGATGTTGGGTAATTATTTTTTCAAACACTTTGCCGAGGCTCGGAAGGAGGGAAATAGGACGGTAATTTATACAATCGGCAGGATCATCTTTTTTAAATATGGGGATAACATTTGCTTTTTTCCAGTCTGATGGGAATTGGCCGAGCTCTACTGATTTTTTAAAAATAATTTCTAATGGAACAACAATCGATTCAGCAGTATAGCGTGAATCATTTTTGGGCTTATGCCATCAAATCCATGGGCTTTGTTAACTTTGAGTGATTTAATTGCAGTAATGATCTTATCTCGGGTGAAAATAATATTGGATAGCGATTTGGAGCATCTACGGAGAAGGATTGGAATTTCGTGACCACGATCATCGATATTTGAATTTAAAATGAAGGCATCGTTTAAACACTTCGCTTTCTCGCGATCATCTGTCACATAGGTTTTTCCATCAATAGTGACATCTCCGTGTTGACTATATAATAATGGTGGGATGCATGTGGATTTCTTTTTGTTCAGCAAATAATTTATTGTTTGCCAAAAGTCGCGAGGGATGGGGATTCATTTACTCGTTCTTCAAGTTTAGAGTGAAATTGTACTTTCGCGTATTTCTTCATGTTGTTTACTTTATTTCTGATATCTTTATAATTTCTCCATGAGACATCTGAATTTCGTTTTATGGCTATTTTTCTCAATCTATCTCTGCGTCTGATCTCCCTTCTTATATCTGAGTTGAACCAAAACTTGTCATTTGTTCGTATCGTGACTGTTGATTTGGGGACTGTCTCTTCCATTACTGAGATGAATAAATTACAGAATCGGGAGACAGCATGGTCTATATCTTCAACTGTATTTAATTCTTCTTGCCATATAATAGCATCTAACATACTGTTAGCCCTGGTATAATCTCCGTGTTTATATTTCCATATAGTTCTCTTAAATGATGTAGTTTCATATTTTTTGAATTTTAATATCGCATAAACACCATAATGATCTGATAAATCAAGATTTAGAGTGTCGGCGTCGTACACTTGTAAGTTATTGCTCACGATTATGTGGTCCAGAAGTGTTTGGGATGTGGGCGTGACTCTTGTTGGTTTTTTAATTACATCCTTCAATGTATAATGACCAACTATTGCACTGAGTTTCGAATGCGGATTTAGCAGATTGGAGTTAAAATCACCGAGTAGAATTAAACTTTCAGTTATTTTCAAGGCATTGTCTATTGATTCTTCAAAGAGGTCCCAATAGTTTTTTACAGAATTGCTCCGATCTGTAGGTTAATACGAGGAGGACTCGATTCAATTTATTCGCGATCTCAAACCAAAAGATAGAGGCGTCAAACTCGCGTTCGGTTCTCGGTTTGTAAACCAGATGCTTAGCGAAATATACACAAATTCCACCGCCATACGAGTTTCGGTCAGATCTAAACGGACGATGGAAGTTTTCAATTAACAATTTTTCCGTATGGTAGGTTGGGTCGAGGTGTGTTTCAGTGAAGCAAAGAATATCATATTCGTTTATAGCTTCAACTATTTTATGTAGCTTATTTCTAATACTGCGGATATTATATTGAAAAACAGTTATGTTCCCTGTTATGTCAGTTTGAGAATTTGGTCCCGGATTACTATGAACGGATCCAGAACTTAGAAGCAGCATTGTTATTACGACAAGGACAAGTGGTAGTCTTAGGCTACATCCCTTGGGGATTTTGTAAAATTTACTTTTTCGATATAAATCCATTTTCGGCCTGTTTTTATACTTTATGTTATTAAAGCTGCCAATCGCGGCACGGTGCTGCATCGCTGAGATCCCCATCAAGTACTTTGGGCGAGATCACAGCTAAGCAGCCCGAAACCGGTTAACAGCTGTAATAACTGATATCCTGGAGTGAGAGAAAGTTGGCAGTTTGCTAACAGAATGTATGAGAGATACAGTTGTTTTTGTGGGTCAGAGAAACGGTGGCATGATTGGAATGTATCAAACATGGAAAAAAAACATGATAGACAATGGTGAAACAATATATACACAAAATCGTTGATAAAACAACGACGAACATGATTGTGGTAAGATGAAGTGGCAATGGGACATGTATGGGTACATGTAGAAAGAGTCCAATCATGTGAAATGTGAGTGAGTAGAAACAAATAAAAGAAATCCGTTTTTTTTTTTTTTTTTTGGAGTGGATATTTCATAATGTCATGTGGCGGTACTGATACTGAAATTGAGATTGGTCGTTACCCCAAAGCCAGGGGCGAAAGGCTACCCAGGACCTATACAAAATATACATACACATACGCATACGTATACAGTACTGTATATATATTGGCGATACACACCATGTGTCCAGTACTACCTCTACATCAGTTTGCAGAGAGTATGTAAACGTAAATAGGTAAACATGTATAACTTCCGACGCATTTCTAAAGTTGTGTCTAATATGGTGTTAGAGATATCATGGTATAAGCAAAATACACACGTAATGTGTCTGAGTAACAAATTTACTCTACTAGTGGGATTGGCGATTTATGAATAGCGCTTGAAAAATTGTGATTCTTCTACTACTAACATTTTAACACGGGGATCATGGACTTGAAACTCTAGATCAAATAATAAATCGAGTTGATATTCGTAGATTATGCTCGGGTCCACCCGGGCTCTCCGGTGTTCTTTTGGACAATATCGCATTAAGGGGGTTATAAAACCGACGCTGGACAACACAGCAAGTAAATTTTCACAACATATACACCCTACTACCACAAGGTATTATGTCTGCATGGCCATTAGTCATCAATATCTAGTGTGATCGGGCTCTGGGTCCGCCCGGGTTCTAACTTGATAAGGGGATAATTTTTTGATGCGCAATGAAATGAATGGCAAAGAATAAGTCACGCTGAAGATCCATATACAGTTTGATCATGATCGGATGAGGGGTATGGTCTGTAGGGTGCGCCAAAGGATTTTGTCATACCACGAGTAAATTCCAGGATGGCCGCTGGCGGTTTTTTTTCAACAAATTTCGGTCAAAATTCGAGGCTCCCATCTAGAGGTTATCCGAAGATCCATATGAAGTTTAGTGATGATCGGATCGGAGATGTGACCTGTAGGGTGTGCCGAAGGATTTAGTCATACAAGAAGTAAATTCAAAGATTGCCGCTGGCGGCCATGTTTTTAAACAAATTTCGGTCTCCAATCTATAGAGGTCTCCCCTAAGACCCGTATCAAGTTTGGTGATGATCGGATGAGGGATGTGGTCTGAAGGATGTGCCAAATTCAAATTCGATAGCTTCCATCTTCAGGTGATCGCAATCGTGCCTGCAAATCTTAAAAATGATCCGGCCATAAATACTGGCTGTATGGTGAGCCGATGGATTTAAATTTGACATCCCAGATGGCTGCTGGCGGCCATGTTTTTAATCGATACTCGGACAATTTATGTATAGGTCCCCCTGAAGTTTGGTGAAGATGCGGCCTGTAGAGCGTGCGAAGGAAATTGTTGACGGACGCACGCACTGGGGGCCCACCTGGTAAATCGTCCAAAATCGCATAATCGTCCCGTGCGCATCAATAAAAGCTAAGTTGCCCTCTCTGCAATTTTATAAAAAATTGAAATGTGATTTTTCATTATCACCGTCTGTATCCGTGTGTGTTGAGTTTGATTTGTAGCACTCACGGAAGATTGAACAATCAGGAGTTTTTCACTTCGTTTTCGACATTTTACCGTATCCTTCGGCGATAATTGTTTTAAAACCAGAAATGGGACATACCAATTGGCAAACCATAGATTTCTGGTAAGGTTGTTATCTCCGGGACACGAAAATCCAAACATATAAACGAAATTCTGAACAGGTCTACAGATGGCACATTAAAATACAAGGACAGGGTGGCTCCAGTGCGAAAATGTTATGGCTCCAGTTCGAAAACGAGCAAAAATGAAATGCTCCAGTGCTCCCACGATAAATAATTTCGATATTGCACATACTCATCGAGCAATTGGTAGATTATAGGCGTTATACCGAGCATAATGACATTTTATCTAATATTTGTGCACAAATGTGTTTCTTTGCGCTTTGCAGAGCAAACATAGTTGTTATAATTGCAAAATGTATAAGGCGGCTAAGCGTCAAATAGTAACAGAATCGTTCACTTTATGCTGCAAACCTGACACATGACATGAATGACTAGTGTATGTCAATTATGAAGACTGATTTTTTTCCGACAAACAAATCACAATGGCCTACATATTCAAAATGGCTGCCACTTTTACAAATTGGCCACCGTGTTCAACTTTTACTCAACGTATTCGACGAATGAGACTTCTATTCCTTATTTGAAAATTGTAATATTTCGCTCAAATAAAGGGTGTTGTAGGATGGCCGAAAGACTCTATCTCCACGCACACACACCCCAATCCAACATGGCCACCACCCAGAGGGAGTCAAATAGCGAAACCATGCCAGTTCTCGGCCCTTTACCGATTTAGGTCGAACAAAGAGTGGTGTAGGGTTGTATTTACATGTATTCGAAAGGTGTTCACTTCCGTCCGAAGGGGAAGTAAAAGTTTGCAGATTGTTGTTTAACTCTTTTGTTGCCATCCCGCCACATGGACATACACCCAGTGCCATGCATTCTGGGTGTATTATTTTATGTATATATTGGTAATGCAATGACTATCGGGTAATTATTGGTGTTTTAGTTGAAACTTCACATGGGGGTATGTACCCTCAGGTGCCTAAGAATCATGTTAGCCTAACAATAGTGATGAATGGTGCTTTATGCTGAAAATAATAACAGTGATGGCAACTTCACTCAATGTCGCAATGCCAAATAATAGTGATCGTTGGGAATTTTCTCCAAAATTAATAAGCGTGCTGACATTATTATTAGGCACCTGAGAGTATATATGGCAATGACCTATAACCAGTCGCCGTGTGTTTTTTTTATCATAGTATTACATAGTATAACTATGGTAGATCATAAATGCGTAGTATTTTATACTGTAGTAAAACCATAATCAACAACAGTAAACATTGTATAATATAGTAATACACTAGTATAGTTTAGTATAAATACTGTACATAAAACAATTGTATTTTTCCATATGGGAACAATTATAATGTTTATTTTCCACTCATCGATCGCATCCCATCAAAAGAGATTACGTCAACGGTATATCCTGGCTTGGACTGTACTCATATAACTTCAGGAGTAACATTACCTTGACTGACATTTCTTCTAAAGTATCAGCGCACACCATCACTCTATAGAAAATAACCGAATCCCCTTCGTAATATAACAAAAATAATATAATTATATACCTTATACCAGATGCGACCCCGAATTTGCATAAATGCGCTATTGGCAGCGACTGGGTAATTCGCATTTATGCGAGATTGGCAGAAAGAGTTAAGGGTAGCATATAGAAGCGCGTCCTCATAGCCCTCAATAAAATACCGCCAATATGGAATGATTTCTGGACTACGAACAGCGACAGACCTCGGCAAGTTTACCTGCACGTACTGTATACATTATATATGGCATAAGTGTGTGTGGTGTATGCTTTTGTAATAATGATCATGATCTGAATACAAGTGTCGTGTATACGTTATGTGCCATTCTTGATAACATAACTTCACTAATTTGGGACCCCTGGAAACACTAACAGTTGTCCTCTTTTATCAAATGTCCATAATTAACAACATGCACACATGTGTCTGTTCATGTGTAGGGTGCATATAGGGGAAACAAGTTCAAACAACCCATCAGTAAAAACTAGAAATAGTGATTTAAACCGATACAAGCGCAATAACCCAATAAACTTTTGGAACTAATGACATATTGTTTGGTAATCATGGTGCAATTACATGAAACAGCGATGGGGTAAGAGAATATACGACATATACGATTGAATGCTATATCATGATCGTTTTAACAATGTGGACAATCATCGAAATAAAGACAGACACGAAAGTGGAGATAACTCTAATATAATCCGAGTCCTAGAATTAATCAAAATAATGGTCTGGTTCTACAAAAAAAAGTTTCGTGCCGATAATGTAAGCAATCGTGACATCAAACAATAGGTTTAAATATTTGTGGAGTTAGAAACATATTAGCCTATTCAGGTTTCCAAAATATGTGTCTGAATCACGATATATTTTGTCTGCCGGAAACGAAGTCAAATTATTCCTATTCAGTTTTACGAAGCGTTTGTCATGTACATGAAAAATAGCACGACAATTTCCCGGATAAAATATAGTGGAATTATCGGAGTAAGATATAGTAGTCTCGTCTATACACACATGTGTATTGTATACTGATTGTCAATGTTCGCAAGGGAAAATTGGAAGTACATCAGTGTGGTGTTAAAATTATTTCGGGAGCCGCTATGTTCCACCCGAAGGAATCAAATGTGCATCGCGTTAAGCTTTTAGAACCGGTTAATACATTCAGAGTTAATTACAGATGATCTGGATGCGTGCATGGACATTGGCACAAGTGACAGAAACGACCAACGGAACCGTCCGATAAGTAGAGAAGAAGATCTAACAGCTAAAAAAAAGAGTTTAAAGGACAATTATTATTATATTTAGATTTTAAAAACGCGCTGGGGGAGGGTATATGATGTGTTTACAAAAATACCAAGGAAAATTTAAATATCTAAAGCAAAGTTAGAACACAATCAAAATGTAAAAAATAATCTTGAATCTAAACTCTTTAAAGACATATTATGTACTTGTTCGGGTGCGTTAAACTGATAAGTTCGTATTCAGGCGGTATGGCAACTGGAGGAATGTAACATTCTACTAACATCGCCGAAAATTTGAAGCAAATCGACCGTACCACTCCATAGAAAACATAGTCAGAACTACGCTCAATTGCAAATAATTAATACTCGATTCGGGACGCATCTATCGGCGATAAACTAACGAAAACGATCGAGAGTCACTGCATTTAATTTAATAATATATAAAAATGACGGTGTGTGTTGTCAATTTGGATATACTATTTGTAAAAATAACTACTTTGATCCAGATTATTTCTCCATTTCTATTTGATCACCCAACCGGAGTGTTTCACATCACTTTAAAGATACGGGCGTCGTTGGCGGTGGGTATGCTGTTAAAATATACACCTCCGTCTAAAACCACCATAAGCAGAAAGAATAGTAAAAAATAGACATACCTTGTTCTTATACCAATCAGAAATATGGCATAAACAGTATGTTATTTTTTTCCCTTTGGTATGTAAACAAACGCAAAAAAACGTTACGTTACCTGGCTTTTGTTTAGATCCGGATATGGTAAACATAAAGAGCGTTATTTGTTACTGTTTTTCTGATATGGAAATAATAAAGAGAGTTTATATCATTTGTGTGTGATTAACCAATAGAATTGCGCTGTGTTATGCAAACAGAAGCACAACTTATGTAACACGGGCAGGCTCTTGTTTGCGTACACCATCGTACGTCTTGACGACAATATACTATTTACGCGCTGATTGTGTTTGGCATATGAACAAACTATATGTTTGTAATAATCCTTCTGTTGATGGCGATTTGAACAAATATGAATATTTCTGCAACGAACGCCGCCCGTGCCTTTAAGAACTTAGTGAATGGATACTAAGTGAGAATGATGTCCTCTACTTAAAACACTGGCGAAACAGACATGTTTTCAACAACTTTTAGAAGTTTTCAACAGAGTGACAGCGCCTGATGCTGATTGGCAGTTTGTTCCATAACGCGATTGACATTGTCTTCCTGCATGAAAACATAACTTTCCGTGATTATTTTTTTTGTTTGCCGCCCATTGTGTTCAGATGTAGTCCGGTGTAGACCTTGGGCTACCATATGGCCACCCCCCCCTGTGCGGATTTTAGCCGACTATGTTTTTCCGATAGAGGGATGTATTTCACACATTTTACTGCTTGTTTGCCACTCGGGTGTGAGGGCTTTTTCATTTTATAGCGATTTTTATAAAACTACTGTGATTTTTTGCGATAAAATCCTTATATTTTATTTTATATTAACTAATCATTGGGGGTAATGAAAAAAGTAATTATTGGGGTCCTAGCCCCCTCCGTTCCCTCAAAAGTTTGATTTTACAGAATGCGGTATAAAATTTCACAAAAAAATCACAATTGGGTTTCTGTTCAAATTTCAACAAAGAATGGGCACAACTGTGGACTATAAGTGAGGAAAACCATTATACATGGATAATCCAATTCATAGGAACAAAAGTTGTTACTTTGGATCAAAATGGCCACCAAAATTGCCGCCAAAATATGGAAAATGGTAGATATTGCCCCAGTGTGTCCTGGAATCGCTTACAATTTGTGGTTGATGAATGAAATTGGCTATTCTGCCTTCTATACATTGAATACTAACATTGTTACTAACTATTGTAACAAAGACATTACCAGAAATATTGGATTTCATTCTCACAAACGTGACATAAATATCGGCAAAAAAACTCTTCTCGTGTTTGAACAATTTTTTGCTAGTAAACTGTAACTATCTTTGGCATGAGAGGTGTTTATTGTTTTTATCTATCTTAAATGTGTCACAATAAGGTGTTTAATGACCAAATTACTCAAGGTGGCTTCCAAAATGGCAACTAAATTGGGTAAAAAGTTGATTTTCACATATATCCGGAACATAATTATCTGCTGTTCCGAAAATGTAGCAAAATGTGAGTAACTTTGTTATTATACACGTTAGTTAATCGACTGACACAACTACATTTTATATTCTGGTTGGCACTGTACATTATGAGGCACGATCGTTTAATTTTAAAATGTGCAGTGTACAATTGTGCCGAAAACGTCTTTTGGGATTCTGGCCAAGTTTTTGAAAATAAATGGGCAGAAACGGAACTGAGAGGGACCATCCGACCATAATATGTGGCTACTCTTGCCCATTAGCATAAACATTTATCAACTATTGTCAGGAAAATCGTTTAACATTTCCTCCATTGTGCATACACGCCACCAAGGAGGACTCTCTGGTGTGATCTCTATATCAAGTAACATATCATTGAGTTATTGTGGAAAGCGATAGCCACACAAGGTACACATGTACAACCCACCAGGGCCATACAGTCACTCCAAATACAAATAAACAACACACATATGACAATATAGTCGCTCGCTTTATAAACATACACCTCACCCATAACCACACAGCCATACGTGTGTATATCCCTGCACACCACACATGACCATACATCTGTCAATAACAATTTAATGCATGCACACCAGGTATACCTCCTACAACTGACCAATGACCGTATCGTCACTATATGTATACATATTCACCACATGCATGATCACACAGTCAATCAGTGTATACCTATTGACCTCACCATTGGCCATAAAGTCAACCCATGTGTACCTATGTTCCACACCCATGGCCAAATAGCCACTCAAGGTATACGTATACACTCCACCCATGACCATTGCATCGCTCCGTGTATACATATGCAGCTCACCAATGGTCATATAACCCCACTTGCGTATACCCATACACCCCACATAGTCATGGGTCAACATACATGTACACCATGTAAACTGTTACACCTGACCCATGACCATATAGCCACTCCCTGTAGTCACCACATTCATGATCATACAGTCACTACAGGTACACATATTCACATCACCATTGGTCATACGGTCAATCCCTGCATATCTACTCGCCACGCCAATTGCGAAATAACCACTCAAGATAAGCATATACACCCCAAGCATAACCATATTGTGACTCCAGGTATACATATGCACCTCAGCAATGGTCATATAGTCACACGTGCTATACATATATACCCCTCGCCCAATGACCATACAACCAATTGGCGTATACCCGTACACATAACATATGACAATGTGTCACCATACATGCACACCAGGTATACTCCTACACCTGACCCATTTCACTCCGTGTATACATATTCACCACATTGGTGATCACACGGTCACTCCTTGTACACATATTCATTTCATTAATTGCCACACAGTCACTCCCTGTATACCTATTCACCATACCCATGGTCATATAGCCACTCGATATATACATATGCAACACAAACATGCCCATAGAGTAACTCCGTGCTGTCAGTCCATGTACACCTATACACATTACACATATCCATCCAACCACTCCCTATTTATCCATATACCCCACCCATGATCACATAGACACCAGATGTATACATGGTCACCCACATGTGGCAATACAGCACCAAATATACACCTATTCATCCCACCCATGACCATAGTCACTCCATATATACATACACAACACATATATGACATTGTAGCTACTCCCGTTATATCCGCACACAATATCATTGTCCGTACAGCCACATCGTGTTACCCGTACATCCACACATAACCATACAACCATACAGTCACTCCATGTAAACATATTCAGCTCACACATTACCATAC
Organism: Siphonodentalium dalli; assembly: GCA_032622095.1. Lineage (NCBI taxonomy): Eukaryota > Metazoa > Mollusca > Scaphopoda > Gadilida > Siphonodentaliidae > Siphonodentalium > Siphonodentalium dalli. The sequence goes on from CP136064.1 coordinate 164,220,469, forward strand.
GGCCACTACTTGTATACATATACATCTCACAATGGACATCCCACTCACGATCATATAGACATTCCTTGTATATCTGTTCACATCATTCATGATCATAAAATAACTCCATGTATACCTATTCACCTCACCTATGACCATGCAGTAACTCACGGGCTACCATATTGACCTCCCTCTTGTATCGAGGTGATAAATTTTATCCTAATGAGTCAAAATAGCCAGAATAGTCACCACAGATTATGGTTCATCTTAGTTCCGTTTCAAAGATTCAAAGTGGCCAGAATCCCAAAAGAGGTTTTCGGCAAAATTCCATAAGCAACTTTAAAATGAATTTGTCATGCCCATAAGGAACCGGGACAGCCAATAATATTTAGTTGTCAGTTGATTACCTAACATGTATAATAACCAAGTAAGTTACAATTTGCTAACTTTTCGGAACAGCAGACAATAATGTTCCGGGTATATGTGAACAATGAACTTTTTACCCAAGTTGGTTGCCATTTTGGAAGTCATCTTGAGTAATTTGCTCTATAATGGCCTTAGTGTGACACATTTACATTAGACCAAAACGATAAACACCGTTCATATCAAAGTTAGTTACAGTTTACTTTTAATAAAAATGATCAAAACATGAAAAGTTAATTTTTGCCGATATTTATGTCAAGTGTGTGAGAGTAAAATCCAATATTTCTGGTAATGTCAGTGGTTACAATACTAAAACTTAACCAAGGTGAATCAGACATGTTAGTTTTCAATGGATATAAGGCAGAATAGCCAATTAATTCATCAACCACATATTGTAAGCGATTGCCGTGAACGCTGGGGCAATATATTTACAATATTTACAATTTTCCATATTTTGGTGGCCATTTTGGCGGCCATTTTGATCCAAAGTAACAATTTTGGTTCCAATGACTTGGAATATTCACGGGTAATGGTATGTCTCACTTACATAACACCGTTCTGCTCATTCCTTGTTGAAATGTGACTAGAATCCCAATTGTGATTTTTTTGTGAAAATTTTATACCGCTTCCTGTAAAGTCAAATTTTTGAGGGATGGGAAGGGCCTAGGACCCAAAGAATTTCTTATTTCATTGCCACAATGATCAGTTAATATAAACAATACAAAATAAAGTCACAATTCTCAATCAGTTCTAAACAGCAGAAACTGATATAGAAGATATTAGTGAAAAAGTGTCACATTTTCCACTTCCGGTGGCCATTTTGGCGGCCATTTTAAATATATGAAATTTATTCCTACAAATAAATAAGGAGTACTCAATTATCAATAGAATGGCATATCGCACGACGTAATACCTCATAAACTTCCCGATTAATTGCGAATTGAAATTTACCTGGTTAGATATTCAACGTTGGCGGCCATCTTGGATTCAAAGACCGATAACATTAAAAAGCCCCCATCGCCAGATGGCAAACAACCGGCAAATTGAAGGACTGATATAGTTCTACAAAGATATCATAACCACCAAAAATCCGCATAGGGGGGAGGGGGGTCTACATGCAGCTCAAGCTCTAGTGGACTTCGATCTGCATACTCCTGATCTCGCCTGAAACATTTATGTGATGAAACAATAAGTCCCATGCAGACGATACAATTCTAAATGAACATATCAATGCATCCTCTGAGTCTCTGACACTTATAGACATATATTTAATTTAGTTTCAGAATCAGGTTGTGTACCTGGAATAGCATACCGCTCTACAAAAATAAAGGTGATAGGGAATAACCCTAAAGAAAAACTACATGTATAAGTCAATCACCCTTTTGAGCTGAATTGGGGAATTTGTTTACGTGGATCGTGTCCAACAGAATGTATTCTTATATCGAAAACAATGAATTTCTCCATGAGAACCAGGGGCCTATACTATAGAATACAATTTGTGTAATAGCAGGCTTATTTGAGCCGTACAGCAGGTGTCGAGTACTATGGACCAATGTAATCTAACAGCGAACGCGATTTCTTGTAAATCACAAAAAGACGGCAAATCGAGTACTATCGACCACCGTTCGTTCAACGCACATCTGAACATTTGTGATTTTGTCAAGGGAAATTACTCTAATGATATATGCGAATGATATGGCAATGCCCATTTGTGTCAGTTGGTGAGTGATTTAGTTGATGAATAAAGGTACATGATGTGTGACTAGTTTCCGCTGCTTGGGTTATTTTGACCACAATTGCGCATGATGAAAAGTTATTTTTTCAGTATCCTGTGGAATACTTACCATTATCAGATGTTTTATGCTACATGTTTATTAACGGTTTGTCGAAAAAGGTCGGAAAACACACACATCGGTTGCCGTTCAACTGGCCACATCAACTTTATATAGCAATATTACCAAGTATGGAACCTAATCTGTCTGGCTAGCTTTGTCTGGCTGAAATATTAGTGGGAACATCTTGACCTTAATAGTTGAAAAGTTTGAGGTAACATGCAGCTGGAAAAATTCAACCCATGATGGGGGTGCGATGGCTGTTCTCGGACTTGTTATTTTCGACCTGTGTAAAGGATGGGTGTTCATTTGGAAATTCCAATGTGGACCAACAATCCCTCGTCCAGGGTCTCCGGGGACACCCAACCTCGATTTTAAAACATATATATAGCACCATCTACTTAAACTATACCTAATTCTCAGTACCTTCCATTTATACCCAACTAAGCGGCTGAATTTAGGTAAACATATGACAGTTGGTTATAACCAACACGCACTACTACATTGGTATACGCAAACTTCTTGAGCACACAAATGCCATGCGGTTCAAATATGTTACATAATGTCATGGTAAATATTTGGGGTCCACTGATTATTAACGCAACTTAGCCTGAAATTATCAGTAACTGTTTCAACACGAAATGCCACCACCCCCGATTCACCGCGTATCAGTGTACCTTCGCACAAAGATCGTTTATATATATATATATATATATATATATATATATATATATATATATATACATATATATATAAATATACGTTTTGAGCCCAAGCCCGACAACTGTAACTCTTTAATTCCATTCATAATTAAAATCTAGGCCGCTGACATGGCAGCGGCTATTTACCATCGGATGGCAAATAACGATTCTACCGATATGCGCTATTTACCATCCGATGGTATTTTAAAGAAAAACAAATAGCATATCATCACAATACACTCCTATAATGACAATTACTACACACCTTCTTGGTAAATAGGCAAAAAATGACCAATTTTGAAGGAAATTTCGTATAGTTTGAGTATTTAGTGGCACAAGCTGTCGCTTTATGCCCACATAATCACCATTCGTACCCGCCTTACAGAAAACCCGGACCAGTTGACCCTCGGTTGACCACCTACAAATATCCTGGGGGGATGGTACGCAAAAAATGACCAATTTTGAAGGAAATTTCGTATAGTTTGAGTATTTAGTGGCACAAGCTGTCGCTTTATGTCCACATAATCACCATTCCTACCCGCCTTACAGAAAACCCGGACCAGTTGACCCTCGGTTGACCACCTACAAATATCCTGGGGGGATGGTACGCACAAAATGACCAATTTTGAAGGAAATTTCGTATAGTTTGAGTATTTAGTGGCACAAGCTGTCGCTTTATGTCCACATAATCACCATTCCTACCCGCATTACAGAAAACCCGGACCAGTTGACCCTCGGTTGACCACCTACAGATATCCTGGGGGGATGGTACGCAAAAAATGACCAATTTTGAAGGAAATTTCGTATAGTTCGAGTATTTAGTGGCACAAGCTGTCGCTTTATGTCCACATAATCACCATTCCTACCCGCCTTACAGAAAACCCGGACCAGTTTACCCTCGGTTGACCACCTACAGATATCCTGGGGGGATGGTACGCAAAAAATGACCAATTTTGAAGGAAATTTCGTATAGTTTGAGTATTTAGTGGCACAAGCTGTCGCTTTATGCCCACATAATCACCATTCCTACCCGCCTTACAGAAAACCCGGACCAGTTGACCCTCGGTTGACCACATACAGATATCCTGGGGGATGGTACGCAAAAAATGACCAATTTTGAAGGAAATTTCGTATAGTTTGAGTATTTAGTGGCACAAGCTGTCGCTTTATGTCCACATAATCACCATTCCAGTTGACCCTCGGTTGACCACCTACATATATCCTGTAAGGCGGGTAGGAATGGTGATTATGTGGACATAAAGCGACAACTTGTGCCACTAAATACTCGAACTATACGAAATTTCCTTCAAAATTGGTCATTTTTTGCGTACCATCCCCCCAGGATATCTGTAGGTGGTCAACCGAGGGTCAACTGGTCCGGGTTTTCTGTAAGGCGGGTAGGAATGGTGATTATGTGGGCATAAAGCGAAAGCTTGTGCCACTAAATACTCAAACTATACGAAATTTCCTTCAAAATTGGTCATTTTTTACGTACCATCCCCCCAGGATATCTGTAGGTGGTCAACCGAGGGTCAACTGGTCCGGGTTTTCTGAAAGGCGGGTAGGAATGGTGATTTTGTGGACATAAAGCGACAGCTTGTGCCACTTAATACTCAAACTATACGAAATTTCCTTCAAAATTGGTCATTTTTTGCGTACCATCCCCCCAGGATATCTGTAGGTGGTCAACCGAGGGTCAACTGGTCCGGGTTTTCTGTAAGGCGGGTAGGAATGGTGATTATGTGGACATAAAGCGACAGCTTGTGCCACTAAATACTCAAACTATACGAAATTCCCTTCAAAATTGGTCATTTTTTGCGTACCATCCCCCCAGGATATCTGTAGGTGGTCAACCGAGGGTCAACTGGTCCGGGTTTTATGTAAGGCGGGTAGTAATGGTGATTATGTGGACATAAAGCGACAGCTTGTGCCACTAAATACTCAAACTATACGAAATTCCCTTCAAAATTGGTCATTTTTTGCGTACCATCCCCCCAGGATATCTGTAGGTGGTCAACCGAGGGTCAACTGGTCCGGGTTTTCTGTAAGGCGGGTATGAATTGTGATTATGTGGACATAAAGCGACAGCTTGTGCCACTAAATACTCAAACTATACGAAATTTCCTTCAAAATTGGTCATTTTTTGCGTACAATCCCCCCAGGATATCTGTAGGTGGTCAACCGAGGGTCAACTGGGCCCATTTACCAAGAAGGTGGTAGTCATTGTCATTATATGAGTGTATTGTGATGATATGATATTTGTTTTTTTTTAAATACCATCGGATGGTAAATAGCGCATATCGGTAGAATCGCTATTTGCCATCCGATGGTATATAGACACTTCCCGCTGACATGGCTATCTCCTTTCAAATCCATTGAGCGTAAATCATCTCAATGGGTTAACAATTGAGATTCCGTGACCGCATTACAAAGAACATGTATCCAGCTAATCGCACTCACCATTTTCCGCACGGATAATCGTCGTGAAAAATCAATAATGTAGCCTGTGCATTTGTGATATAATAATGAATTTTCACAAAAATGGTATTATTGCTGTACTATAGAACCCGCTTAGCCAGTACTTTATCATTCCGTATTGCGAATTTTTACATATTACAAAGCTGTATAGCGTTCGAGTACTATGAAAACATGAACAGATGAAACTTTTAGGCCCCCTTTTTTCTTGAATCCCGGTATATGGATGGTTCGCCAAAAAGATCATATAAGTCATTACATGTCAATGTATTTTGCATATAAAGAGTTTTGGGCATATGTTGAGTTTCAATATACAATGAAAGAAATACACTGATAGAAATACAGTCGAATACTATATAACACAAAATATATGTATTACAAAATTAGTAAATCACAAATTAACGCTGATATTACAAAAAATGTATTCTATAGTATAGGCCCCAGGGGGGGGGGGGTTAGTAAATATTACTCCCAACAAATTAAAAAGTTTGTTTACGCATTTTAAGGAAATTATAAAGCTAGTCAGTAATTAAAACATACACACATACATTAAATCGACAGTTCGTGGGTAATACAACATTCAAGTGTTTCTCTCGCTTATATGGGGCACAATGTGAAAACTTATCACTTCTGCATGTTGTTCTCACTTTACCTCAACAATCTGAAGATTTTCAAAAAATCAAACGGCGTTGTAGGTTTCTTTAACATGTCACGAGATACAGAAACATATTTGCAGACATATATCAAACTATTCATTATTTTATATGCCGATGACACCGTATGACTGAAACACCGACATATTTGCAAACGACACTTAATATTTTCCAAAGTTACTGTGAGAAGTGAAAGATAACAGTCAAAATATATTGTTCGAGAAAATCAAAATAATGGTGATATCTAAACAAAGGTCAAACAATTGAAATGAAGTGGCGAAGAACCGTGTAAAAACAATCTTCCTAAAAATTTGATTGTGTGAAAATGAACGGCTATGTTCAATTGTATTAGCAATCACAGCAATCAACCAAATTGATACACACTTTTAAACGGATATGGCTCATGCATTCGAGCTTACACATTTTGTCTGAGTAATTTGGAAGGAGGTATAAGTTGTGCTCATATAAATATACGAACTATTGATATACGGCTTCATATGCTCTGAAAATGCTTGGCATGGTTACAGCCATTTTTCAGCTGTTTTAAATTTTTCGCACGGAAGTGAACCAAATGCTCTTTATTTCTACCATGTCAGGAACAGACTAACACGAAACGCTCTTTTCTGCTCCTTGTCGTGCACATGACTGTTTTTGTTTGCGACAGAAACACCGTGTTAAAAAAAATTATGACTTCAATGTGTCTTTCTGGGACATATAGTTCCCATTGAACGGTAGTTCAAATATGTATCCTATGTATCGACATATTTAGATACCGTGGGAAATTCAAAAGCGAATATTATTAGGTATATTTTGGAGCGCAAACCGACATGTGGCTTTAAAATTATAATTCATGAAGGATTGTCTTAGAAATACAAAATGTGAACTTTATAAAGGATTTGGAAAATTAATATCTCGAAATATGGAAAAATATGGGAATATATACGAAGATCGAGTGATGAACTATAAAAAGCTATTCATATTTATCAAAGCTCTCTTCGAAAAAAAATGACTTAGAATCGGTTTACAAATGATATATTTACTTGCGCAACGTGGCTGGCTTGGGAGCTGACAGTTTATGGTCCATCTGTGGGCAGTGGTGTGTTGTGAATCTGTTGACAAAATAATTTCTAACACAATCCACCACGAAGTATACAATGTTGCTATACTGGGCTTGGTTGTCGTGAATACCAATATAAGTGAAAAATATCCTTTATTATGACTCCGTACAATTTTGTGGAAAATAGGTTGACAAAGCCCTTAAACTATTTTGTAATTACACACACAAAACCAGGCGCCTAATCTTTAACGAAAAACACTTTACTACAGTATATCAAAATCAAGAACTCATTGCGTGTCAGTTAAGCACATGCTTGAATTGTTTGACGCCCAAGTTTTACCAATTATGGGGGTCAGGGAATCATGCAATAGTTGAAAATATCCACAGCAAACTTATAAGGGGTGTGCTCCATATGAAGTCATCGACCCCAAAGTACATGGTTTACGACGAAATGTCCATTGAGTACATAATTAATCTGCGCATTGTGAAATAACTGCCCGAAAATTAAGAATATGAAAAAAACAGATTTTGCAGATATTTTCTAGCCCTGAACGTATGTGAATCTGTGTCTGTGCAATTCAAATAATCATTGCATAGCAGGTCGTTGGGTCTTCTTGTGGTGGGAGATGGTATTCAACGAAACCAGGTCGGCGATGCAGATGTTTCAACACGCCAGCATTGAGTTACGATTATTCGACACAATGACCATCGTTATAAAAGCAGATTTATGAACTCAGAAACAGACAGAGCAGTTACCATAAATTAGCTGGTGCGCATTCCAGTCAGAACTGGTAGTTTGACTAAATCAGACACCAGAGTCCTCACATATCCTCATCCATGGTCGTAACCAAACATCAAACTTCCCGGTGGCGCTGTTCACCACTTGCATTCCGATAACTAGGTATACATGTATGAATCGTTTGAAAGATAGAACAGCCATCATTTATTGGAAAAGAGCGTTAAATATATGTAGATTATGTCAAGACTAGTCTCTATACTACTGGTGGTTGCCACTCCGTTCTCAACAAAGAGCATATCCGAGAACAAGATCGGCACATTGGACAATTGGGTATAATTCGTTTCATTGTATAAAGCCCTATGAGTAAGTTATCATGAACTACACGTAAAGTTTTCTCAAGGGGTTGGACCAGATGTCTCGGGGCAACATTCATATGAGATATGTACCTGCTATAACTACAGTCAGGCATGGATGTTCAACTATAACTCTTAAAATTGAGTGATTGATTGTGGTTTCAGCAACTAAGGCCATATCACGACATTGCCAATGTCAGTGGCGGAGGAAATACACACACTTACGGCTAATATAACAGTGATTCCAATGGCCTATAAACTTGTCGACCATTTGCGGCAAACCACCGGCCATATGCGAGTAACTGGCAACTCCACCAGATAACGATTTCGAGTTACAAAGTCCATCATGGAAACATATGGATTTGAACCATCATTGCCAGCGTTGGAGGGCGAGACGACTTGGAGTTGTACCCCTAACCGACTGAGCCACCGAGACCGAATAACTCTTCCTGTAGTCATACAGTTGTTGACGAATGAAAGAACTAGGTCGAGAAATGTAAGCGTACATGGTGTTTTTTGCGAATTTCAATGGATCTGAAGGAAGCAGAATCCACAACTCACCTCGGCATACCTCTCGCAAAATACAAAGAAAGCTCTTCCTTGATTTGTCACATTTGTGATAAGATTAGGAACAGTTATTTTTCACTAACGAAGGCAGGCATAATTCCATTAAGTTGTGTAAGAACATATAAGTCTATAACATTCAGTTTTTGGATTGTATGGGTTTATACCACATTTATTATACTGCCAGCAGAATGCGATGTTCCGAAGCTAGAGAGGGTACACGGTATGTCCACGAAAAGATGCCGTGTTTGCCTACAGTGATATCCCAGGGTCTAATGAGACACTACTCAAATTGTGTTATAATTGATATCGAAAAGTTATCCCTGTTTGGCTCCCTGTGTAGATTAACACATGATACAAGGGTTGCGCATCAAAGGTGGTTCTGGTCGAGTTTTTTTCTCCATGTGAGTGAACCTTTCTGACCGAGAATAACTAAAAATGGACGAACTAAAGAACCGTATCTCAGAACTATGGGCCGTAACTCAGATTCAAAAAATTGGACAAGCCTGGTTTTCGATAGCGATCGAGATATTATTGTGAAAGATCCATATACCCAATATGTATGGAATGGGTTGAAGTTTGATCAAGTTTTCGCGCTAACGGTTATAAAATTACTATAAAAAAAAAACGAAGACAAATTAAGGGCCATAACTCAGGTAAAATATACCGGACAAACCTGGTTTTCGAACTCGATCGATATATTGTTTCTAAAGGTCTATATATCAAATATGAATGTACTCGGTTGACGTTTGTTCAAGTTTTTGAGCTAACGGTAATAAAACTGCTAAACATAGACAAACTAAGGTCCGTAACTCACAGTAAAAAGGATCGAACAAATCTGGTTTTCGAACTCGTTCGAGATATTGTTGTAAAAGATCCATAGACCAAATAAGAATGAAATTGGTTGATATTTGTTCGAGTTGTCACGCTAACGGGCATACATTGCCAAACATTGCTAAAAGAAATAAACGAACTAAGGCCCATATCTCAGGTAAGCGAAACTGGACAAAACTGATCTGAGATATTGTTGTGAAAGATCCATATACCAAATATGAATGAAATTGGTTGACGTTTGTTCAACGGACATCAAACAAGTGACATAACACTATTTAAAAGTCGGGGCAGACTCGATGTTCTGTGTACAGCTGTCGCTCATGACAATTAACTCTCATACCAAAAGTGTTCAGATTCCATCAATAAACGGCTGTTATATATGTTTGTTGCCATCCACCGGACGCACAGACGACCACCGCCCGCCAACTGTCCCTCGCCATATCAATAGTCGGGTTTTGCTAAAAACTCGACTAAAAACTGTGAAACGGGTATTTGTTATCACAGTTTATGAGCACATTCGTTTCCACCGAGAGGCAAACTCATACTTGTCCGATACATATGCTATCTTATCGAAACACAATCTTCTAAAGTAGAATTGGTGCATACCCTTGGCATACATGTATCTGGTTTATTACCATCTAAATATTCATGGAAGGCATTGGTACATGAGAAAATATCAGAATTGTAACGGGGTTAATTTGGTTTCGTCAACCTCTACTTAAGCAAGTCTAGCTGTATTTATTAACGCCCTCGGGTGTATACTGTCATAGAGATTCTAGATAGCTATCGTTCGCTGGGCGTTTTATTTATAGACAATAGGTTTTTCCGGTTGTGACAATTCGCATTTGGTCCCTATTTGCAGAGTCCTATTTGCGGAGATCCCTGAATTCGCGGAGGTCCCCTAAAATGGTCGAAATATGTTGATTTTAATGAGGGAACGGGTGCGTATATGTCAGTAGTATACATAGAGCTGTCTCACCCCCAAGCGAGGAAGAGCCGAAGAGCCAATGTTTACATAACACGTTGCTATGTTGTGTTGTTAAGGGAGTATTTAAATTTAAAGGTAGACAATGGGTTTAAAGGGACAACAATTGAATTTAAATGCCTGTTATTGATGAAGGTTTTAAAGGGAAAGATAGAAGAATGAATCGGGTCATTGAATTTAATGAGTGTGTTGAATGAGTCAGTGTATAATGTAGCGGGTGGAACAGTAGGATGTAATTGATAGAGTATACAAAAAATGAATCGGGTCATTGAAACTGTTTCGAATGAGATCGGATCAGTGGTTTATCTATAATTGAATGACAGATATATAAGAATTTGCTTTGTGCGGCTGAAATAGATAGGATCTTGCATGGGATAACAAATGGTTGTAATTGATAGAGTATACAATACAGGCATAATTGGAATGATATGTGGAAGCAACCGATCAGTAAGTATTAGTCAAATGAACGAGTTTTATATATGTGACTATTTGGCAAGATCAGTCTTCATCAGATGACAGTGGGTACGAAGCGGACGATGACGAATGAATACAGCGAAAAAGAAAAAACTCGGGATTCTTTTGAGCCCACAACTATCAATTAATATTAGTTATATTCCATAATCCCTCGGTTGATTCAGTTGGTTAGGACTCCAAGCAGATATTTCGTCCCAGATCGAGCAAGTCGTGGGTTCAAACAGAGTGATAGTAGTCGACAAGTTTGAACATAACCTCTGGGCGCCGCTGGTTTACATATATCACGTGGTTTCCGTCACCAAGGTAGAGTTTATCCCTGTAGCAGAAGGTGACCGTATATGATCGAAAACGGGTATAAATATTATATAGTATAGGTTATGTATTCGGGTAGATGATTTGACTGCCTAAGCCCCAAGCTCCTCAACCTCAGCCATCAGGGGTGAGAGGTCACGCCACGGTTTGTTATCACTAATGGAATAGGATATCGGGGTGATAAACGATCGCGTTAACCCTATTGCGTATCGCCTATACATGTAATATGAAAGAAAATAGGGGGTTTGTGTACTTGGGTGGAGGTTATGCGGATATCGCAGATAAGAAGATACCGTTGATATGTATTGGTACTATAAAAGGAATATATAACGCTGTTATATTACGAACACCAATATTAGATGGAAGAATAAAGACAAATAAACAGTATAGTGTATCAACATTTGATTTATTCGACACCAAGAATAAGAGGTTTATTACAGTTAATCATCGATTGTCATCGTCGTCATCTTGATCAGAGTCTTGAGAGGAGTCCATCTGTTTATCGTTTTTGTCCTCACTTTTATTTCTCATGTACTCCATCAGGAGGGGTTTATATGTCCTCAAAGAAATCCGAACGGCAGGGAGTATATCATAGCTATCATCTAGCATCTTATACACACGATCCATGATCTTGATATGAGTTTTCCCACCACTAACTTCAAGTAAATTTTGTATAAATGCAGCGTATATGTTTAAGAAACGCCTCTCATAATCGGGACGTATCTTCACTTTCGATTTTTCTTCAGCCTCGTCTTCCGTCAATCCTTTCTTCATATAACGTTCAACCAATTCATCTAATTCTGCTTTATTGTCATCTTGGGCCTGTAACCACACCTCTTCGGAATAATCGTTTTCTTTTTCAGTCGGAAGTTTTAATATTTGTCTGTCCTGGTCCGGAATTGATTCTATTTTATTTGTGTCAGTTTTCTGTTTTTTATTTTTCACCTGTGCATTTTCAATTGATTCTCTTTTCTTCCTATCAGAACACCAATTTTTAATGTGCCTTTGTACATCATGCTGGGTCTCAAACACGACACCACAATCGTCACAGCTTGGCATGATGTTGTCTTCGCTTTCAGAGTCGTATTCCTGCTGTGACAATAGCCCAGGGTATGTAGTTTCACTGATGTTATCTTTCTTTTGATGTGTTATCACCTCGACGGGCTCATCAACACTACTGTTATTTGGCAATATGCTTGCTTGTTTTATATTCTTCTTTGTCAGCACATTACTACGCAGTCGCAAATTTTCTGGAGTATTCGTTTTTAAGTCAACTACGAGATAACCAAATGGTTGATTGGTAGCTTCATTGAAATGGGACATAAAGTGTTGTGTTTTCTCTGGATACATTTGACGAGCTAGAGTCATTACCTGCATTTTATCTATAGGGTTGTTGAATAGAATCAAGTAGTGGCAATTTCTCCGTTGTGTAGGGTCCTTGTTATAGTACAGAGATTGATTAATCGCAACCACTGATATACCCAAATGGTGATTGCCTTCCGTGAATAATTCAGTAACCCGCGAATCCTTGGATGCCGTAGACATAAGGTCATCAAGTACAATCAGACATTTTTTTCCAGAATGAATGAGGGTGTCCAAGTTAGTCGGAAGAGCTTGTATAAACTGGACAGATGGCGCGACCGTGTCCTTGATTTCATCGTATAATGGCTGCCAGTACTTATAGAACCAAATTATTTTCTCGGGTGAAGGCTGTATAGTCGCTGAACAATTTTGAAGTATACTCTTAAGCAAGTGTGTTTTGCCGCAAGAAGTGGGTCCCGAAATCCACGCGGTAAATGGATGCCTGAATTTGAAGTCATCCTGTCGCGCGCCACCACTGCTTTCTCTATAAGGTTGTTTTTGTAGTTGTTGTTGTTGGTGTTGTTGTAGTTGTTGTCGTTGTCGTTGTTGTTGTTGTTGTTGTTGTTGTAGTTGTAGTTGGTGTTGTTGTCGAGAGTGTTTGAACTTTATATGCCGTTTTAAACTATCTGGCCATACATATTCAAATGAACATGTTTCACACTGATGCTTCATCCTTTGACTGATCTGAGGGCACTGAGTCTTTTCCAGATAAAAGAGAGCCTTTTATGACAGGAAGAACAATATCTATTAATCGAGTTTTCAGTTCCAGATTTTGCATCTAGTATGGTGCCGCAGTGTCCTAATTTGATTTTGGGCGGTGCGACGTGTCTGAGTGCTATTGAGTTATACACCACATACTTATTTGCCATACGAAATGTCTTATGTTTTCCCGCTTAAGTAACATTGTATATACAGAATAGACATCTCAATGTGACACATACGATTGAATAAGTTGTTGACTTAAAAACGAATACTCCAGAAAATTTGCGACTGCGTAGTAATGTGCTGACAAAGAAGAATATAAAACAAGCAAGCATATTGCCAAATAACAGTAGTGTTGATGAGCCCGTCGAGGTGATAACACATCAAAAGAAAGATAACATCAGTGAAACTACATACCCTGGGCTATTGTCACAGCAGGAATACGACTCTGAAAGCGAAGACAACATCATGCCAAGCTGTGACGATTGTGGTGTCGTGTTTGAGACCCAGCATGATGTACAAAGGCACATTAAAAATTGGTGTTCTGATAGGAAGAAAAGAGAATCAATTGAAAATGCACAGGTGAAAAATAAAAAACAGAAAACTGACACAAATAAAATAGAATCAATTCCGGACCAGGACAGACAAATATTAAAACTTCCGACTGAAAAAGAAAACGATTATTTCGAAGAGGTGTGGTTACAGGCCCAAGATGACAATAAAGCAAAATTAGATGAATTGGTTGAACGTTATATGAAGAAAGGATTGACGGAAGACGAGGCTGAAGAAAAATCGAAAGTGAAGATACGTCCCGAGTATGAGAGGCGTTTCTTAAACATATACGCTGCATTTATACAAAATTTACTTGAAGTTAGTGGTGGGAAAACTCATATCAAGATCATGGATCGTGTGTATAAGATGCTAGATGATAGCTATGATATACTCCCTGCCGTTCGGATTTCTTTGAGGACATATAAACCCCTCCTGATGGAGTACATGAGAAATAAAAGTGAGGACAAAAACGATAAACAGATGGACTCCTCTCAAGACTCTGATCAAGATGACGACGATGACAATCGATGATTAACTGTAATAAACCTCTTATTCTTGGTGTCGAATAAATCAAATGTTGATACACTATACTGTTTATTTGTCTTTATTCTTCCATCTAATATTGGTGTTCGTAATATAACAGCGTTATATATTCCTTTTATTGTACCAATATATATCAACGGTATCTTCTTATCTGCGATATCCGCATAACCTCCACCCAAGTACACAAACCCCCTATTTTCTTTCATATTACATGTATAGGCGATACGCAATAGGGTTAACGCGATCGTTTATCACCCCGATATCCTATTCCATTAGTGATAACAAACCGTGGCGTGACCTCTCACCCCTGATGGCTGAGGTTGAGGAGCTTGGGGCTTAGGCAGTCAAACCATCTACCCGAATACATAACCTATACTATATAATATTTATACCCGTTTTCGATCATATACGGTCACCTTCTGCTACAGGGATAAACTCTACCTTGGTGACGGAAACCACGTGATATATGTAAACCAGCGGCGCCCAGAGGTTATGTTCAAACTTGTCGACTACTATCACTCTGTTTGAACCCACGACTTGCTCGATCTGGGACGAAATATCTGCTTGGAGTCCTAACCAACTGAATCAACCGAGGGATTATGGAATATAACTAATATTAATTGATAGTTGTGGGCTCAAAAGAATCCCGAGTTTTTTCTTTTTCGCTGTATTCATTCGTCATCGTCCGCTTCGTACCCACTGTCATCTGATGAAGACTGATCTTGCCAAATAGTCACATATATAAAACTCGTTCATTTGACTAATACTTACTGATCGGTTGCTTCCACATATCAGTCCAATTATGCCCGTATTGTATACTCTATCAATTACAACCATTTGTTATCCCATGCAAGATCCTATCTATTTCAGCCGCACAAAGCAAATTCTTATATATCTGTCATTCAATTATAGATAAACCACTGATCCGATCTCATTCGAAACAGTTTCAATGACCCGATTCATTTTTTGTATACTCTATCAATTACATCCTACTGTTCCACCCGCTACATTATACACTGACTCATTCAACACACTCATTAAATTCAATGACCCGATTCATTCTTCTATCTTTCCCTTTAAAACCTTCATCAATAACAGGCATTTAAATTCAATTGTTGTCCCTTTAAACCCATTGTCTACCTTTAAATTTAAATACTCCCTTAACAACACAACATAGCAACGTGTTATGTAAACATTGGCTCTTCGGCTCTTCCTCGCTTGGGGGTGAGACAGCTCTATATATACTACTTATGTCAATTGATACGTATTTTAAACCAATAACGACACGATCATCATAATAGTGGTTTGTTCTATCAATCATATCATCATCATAACACGGAACAAGTCTTGCGACTTTTCGTCCCAATAACATTATGTGCAATGCTTGTTTACAAATATATGTATCGTCATTCGATATTTACTTGTGAGTCACTTTAACATATTACTTGTCGTCGAACTTGTATTTTATGTAATAGAAGACTGAGTCTATGTATATTTTGAATTGATCGAGTGTTGGAGCCTCAATAGCGAAGTCTGGCAGAGAGTTCCAGCTATTTACCACCCTCTGCGTGAAGAAATATTTTCCTATGGCCTTGTTAACAATGGGCATCTGTTGCTTTTTATTATGTCCTCTTGTTCTTCCTGGTGAATGTCTTTCTAATAGGTCACAGGCTTTTATATTGTAACGACCATTCACCAGTTTATATACCTCGATTATAGATCTCCTCTAAATATTCCATATTTTAAATACATCAGATTGAGTCTATCATTCGGTCTCGGTAGCATAGCGTTTTGATTTGACGAACTTCTAGTTTCGTTGCTTTTATTTGTATTTCTCTAACACAATGCTTTGATATTTGTGATGTGGGCTCCATGTATAGTTACAGTATTCGATGATAGGTCTGACCATGCTTATGTAGAGCGATTAGAAAGTGTCGATGTCCAAGTTCGTGAAAGTTTTGTTGACTATGCCGATGATTTGAGAAGCTTTATTGTTTTAGGATATTGTAGAAAGGCTAATCTGGCCGTGTCAAATTGAGCAAAAGCGATGGGATATCTCGCATGACAACACATTTCGGGTTTTCGTGGTGTGTGTATTCGCTGGATGTCTTATAGTTGCAGTATGTAAATATTATGACCGCGTTAATTGCTTTCGATGTTTATATATAAACAATGGCTGGGCCATCCACTCTTGGCGGGAACACATTGCCTCCGATGTTTTATCCGCATTTACAAGCTTTCTGGTGTGGTGAATGAAAAACCTGAAGTAATAAGTCGTAGTATTTTTGTAATAATTTGAACGATTAGTTGTTTTTACGGAATTCTGAGGCGGTGCATTAAAGGTACTCAATCCGATAAAACTCCTCTCAATTACTATTTCAATGGCTTCGGGGGTCAAAAATATTTGATTCGAGTCGAGGAAGTCACCCATCAAAGCTCGGATTTGTTAGATATCGATTTTATAAATCTATTATTTTTCATTATCGGGAATACTATCTGGCCCAGAACTCATTCAAAATTGCGTTATAATTACCACTTGATTTTAGAGTTATCCATCCTTGTCTGTTTGAATAGATTTGGAGTACGGCAGTTATTAGTACTCATCTCGAGAACATAACAATTTTCAAAAATCAATATCTAATAACTCTGAGCTTTGTTTGATGGGTTCCTCGACTCGAATCAAATATTTTTTACCCCCAAAGCCAAAGAAATAGTAATATAGGACCCTCTGATCGGATTGTTGTTGTTGGAATCTGTTGAGATGGGGACTCTCTTTACGGATTGAGTACCTTTAATGTAACCAATATATTTTATATTATAATTTATATTTATGGCTAATAATATGATCTTGAGGGCGCTACCATTTCTGATTGTGGTTTTCTTGTCTGTATCTGCTCACCATTCTTCTGCCATATCGCCTTTGTGGACAAAATGCAATAAATCTCATTCGTGTTTGGTGCCTAGCTTACTGGCACACACGGCGCATCGTGATTGTGGAGTTTGTCCTAAATGTGCATTTCAGTATCAATGCATTATAATGCATATTTGCATTGACTGTATCCCTCTATCGAACTGAGAAACCTATTACGGCGTGATTTTATAAATCAGTTCGGGGTCGAGCCCTTCCTGTATGCGGATTTCCAAGAGTGGACAATACATACAAATAAATGGCTCGGGTCCTGTATTTTTGTCTGTACATACTAATCAACGGACACCAATTCAGACTGTTTAAAGTTGCTGCCAGTCATGACATTATCCGCATACCTAGATAACAAGGCTACCTTAATTCGTCCCTCGTTGAAATCTTGTCAGCATCGTTAGTAAACTGTCTGGTTCGATTGGCAATGCTAGTATGCTAAGTTTGGCCCAGCACCTGATCCAGCCATTTTTTTTCCTACAGCGGTTGATCTACCTAAACTGTCAATGTATATATGAACACCGTGCTTCACACATTTTTAACAAGATGGGTTTTTTTTCTTCTGATGTTCGCAGCAAATAGCTCTATTATACTGAACAAGTTTGTATATTTGCGGTTTTCTTTGCCAAATACCTCAAGACTTTTGGAGGAATTTCACGATAATGTGAGCATCATACACAGCTGCGTATCATA
The DNA here is from genome assembly GCA_032622095.1 of Siphonodentalium dalli. NCBI lineage: Eukaryota > Metazoa > Mollusca > Scaphopoda > Gadilida > Siphonodentaliidae > Siphonodentalium > Siphonodentalium dalli. Next base: position 164,238,619 of record CP136064.1, read on the forward strand.
TACAGGCATCAATGTAAGCTGGCGAAGAAATGAATCGAAATAAACGCCAGGTACATGTGGTTGTAAGGGTCTGTAAGATCGCGAGAATTGTTGGGCCGACATTGGCACTTTTGCATATTGGGTCGTCGTTGCATGGCCCAAAGTGCTGGCGCAAAAGGAAAATGTATATCCTCGGTAAATTGTTTCCAGAGTTTATATCGGTATTACGCGTGGATTAAAGATACGGGCGGCGTTGGCGGTGCGTATGCTGTTCAAATATTCAGCTCCGCCATAAACCGCCATAGACAGACTTTGTTCTTATACCAATCAGAAATATGGCATAAACAGTATGTTATTGTCAAATGGTACACATAAAGAGCGTTATTTTGTTACTGTTTTCCTGAGATGGAAATCATAAAGAGCGCTTATATCATTTGTGTGTGATTGACCAATATAATTGCGCTGTGTTATGTAAACAGAAGCAAAATTTCTGTAACACGTGCAGGTTCGTGTTTACGTACACCACCGTACATCTTGACGACAATATATTATTTACGCGCTGATTATGTTTGGCATATCAACAAAAATAGATATTTTTTAATATTCCTTCTTTTGATGGCGATTTGTACAAATATGAATATTTCTGCAACGAATGGCACCCGTGCCTTTAATCAGCCTATAGATCTCTACTACATACTTACGTATGAACGTTTATCAAATTAGTGGAAATATTTATCGCAGTAAGTTCGATGAGAAGTTAGTTAGACGTACGTCCTTAGTGAGCCATGCAGCTGTTATATACACAGTATTCTAACCAAAATCCATAGCACAGCGTTTACAGGTGGTTGATTGAATGTCACAGACAGGCAATAACGAGTATCGGACAATATCGGTGCTATTCAAAAGCCGAGGTTAAATATGTGACCTCCGGAATGAATATCATTTAGAGTTTAAGGGTCAGACTCACGTTTTGCCAAAATTTCCTGGTATTTCAAAATGTATTTTCTCTAAATCTATCAGGAATATCTTTTTGAAATTTTGTACAAGAGATTATTGTGGTACCGTACATAAGAACCATTGGACATTTGGTTATTATAATCTCATTTACTTTACTTTTATGGCATGAAAAATCTTAAACATTTCACTGTGTTCAGGTACCGAGAACTACTGTAAAACAGATTTTTTTCGAAAATGCATTTCATATATACATGATATCATATCTGAAGATCATGAGAGGAGACTTAATTATTCTTGATTCATGAAATTAAATGATTATTTTCATTCAGAAAGACAACTACCATAAATAATTTTTTATTATTGAGAATTTTCATGCCATGCTTGTTGGTCATTGAAACATTGGGCTCAGTTGAGTTATGGGTCATGGGTTCATAACCAAGTTAAATCTGACCACCATATCTCTTAACACTGTGGCCTAATTTATGTTGATTGCTCCCTGCTTGAGTGGACAGCACCACATTTGAACATTTGTTTTCATTGGGCTGGCATATTTGTGACTGCTTTATTCTTCATATAATACATGGGGTATGATGCTATAATATGCAATTAAAAAGCTAACTCAACATTATGATACACATGAAGCCTCCTCTCATGGATTCAAGACAATAAGCTATTTGATGGTTGACATGTTGTTTGAAATTATAAATTTGTCTGGCAGTTCTCGGTACCTAAAGGGACAGAAACGAAACAAATATTTTCAACCTCTCAAATGTATTAAAATCCATTATTATTATTGTCTCTTTATAATTGCTCTGATTCTATATATAATGAAAATTATCATATGTAAAATTCAAGATTTTTCACCAGATAGATCCAGAGAAATTCTTTGTTGAAAATCACTTGCCATTTCTGGCTGTATTTACTGTGATTTATGCAAAACGTGCGTCTCCCCCTTAATGTGGCCAAGATCGTGGTGAACCGCTTTCCACAATTCTATTCACATATATATGCTGCCAGTTGTCATACTAGTTATGACTGTATACGCATTACCACCCCACCCCCTCCCACACTGCACCCCGATTTATAATAGACTACCTTAAAGGGGTACTGTACGCCATTTTCATTAAATTTCCGGTGACAACAACGATCTAATATCGATAATATATAGAAACATAAGTAATTTGAGTCGAAGATGTATTCTGTAAACGCTCAGGTTAATATGCTATCTTAAAATTTAATAATTTAAAAGTTAATAATTTGATATAAATTGAATTTATGACTGGAGCCATAAAATGGCGTCAATTAAATTACGAATTTCCGTAATCAGACAAAGTAATTGAGGGATACTGGATTGTTAAACCGATCGCATACACGATCGCTTAAACTATTATGATGATACGGGGAGAACACTCAAGCCACTCACTGACTAGCGACGATACAATAACTTAAATGATTATATGGGACTAGTATGCCTATAATATAACTTTTATTTGATTCATTTGGTTGAAAACTGTACAAAAATTACTCGACAACGTCAATTTGTATTTTTGCATTCCGGTAAATTTGTCATCCGTAACACTACTTCGTACTCAACAGACTTTCAAATAATGAAAAAATTGTTACCTTATTCTCCGACTCGGAGACTATAGAAACCAACAACAACATTTGGCGTACAGTACCACTTTAAGTTAACACCCCATGCATGCATGCAATATCCGTTATATTCTATCCGCCCTACAGAAACCTGATATAAATCCAAATACATTGTGATGTTCATAATTATCTGCAGGAAGCGGAGGTCCATCTAATGTTCACAGAACTTGTCCTCCAATCCTTTATATGTAATATATTCTTTATACATAATATTCTAATACAAATATGTTTAAATCAATTCACATATAAACTCGATACACTAGAAACATATTTACGTTTTATTGTGACTCAAATTGATAAGACAGTACCCATGTACTTTTCCCCACTAACAGAATACATGTATAGCATTCAACTAATATTGACGAAACTACCAGCTACCACATTTTTGAATGGCACATTTTGGTATGTTCCCACACAGTAACATTTAGTTTCGTATGAAGGCCTGGGGTACGTATTTAAAGAAATGAATGTTCTCAAGTAACGCTGATCGTGTGGCGTGCATGAACGTCGACAGGTTCAACAACATAGATAGGATTATTCCTCTTTGTTAGGAACTAGGTGCTGTTTTCTGATTGAGACCAATTGGTACAACCCAATGAGACATTGTTTTCTTTTGTTGTTAGTTATCATGATATAAGATGATATATGTTTTCGTCATATGCTTTTCAGATTGCAATTAAATGAATTTTAGTCCTACGTCTAAAGGAGACATAATTATGATAAATAGACTATTACATTGTTATCGTAAATGCATTTCAGCTACCTCATTTTAATACACTACAGAGCTCATCAAACTGTTTACTGCTCAATTGGCCAGACAGTTATTCATTTATCTCTTTAACTCTTTACCCAACAGAACGGCCCTGTGCCAATGCATTCTCTTATATATGCGAGTCGACCTATAAGAGAATGCATTGGCTTAACACATATTAAAAATGATAAAATTGTCAAAGAATGTAGAAAAATATTATAAAAATTGTTAAAAAATGTAAGAAAAAATAATAAAATTGTTAAATAATGTAAGAAAAAATGGTAAAGTGTTTTAGGCCAATGCATTCTCTTATATATGCGAGGCGACCTATGGTCGACTCGCATATATAAGAGAATGCATTGGCACAGGGCATAACTGTAACCATCACAATGTGGTCATTGAACCGGTTCCAATGATATCCATATTTGTATGGTGTTATTGAGACAGACCGAAGATAATTTAGGCTGTTGAACCTTTATTTGGGCGTGTTTGGCCGTTTTGTTGGGTAAAGGGTTAAAAGCATCCATACCAGGAAAGGCTCAACAATGGCAAGGTATCTAAATCACGAACACTGGCATTGTATGCGTGGTAGGGCGAAACAAGTGGTTCAGTACAGGGTGCAGGTAAATATGAGGAAATATATTCACCTGTATTTTGTATTATTTTTCTTCAGATTCAATAATACCAATGCGAGGGAAATATTTATTAAATGCTTCTGCTGCATCTTTACGATCTGTTCTGTCAATGCCACATATATCAAATGACATAGCATATTCCATTTATTATCTCTTGGATCATCTCTTAATTGTTCATGTAATATTTGTATTCATTTGTCATATATTTATAATGTAAGGTTTTACTTGATCGTTTAATTCTATTAAAACATTTACAATTGTTTTATATTTTGTGATATTCCCTTCAGATGGTTCCTTTAATTTTTTTAGGAAAGTGCTTAGCTTTATGTTCTGAAGATTTAGTAAGTCCTTTCGTAATCTATGTTTTCTGTTTAGTAGATTTTGTTCTCAACTTTTTTAGCAGAAAGGCCATTTGAAAGGCATTCAAGTAAATTTCCAGGATAAATTTCCATCACTGAATGCACGAAGAGCTGTATCTTGGGCCTATTTTCATGACATGTCTTTTGTTTACTCTTGAAACACAAAAGAATCGAAGTGGTTTGCTAAGTCAGTTAGTATTATGCCAGTTTCACAATCAGCTGCATGGTCACTAATCAAGATTTGGTCAGAGTAGCAGTTAATTATGTAACTCTAGTTGATTTAGTTATTGTTGGTAAGAATCTAGAAGCGAATATATAATTAATAAAATTATTCGTTGTATCATGCGTTCCATATTTTAATAAGTCAATATTGAAATTACCTATTATAATTGTTTTGTTCATGATCAGTATTGCACTGAACCATTTTTCATTCAAGAGTTTAATGAATTTGTCCAAGTCGGCCTTTGTATTTGGCCTATAAATAGTTCCAACAATATGTGTTGGTTTTGTTAGTTAGCACTTCAAAAAACAATGATTCAAATACATTAGGAATGAATGTCGATAGATCATCTCCAATTTAATAGGATAAGTCATTCCGAATGAAAATATCTACACCACCATGACAGTCCTCTCCCGGGCAACATCTTTTATTCAAAGGATGGTAACCATTTAGAGGGAAATCAATAATATCAGGTGATCTGAAAATTTAAGTTACCCCAATAACTCCCAGTTTTGATTTGTTATTCTGTAATTCATATATTAAATCGTTAAAGTCATCCCAGTGGGAATGGAGGCTTTGACAATTTAAATGGAATACTGATAAGCAATCATCGTAAGTATATCTATATTATCATGGAACTTTTTTTGGTGTAAAGTATTGGCAATCAGACATTTGTAGATCTAGGGCATCAGGGCCAGAAATTTAGTTTTTCAAGTTAAAATTTTAAATCCTCTTCTAGCTAGTCAAGTGCCACCTTGCTTTTGTTATTCCTTTCAGCCATAATCAATCACAATACCATTTTCAAACCATAATTTTTTTTTTATTATTTGAAGTGTAGAAATATTGTAAACTGGACATATATAGGTAGGTAAGGTTTGAAGTTTGTTTTGTTCTGGCTCTCACATGTCGTGTACTTACAACGGGTGATCAATAGAAACACAATTACAGTCATAATTTGACACTTGACTATATAATTAATGCATTTACGCAATTCCCCATCACACAAAAAAAAAAAAAAAAAAAAAAAAAAGTGACAAAAAAATATATATAGAGGTTATAAATGGAAAATTGTTAAGCGGAGCCCCGAAGATGCAGTACTATGTCACATACAAAACAATCACTATAAAATTATGAATATTCTGGAGACGAATAAGCACACTACGTGTACCGTTCCGAAAAATATTTAGTGGTGGCACTGATGACTCTTAAGTCTTAGTTCCAAGGAAACGGGAAAGTAGAATATGTATTAAACCAAGTTCACATCATCTGATTATCTATTTTACAGAGCAAACAAAAAGTTAAAATTAAATCATACAAAATTCTTTGTGTCTGTATAAGCTACACTTGGATGGTGGTATCGTCTACTGATAAATGGCATAGTATTTTGAGTCAGAACTACAACTCCAAAAATCCTCAAGTCAAATATCACAAGAAAAGAGGTAGTTAAGTTATCAACTTATTAATCCATTCAAGGTATTTTACCTTCATACTCCCAATATGTTATAAAATAGAAAATAGAGTTATCCCAGTATGGGTGCATTTCTCAAATCCTATTATGTTTGGAAGTACATAGAGTTGTCTCGCATATCCCGTTAGTGACAATGGAACAGTATTATTCATTTTATGTGTTCCTTCTATAAAGCATTTAAAATTGGAAACATGTCCCCATGTCTGTGTGAATAATTGGGTCATTTATATTTAGGCACACCAAAGTACTGAATCAACATAACTAGAGCATAATTCAGTATAATAATTATTACATATGCTACAAAGCATATTAAGTTGGAAAAAAGCTATAGGTGGGATTTGATGAATAGAGCATTCCTCACTTTTATAAATTATTCAAAAATTGTCGATACCTCGCGTGATACGCCGCCCTAGTACCCCGGGACTCCTACACCGCACTTCGCGGGGTGCACACCGCGGCAAACATGGTGCAACATTAGGGGATTCTTACCCCTCGCAGTAGGGCGGTATGCCCATTCTAAAAAATGTCATGTCTGATCAGGTCAGTGAATAATTGGGTCATAACTTAGGCAAAGCCAAACAATGGATGTACATAACTAGGGTATCATACCTGTACTTCACAATAATTCGCATGCTATATAATAATGAATATAAACCAAGATTAAGGTTAGATGCCAGCAGTAAGATGAAGTGTCATTCCTAGATTAACTCTGAGACTAGTGCTGACCAGGTCATGGTTGATTTATCACACACATATATAAATTATGTATAATTACATTGTACTAGTTATGCATAAACATAGATTACTTCAGGATTCTGCAGGAATCCGATACATCATTATGATACCAGCAATTAATAATTAAAATCAGATAATCTAGCATGTAATATAGCAATTAATAATAAATTAAACATAATTAATCACCATTGTTCATGTTGATTTTTCATATTATGTTTAAACCATATACTAATGTAACTTAATATGTTCTGCATATTGTATTACAGATTATTGGTTTAAAACCTTCATATTGATATATATCTCATATTGAGTTAACATGTTTGTAGCGGCGCATAAATATTAAATCAACTAAGGCCAGGTCATCATATTTTCAAAGTTTTCGATGTTCAAGTTTAGATTAAGCCATTATATTAGGGATACCTATGTATGATTGATGCGTTTGGAATAGATTAAGACAATGTTAAGAAAGATAACAAATGGGAAAGTAAACTTTCAGGCAGTCCTATCAGATTTGAATTCTAAATTGCATCCATTTTACGTTCATGTTCGGCAATCTCACTGACGGAGCCTCTGCTCCATCCACTTTCCGTTCACATCCATAGCTGCTAGTAGAACCTTGGTTCCTGAAACTCTATCCGCGTCTTCTTGTTCTCTGATATGCACATATCTAATAACCTATCACTTTTATCCTTTGCTGATGACACAACTGTGTATTCTTCACATCACAACCTTGATTATTTGTATGACTACTTCAACAAAGAGCTTGAAAAATTGAGTACTTGGTGTAGAGCAAACAAACTATCACTAAATACAAATAAGACTAAATATATGGTGATACAACCAATAAATGGCCCGTATTTAGTTGCAAATAGAATGTTGAATATAAATAAACATCCGATTGAAAGAATAGGATCCGATTGTCAAGAAAAATCTTTCAAATTTTTAGGTATTCACATAGATGAACATCTGACATTTGAATACCATGTGAAAGCTGTTTGTGCGAAAATGTCTAATTCTCTTTATGCTATAAATCGAGTAAAAAAATTCCTTTCTTTCGATTGTCTTAGAATGCTATATCTTACCTTACTACATTCTCATATTATTTATGGAATTGAGTTATGGGGAAATGCGAGTACTCAAAATCAAGTTATTGTACTACAGAAAAAGGCAATTCGAGCTATTAACAAAAAACGCTACAATAGTCACACCGAACCATTATTTAAATCTAATAACATTTTGAAGCTGCAGGATGAGTATATGCATCGGATATGTCTATTTATGCACGACTGAAAATATGTAAATGTTCCCAAATCATTTGTTAATAGTTTTAGAATATATAAAAATCCGAGTATGAGTACTAGGTCCTCAGGAAAAATACAGGAAACAAGGGCTCGCATTAAATTCACTGAAAAACTACCCCTCCATGTATTTCCAAAAAATTGGAACACTCTTGACGTTACTCTACAGAATATCCAATCGAAGTCAGGCTTTAAGAACAAATTTACCAAATCTATTATTGACAATTATTCTTCGAATATTAAGTGCAAAAACAAGTTTTGTCCAGATTGTACTAAAAAGATAGAATTAACTCTAACTTTTGGAATTGAACTTCCAATAAGGAAAGAAATTATAATTATAAAACGACCTTCTCTATCATCCCGTTATTATAGGGGAAAATGATGAGGAAAACAACATTTTGTTCTACTCGTCCACATCCCATGTGGGCCTGGTGTGGAATAGGCCTACCGCTCCACTACGAGGGGTAAGAATCCCATAAGGTGGCATCCTGTTTGCCATGGGTTGCATCCCGCGAGGTGTTGTGTGGGAGTCCTGGAGGTACTAGGGCGGTCGTATCACGCGATGCATCGACATGCGGATACGGCTTAGCTCGTAGTCCTCTTTGGTCCTACATCTCTTCAAGACTGGTGGTTGAGCTGACCCGTCACAATCAATCGGCTAGTCACGTCTCTCCGTCTCTTCTATTATATTTCTGGTGTCTAGTTGTGTCTTCTGTTTTTTCATGTATGTTTCTTTCGTGTCATGTCTGTTTGCATTTCGTCTTCATCACTGTTGAATGTTTCAATTTTGTACTGCTCACGCCTGTCTCACTGTGGCGATGTACCGGGAGGCTGCTACATGTCACCGCTTCAGCTATGTACCAGTCTTGGGCCCGACGATAATTCGAAGGGTAGTCCGATGCGGCTGCTGGGCTAGTTGTCGATTGTGCGCGTTTCAGCTGAAAACTCATAACAAACAAAACGTAAGAATGACCACCCGCCATGTTCCACTGATACCGAGGTCTATCCTCAGTACTTGGTACTTTGTTCTGATCCAAATATCAAGAGACCTTCTGTGTTTGTGATTGATAAAACGCTCCAAAGCATAGCCGGACAATTACAATCTCAAACCGATAAGGACTGGGCCACTCAGTGGCTCTCTTCTGGTCGAATGTTCAAGAAAACTTCAGGCTGACACTTGTGCAATTAACATCTATTGCAGAAACACAAGTGTTGGTTACACCTCACAAGACATTGAAGCGTAGCAGAGCTGTTTTGAGAACTCGCGATATAGCTGATCATTCTGACTTAGAGATATTGGCTGAGTTAGCACCACAGCGAGTTACAGAAGGGCGTAGATTTACGAAGACGGTCAAAAAGTTCAATTGAACAGTTATCTGCTGACCTTAAATCGGTGCTAACATCCATCGACATTGAAGTTGGGTATATGGAGATGGATTTAAGTACATATGTTCAATCCCATTGCGATGTTTTACATGCCAGGGGTATGGCCATGGCCAGGAACATTGTAAAAGTAAAGAAACCATTTGTGCACGATGTTCTATTTCTGGTCATGACCATAAGGATTGTACGAGTCTTAATAAATCTTCAAAGTATCAAGGTTCACATGCTGCAATGGATCGTTCGTGTCCCATTTGAGATTATGGAGTCAACGATGTAAGGCTAAGAAGCATGTGTCATACTTAGATTCTAAGAAAATGGGTGGTCCTCGACCATCCGTTCCTCGGGTCACATACTCAGCAATCGTGTCTACCAAAAAGTGTTTTGATGCCAGCACTCAGACACAGAGTCAAACCAAACTCGTCATTATATCACTACATGTGGCAACACAAGTTCAGGAGACTGATAGTATTCCTGCTCCAGAACCTGTAGCGCAGGCTATGGATACAGATTATGTCGTTGGACATTTCCTCCGAAACAATCTATGCAACTTGATCCTATTGTTCCAAAATAAAAATCGTCTGTTGCTTCGAATCAGAAATCGCCAGTCACTCAAACGAATCAACTCTCAGAGGTACAACATTGAGCTTTCAAAATTTGACCACATGATTGATGAGAAACGGTTAACTCTCAAAGACATGAAACAGTATTTGTGATCCGATGCTGTCGGTTTGGGTGAAGGATGACATTATGGCTCATCCACCCGACCATCAGCTTGAAGCATTGATAAAGGTTCATGCGCGATTCATCAAATATTATAAATACCTTATCACTGCAAACCCTTATTTAAAAGCTACTTTACATATTTCGATGTGGCTCCTTGGTAATTTCGTGTTATTTATTTGCTATTTATTATCTAGTCTTATTAGCTATACGTTTTATAGTATGATGGCACACTAGTCAGTTCTTGAATTTATATTCCTGACTCCGAGTGGAAACATTCCTCTTTGATGATTTTATTTGTACATAGCTCATCGTTGCATTGTTTTAATCTAATCCACTGTCTGATATATCTACACAGTTGCTTCTCTCCGATCTTTTTGATACCTGATTCAGTTTTTTGTCGTGATGTGGCCTAGTGGCTAAAACGAGGTTAAACCCTCAATCAATCTTCTCGTCCACCATTTTGACCGGGAAAAGGAAACCAGTGTTGGTTTAGTGACACCGGCCTTATGACAATTAATGCAATTGTATTAAACTTTACCAGTTGTCGTGCTGGCAATGGAAATGTACCGTGTCCCGAAAGACGGACCAAGCAAAGTTCTACCAATCAATGCGATTGTGTGAATATCATAGAAGTTAACAGGGTATTATCTGAGGTGGACTTCGTTTAAATGTTTAAATTTTCCAACCTATTTTGAATCCCGGAATGTCGCGAACTCGATGCATTACTAGGTTTAACTTGAGGCTTGCAAATAAGTGCCATTAAAACACAACATAAAGTTGCTTGATTAAAGGCACGGGATGCGTTCGTTGCAGAAATATTCATATTTGTTCAAATCGCCATCAACAGAAGGAAATTCAGGAATATATATATAGCTATGGATTTTGGTTAGAATACTGTGTGTATAACAGCTGCATGGCTCACTAAGAACGTTAGTGTTTCTGTTAGCCAACTAACTTCTCATCGAAATTACTGCGATAAATATTTCCACTAATTTGATAAACGTTCATACGTAATTATGTAGTAAAGATCTATAGGCTGATTAAAGGCATGGGTGCCATTCGTTGCAGAAATATTCATATTTGTTCAAATCGCCATCAACAGAAGGAATATTAAAAAATATCTATATTTTTGTTGATATGCCAAACATAATCAGCGCGTAAATAGTATATTGTCGTCAAGATGTACGGTGGTGTACGTAAACACGAACCTGCTCGTGTTACAGAAGTTTTGCTTCTGTTTACATAACACAGCGCAATTATATTGGTCAATCACACACAAATGATATAAGCGCTCTTTATGATTTCCATCTCAGGAAAACAGTAACAAAAACGCTCTTTATGTTTACCATATCCGGATCTAAACAAAAGCCATGTTCTGTGACGTTTTTTGCTTTTGTTTACATAACAAAGGAAAAACATTTGACAATAACATACTGTTTATGCCATATTTCTGATTGGTATAAGAACAAAGTCTGTCTATATTTTACTATTCTTTCTGTGTGTGGCGGTTTTTGACGGAGGTGAATATTTTAACAGCATACCCACCACCAACGCCGCCTGTATCTTTAAATGTTTTGACAAATGAATGGCAATACGTAATATGACTAATGCATTATATCAAATTAACCATATATAGATGTGGGGTTTATATATTAAGTAATGACAAAATGGCTGTTTTATATCATATGTCGCATGCATATAGTCGCTGGATCCGGCTTATGACAGAAGAAGACTTCTTCAAAAAATTACGTTGCCACAAATAGGTTTGCCTTTCATTTCTTGTACATTAAAATAAATTTAGACGCCAAATAAATATCCCGCATGACTGACAATTTCTCACAATTAAAATAATTATGGCTCACGGCAACACTTTGTGCAGGGTTCCGATCAGTAAATTTGCTTTAATGTGTTTATTTATTTATTTTTCGTGGGATTAACCGCCCACTCACACACCGGAACGAGCGATCGTGGCGATGTTTTGCATGCTGACGCTTAGTGGTTATGTGAACAAACAATCTGCGTTTCCATTCACCAAGGCGTATTGTTCGTTTCGCGGATTTGCTTATCTCAGTCACGAGGGCCTTGAGCTGCCAGTAATGAGCATCTTCGGTAAATAGAGACCTTTCACAAAATCACTATTACGAGACTGCATATGTCCCACTATATTCAGTTACACATATATTTGATGGAAAAAGTATTGTGTGTCTCTTTCAAATCCCATGTTCTTGTCCGTATGTTATACACCACGAGGATGTTAGAGCGTTCCCAATCAGAGCCGATGGCACATCCTTGACACATTTGCGCATAATTAAACTGAGTGGGGTATATTTCGTCTCACATAAGAACCCCCGTGTTTAAAGGTACGGTTGGCCTTGGCGGTGGGTATCCTGTAAAAATATTTCCACCCGTCAAAAACCTCCACAAACAGAAAGAACATCAAAATGTAGACAGACTTTGTCCGTATACAAATAAGAAATATCGCATAAACAGTATGTTATTGTCATTTGTTAGACCATTGTTATGTAAACAAAAGCATAAAAAGTTACTTTTCTGGTGTTTGTTTATATTATGATGGTAAACATAAAGAGCGTTCTTTGTTGGTGAATTCCTAATATGGAACAAATAAAGAGCGTTTATGCCATTTTTGTGTGATTAGCCAGTAGCATTGTGCTGTCTTCTGTAACACAATCAGGCTCTTGCTTAGGTAAAACATAGTAGGTCTTTATGATAACATGCTGTTTACGCGATAGTCATGGTATATATGAACGAAACTGTATGCATTTTAATGTTTTTCTGTTTACGGTGATTGGAACAAATATGAATATTTTTGACAACTAAGGCCTCACGTGCCTTTAAAGTTCGAATAAATTTTGGCCGTATACTGGAAGGATATAGTCGTGTTCGTGATGTTGCGAAAGGTCTCTATTAGCGATAGATTCTCGTCCACACTGACGACACACATTCGATTGTCTTTATATCATCAGATTCCAACAACATTTCTGAAATGCCTTTTCAGTTATCAGAATCGATTAATTGCCCAAAATTAATGCTAACCAGTCAACTTTAGTATAAAATTGCCCAAAACGTGTTATTCGTCAACGAAATTTGGCCAGATTGTCAAATATCTAACAATCAAAGCAACTTGATTTTAGAGTGATCCATCTTCATCCGTCGGCTTGACGAATATTTGCCAGGCCGCCAAAAATTACATATCTCGGGGAATAACAAATTTCAAAAATCTATATCTTATCACTAATGACCCACTTTGATGGCTGGGTTCCTCGACTCGAATAAAATATGTTTTACCCCCGAAGCCAAATAAATAGTAGTTTGGAAGCGTTAATTCGGATTATACATCTTTAACGCCGCCATCAAAAAAAAAAGCGAATACTGGCAGTGGCGCCGATAAAAGAGAACAAATGACATTGTTATCAGTGTTCGAATATAAATTACGTAGATAAGCTGGTTTGCTCGATACTTTTCTTTCTCATAACAACACGGGACATAAGCTCTGTTTCTACCAATAGCACTATGACTGAATATCTGGTCTACTTCGTGGAATAGAGAAATATAAATACATTGAAATACCCTCCGTTTTGTTTTGAAATTCGGTATAATGATGATATCTTTATTTTCTCCATATTGAAGAGTATCGCATTTTACACCGATAAGAACTGGCGTATATAAATGTAACTACCAAGAACCAGGATGTTGTACCAACTGCACTCAATTGATTACAGTGTGGACGTACATGTACTGACGCAACATCCCATATTATGCACATTGCGGTGGTATTTTTATCATACATGTAGATGATGCGTTTCCGACGATTATAAAACGCTCCTCGGGTGGTCACACTCATGTTTTGTTGCGAAAGCGGCGCACAAAATTTGCCTAAAATTGTGTAATCTCGTGCAGTGTTCTTCACCTAATGCATTATGAAAGAACGGACATTAGATACATATTATGGACTTATTCGGTTCGTAAAACTGATAAGTTTGTACTCAGGCGCTGTGCCAACTGGGGGGATTTAACATTCTACTAACATCGCCGAAGGTCTAAAAAAATCGACCATACCACTCAATAGAAAACATCTTCTGAAATGCGCTCAAATGTAGATATTTACATTTATGTTCGAGACGGCGGTATACTAACGCAAACGATTAGGCCACCGAGTGTCATTGCATTTAATTCACTTTTAAGAATGTGTGTTGTCATTTTGGATTAATATATAGTAAAACTTAATTAATTTGGGCAAGATTACTCTCCATTTCTTTTTGATCACCCTACCCACATCACTGTAACTAAGAAATATATTGTTTTATAATAATAGGACAAAATTTCAAAACGTTCCCATGGCGGATTTGAACTGGTGGAATAAAGTCGCGCATTGAAGCAACATCCAACACTGTGGGTTTGTTCGTTTCGGTTTTGCTTGTTTCGTTTCGTTTTGTTTTATTGTTTGACAAGTTTCTTTTGAATGTTGGATACGATCTTCATGTATTCGTTACTCGCTCTATGGGACTTCGGAGACACTTAGTAATGGTTTATGTACGTGTCGAACCTATATAATAAAACAGATTGGCAAGGCATGCACTGGCAACCGGGGTTTGAAAACATCGGTCTAGCTGTCGGGGGTGAAGATAGAATTGCAATGTAAATATAATGTTCAAGAATAAAGGGTTATTGTGAATTACAAATTGATGTATTTTCAATTTTCCACCAACACCTTGATCCGATCTGAGTTTACCTATTGAAAGCCAAAAGATATTTGACTAGACATAACAACATGTTAATTTTGCGATTGCGTATGAATATCATGTTAACCATGCAATGACTATTTTTAATAACATCTATTGCTGTTTCGATATATGTGCATTTGTAAATGTCCTAAATGGGTGTGTCTTGGGCTAGCTGATAATATTTGTGATTTAATCGGTGCCATAACAGGGGGAGGGGTTTGCAGAAAAAGTCCAGACACAGGGCGCCGTGGTGGGTGATTCGAGTTCGAAAAAAAGCCGTGTTATTCAAAACAAAATATTTCTCAAAGATTAATTAGGAAATATTAAGATATTGGAATTATGTCACTTAGCATTGTACTGTTTTACCTGTTGCATCATTGCTGAGTATGAAATGCCCAATTATTGATTAGATAACCCCGTATATGCATAACCAGGTTAGAAGAATAGCTGGCTCGTTGACTTCACATCTAAAAATAGAATCTTTGGGGTCTAAAATTGGTTGTACTAAAATATTCCCAAAACTTCCAAAATATCAAAACCCAAAAAAAAAATCAAAACTTCCAAAATTTATTTTTCCAAAAAATTTCAAAATCCCAAAATTATTTTTTTCCAGAAACAAAAATTTCAAAATCCCCAAATTTCAAAAAAAGTAAAAATTTCAAAACCCTCAAAATTATTTCTCTAAAAAAAAAGTTTAAATAAAAAATTTATAACGAGTTTTCGGTTTCTGATAATCTCGATATTAAAATGTCGAATGTTAAATTATTTGCGTGTAATATCTTTCGTTATTTTTTTTGTTCAAATATTTTTCATGAAATTATTAATCGATGTTTAGAAATAGCTTTATTGGACATTGTGACCATCGGTATGAAGGCATACATTCCAGTGTTTATCGGACGCAGTTCATACATATATAATTGTCATACCTGAAAATAGACACCATTACTCTTACATAAATAATAAAGAGCGTTTATTCTTAACTTCTCTATCCCAGATGAAGTTATTGAGTATATGACAGGTGTGTATTATCGTGAATTATTGGAAGTATTGAGATGTACTATCTTGAATCACGAGTGGACGAACAAAGGGTAATGCGAAATTACAACCCCCAGAATGAATTGTCATATTCGATGGAACATATTATGTACACGTAATCACACACGACATTGTGGGTAACAATGTCGTGTGTCACACCTTGCTTTACCAAATGAATTCTATTATATTCCCGTTCACAATTATATGCCATTCAGAAAACATATCGATTTAATGTCTGAGCAGTATTAGTTGTTTAACGGGTTAGTATCAATTAAGGTTGATAAACTGTGTCATTGTTAACATTAACACGATAATTAGTTATCCAAAACATGCATACATAATACGTCAGGTCGTGAGACACTCAATAATAGAAATTGCTTCGGTGTCATTGTTATAACAACATTACGTAATAACCACTTATCACTCCATTCACACTTACGCTTTGGACATTTTATCAGTTTATCACGTGATCACTAAATGTGGCAATCGGGTATCCACCGATGCCTGCAATATATTATTTATAATAATTGGACTCATTGATCTCACGTGAATAATACTCTTAGTTGTTCCAATAAAATAGTTATCAAATTCGATCACCAATAGATTTGACTGTGGAATGTAATGACCTTTAACTTATTTATCGATCTAAAGGGACACTCATTATGAATGAATGTTAACAATACAAGCGCACGAATGAAGAGCGTTGAACATATACGAAATTACTACACGAATGAACTGAAATTTATATTTTCACATCTTACCAACAACAGATACAGACATAGTCATAGTGTTATACTATCTTACATGTACACACGCTATGACATCATTCGAAGGGGCAATACACTCAAGGAGTTAATGTGACACGAAACAAGGGACGTGATGTAATATTGGTGTTTGAATCTTAAAGGAACACAAGACACTCTAAAGGACATTCATTATGAATGAATGTTAACAATACAAGCACCCGAATGAAGAGCGTTGAACATATACAAAATTACAAGACACTCTAAAGGGACATTCATTATGAATGAATGTTAACAATACAAGCACACGAATGAAGAGCGTTGAACATATACGAAATTACTACACGAATGAACTGAAATTTATATTTCACATCTTACCAACAACAGATACAGACATAGTCATAGTGTTATACTATCTTACATGTACACACGCTATGACATCATTCGAAGGGGCAATACACTCAAGGAGTTAATGTGACACGAAACAAGGGACGTGATGTAATATTGGTGTTTGAATCTTAAAGGAACACAAGACACTCTAAAGGGACATGCATTATGAATGAATGTTAACAATACAAGCACACGGATGAAGAGCGTTGAACATATACAAAATTACAAGACACTCTAAAGGGACATTCATTATGAATGAATGTTAACAATACAAGCACACGAATGAAGAGCGTTGAACATATACGAAATTACTACACGAATGAACTGAAATTTATATTTCACATCTTACCAACAACAGATACAGACATAGTCATAGTGTTATACTATCTTACATGTACACACGCTATGACATCATTCGAAGGGGCAATACACTCAAGGAGTTAATGTGACACGAAACAAGGGACGTGATGTAATATTGGTGTTTGAATCTTAAAGGAACACAAGACACTCTAAAGGGACATTCATTATGAATGAATGTTAACAATACAAGCACACAAATGAAGAGCGTTGAACATATACAAAATTACAAGACACTCTAAAGGGACATTCATTATGAATGAATGTTAACAATACAAGCACACGAATGAAGAGCGTTGAGCATATACGAAATTACTACACGAATGAATTGAACCTTAAAATTTATATTTCACATCTTACCAACAACCGCTACAGACATAATCATAGTGTTATACTGTCTTGCATGTACACACGCTATGAAATCATTGAAGTGTGTGTTGTCATTTTGGATTAATATATAGTAAAACTTAATTAATTTGGGCAAGATTACTCTCCATTTCTTTTTGATCACCCTACCCACATCACTGTAACTAAGAAATATATTGTTTTATAATAATAGGACAAAATTTCAAAACGTTCCCATGGCGGATTTGAACTGGTGGAATAAAGTCGCGCATTGAAGCAACATCCAACACTGTGGGTTTGTTCGTTTCGGTTTTGCTTGTTTCGTTTCGTTTTGTTTTATTGTTTGACAAGTTTCTTTTGAATGTTGGATACGATCTTCATGTATTCGTTACTCGCTCTATGGGACTTCGGAGACACTTAGTAATGGTTTATGTACGTGTCGAACCTATATAATAAAACAGATTGGCAAGGCATGCACTGGCAACCGGGGTTTGAAAACATCGGTCTAGCTGTCGGGGGTGAAGATAGAATTGCAATGTAAATATAATGTTCAAGAATAAAGGGTTATTGTGAATTACAAATTGATGTATTTTCAATTTTCCACCAACACCTTGATCCGATCTGAGTTTACCTATTGAAAGCCAAAAGATATTTGACTAGACATAACAACATGTTAATTTTGCGATTGCGTATGAATATCATGTTAACCATGCAATGACTATTTTTAATAACATCTATTGCTGTTTCGATATATGTGCATTTGTAAATGTCCTAAATGGGTGTGTCTTGGGCTAGCTGATAATATTTGTGATTTAATCGGTGCCATAACAGGGGGAGGGGTTTGCAGAAAAAGTCCAGACACAGGGCGCCGTGGTGGGTGATTCGAGTTCGAAAAAAAGCCGTGTTATTCAAAACAAAATATTTCTCAAAGATTAATTAGGAAATATTAAGATATTGGAATTATGTCACTTAGCATTGTACTGTTTTACCTGTTGCATCATTGCTGAGTATGAAATGCCCAATTATTGATTAGATAACCCCGTATATGCATAACCAGGTTAGAAGAATAGCTGGCTCGTTGACTTCACATCTAAAAATAGAATCTTTGGGGTCTAAAATTGGTTGTACTAAAATATTCCCAAAACTTCCAAAATATCAAAACCCAAAAAAAAATTCAAAACTTCCAAAATTTATTTTTCCAAAAAATTTCAAAATCCCAAAATTATTTTTTTCCAGAAACAAAAATTTCAAAATCCCAAAATTTCAAAAAAAGAAAAAATTTCAAAACCCTCAAAATTATTTCTCTAAAAAAAAAGTTTAAATAAAAAATTTATAACGAGTTTTCGGTTTCTGATAATCTCGATATTAAAATGTCGAATGTTAAATTATTTGCGTGTAATATCTTTCGTTATTTTTTTTGTTCAAATATTTTTCATGAAATTATTAATCGATGTTTAGAAATAGCTTTATTGGACATTGTGACCATCGGTATGAAGGCATACATTCCAGTGTTTATCGGACGCAGTTCATACATATATAATTGTCATACCTGAAAATAGACACCATTACTCTTACATAAATAATAAAGAGCGTTTATTCTTAACTTCTCTATCCCAGATGAAGTTATTGAGTATATGACAGGTGTGTATTATCGTGAATTATTGGAAGTATTGAGATGTACTATCTTGAATCACGAGTGGACGAACAAAGGGTAATGCGAAATTACAACCCCCAGAATGAATTGTCATATTCGATGGAACATATTATGTACACGTAATCACACACGACATTGTGGGTAACAATGTCGTGTGTCACACCTTGCTTTACCAAATGAATTCTATTATATTCCCGTTCACAATTATATGCCATTCAGAAAACATATCGATTTAATGTCTGAGCAGTATTAGTTGTTTAACGGGTTAGTATCAATTAAGGTTGATAAACTGTGTCATTGTTAACATTAACACGATAATTAGTTATCCAAAACATGCATACATAATACGTCAGGTCGTGAGACACTCAATAATAGAAATTGCTTCGGTGTCATTGTTATAACAACATTACGTAATAACCACTTATCACTCCATTCACACTTACGCTTTGGACATTTTATCAGTTTATCACGTGATCACTAAATGTGGCAATCGGGTATCCACCGATGCCTGCAATATATTATTTATAATAATTGGACTCATTGATCTCACGTGAATAATACTCTTAGTTGTTCCAATAAAATAGTTATCAAATTCGATCACCAATAGATTTGACTGTGGAATGTAATGACCTTTAACTTATTTATCGATCTAAAGGGACACTCATTATGAATGAATGTTAACAATACAAGCGCACGAATGAAGAGCGTTGAACATATACGAAATTACTACACGAATGAATTGAACCTTGAAATTTATATTTCACATCTTACCAACAACAGCTACAGACATAATCATAGTATTATACTGTCTTGCATGTACACACGCTATGACATCATTAAAGGCGGACAATCCACTCACGGTGTGACAACAGATACGGACATAGGCATAGTGTTATACAGTCTTCTATGTACCCACGCTATGACACCATTAACGTACATTGGATGTTAGGTCTATGACTCTTGAGTATGCACCAATCAATGAGCAAATGAGCAAAAAAATGAGCAAATGAGCAAAACAATGAGCAAATGAGCAAGAAAATGAGCAAATGAGCAAGAAAATGAGCAAATGAGCAATAAAAATGAGCAAATGAGCAAAAAAATGAGCAAATGAGCAAGAAAATGAGCAAATGAGCAAGAAAATGAGCAAATGAGCAAATGAGCAAGAAAATGAGCAAAAAAATGAGCAAATGAGTAAAAAAAATGAGCAAATGAGCAAAAAAATGAGCAAATGAGCAAGAAAATGAGTAAATGAGCAAGAAAATGAGCAAATGAGCAATACAAATGAGCAAAAAAATGAGCAAATGAGCAAAATAATGAGCAAATGAGCAATAAAAATGAGCAAATGAGCAAAAAAATGAGCAAATGAGCAAAAAAATGAGCAAATAAGCAAACAAATGAGCAAATGAGCAAAAAAATGTAATTCTGCTGTGGTTAAGCAGTCCATTATTTAGGGCATACCTGTATGTAGGCCTATCAGTGGATGAATAGTCTGCCGGAGAAGTACTGTGTAGACAGGTCTTGTCGTTAAGAGAGTCAGACGAGAAGTGAAGGCTCGGCTATTAAAACATAGTAATGCGATAGCGAACATCAAACGAGTCTGCGCACGCATATCTGTCAAAAGGATACAATAGCAGTCATTGGTCAATTTATCCCCGGTGTCAGCTCAGTACCCAATCGGGACGAAGCCGAAGGTCAACTCATTTTTTTTTGCTCATTATAGTACGTCACTTGGACATTTTATCAGTTTATCAGTTTATCATATTGGTGTTTGAATCTTAAAGGAACACAAGACACTCTAAAGGGACATTCATTATGAATGAATGTTAACAATACAAGCACACAAATGAAGAGCGTTGAACATATACAAAATTACAAGACACTCTAAAGGGACATTCATTATGAATGAATGTTAACAATACAAGCACACGAATGAAGAGCGTTGAGCATATACAAAATTACTACACGAATGAATTGAACCTTAAAATTTATATTTCACATCTTACCAACAACCGCTACAGACATAATCATAGTGTTATACTGTCTTGCATGTACACACGCTATGAAATCATTGAAGTGTGTGTTGTCATTTTGGATTAATATATAGTAAAACTTAATTAATTTGGGCAAGATTACTCTCCATTTCTTTTTGATCACCCTACCCACATCACTGTAACTAAGAAATATATTGTTTTATAATAATAGGACAAAATTTCAAAACGTTCCCATGGCGGATTTGAACTGGTGGAATAAAGTCGCGCATTGAAGCAACATCCAACACTGTGGGTTTGTTCGTTTCGGTTTTGCTTGTTTCGTTTCGTTTTGTTTTATTGTTTGACAAGTTTCTTTTGAATGTTGGATACGATCTTCATGTATTCGTTACTCGCTCTATGGGACTTCGGAGACACTTAGTAATGGTTTATGTACGTGTCGAACCTATATAATAAAACAGATTGGCAAGGCATGCACTGGCAACCGGGGTTTGAAAACATCGGTCTAGCTGTCGGGGGTGAAGATAGAATTGCAATGTAAATATAATGTTCAAGAATAAAGGGTTATTGTGAATTACAAATTGATGTATTTTCAATTTTCCACCAACACCTTGATCCGATCTGAGTTTACCTATTGAAAGCCAAAAGATATTTGACTAGACATAACAACATGTTAATTTTGCGATTGCGTATGAATATCATGTTAACCATGCAATGACTATTTTTAATAACATCTATTGCTGTTTCGATATATGTGCATTTGTAAATGTCCTAAATGGGTGTGTCTTGGGCTAGCTGATAATATTTGTGATTTAATCGGTGCCATAACAGGGGGAGGGGTTTGCAGAAAAAGTCCAGACACAGGGCGCCGTGGTGGGTGATTCGAGTTCGAAAAAAAGCCGTGTTATTCAAAACAAAATATTTCTCAAAGATTAATTAGGAAATATTAAGATATTGGAATTATGTCACTTAGCATTGTACTGTTTTACCTGTTGCATCATTGCTGAGTATGAAATGCCCAATTATTGATTAGATAACCCCGTATATGCATAACCAGGTTAGAAGAATAGCTGGCTCGTTGACTTCACATCTAAAAATAGAATCTTTGGGGTCTAAAATTGGTTGTACTAAAATATTCCCAAAACTTCCAAAATATCAAAACCCAAAAAAAAATTCAAAACTTCCAAAATTTATTTTTCCAAAAAATTTCAAAATCCCAAAATTATTTTTTTCCAGAAACAAAAATTTCAAAATCCCAAAATTTCAAAAAAAGAAAAAATTTCAAAACCCTCAAAATTATTTCTCTAAAAAAAAAGTTTAAATAAAAAATTTATAACGAGTTTTCGGTTTCTGATAATCTCGATATTAAAATGTCGAATGTTAAATTATTTGCGTGTAATATCTTTCGTTATTTTTTTTGTTCAAATATTTTTCATGAAATTATTAATCGATGTTTAGAAATAGCTTTATTGGACATTGTGACCATCGGTATGAAGGCATACATTCCAGTGTTTATCGGACGCAGTTCATACATATATAATTGTCATACCTGAAAATAGACACCATTACTCTTACATAAATAATAAAGAGCGTTTATTCTTAACTTCTCTATCCCAGATGAAGTTATTGAGTATATGACAGGTGTGTATTATCGTGAATTATTGGAAGTATTGAGATGTACTATCTTGAATCACGAGTGGACGAACAAAGGGTAATGCGAAATTACAACCCCCAGAATGAATTGTCATATTCGATGGAACATATTATGTACACGTAATCACACACGACATTGTGGGTAACAATGTCGTGTGTCACACCTTGCTTTACCAAATGAATTCTATTATATTCCCGTTCACAATTATATGCCATTCAGAAAACATATCGATTTAATGTCTGAGCAGTATTAGTTGTTTAACGGGTTAGTATCAATTAAGGTTGATAAACTGTGTCATTGTTAACATTAACACGATAATTAGTTATCCAAAACATGCATACATAATACGTCAGGTCGTGAGACACTCAATAATAGAAATTGCTTCGGTGTCATTGTTATAACAACATTACGTAATAACCACTTATCACTCCATTCACACTTACGCTTTGGACATTTTATCAGTTTATCACGTGATCACTAAATGTGGCAATCGGGTATCCACCGATGCCTGCAATATATTATTTATAATAATTGGACTCATTGATCTCACGTGAATAATACTCTTAGTTGTTCCAATAAAATAGTTATCAAATTCGATCACCAATAGATTTGACTGTGGAATGTAATGACCTTTAACTTATTTATCGATCTAAAGGGACACTCATTATGAATGAATGCTAACAATACAAGCGCACGAATGAAGAGCGTTGAACATATACGAAATTACTACACGAATGAATTGAACCTTGAAATTTATATTTCACATCTTACCAACAACAGCTACAGACATAATCATAGTATTATACTGTCTTGCATGTACACACGCTATGACATCATTAAAGGCGGACAATCCACTCACGGTGTGACAACAGATACGGACATAGGCATAGTGTTATACAGTCTTCTATGTACCCACGCTATGACACCATTAACGTACATTGGATGTTAGGTCTATGACTCTTGAGTATGCACCAATCAATGAGCAAATGAGCAAAAAAATGAGCAAATGAGCAAAACAATGAGCAAATGAGCAAGAAAATGAGCAAATGAGCAAGAAAATGAGCAAATGAGCAATAAAAATGAGCAAATGAGCAAAAAAATGAGCAAATGAGCAAGAAAATGAGCAAATGAGCAAGAAAATGAGCAAATGAGCAAATGAGCAAGAAAATGAGCAAAAAAATGAGCAAATGAGTAAAAAAAATGAGCAAATGAGCAAAAAAATGAGCAAATGAGCAAGAAAATGAGTAAATGAGCAAGAAAATGAGCAAATGAGCAATACAAATGAGCAAAAAAATGAGCAAATGAGCAAAATAATGAGCAAATGAGCAATAAAAATGAGCAAATGAGCAAAAAAATGAGCAAATGAGCAAAAAAATGAGCAAATGAGCAAACAAATGAGCAAATGAGCAAAAAAATGTAATTCTGCTGTGGTTAAGCAGTCCATTATTTAGGGCATACCTGTATGTAGGCCTATCAGTGGATGAATAGTCTGCCGGAGAAGTACTGTGTAGACAGGTCTTGTCGTTAAGAGAGTCAGACGAGAAGTGAAGGCTCGGCTATTAAAACATAGTAATGCGATAGCGAACATCAAACGAGTCTGCGCACGCATATCTGTCAAAAGGATACAATAGCAGTCATTGGTCAATTTATCCCCGGTGTCAGCTCAGTACCCAATCGGGACGAAGCCGAAGGTCAACTCATTTTTTTTTGCTCATTATAGTACGTCACTTGGACATTTTATCAGTTTATCACGTGATCACTAAATGTGGCAATCGGGTATCCACCGATGCCTGCAATTTATTATTTATAATAATTGGACTCATTGATCTCACGTAAATAATACTCTTAGTTGTTCCAATAAAATAGTTATCAAATTCGATCACCAATAGATTTGACTGTGGAATATAATGACCTTTAACTTATTTATCGATCTATGTTAGAACATGGTCTTAACAAAAAACTTGACCATAACAAAAATTACCTTACATTTATGCATGAATCTAATTAGACCATACGTAAATATTGTCAGCTTATCGTCTGATGAGCAAATCCGATGTTTATCAAAAATAGTACAACTTCCAGTTGGTAATTACTCTTACGAATGAAGAGCGTTGAACATATACGAAATTACTACACGAATGAACTGAAATTTATATTTTCACATCTTACCAACAACAGATACAGACATAGTCATAGTGTTATACTATCTTACATGTACACACGCTATGACATCATTCGAAGGGGCAATACACTCAAGGAGTTAATGTGACACGAAACAAGGGACGTGATGTAATATTGGTGTTTGAATCTTAAAGGAACACAAGACACTCTAAAGGACATTCATTATGAATGAATGTTAACAATACAAGCACCCGAATGAAGAGCGTTGAACATATACAAAATTACAAGACACTCTAAAGGGACATTCATTATGAATGAATGTTAACAATACAAGCACACGAATGAAGAGCGTTGAACATATACGAAATTACTACACGAATGAACTGAAATTTATATTTCACATCTTACCAACAACAGATACAGACATAGTCATAGTGTTATACTATCTTACATGTACACACGCTATGACATCATTCGAAGGGGCAATACACTCAAGGAGTTAATGTGACACGAAACAAGGGACGTGATGTAATATTGGTGTTTGAATCTTAAAGGAACACAAGACACTCTAAAGGGACATGCATTATGAATGAATGTTAACAATACAAGCACACGGATGAAGAGCGTTGAACATATACAAAATTACAAGACACTCTAAAGGGACATTCATTATGAATGAATGTTAACAATACAAGCACACGAATGAAGAGCGTTGAACATATACGAAATTACTACACGAATGAACTGAAATTTATATTTCACATCTTACCAACAACAGATACAGACATAGTCATAGTGTTATACTATCTTACATGTACACACGCTATGACATCATTCGAAGGGGCAATACACTCAAGGAGTTAATGTGACACGAAACAAGGGACGTGATGTAATATTGGTGTTTGAATCTTAAAGGAACACAAGACACTCTAAAGGGACATTCATTATGAATGAATGTTAACAATACAAGCACACGAATGAAGAGCGTTGAACATATACAAAATTACAAGACACTCTAAAGGGACATTCATTATGAATGAATGTTAACAATACAAGCACACGAATGAAGAGCGTTGAGCATATACAAAATTACTACACGAATGAATTGAACCTTAAAATTTATATTTCACATCTTACCAACAACCGCTACAGACATAATCATAGTGTTATACTGTCTTGCATGTACACACGCTATGAAATCATTAAAGGCGGACAATCCACTCAAGGAGTTAAAGTGACACGATACAAGGGACGTGATGTAATATTGGTGGTTGAATCTTAAAGGAACACAAGACACTCTAAATTTTTGAAGTTTTTTGAAATTTTTGAAGTTTTTGAAATTTTTGAAATTTTTGGGTTTTTGGGAATATTTTAGTACAACCAATTTTAGACCCAAAGATTCTATTTTTAGATGGCAGAATGAGGTCCCCATAGGGTAATTTGGTGATGCTACCCCCGCTATCTCGTGTCACTTTAACATTCCACACCGTGCGTGTATTATCCCCCTTTAATGATGTCATAGCATGGTACATGCAAGACAGTATAACCCTATGATTATGTCTGTAGCTGTTGGTAAGATGTGAAATATAAATTTCAAGGTTCATTCGTGTAGTAATTTTGTATATGTTCAACGCTCTTCATTCGTGTGCTTGTATTGTTAACATTCATTCATAATGAGTGCCCCTTTAGAGTGTCTTGTGTTCCTTTAAGATTCAACCACCAATATTACATCACGTCCCTTGTTTCGTGTCACTTTAACTCCTTGAGTGGATTGTCCGCCTTTAATGATTTCATAGCGTGTGTACATGCAAGACAGTATAACACTATGATTATGTCTGTAGCGGTTGTTGGTAAGATGTGAAATATAAATTTTAAGGTTCAATTCATTCGTGTAGTAATTTTGTATATGTTCAACGCTCTTCATTCGTGTGCTTGTATTGTTAACATTCATTCATAATGAATGTCCCTTTAGAGTGTCTTGTAATTTTGTATATGTTCAACGCTCTTCATTCGTGTGCTTGTATTGTTAACATTCATTCATAATGAATGTCCCTTTAGAGTGTCTTGTGTTCCTTTAAGATTCAAACACCAATATTACATCACGTCCCTTGTTTCGTGTCACATTAACTCCTTGAGTGTATTGCCCCTTCGAATGATGTCATAGCGTGTGTACATGTAAGATAGTATAACACTATGACTATGTCTGTATCTGTTGTTGGTAAGATGTGAAATATAAATTTCAGTTCATTCGTGTAGTAATTTCGTATATGTTCAACGCTCTTCATTCGTGTGCTTGTATTGTTAACATTCATTCATAATGAATGTCCCTTTAGAGTGTCTTGTAATTTTGTATATGTTCAACGCTCTTCATCCGTGTGCTTGTATTGTTAACATTCATTCATAATGCATGTCCCTTTAGAGTGTCTTGTGTTCCTTTAAGATTCAAACACCAATATTACATCACGTCCCTTGTTTCGTGTCACATTAACTCCTTGAGTGTATTGCCCCTTCGAATGATGTCATAGCGTGTGTACATGTAAGATAGTATAACACTATGACTATGTCTGTATCTGTTGTTGGTAAGATGTGAAATATAAATTTCAGTTCATTCGTGTAGTAATTTCGTATATGTTCAACGCTCTTCATTCGTGTGCTTGTATTGTTAACATTCATTCATAATGAATGTCCCTTTAGAGTGTCTTGTAATTTTGTATATGTTCAACGCTCTTCATTCGGGTGCTTGTATTGTTAACATTCATTCATAATGAATGTCCTTTAGAGTGTCTTGTGTTCCTTTAAGATTCAAACACCAATATTACATCACGTCCCTTGTTTCGTGTCACATTAACTCCTTGAGTGTATTGCCCCTTCGAATGATGTCATAGCGTGTGTACATGTAAGATAGTATAACACTATGACTATGTCTGTATCTGTTGTTGGTAAGATGTGAAAATATAAATTTCAGTTCATTCGTGTAGTAATTTCGTATATGTTCAACGCTCTTCATTCGTAAGAGTAATTACCAACTGGAAGTTGTACTATTTTTGATAAACATCGGATTTGCTCATCAGACGATAAGCTGACAATATTTACGTATGGTCTAATTAGATTCATGCATAAATGTAAGGTAATTTTTGTTATGGTCAAGTTTTTTGTTAAGACCATGTTCTAACATAGATCGATAAATAAGTTAAAGGTCATTATATTCCACAGTCAAATCTATTGGTGATCGAATTTGATAACTATTTTATTGGAACAACTAAGAGTATTATTTACGTGAGATCAATGAGTCCAATTATTATAAATAATAAATTGCAGGCATCGGTGGATACCCGATTGCCACATTTAGTGATCACGTGATAAACTGATAAAATGTCCAAGTGACGTACTATAATGAGCAAAAAAAAATGAGTTGACCTTCGGCTTCGTCCCGATTGGGTACTGAGCTGACACCGGGGATAAATTGACCAATGACTGCTATTGTATCCTTTTGACAGATATGCGTGCGCAGACTCGTTTGATGTTCGCTATCGCATTACTATGTTTTAATAGCCGAGCCTTCACTTCTCGTCTGACTCTCTTAACGACAAGACCTGTCTACACAGTACTTCTCCGGCAGACTATTCATCCACTGATAGGCCTACATACAGGTATGCCCTAAATAATGGACTGCTTAACCACAGCAGAATTACATTTTTTTGCTCATTTGCTCATTTTTTTGCTCATTTGCTCATTTTTTTGCTCATTTGCTCATTTTTTTGCTCATTTGCTCATTTTTATTGCTCATTTGCTCATTTGTTTGCTCATTTGCTCATTTTTTTGCTCATTTGCTCATTTTTATTGCTCATTTGCTCATTTTCTTGCTCATTTACTCATTTTCTTGCTCATTTGCTCATTTTTTTGCTCATTTGCTCATTTTTTTTACTCATTTGCTCATTTTTTTGCTCATTTTCTTGCTCATTTGCTCATTTGCTCATTTTCTTGCTCATTTGCTCATTTTCTTGCTCATTTGCTCATTTTTTTGCTCATTTGCTCATTTTTATTGCTCATTTGCTCATTTTCTTGCTCATTTGCTCATTTTCTTGCTCATTTGCTCATTTTTTTGCTCATTTGCTCATTTTTTTGCTCATTTGCTCATTGATTGGTGCATACTCAAGAGTCATAGACCTAACATCCAATGTACGTTAATGGTGTCATAGCGTGGGTACATAGAAGACTGTATAACACTATGCCTATGTCCGTATCTGTTGTCACACCGTGAGTGGATTGTCCGCCTTTAATGATGTCATAGCGTGTGTACATGCAAGACAGTATAATACTATGATTATGTCTGTAGCTGTTGTTTGTAAGATGTGAAATATAAATTTCAAGGTTCAATTCATTCGTGTAGTAATTTCGTATATGTTCAACGCTCTTCATTCGTGCGCTTGTATTGTTAACATTCATTCATAATGAGTGTCCCTTTAGATCGATAAATAAGTTAAAGGTCATTACATTCCACAGTCAAATCTATTGGTGATCGAATTTGATAACTATTTTATTGGAACAACTAAGAGTATTATTCACGTGAGATCAATGAGTCCAATTATTATAAATAATATATTGCAGGCATCGGTGGATACCCGATTGCCACATTTAGTGATCACGTGATAAACTGATAAAATGTCCAAAGCGTAAGTGTGAATGGAGTGATAAGTGGTTATTACGTAATGTTGTTATAACAATGACACCGAAGCAATTTCTATTATTGAGTGTCTCACGACCTGACGTATTATGTATGCATGTTTTGGATAACTAATTATCGTGTTAATGTTAACAATGACACAGTTTATCAACCTTAATTGATACCAACCCGTTAAACAACTAATACTGCTCAGACATTAAATCGATATGTTTTCTGAATGGCATATAATTGTGAACGGGAATATAATAGAATTCATTTGGTAAAGCAAGGTGTGACACACGACATTGTTACCCACAATGTCGTGTGTGATTACGTGTACATAATATGTTCCATCGAATATGACAATTCATTCTGGGGGTTGTAATTTCGCATTACCCTTTGTTCGTCCACTCGTGATTCAAGATAGTACATCTCAATACTTCCAATAATTCACGATAATACACACCTGTCATATACTCAATAACTTCATCTGGGATAGAGAAGTTAAGAATAAACGCTCTTTATTATTTATGTAAGAGTAATGGTGTCTATTTTCAGGTATGACAATTATATATGTATGAACTGCGTCCGATAAACACTGGAATGTATGCCTTCATACCGATGGTCACAATGTCCAATAAAGCTATTTCTAAACATCGATTAATAATTTCATGAAAAATATTTGAACAAAAAAAATAACGAAAGATATTACACGCAAATAATTTAACATTCGACATTTTAATATCGAGATTATCAGAAACCGAAAACTCGTTATAAATTTTTTATTTAAACTTTTTTTTTAGAGAAATAATTTTGAGGGTTTTGAAATTTTTTCTTTTTTTGAAATTTGGGGATTTTGAAATTTTTGTTTTTGGAAAAAAATAATTTTGGGATTTTGAAATGTTTTGGAAAAATAAATTTTGGAAGTTTTGAAATTTTTTTTGGGTTTTGATATTTTGGAAGTTTTGGGAATATTTTAGTACAACCAATTTTATACCCCAAAGATTCTATTTTTAGATGTGAAGTCAACGAGCCAGCTATTCTTCTCAGGTTGGACACTCCTGATTATATTATACCGGTACATCGAGTCCAGCTGTGTAGCTATTGAGTTGGCTCATGATTAAAGCTACTTCATGCAACAATTCATGTCTCTTAATTTCAGAGATACGGGTATGAGATGGTATTATTAGGCCTATATTCCACTTTCAGTTCTATTACATATACCTCCGGAAGTGACTATCAAGGTCTTATTCTTTCTCAGTATTTCTGCTAGTTGATATTCATATCAATAAACATGTACCAGCAGTTCTATACAAGGCTACATACATAGAACACAAGAAAACTAAGATGCATGCATCAGGTCGGCCGTGAACTATCTACCATAGAATTGTTGTAGCTATCGATTATACATTTTGAAACACCTGTCTGTATGTATGTATGTATGTGTGTATGCGTGAATGCATGTGTGTATGTGTTATAGACTCTAACACTGCTCGAATTTGGTATTTAACGTGTCAACTTGACCTCGCTCATAGGCATGGTTCTGGACCTTGACCGATCCGACTAAAAATTTGTGTGTAGGACTACTTCGATCCCGGGAGCAATATGGACGGGTCCAATTTCACGTGGGACCATGTTCTCGAACGTGCTGATATAGGCATGTTTCTGGACCAATTGAACAATAGTTTGGCCAGACGCTGTATATACTGGGTACTGTCCAGATGGAGGCGATCACAAAAAAAATCCCTAACTAGCCCGAACGAAGTCGAGTACATCAGCTAGTTTAATATATATTTTGGACATTTGTCTGTCTGTTTGTCTGTTAGCTATGGCCGGGAAAACTGCCGGACAGATTTGACGAAATTTGATACCTAGGGGTAATTATTTCCAGGGAGTATTTTGGACGGGTCAAATCTTGATCCCGACCTGACTTTGACATTCAAAAACATCAATTCAAGGTCAAATCTGGTAAAACGGAAGTATTTCAACGAAATTTGATACCTACTGTTACTTTTGTCCCAGGAGTGTTTCGGGTGGGTCAAATCATGACCATGACCTGATCTTGACATTCAAAATTGTCAATTCAAGGTCAAATCGGGTATAAAGCCGGGCGGATTTCGACGGGTACTTTTGTCGTGACTTTTGTCCGGGGAGTGTTTTGGACGGGTCAAATCGTGACCCCGACATGACCTTCACCTTTAAAATAGTCAATTCAAGGTTAAATCGCGCATTTCTCCGAAAATCAGAGGGGAACATCCCGGACGAAGTGGGGTCCACGATCTACTATAATATATTTCTAGATTTAGTTACAAACTAAATACCTGTATATTGTACAAAGAAATGTTTGACAAATATATCTGTATCAATATTACCATACGGGTCATTAAAATAGATACGACGAAACAAATTTTGAAGGGTGCATGTATCAGGTAAATATTTATATTTCAAATGATGACAGGAATGCAGAAAGTTGGAGTACCTACGTAATACTGGCTATCCGCATGAAGAGATATACATGTATATAAAAACCAGATGAGGGATATGTCTGTACAGTTGCTAAACAATTCAGTCATGCAAAAGAGGATCAAAGAGTAAGATACCAAATTGCTGCCTGTGGTAATGTTTTTTAACGAAATTCGGGAAAATTAGATTACTCTCACCCTGGTTATCCAGAAGATAATTGTGGAATCTGATGACGATCGGACAAGGGGTGTCGTCTGTAGGATCAACCAAATTATTTAGCCATACAAATAGTAAAATTGAAGATCACCGCTGGCAGTGATGTCTTCACATGGACAGTTTGATAACAAAATATGGCTCACATCTAGCGGTGACCCAAAATATCCACATAAGAAAAAGTTCTCCAATAAAAGCTGGCTGCAGGGTGCGCCAATTGATTCAAATTCGAAATTTAGCAGGGTGTACTGCTTGTGGCCATGTTTTCCCCGCAAATTTGATAGACTGATGGACAAAACCACTGAATCCGTTGAATCAATATACATGTATACATGGATTAATTTATATGCATTGTTATACACAGTACTGGTATATAAAGGTACTGAAAATAACTATATTACTAGTATACACAAAATAAACCATATATCATGGCTATGGGTTCTAATATCCGAACATGACAGCTGAGAACTTGGTGTGAATTAAAGAGTGGTGGTTTCTCAAGCATATCTAACCCTCCACGTTAGTAAACATGCCATTAAATGTCATAAGTATAATCTAGCTTGAGGACAGAAGTGATCCATAAAACCCCCCTTAATTCAACCAGGTCCTCGCGCGATGTATGATCGATCACATGATGATCTAGGGGGATTAGAATTGATGTATAAAAACAGCACTGCATGTAAATATAAAATAAAATTGTGCTACATCTTTTTACAGATTATTGCCATATATAATCAGTGATTATACAGACAGTCTGACAAAATAAAGTTTCAGTGACACTCTATCCGAAGAGGGGAATAATTTCATCTGTTACAGTCAATGGAGCAATTATGAATCTGGAAAGGTGAAATTTCTAAGTAATACTAGATATCGACATGACGCGATAAAATATAACGTAAATGCAATATGGCCGCTGGCGACCATTTTTTCCTATGAAATTAAAAAAATATTTGATAGCTCTCATCTGATAGATCAATATCAAGATAAATATGAAGTTTGGTGATGATCGGATGAGTGAAGTGGACTGTGGTCTGTGCTAAACGGTTTAGTAATGCTTAAAAAGATTCTTACCTTAATATTTTTATGTTCACTTTATAAACTTCACTGAGTCATCTTTGTCATGTATTGAGTTTGATATCTTTTGTTAACAGTTTATAAATCATGTATGTCTCATGTTTGTTATTTTAATTTATGTGTTTATTATCATTAAATAAAGTTGCATTCCTTAAAAAGATGCTTACCTCAATGTTTTTATGTTCACTTTATAAACTCCACTGAGTCATCTTTGTCATGTATTGAATTTGATATCTTTTGTTAACAGTTTATAAATTATGTATGTCTCGTGTTCGTTATTATATTATATACACTTTATAGTGTGTTTTCAGAACGAAAACAAATTGAATAAAATCAACAAATTTGTAAATTTAAAAACAATTCAAACGTTGTTGTATTCCATGTCCCAGCCCGGACATATACAC
Source organism: Siphonodentalium dalli (assembly GCA_032622095.1). Classification (NCBI taxonomy): domain Eukaryota; kingdom Metazoa; phylum Mollusca; class Scaphopoda; order Gadilida; family Siphonodentaliidae; genus Siphonodentalium; species Siphonodentalium dalli. The sequence continues at coordinate 164,272,626 of CP136064.1, forward strand.
CAAATTTCAATAATATTCATTGAGAAACAACGGACCAAACGCTATATAACACCCGTATACATCTTTTATTCCGTATCGGACTCGGGTACATGTTATAGTAGGTACCGAATGACACACGTCGACTGGGCGAGTTGGCCCTGGGGCGATTAGGCCGATTCCGGCACATTCTAGAATTTACCGTATGTATCCGTTTACGTGTAGTTTACTTTAGAAAGTTCCGCAATTAATACCGTAAATAGAGCGACCATATTTGACAGAGAATGCCTCTGTTATTGATTATCAAGTTGCTGTACATTAAAAACGACAAATTCACATGCTCGTTCAAGCGCAGTAGTCTATTTTCCCCATGTTAAAGGACATCCACAAATACTAAATAACGCTAACCTACTGCCGAATGTTTGACACGGCAACTGTTAACATATTTGGGCTGAATTCATCTGACGCGGTATTATTCCTCAAAATAAACAACAAAACCATCGTTACTTGGAAATGTAGTTTGGGCTAACATTTACATAAATCCTCCAGATCAATTATCCGACACACACGTCAGATGAAAAAGTCACATGAAGTAACCGGCCAAATTGGCCGAAATAAACCCATTTTGAACGACGAAAAGATGGGAAGCAGATACCTATATGGGAACTACCATCCCATGGTTTTGTGTTTCGGTTGTATTAATATGTTGGAATATGATAAATAGTAATTGATGGAAAGAACCATGCAGGCTGATCATTTTGTTTCATATCATTCTGATTTATTTACTAATTTTCGGGGGGGTCCCAAAAAGTTGGCTTGGACAAAATAAAACATTTGCACAGAGGGTGGGGGTAGGTGGCCAGGTAGAGGAAATTATTTGTTCATACCCCCACCCCGACCAGAACACCTCGTTACGGTAAATATGATCATAAAACCAGGAAATCCCCGTATTCGATTAAAGTAATGTCGTGCTAATGTCGTTTAACTATTCAATAGTTAAGGCTTCGTGTCAATCATTCAACATTTGCATTGCTTTCATCCTTTTTAAACTCAAATTTGTGTTTCGTCGTTCACATGTATTACAAATAATATTGTCAACGTCTAGCCCCGCGTGATGCACACGAATATCTACGTAGTACACATGGAGTTACCAATGATAAACAAGCAGAATCCCTGCATCCCGTTCACTCACTAGAAGCGGAATCTCTCTATTGAAACTTGTGCTTCGTCGTCCACATATATTACAAGTAACAAGTACACATGTATATCCACGTAGTACACAAGGTTACCAAGGATACACACGTGGAACCCTAGATCCCGTACAATCGCTATATTGAAGCGGAATATCTGTTATGTCTACACGTATAGATATCCGTGCATAACAGAAATCGGGACCGATTTTCAAGCTTGATCTGAGTTGAGGAACATCTCAGTGTGCCATTCCGATCGATGTATGACCATTTCGATAAAAAATGAGAATTTGGTCACGCTCACTGAAGCAGGCATAATTGAAGCAATGAACAATCATACTGAAGCCATGCCTCCATAAATCTGATATATCTATATATACATAGTGGCCTATGTTACCGAAATATTTTGTATTCCTCCATTCAGGGAGATATTATATAAGATATTTTATACAATTACATATACATGTATACTAGAAAGACAATAAGCGTAACATGGAGTTACATACATCAGTGCTGTTTCTCGCTGTGTTATGACACATGTACGAGGAATATATAGTGCATAGCATGCATACGAATGAAAAACATTCTATATGCCTTAATTTCATCATCGTTGTGGATAGTTTAGGGACACAGTCCTCTCGGAAACTGGCAACAAAATACGACACCACCGGACACTGGCAAAATAAAGTGGTCGAACAAGGCCCTCGGTCCATGATACCAGACAGAGTCTTATTCGACAATTGTTTTCGCCGGTATCCGACTGTTGCACGGAAGATATATCCGCTGTCGCTGACATAACAGGGTTTATCCATATTTCAAAATGTATGGAATATTATAGAAATACGATTAATCTACCACTATATTCATATTTTATCTCTTGTATTGCATTTCTGGCCACATTGTGGGGTGCATGGACATTCTCAATTCGATGAGTTAAGTATCTTGTCTTATATTTAGGATTTTAGTTACTTTTTAGTGTTATGACTAATTGGGTGTCAGTGACCTGTGGTTAGGACCCAAAAGGGACAGCACCATTTCCTCATCGGTAAACCCTGGATAGTTTGAGACGCATGCGATCATGTGCTGGCATGTTGAAGATCATTCGAGCTGCTTAAATTAGCTTATGAGGGCGGATACCATGCATATATCACAGCAATATATTTACAACTCACACATGCATTCGCTCTGTGGAACATGAATGCATGACGTTGGTTGGTCGAAATTACGTCACGTGATGTCGCACGTAGACTCCTGTATGTAATGGCTTCCATATCGTGTAGTGTTATGCGCAACTTGCAAAAACGAGCTGTGAAAATAACATTGGAAATGGGCGCTTTTAATCTGCCAATTGACTAGGTTGAGTGTAAATATATTTAACGGATTCTGATTGTGTTACGTTGCATAGTGGATGCAAGTTGGTCTGACATTGTTGTATGTGGAACTCTTTCAGACCAAATTGTATCCATACTCTATGGAACTCAAGCAAATCAAGATCTATTTCTTAAATAGATATCGTGGATGAACAGCATGCTTCAATATGATGAGCTGAGAGATTGGGGATAGACATCTTGTTTAGTTTAAAGCCACATGGCGGTTTGCGCTCCAAAATACACCTAATAATGTTCTCTTTTGATTTTGTCCCGGTATCGAAATAGGTCGATAAATACTTGAACTACTTTTCTACGAGCATTATATGTCCCAGAAACACGCAAGTCATAACAAATACAACTCAGGACACGATGGTTGAGTCCCATACAAAAGACAGCCATTTGCGCATGAGGGGGGGGGGCTGACGAAATTTTCAGTACATAGGGCCGCCGGGTGGGCTGGAGGTTTACAGCCCATAAAAACCCATTTTCCAGTGCCTGCAAATTGTTTTCCGATGGGTTCTTTACAAACACTGACTGTTCTTTTGTTCAGCAGCCAAAATAACACCATTTTTGGTAGGAGGGTGAATATTATATATAACTAATGCACGGCTTGGAGTTGACTATGCCAAATATCACATTGGTCCAAGGGGACCGATGACCTCTATGTTGGCATAGTCACCGACAAGCCTTGCTATACTTATTAGTATGTTTTATCGAATGTTCTTCATGCTGTCCCAAATCCCATAATAGCAAGCAATTCGTAATCACATCATGTTAACTGATGAATATTGCAATGAGTTATTAACAACACTTTGATAGGGGCACATAATTATCAATACTTACATTGTGTATTGCTCGGGTTTCCCTGGCCAGGAATAGCATTTGTTATGTACATTGTACAGCTCCCTCCAATGGAAATTGTTGGATAATATTTTATCACACATGACTATCAAAGCACAAATCGCGCATGTGATTGGTTGCTTTACATTTAGTATTACCGATATATATAATTGCCATCGTGTTACAATAATAGTTTCAGACTCTAACTACATCTGCCGGCGGAATTTCGTTTATATTTCCATGTATCTATTTTTCAACGCGGAAAGATTTCAGAATATTCAGTGCGAATTTTGTTGTCTTCAGTTTTTTTGCTGGTCAAATTCCCTTCAGTAATTTGCCCTGCTTCTAACTGTGCAATTTTTAGATTTTCTTCATGAATAATTGTTGCCATTTTGACTTGTTTCGAAAGCAATGAAAAGCAGACGCCGTTGTTGTTAAACAATGAAATCAGATCAAAACGTTCATTTTTACCGAAAATAAACTGAATATTCGTTTAGAAAATTTTGTAGCGCGAAATTAGAAAATATACACAAATATCGAAGCGATATTATGATCAGCGGAGAAAGAAACATGATAAATCGTCACATCAAACATTAGGAAACATCACAAATAACATAAAGAATTTGCTTACGATCATAAATTGTGCTCTAGATTTTGATTACAAATTGCTAAAATAAATTTGTTTTTTCCAAACGATAGTGGGTGTGCTAAAATTAGGATATCCACTATCGTGTTGTGGACGAAGCTACCGGTAAGAGTGAAAGTCAAGCAACCGATCACCAGCGTGGATTATGCTTAGATAGTCACGTGAGTTAAAATATATACATGTATGTTGCAATACTGTGGCACTTTAATTTTACTTAAATTGTAATTAGGCCTTAAGTCTATTCCAGTATGTGTGGTAACGTTCACTAACATGGAACATAAGTTTGTCAAAATAGGGATGGTCAACTATACATGCAGATGTACACAGTACACATATTCTACTCCACTTTGAAGTATAAAAACACAAGATAGAACAATCGCATGTTCTTATAACCTCACATCCCCCGGGTATTCTTTTAAGAATGAACACCCGTGGGTATTCTTAAGAATACGCAAGGGATTATTTGATAGGTACTCCGGTCGCGAGTCGAGGACATCGCATAATACGACTCACAAAACAACTATCATAACAGGGAATAATATGTGGCGACAGCAGGGGAGGGGGTAATTAATAAGTAATTATCGATGAATGTGTTAGTTTTTGAGACCAACAGTCGCATATTTTCCTACTTTTGGTTAAAACGTTCGACGAAACATTTCCAATCATGAGGACAAGGACAATGTCTCACCTCCCCCCCCCCCCCCTCAAACTTTGGTCAAAATGTTCAATAGTTGGAAATTTCATACCTGACACGACAGTAGCTGGAGATTTCACACCAATAATAGGTTGAAAGTGTTCTCGTAGTTTTATTTTCCAAACAAATTATTTGAAGTGAGTTTGTTGCTTTTAGACAAACGGTAATAAATTTTTAAAATCTTGGACTGAAAAGACCATCAGTTTGAAATGTTCTCAACTTAAGGGGGTGTCAGATCGGACATTTCCAATGTGCACTTTCATTGCCAGTTCAGATTTCAAAATGTTCTCCATTGGGCCGAGGGGGCATGGAGCCTCTCCGATGGCCAATTAAAAACTGTTAATCTTTGTTAAAAATGGACGCCTCGTTTTGCCTGGAGTCAATTGTCAAACTGTTCTCCCACTGGATAGAACCAGTGTTGGCCCAGTGTGTCATCATCCCTTCCTGTATTCATTCAAAGACTAATTATAATAATCATTAAATAAACTAAAATAAAGATGGAGGCGCCAGGTCGGAAATTTCAAGCCCAAGCGGGAGGTGCAATTTCCAACACTTGGAAATCTTCAGGCCATTTAGATGTTCGGATGTGTTGGAAAGTTTCAGGCCATTTTAAACGTTTTTAAGTTCTAATTTCAAAATTTTCCCCAACTGTTCCGACAATGAATTAAAAACAACAAACCTTAGCACTGTGCACTGACCAGTTACCATTTTATGGTGACAACTAAATGTATGTAAGATCATCGTATAGTGGGAGAAATGGATGGTTATCATGTTAGAATTTTCCAATGACTGGAATTCGGGAAACCTCATCCGATTTTACACCATATAACACTTTTCTTCATACATTTCCTACACCAGACAACATTTAGAAAGACCAATAAACCCACTTATTTGAGCTTCTTGTGGGCAGTTGTCCACTTCTTAATGGGGCAGTTTTATCAGGTTTCGTGTTCGACGACAGAATATTCGAAAAATAACCTTTGATAACGAGCGATTTTGCCTTTGCATTGCCAATTAACGGTGAATATTAAAGGCACGTGAGGCCTTAGTTGTCGAAAATATTAATATTTGTTCCAATCACCGTAAACAGAAAAACATTAAAACGCATACAGTTTCGTTCATATTTACCATGACCATCGCGTAAACAGCATGTTATCATAAAGATTAAGTATATTTTACCTAAGCAAGAGCCTGATTGTGTTACAGAAGACAACACAATGCTGCTGGCTAATCACACACAAATGGCATAAACGCTCTTTATTCGTTCCATATAAGGAATTCACTCACAAAGAACGCTCTTTATATTTACCATCATAATATAAACAAACACCAGAAAAGTAACTTTTTATGCTTTTGTTTACATAACAATGGTCAAAAATATGACAATAACATACTGTTTATGCGATATTTCTTATTTGTATACGGACAAAGTCTTCTACATTTTGTTGTTCTTTCTGTTTGTGGCGGTTTTTGATGGGTGGAAATATTTTCACAGGATACCCACCGCCAAGGCCAACCGTACCTTTAAAGATCGTTTTCGAAAATTAACGATTTTAGATCATTTTGATAGCATTATTTAGGATGTTGTTGTGGTGTATTGCATGGTGATGCATATGTATAACAACACTCGTTGATTGTCATTAATTTTCATGTTTTATTTACCTGATAAAATGGAAACATATCTTTTGCAATGTTAACGTATGTTCTGTTCAATTTTATGGGGGTATCTTTAAATCACGAAAGTAAAAATTGAATAAACAAACAAATAAAATTGGACATAAATATGGCACCCTCTAGCAGAATCCACGGCGCAACGGATGACACGTCCATCAACTGGCGAGTCCGGATTCGAATTCGAATTCGAAAAAGTATTTACCAACACAGTGGCCATTTAATTTATAAATAAAAGGTGGAACAATTATACATGTATACCGCCGTCTGTGATGCTATTCCTCAACACTCTAGATTGACGACGCGAAAATGTCAATGCCAATCGGTATTCATACATGTTGTCTTTACATGAGTATATGGTATCCCAAGTGCGAGAACATATAGCAACCCAGGACCCAGGGCAAAACAGACCAGATAGGCCGCGTCGACAACGCCATATACAGGCGGCCTTGTCGTGTGTTCTGCACAGAACAGCATTGTCAGAAATCGGTTATTTTCCATATTCTAACGATCTTAAAAGAAAAACAAGAGTGGTATCGCGTGTTTATGCATTTATCTTGCACTATGATAGTCGGCGACTTGGAATATTCCAGTGGCATAAAATAAACGTCGCATTCAAATGGGCAGGGGTGTGAATAAACTCATACCCACTCGCTTTGGGAAGAACTATGTAGTCTTATAGCAAGTTCATATTTAAAATGTTTTGTTTCGTTAAATGCAGTCGTTTTGCACAATAGTCTCTGTATAGTGCAGAAACACATATTTTGGCCAACGTGCTGCACACTAGTTGGAAAATAAAGCTTTGCCCATGAAGCTAATGTTGTGGTCTTGTGCTCGCACGTGAACTGCAGCTCCCAATCGCACAAACACAAATGTAAAGCTTATTCTAGGATCTCAGGACTAAAAAGTGGGTGGAACTGTCATTCAATAAGTCCCCACACGTACAAGTTGTATGGACGTGGCTAGAGGTTTCCCATGTGAGTGCTCCTTCAAATTTCCGGCCAACTACACCCCCCCCCCCTTGAATCAAACTCACAGGTTCGCAGAATTCCATTTCCACCCCTTTTTGGAAATATCCAACCTGACACACCCTAAGATTGGAAAATTACCAACTTTTACTGGTTGAAAAATCAAACAATGAGAACATTCCAACCTATATATGGTGTGTCAGGCATGGAATTTCCAACAGCTGGAAATGTACCAAAGTTTAGTTTAAACATATTTATTTGTCAAATTTAGATAACACATATATAACACATACATTTGTTTATACAGACAATGGGATTGGAGGACATACATTTGTTTATACAGACAATGGGATTGGAGGACAAGGGCTGACTCACTTAAAAATAAGGGTACCTCTCTCCTATATGTTATTACACTGAAAAACAAGTTGAACATATATAGCGATCACCGGTCACCCTCCCCCGATTTAGTCATAAGTTTGTATATGTATTTGTTTAAAATCGAGTTTTCGTTTGTTGCGTTTGCTGGCTTGTACGTATCATTGTTTGGAATAGTTAGTCAAAAGAATCCTGATTTTCCTCACGAATGAATGACTGTACAGCTAAGAAAATTGTACCAAAGTTCGGTGGGGGTCGGGACACCCCAACCAACCCCTGTCGCCACGTCCCTGTACAACTGTCAAGTTTCGTGTGTTCTCCACAACGTCTCCGGAATTTGATTCAGGAGATCTAGAGCTGTTAGAAATGCTTGCCCTCATCAATAAACACACTTTAACTTGAAAAAAATTATGCGATTAAGTCGGATTGGCAGCTAAATAGGTGTCATGTAAATACACATAGAAGAAAAGCATGACTTTCACAACAAACAAAAACATTATAAATATAAGATAAAAATTATACATGAGCCATGTTTGACGCTAGGAGAACATTAAACATAGTATCGGAGACCACGTGGATTTCAAAATCTGACCTAGAATCGGGAATTAGCCCCGCCCCCGTAATCGGATTCGTATTCTGAATCCAGATTCTCACGAAATAACGACTCTGCGTGTTGTCATTTGGGAGACTGTTTTGGGTCAATATGTTACTTTTAATTGGTGTGGTAGTTCTGAACGGTTGTTCAAATTATTAATGTTCGATTAACATGTACTGGAATATGATTGTAGGAAATGACTTGCAGATCGATTGGGCCCATTTGTTTTGTCCTTCAGAGTAACTAAACAATGTCCGTGTGAATGTCTGCCGGTCCAAATTAAACGACCCCAATCGATCTGCAACTCATTTCTAAAGTGAGTTCCATGGGAATTCACAATCCGTATACACGAGCATTTCTACACGTTTCGGTTCCCGGAACGTGAAGAAAGCACTCAATTATACTAGCCGTAATTCAGACATAACGATAGATGGTGTGTTATTTTAAACCCTGCATGCAGGGGACCATGCTTTCATATTATTTGGAATTAGTTCAGTGGTGTACTACTGCCAACGATACGCGGGCTGACTTGATATCTTACAATTTGAAGCAAGAACAACACGTTCATTTGAATTCCAGATTGACAAGAAACTGATAAATTTAAGGCCACAAATGTATAACGGGTGTAATATGTTATATACAGTACATGCGAAACCGAATGCCAAATTGACAAAGCAGACTGCATCTTGATAAATGATACATTTGCTGAATGAGTACACACAAAGGTAGTCTGGTCGATAAAAGGTTTGACCTAGAAAAAAATTTGACTAAGTTGGTTTTCCATTTTGTAGAGGAATATATCCTCTATAACATATACAAAATCCGCTAAAATCCGCTGTGAGCAATTAATTTTACAGCGATTTAAAAATGCCATTTTTTTCGGCCTTGTGAAGTAGGTTTTCTACATATATCGCTCATCGGCGACACTAGCACGGCTTACTCCTCCATCCGATATATACCCGTGTGTGTGAAGTTAGAGTACGGGAGCGAATAGAGTGACAAGGACAGAAAATAGTACAATCGCGGCCATGAAATGGCTGTCAAAATGGCCGCAACTCCAAGCCATGCTTCGATGAAAGCAACATATTGGATAACCACCTAGAAGTGATAATACGTATTGGTAATTTACAAGTATGTTGTTAAATATCTTTAAATGTACACATCCATATGATGGATTCATGGGTCACTGCAACGCATGCTAATCCCAGTAATTTACGTATTTAAAGTTTCGGTTTTCTGCTTTGAATAAATCCAACTGTCGGGTCAAAAACAATTATTGCGGGCATGCAACACACGAAGTAATGTTTCGCCGCACAGTGCGTTGTAGTTTGGTTTGGATTTGTGATTAATTATTGAATTTAACGGTGTACGTTTCCCGTATATGTGGCCTTATTGAATATAAGCACATTTTATGTCCAGGTATAAAGACAGTCTCTGCCACCGAGCATGTAGCCAATATTGGTTAATTTGAGAATTTATTGAAGATAGTCTATTGTACACCTTTCTATTTTGATAATTTGCGTTCATAGTACGCCACCATGCATTTATGTGATAAAAGGGAAATATTCAAATTTCATCACTTGACCGGAGGCAACTATGACTGTTATTTTAAGACACGGACAATGTGATCTACACATTTTACCCACTACTCTATATTTACACACTAAGTGTTGTCATCACTAAATCCAGCATTCTGATTGGTCGGCGCCCACGTGGCTAGTTGCAGTTATTTCTCGGTGAATGCGTAACGCATAATAACACCAAGCTAATAACACCATCGATACGTCATTAGGTTTGGAAAGACGAACGCGTAATGCTTTGGGCGCATTTTGACTCGCGCAGGATTGACTTAATACATCATCGGGTTTCAACATGAAGAGAAATTGTTCCTATTAACTTTTGCCAAGGGTGCTATTGGGTATTTTGGGCTGACCTTGTCACGATACACTTTTCGATTTAAATATATTTACAAAAGCGGCTTTTTCGCTAAATGTATATAAATATAAGGATTAACTGTCATGTGGACTATTTTTATGGAGATGTAACGGTGAGGTAAGTGGACATAACTTGTATGTAAAACCCTTCGGGTTTTACACAAGTTATGTCCACTTACCTCACCGTTACATCTCCATAAAAACAGTCCACATGACAGTTAATCCTTATGTGAATAGCTCACACACTGTTCTTTTGTAGTGAATTTTGACAGGTTTGATGTTGTAGATTTAAAAATAAATGATGCTCTGAGCACATATATTTCGGTTTCTAGAAAATATCTTAGAATCAATACATCCCTATTAAATCTCATTTAACAGTTTAATTACACACATATCACATGATTCGCGATAAACAGTACAGATAAAACTGCGATATTTTTCTGTTTCTGGGCGCCCAAAAAGTCCAGATTGAACAGTTGGATGAGACCCTGCTTTAGCTTGCTATCTGGCGAGATGTATTAGACAGATATTCGTACATCTATTATCAAAAGTTAGCCTTAAACTCGGAAATCATTCTTCCTCGCATAATTCACTCTGATCTGACTAGCTATTCAATTTTCCACAAATTGTAATTTTCATCAGATTTTGTCAAATTTGGCGGCCATTTTGGACAGACATTCTATCGATACGGTTTACGACAAAGCATTGTTTATGCGTATTGTATTTTATTACTAATTTGGTATTAGATGGTGAACCTACCACAGAATTCAGAACTTTTCGATAACAACTGCTATCGTGGACGCCATCTTGGATTACAACAAATGCTCAAAGCGGTTTTTAGTGGATTTTGGATATGTTATAGAGGTGATATTCCTGTTAAAAATAGAATAAAAAACAACTTAGTCCAAATTTTTTCTAGGGTTAAGCCTAAAATTTTAGTTTATCGACCAGACTAATGCTAAATGCGAAAGTTTTGAGGTCATATATATTACCGAGAGTCATTTCTTCCAATGATGTACTACACTGTTTTTTCATTTGACTATGTCACTGCCGTTTCATCGGACATGTACTCTATATATTGTGTAGATGTTTAGTGACCCAGTATGGTGAAACCAAAAATAGTTAACAACGAAGATCTTTTCAAAAATTTAATTTCTCATAAACTCTTTTTCTATTCTTCGTTCTGCAATTCACCCAGCAGCTCTTCCAGTTCACGCAGTCTTTGCAGCGTTCTCTTGCTTGGGCCTTTGCCTCCTCCATTGTTGTTACCTCCGTTTTCTGCTCCGTTCTCGTTCGCATTCTCTTCTCCCTGCGCACTGTTATCGCCTCCGTCTCCGCCTCCGTTGCCACCCGCGTTGCCATTGTCCTCCCCGTTGTTACCATTGTTATCTCCTGCTCCGTTGCCATTGTTATCTCCATTGTTCCCATTGTTTCCCGCTTCTTCCGGGAGTGTACCACCGTGTCTCATTACGCCAGCTGCTATCTGTAAACCAATTGGCGCGTCCGCTGAAATAACAATGGGGAGCCGTCGTATACACTATTCATACATGTCATAATGTGATACTAATATGAAGGGAACTCATTTCGATAATCCGTGATCCATTTATGAGGAAATTCGCTTCATCTCAGGCTAGGAGGAATCCACTTCGTTCATTCAACTTTTGGAGGACCAAACTTGTGAATGCACCCTTTGTGTGATGTAGAAATTTAAATTTAGATATGAACTTAAGCTACATTTTAACAGTTTTAACATGCAGCACTACCAATATCTCTTTGGAATATTTCGAACACATTCAAGTCATCCACGTTCCAAAACAATATATACATACATGCATACATATATACATATTAGAAAATAAAATACACATATTATACACATATTACTATTGTGGTCCAGTAACCCACATGTGTGTTTATTTGACAGTTCAGAGAAGATGGGCAGCAAGGAATGATTTCATATTTTTCTTACTTTTCGTTCATCATGTTCACCGAGCGTGCTTTGTGCTCATGCCATCGATACGACATTTTAAGTACGATATAATGTTTACGTTATTCTATATATGATTCTTGAGTTAATTCAATCGTCAGAATTTCGAGGTTTGTTGCGTTTGTTGTAACAAGTGAAGAAATGTTTAAGGCGCTATTTCTAGCCTGCCCAATAACAAGCATTCCACAATATCGTATCCATATTGTAGTTTGATTCAGAAGTAGCTCTCTGCTAAGAAATGTCCAAAAATTCGCCATGTTATTATTTTTCGTAATATATATTTTTTTCAATTAATGGTAAGAAATAAAGAATAGATTTCTATTTTTGTTGTGATTACTCCATCTAATATGACTGTTTTTACACTTGCTGCTCTGAACACTCATTAATTGGAGAGTAGTTATCCCTTGAGCAATGTTTAGGCAATAAGGTCAACATACGACTACATACAATGTATCTGAACATTTCCTCCAATAAATAGGACTCCTTTTGTGTTTGTATAATTTGCCATCTGCTTATATTTCATCATTGCAAATACAATTTCATTTTCAGTTATCAAGTCGGACAGGTCAAGGGAAATCCAAAAATAGAGGTACTTAAAACGTAAAATAGACGTTGTTACAATATAATACAATACAATACAATATTATCAGGGAGAGTTCGGTTAAAGTTTTCAATAGTTAGATATGTCATGTCTGGCACAACATTCGTTGGACATTTTACACCACATTATGGTTGAAATTGTTTTCAATGTTTGTTATTCCAACCAGTAATTAGTGAGAAATTCGTTGTTTTAAGACCAATAGTAGCATATTTTTTTCTCTACTTTTTGTCAACATGTTGGTCTGAAATGGCCATCAGTTGGAAATTTGAGGGATGTCAGGTTGTAATTTGCCAATAGTTGGAATTCTTGATGTACCAGTAGGAAAGTTCCAACACAGTTTTCACAGGAGGCAAATGCTCTATTAACCTTTTTATGACGGGAGCCGCGCTATTGCAGCATTAAACATCATGTGCCAGTGCATTTTCTTATGTGTGCGAGTCTGCCACAGGGGGCCTCGCATATATAAGAGAATGTACTGGATTACCAGGTCAAGGCAAATATTGTTAGACCAATGTATTCTCTTATATATCCGAGGCTCCCCATCGCGTAATGATTAATATGTTTCATTGGTGAGCAGGCCTCTCGTTATCGTAACATAGGCGCATGGACGACTGACCAATCACCGCCGCGGAAATTTTGGATTTACCAGTTCGATAGATCAATGAGTGAATTAGAATTGAGATTATATGGTGTCAAGTCGGACAGGGCATAATTAACCCCACTCTATAAATTAAATTTGCCTAGCCACGCCCTCATTGAGTAGGGTACATCTTACATAGGTTTGCGCTCCTGTTGTACTTACATTCTTCGCCCTCGAATACGAATGGAGCTTTCCTGAATTCTTGTCTGGATATTCCCCCTGTAATTAATAGAATTATAAGATAAGATTTAAGAGTTAATGCACAATACACACAAAATCACGTTCGATATGCATATACTTTCTCGTGAATTTACTGTATAAATTCTCACGTTTACTTGCTAGCTTTTGTTAGATTATGTATATTTTCTCGAATGGCGAAGAAAGACCGGATCATGTCGCATATTCCATCAGCGACATATCGAATCACTGAATCGAATTACTGAATCAAAAGCTTTTTGTAAATCGTTAAAAACAGCTAAATTGGCTTCTTCTTTGGTTTATATATATTTATACAAGTCTTTAAAACATAAGCGCTGTCAATCGTACTCCGATTCTTTCTAAAAAAAAAACACTGATTGCCTCTGATGAGACCATGTGTTTCTAAATAGTCGTTTATTCGTTTATTTATAACTTTGTTGAACAGTTTACCTAGACCATTACTGAGCGCAATTGTCGATAGTTATTTGGGTCCTACCTATTTCCTTTTTTATAAAGCGCCTTAATGTTGTTGTTGTTGTTGTGGAATTCGAATATATTTTCTTATTTGCAGAAACGTTATCTGGGCAGAGTATCTTTTTGAAAACGTCCACACTTTTGTCTGGATGCAAGTAATTTGTTTCATCAAGTTTTTTTCTAAATTCGCTATCATTCGCCAATACTCGGAAGGGTCTGTACCCTTCATTGGAAGTACATTTTTTATTTTCTGTTTGTTTGTTTCTTATATGTTTTTTTAAATATAATTGAACATGAGTTGATTTCTTACGAAAGTGTTGTGACGTTTTGTTCATTTAGGCTACATTCGCTATGCTGGCAAATTTGCGAAAGAATTCTACTCATGTTCAATTTAATTTAGTTTAAAAAAATCATATTGATATTAAGATAGCTGATAAATGGTTGATTTCATCAGTGATGGTCTCAAATACTTAATCTTCCACTATTGAAGCTACATTCTCAAATATGTGAATTCATCGAAAGGCTGGAGAACTGAAATAGCGCAGGTAGTTTTTGCAGGAAAACTATTTTTGGAAACTTCCTTAAAGCAACACTGCCTGTGTGTCAAAAGAAAATCTATGTTTTATAACAAAGTGAATATATTTGAACGAAAAAACCAGTGAGTGTACTATATAGAGGATCTACAACGAGTCCCAGTTTATAGCGGAATTTACAAAACGAGTCCAGTAAATTAGGTCTGGGCTGAGCATTTGGCGAGGTCCAGACATAATTTACTGGACTCGTTTTGTAATTTCCACTTTTAACTGGGGACGAGTTGTCGATTTTATTTAGTAATTGTCCAAAACCTCGATACATAAAACATACTCTCTTGCAACCTATTGTCCGAATTTGTGATATCATAAAATGAATTTAAGATATCATAAAATCGAAAAATTATATCACAAAGTAATATATGATATCACTAAATGCATTAATTGATATCAATAAATAGTCTTTTCATCCGAATATTGATATCACAAAATGAATATTTGATATCATAAAATCGAATATGTGATATCACTAAATGATTAAAATTGTATGATATCAGTGAATTATTGATATCACACAAAAATTAATAAATAGAAGAACGGCGCCCCATAAATTTGTATGTATTATACCAGAACAAAATCAAAATAAAATCAGTATTAATTGATAGAAACTGTTCTGGATAGGGGTCTTCGGTTGATGTTTATTATTGTATACCCCGGAAACTATATATAACCTGTTAGAAAGAGATATACTATATTTGGACATTGAAAGTCTTATATATTTAAAAACATATACCTTCTTGAATGTTGTATACAGACACTGGCTTTTCTTTAAAAATGAAATGACCACCTTAAAAATAAGCATAGAACTTCTGCGGGACACACCATCATCATAGCATATTAGCAGGACCACTTAACCCTTCATAAACTGAATAGTTGGATACCGTTTGATGTGAATACCATATCAGTTAAGACACTTTTGTTCGGCAACCCATATATAAGTCACGATATGAATACTGTAATCTTTAATTACGTGCATCGGTTCATTAAAGAAACAAAACGTTTCAATCTCGACGTCTGAGATGTGTGGAGCTAACATAAGAACGTGAAAGCGAATTGACTATAATTTATGATATTTCGCCCTTGACGTTAAATATTTATCGAACCCAGTAAAGCTGTCGACAGACACCATGCACATGCAATCTCTCTCTCTCTCTCTCTATCTCTCTCCCCTCTCGCTCTCTCTCTCTCTATCTCTCTCTCTCTCTCTCTCTCTCTCTCTGTACATCCTTCCTACCATTTGCTAAATGTTAGTACCTCTATAATCGCGTGTTTGTTGTATCAATCTTCTTTCTCTCATACATAAAATGTGGAATAATCCATCATTTCTTTCTACTGTTAGTTGTCATTACTTGTACATAGCTATATTGTTATAACATATTTCGTTGCTCTTGTCAGCGTGTAATTTGTATATATTCAGTGTTTTGACAATGGGGAGAGGATGTTACTGTAAGTGACAGCACTTGTCATCCCATCCCTTTTGCCTGTGTGTATGTTAATACTATATGCATTGAGCAAATAAAATATATTTAAACCATAAACTGAATACTCATTGATGAGTAATTCCTATAGGAAATGTTCAGATAATAATTTGAAGAAACGACAGTTGTTCAATTTATTATCTGAACATTTCCCTTCGATAAATAGGACTCCTTCTGGACATTTATTAATATCTGTCGTCTGCTTATTTTTACCGTAAACCGACTCAGGTGAACAATGGGCCATTCTAATGTACACTTTTGCAACTGAGTGTGAGAATCAATTTAGTATAGAAAGGGCTACGAACTTATTGAAAGCTCTGTTCGGTATTCACAAAATTGAAATGGTGTGTCTGAACAGGTCATATTTGTCTGACCGAACGGTTATACGATTGGGATGCTCCATTTACTATAGAACGGATTAATTAATCGGGGTGATATTGCCAGTATGTGAGTGTGACTTTGTCACGAGATACACTCACCATCGCCGTCTGTGTCAGCGGCATCGAACGCTGCTTTGGTTGGTCCGTCGTCCGGCGCATTATTGGCCAATCGGAAGCAATCGTAATCGATAGCATTCTCTTTGCGTTCAATTTTACAGTGCGACATCCACGCGTTGAAGTCAAGTTCCAGAGGCATAACTTTGCCACCGGCCTGTAACAGATACATGTGTATGTAATGCGTATTATTCAGTCAATGAGGAGAAATTAACGGACAACAATGGATTAATTGCTACAGTGCATAATTCCAGTTCCGTCGTCGTAAACCAGCTGGTGACATACACTGTTGTTGTATAGCTGGTTTAAGTCGAATATTCGTTCCATTACTCTCCTATAGCAGATCTTAACCCTTTCAGTGCCAAGTCCAATGTTTGTATCAACCCATATTTCCTTGATCATTTTTCAAATTTATTGATTATAATAATGTGATACATTGATGGAAAGAGCTCTTAGATCACATTATTATAATCAATAAAGTTGAAAAATGATCAAGGAAATATGGGTTGATACAAAAATCGGACTTGGCACTGAAAGGGTTAAGCCATATGAATATTTAAAATCGCTAATTCAGTTTATAAAATATAATTATTATCCCAGAACCGGCTTATTCCATAATTCTATATGAATTGTCAAATTAAATCGGAATTTTAATAAGAAACAATACAATCAAAATTGTATACATAATTGTTTACTCTAAGTCGGAAGAATGCGCAAACTCGTCCTTTACCAACATAAACACACTTGATTACTTGTAGTTACACATCATAATCTATGCATATTTTAACATAAAAGCTTGACTATAGTACATCATATAGCATACCACCTTGATATGTAGGATAGAAATTATATAATACTTGAAGATAACCACTGCCCAAGAGTAGGAGCGTCAACTATGGTATATATATATATATATATATATATATATATATATATATATATATATATATATATATATATATATATATATATATATATATATATATATATATACTAAGGAAACGGATATTCGACTTAAACCAGATATATTTGTTTTGCTAAATTTCGTTGGCAGTGACAGAACATTATATGTTTTTATATACTGTCTGGTTATCTTCTAAATCGAAGCCATTGTAATTTTTAAAGTTCGGATATGAAATGACAACATCCACGATATTTTTAATATCGAATATTTATGTGTTACACTAAATCATGTTTGGTGATTGGTCAACTGCCAATTGGGTCACCCGGTTTACATCCCAATAATGCAGAGATCTTACGAGTGTAAGGAACTTACAAATTGTTGACATAATCTGAAATAATCACTAAAACTGTCAGCAGAATAATTGGGCGTGCTTTTAAAAGTTCATCCGAATTGCATCTGAAGCCAGTTATTTATATCGATCACGTTATCGTAGCTAAGAGTTTGAAAGTCCAATATCGGGCTGACTTAATGTGCTGCGTGGGCTAGTCTCAAATTATTATTTTGTGAAAATAAATAAGAATACACTCAGATTTTTATGGGAATAAATCATCAAAAAGCTATCTAAATATAAGAAATGAATGTAGTGAATGTGTGTGCTATTGGGGGGGGTATGGCACTGTGTTCGTTACGGGCACATTTAGTGTGAACCGCTTCGAGCAAGAAAAAAAAGTTTGAACGAGCTGGCTTGTAAATTATCCAACGAAATAGGGTACGTTTATCTCCATTGTAATTCAATACACTAAAATTTAAAAGAAGCTGCACGTCATAATGCATCGTATCAATTTGGCACAGAGGTGACAACAAAACTGAATCTTCCAGAAATAGACCTATTGCTGGCAACAAAAATGCATACCTAAAATATTTTGACGACATTTTGAGCTTATGTGATGATGAGATGAGTTTATTTCAGTTTGTGGCTTATCCTTGTTTTAGCCGCTAGCCGCTATGACATTGTCAGGTTTACGGGTGGTGGAAAGACCAGATGGTTGGTTTCACATGGAAATCACTTCACGACACGTAGACTGTAGAATCCACCGACCATGCATGGAAAGTAACTGACAGACTTACCCAAATATACGAATCCGCGTGCACTCATATATAGATATTAGAACCAGATGCATCACTATTGTACGGCTTATGTTTGCATAATGTGCCATGCACCTTACCAAGTGAACCGCTCAGTCTGGGCGCATCACAAGAATCATTCAGCATTATTCTAAATTATTACTAGGCTTGACACAGAAAACATCTACACGCATAGCAAATATACTTACATTTTCTATTTCACGCTCGAATTCCGCTAGATCCCGCTTCTTCCTTCCGCTGCAGATCCTTCGTCGAATCCATTTGCACCCGGAGGTGTAGCACGTGTATCTCCAGACATACTTGCAGATCCAGCTAATCACTCGTCTACCCCAACTCCAGGAATGAACCTCTTGGGCGCAAATCAAAACCGCGAAAATGACGGCAATCGTCTGAATCGTTGCAAGCTTCATCTTGCAGAACCTGAACACAATTTACCAAAAAAATTAAGTTAATATGGGATATTATTTAAAATGTTTTTCCATAATGCACATTTACTTAATACATTATGCATAATTGGTCTGGTTGTTAATATGACAGACTGCAATTAAGGTACACAATTAATGGTGAAAATATAGAGCTGGTTCTGCTTTGATTGTTGTTTCAAGATTAAAGAATTTCACTGCAGCAAAAGTATAATCTATCTTTCCTCTGGTATTTTTTTCTCGGAAAGGAAATTCCCCCCACATATTATGTATTAATACGCCCTGGCACTAGCTCGCGGCGATATTGGATCCACCGGGCCCGGTTCCGTTGTTTTAGTGCTACATGCAGGTCAACGTTCTGGGGCAGCATTTCCATATATGGAAGTCATGAATATTCAAAAGTTCCATATATGGAAATGCTACTGCAGACTTTGACCCGTAGTACTAAAACCACGGAATCGGGGCTGGATGAGTCTCTGAAACCACGGAACGGAGCTGCATGGAAGAATCCAATATGGTCGCGACTCAGTAATCTTCCTTATGCGAAAACAGTAAGCAATAAAACACATAATGTAAAAGGTATCGTAAACCGGACCCATGTAACGCTCAGCCATGCATGCATGATGTATGAGCACGAACTGAAACACCCAAGAAAAAGAAAATTCAGTAGAAATCTCTCCACCAAGTATCAGAGAACTGTTCCAATTCACGTTTAAACTTCTGGAAGATTACCGTCCTTATGTGTGTTACACAATGAAGCACGGTGTACCTCAGGATTTTAATTTGCATTAATATTTCGCGGACAATACTTACCTTCTAGCAGACCGAAAGACGAATGAGAGTTCTCCCGAGATTACCTGGTATTTATCTGTTCACTACTCATCCCTGACTTGCCCAACAAGTTTTAAAATAGACTCCAATGCCATAATGTTGATAGGGCTTATCCAAGGATAACTTAGCCGGGGGACTGCACAAATTTATTATCAGATTATTATCATCCATATATACAGGATATATCTATGTGATGTAGGCTATGTGATTCACGTTTGATGCTTTCGCCACGACCCCTAATGGCTCTAATTGAAAACCAACACTTAAAAGGATGCTATTTGTGGATAACTAACTAATCTATAGTATATTAACCACCTTCTATAACATGCCGAATCGTGCCGACACCTAGGTATTGTGCGTATAGTCACGATTTCCCCTCATAATCTCATATATATTTTGAAGACCTCTGTGTGTCTGTCTGTCTGTCTGTATGTATGTATGTCTGTCTGTCTGTATGTCATTGATACAAATCTACGATTCTCGACCGATCGGGACGAAACTTGGTACGTGTGTGTAGTTTGACCAGGCGGTCGTCGTTGTCGTATTGGCAAGCCCGTGCGGCGCCCGCTTCGCGCATGCGCAGACGAGATCTCGGAAACGGGTGGAGCTATCGACTTGAAATTTGCTATGTGAATGTATCTTGCCCCGGATACGAATTGTATCGGGTCGCCGAGCCCGTGCGACGCCAGCTTCGCGCATGCGCAGACGAGATCTCGGAAACGGGTGGAGCTATCGACTTGAAATTTGGTATGTGAATAGCCCGGACAACGTCGGGTTCATCGGCTAGTATAATATAAAATGGTGAAACGAATTTATAACCCGGTAGTGTTTATATATTCATATACAAATTTTCAGGTCTATTCCATATTACATATTACGTATATATATATATATATATATATATATATATATATATATATATATATATGTGACATTATGTGGTTCATTTTTTTGTCGAAACCATATGCCTGTGTTTGCGTACTTTCCTGGAAAACATACAGATCTTATTTCGGTGTACTCCGATATTATACATGTACATATGCGGTGTATTGAGGCCCTCGATTCCGACAGCCCATCCAATGCTCGAAGGTTCTACTCCGAGATGGTTCTCTACTCCGAAATCCAAACCTCCGAAGACCAGTTCCCAGAAGATTTAATACGCCGAATGTGTATTACTCTATATATGCATTGGTCGGGCACTCCGAATGAAGGTAAACTATCCGAATAACATATCACTCATAAATTACAATACATGTATATGTAAATGCACACCGGTATCCAATATACATATATCCTGAAGCTTAGATGGTCGGCAGCTCTCGAAATATAATAAGAAAATAGCGAGATTATGTTTGTAGATCGTAACAAAAGCTTGTAGGCATTAAAGCAACATGGCTGTTTCCAAGATAACCTAATATATTCGCTTTTGAATTGTCCCGGTATCGAAATAAGTCGAGAAATACCTGAACTGCGTGTACCTCTCTACGAGCATTATATTATATGTCCCAAAATGACTCATAGAGTAAAAGAAAAACTATGAAAACGATATTCGGGTTTCAAACACAACATGATGATGGAACCTCACGTATATGTGTGGCTTGTAGCTTTTATGTTAATAGATCATGCCATGAAGCCCGTCGAGTTCGTACTCCACCAGTTCAAGACCTGGGAACTGTTTGATGTTGTGACATGGAAGTTTTTAATATTGAAATATGTAACACTATTTTTAGTTAATCTATATGTACTTCACTGTGTAGGTGAAGGTCCCAGTTCGAGGTTGCACGATGTAAGCGACTTTATGGGCGATTTTCCTTTGTGTCGCTTACAATCATAGATTTTTCCCGGGTAATTAATTTTGTGTTTGCTTTATATCGGCTCACAATAGTCATAAAAGCATGCAATCGCGAGTTGGGACCATCCCCTACCGTGAAGGAGATTTTTGAGCAACAAGTATTAGCAAATTCCCTGCCTTGTTTGTTGAATGCTGTAAAGTTCCATGTCAGAACGGGTGAGCGCATTAAGAAGTTCCCAGGTTTTGGTCTGGTTGAGTATGATATCTACGGGCGTTAGACAGAGTAATGATTCATCGCATGATCTAGCATATAGGGTAATTGACAACATAACATAGCGACAATGAATACGAGAGAATGCAAACAAATAGTTCCCATTATGAATGATCTCGTTGCACCGATTTCGACAAACACTTTGGTTGTTTAAAGGTACTCAATCCGATCATACGCTCCTAAATTACTATTTCTTTGGCTTCGGGGGTAAAAAATATTTCATTCGAGTCGAGGAACACCCATCAAAGCTCAGAGTGATCAGATATCGATTTTTTAAGTTTGTTATTTCTCGAGATGTGTAATAATATGTGGCACAGAAACACGTGGTCAAACGGAAGGTCTCGGACAAAATTGCGGATGAAGATGGATAACTCTAAAATCAAGTGGTAATACGGTCAAATTTCGTGATACTTTAGTGATAATACGGCCATGTCTTGTTGAACAAAAGGAAATTTGATTCCATAGTTGACAGTGATTAGCATTATTTTGTTGCAATAAATCGATTCTGATAACTAAAGCGTATTTTGAAGAAATGTTGTTGTTGTTATTGTTGTATATTGATGGTATGGGGACCGTCTAATCGGATGGAGTACCTTTGATAAAGAGTGTGTTTGCAGAAGGGATATATCTCTGTTGACTACACATCTATATATAATACGCATACATTATTTCTGGGCGTCACTTTATCTAGATAGCACAGGACACCTTTCGCACCAAGAACTATACTACTGTTAAGAATTAAAAATAGCTAAAAGTAGTCATATTTTTTTTTTCGGACAGTCCAAAAAACCTTTTCGCAGAACTGATGACTTCGTGTGTGAGAAAATAGTGCCGTTCAAACTTCAAACTAAGGTTATATGGTTCTATTACCGTGAATAGTTTGTAGTTAATCATGATTATGTTATTAGCGTGTTATAGCCATTGGTAGGCCCGATGATTGCATAGAAAAATCGAATGCTCATGGTAGACTCTTCGAAAACCGCAATCGTAACTTCGGATGCGGCAAAACGACAACTGATAGAAAGAACACACATTCTAGTGATGTAATACACTTTTCGTAATTCATATCAGGTGTAGTTCATTATGCGAAAGGTGTTCAGTGTTAATTGGTCCAGACTATCACCACCACCATTTCACATGCACTACTCAAAATGTGGGTTATTGTAAGAACTACGAACCTGGTTTTGCTCTGAGCGTTGTCTCATAATAATGATAAAAATCGATCCATTTATATAGCACAGTATATACAGTGAACTTGTTTGAATGCATACACTTTACATAAATTATTACCTCGGTTACCACCATTGTCGCTCCCATCCTCAAACGAGGAAGCAACCCCATGTGCAACGAATTCGTGAGCATATCACTGCTAACATACTGATAAGATATATCGACACTCGTAGCGAGTACTCTTTACACACGTGAGATGTGCGTAGCAGGCATGATACGAACGACCTTGCTCAATTGTCACAACTTGGCACACAGTTTGAATAGCGTACAATTCGACCAAGCCACTAATGTGTGAAACTCATATTAAACCAGCGGCCGGCTGCGAACTCATATCGATGTGTTAACAGCGACACTTTAACCACTGGACAAAGTAGCTCATATACGGAACCACATTTGGTTCCTGGTATGGTTCTTCATAGAACTTGTTTGGTTCCTCATAGGAGACAAATTACTGGAACAAAATTTGGTTCTTTGTAGAAGCACATACATGTAGGTCTTCAATTTTGTTATTTAGAGTCATAAATATGGTTCCATATATCTACGGTACGTTCCTACCCCCATCCCACAATTATACCCCACTCTAAAAATTCCTGATATAGCACCATATAATGGCTACTAATGGGACAAATGATTCATTTTTCATCCATGTCTTCAAACTAGATGGTTCGAAAAATGTCCGCCATCGCATCATCTTCAATGTTAATAAACATTTCCGTTAGTTTGCGGAACAAGGTTTTAGAAAAACGTAAAATTACGGGCGACCATAAAAATATATTTATGGTCCTGCTCTTAAAATACAGATACTCCGTATTTGAAAAATTAGCATTTAAACAGCCATTCCGTACTTCTACACTATTTACTGTATTTGCCAGAACAAGGTTTTAAGATAAAGATACGGGCGGCGTTGGCGGTGGGTATGCTGTTAAAATATTAAGCTCCGTCAAAAACCGCCATAAACAGAAAGAATAGTAAAATATAGACATACCTTGTTCTTATACCAATCAGAAATATGGCATAAACAGTATGTTATTGTCAAATGTTTTTCCTTTGTTATGGAAACAAAAGCAAAAAACGTTTCAGAACCTGGCTTTTGTTTAGATCCGAATATGGTAAACATAAAGAGCGTTATTTGTTACTGTTTTCCTGATATGGAAACAATAAAGAGCGTTTATATGATTTGTGTGTGATTAACAAATAGAAGAGCTCTTTCCATCAATGTATCACATTATTATAATCAATAAAAATGATCAAGGAAATATGGGTTGATACACAAATCGGACTTGGCACTGAAAGGGTTAAAGCCCGTGACGATTTGATGCTTGGAATTATGCTCGCTATGGTTTCATCCCGGTCCGGTTCCGGTGGTCTAAATGGTCGATAGAAACGTTAAATACATTATATGAACCTGGTATGCCACATAATAAATTATTGAAGTCGTATCATTTAGAAAAGGACTTTGTGTGTGGCCATGTGTGGTTTTGGTCCTCTGGTGGCAGTGGTTGTGGAAAAGCCATTCTGTGACACAAATGGATCGCGAGGTTGAGAAATTTAACTGTACGCATGTATACCAATATGCATGAATTTTTTTTTTGGAAGGATATGTATTGATTAACATTTTGGCACTATACGTGTTACCACTGGGGGGGTCGAAGTCCACGACAGCCGTATCTAACTTCTACACCACAGCAGTCACATGGATAATATACCACAACTGTTTGAAGAAAATAGGGTATGCTGGATTGACAAGATGAGTCAATGGCGTCATTCGCATGTTCCGTTCTAGCGTATTCCTTCTTTGTTTATCTGGAAATACATGTACATGCAGTATATATATCAGCCATGAGTTTCGGATCAATAAATGGTATTTGGTATGGAGGTTTGCCACAGGGAGTGTTTTCAAAAATGGCATAATGCCGTTTTTCGCCCTTTTCGTTCCATAATTATTCGTTGTTCATGACGAAATAATGTATTTCAGCCGTTGTATAATATGATCTGTATAAAATTTGGTATAGCTGTTCACCATGACAATTGTTTTTGATGAAGTGGTGCTGATACGTTGCATTTAATTACGTCGCAGCAGACATTTTAGGGAAAATTTACAAAAAGTAAATAGATACATCTATACATATGGCAGTCGCCCTCTGCATAATAATGGTGTTTGTTGTTATTTTCAACGATATGTAGTACCAATATTAAGTGACCGGTATATATATATATATATATATATATATATAATTGATATTGCATTTATGTAAGTACTAGCAGGGTTACCCGGCATTGCACGTGTTAAAATGATGTGAAACCCTCTGATGTGGACATTTGGGGGGAATAGAGAATACCTCTTGCTCAAAGTGTTACACGTATTCCCATAAATTGAATATCCAAATGGCATAACAAAACGTCATTCATATACATGAATTATAAGTAAAGGCTCACCTTGTCGGAATAATTGTCATTTTCTTTATTGCGATTAATTTATAAAGAAGTTTTATTTATCTGCAACTCAGCGTACATTTTTTTAAATTGTACAGTCGACGTGGTTGGAATTGACGTTTGCTTTGTTTCCGTTTTTTTTAATATATGTTATTGTGATCGAAATATGAACATTAGTTCGAACTGGGGACAATTTTTTTTTTACATAGAGATGTATAAATCAATCTAGTGGGTTAGACTAAGATTTTGATGACACCTGGTTATCAGATCTCCAGGAAGGTACAGATGTTTTAAAGAAATGCCCAGGTGCTCCTCTGTCCATGGTACTGTACTGGCTAGTTATTCCCAGTTTAAAAGAAATGTTTTCATGACCGACACATAGCGAGATTATAAGTTGTTTATGTTAAGCTGTGAGTCTGTTCTAAAAAATGAAAGAAATCATCTGTATTGGGCAGATGTATACCCTTGTCAGTATACGGTACAATCCATCTAATTCGTGGGCGTCTGTTATTCGCTGATTTCGTGGTTTTGCTCAACCACAAAATCAACAACCAACGAAATAGTTGACTCTTGCGTTGAATGACCAAAAAAAACCCATATAAAATACGAGATGGAAATGGAGATCGGACATAACGTCTGTTTTTGACATGTCGTAAAATTTATGCAGAAAAACGCAGAAGATGAGGTGAAACGTAATCTTTTTCAATACAATATCATTCACTGAATACAAAATGTATATGCTACATCATCTAATCTCGGCTATGATAGTTTGTATAACAATGAGTTGGTTTCTATAAAGGCTATTGGTTTATTAGTAACCATAGAGTACTATAGACTACACAATACAATAAATACCAACTTGGCCAAGGTTTGAAATGAAGCTGGTAGATATTATGGTAATGATTGCGTGATGTGCTTTCGGTGCAGGAATACCCTGGGGTCTAATTTTCTAGCAGTACACAAATATGTCATGCAGCTGCTATTGTCGGGCCTGTTGATGTGCATCAAAATGATATCTGATCCATGAATTCATGTTCAGACGAAAAAGCATTTTGATGAAAAACCACGAAAATTGATGCCAATCGCAGAAGAATGGAGAATCCTGAAAAGTCATGGGCTACTGACTGTGTTTTATATCAGAAGAAACTATATTTGACTCCAAACTGCGACCACTATTTTTGAACAGACTTTCGATACATTTCCATCTCTCTTGACAAATTGTATCCTTTTTTTGTGGAAAATTTCTTGAATGGGAAAGACTCAGGCGGTGAAATTTGAACACCAAAAACTCCTTAGAACGAATTATGGAGATGACTTTATATCATTTGGTGGATATCGCTAATTAATCTGTATCTGTATTAAACAAATTCGTATCAATGGTTTCCCACATCTGTTATCCAAACGGCATCAATTTGGCGTCTTTAAATCATACGATTAGATTCCTCGTATCACGGAGAAGGACAGGTATCAATTTGGTGGAAATCGGCGCTAAAAATATATTTTATCAATGTTGGTGTCCTGTCGGGAAGTTCGAATGAAAGCGAGAAGATCGAGGGTATCGGAAGGCACAACTTTACTCTATCGAAGCATATGTACAACTGCAATTACCCACAATACATGGTCATACATAGTTCACTCACTCAATTGTCTCATGCATTACACAGCGTCACAGTCGTTAACGTGATTAGCAGCTCAGTCCGGTGGGCACAGGGGCTGGTTCAATCCCCGACACCCTCTGGAGGGGGCGGACGGACGTCCACTATCACAGCCAGTACCCGACTTTGTCCGGAATAAGACGGCAAGAAAAACCCAATACAACATGACAGACGTTGGTCAGTATAATCTAGTCTCGGACATCCGAATAGAATCATATATCCAGGAACGTGTGCATGTACAAGTTCAACATCAAACGTAGACTGTCCAAAGCAAGGAAGAGTTTGACTGATAAATGACGAGCTGGCAATCACAATCGTAAGGTCATATGCGACGAGGGTCGAGATCAATTGATTCGATGTTCGAAATCCTGACAATGAGTGCATAGCATGTAATGGGGAGTTAGTCTGTTGAAACACGTCTGGCATTGGCGATTGCTCACATACTACCGAAGAATCGGAGATCACAGGCCGCAAAGTTAAAGACGTTGAATCGACAGTTAATTCCAGGCTGATAAAAGTAGCGGGAAGTCCTTCGATGTGAGCAGGATAATCCGGACGTGCAGAAGGAGCCTGCGCTTTGGAGATGGCATCGGTATGTGTCGGAATGAGAACATTAAGTGATGTCGGAGAGACATAATATATCGGGACGCCAGTAGAACTCTCATCCGTGGTTACGAGGTTGTTAGCAGGCAGAGGTTCTTGTGATCTTGGAGCAGCAGCGAACACTACAGGCATCTGGTATCAACTGAACCTTTGGTAAACTGGAACCTAACATCAGGCGTCGGAATATACTTCACCAATCTGGAAACAAAGCTGCCTTTGACATTTGGAAGACCGCCCAGGTGTTTTCGGATCATGCGACACCTATCTCTCAGATGATACATTGCGTCTTCAACCAGGACAGCTTCTTGAAGATATACGTCATCTTCCTGTATGTGACTGATTAATTCCCATGATGTTTTACCCAGAGTTGCTATATTTTCTCCAATCTCGGCATGTAGGCTTCGAAGGGTGTCATGTGTATCGGAAATATGTAGGTCCATCAATGGATCCGCTTTGCATAGCCGTGTCCAGTGTTCTGTGTCGGTAGAAGTCATATTGAGATTAATCCTGTTCGAGGGACCAAATGTCGGGAAGATCGAATTAAAGCGAGACGATCGAGGGTATCGGAAGGCACAACTTTACTCCATCGAAGCATATTTACAACTCCAAGTCAATTACACACAATACATTGTCATACATAGTTCACTCACTCAATTGTCTCATGCATTACACAGCGTCACAGTCGTTAACATTGATTAGCAGCTCAGTCCGGTATAGGCACAGGGGCGGACTCAATCCCCGACATGTCCCTCACCACGCACCCCTGACTCGAACGGCACCAATTTCTACATATTTAGACCACACAATTAGACTCCTGATACCACGGAGATTAGTATTTATAAGTTTCGTGGTAATCGGCGACTAAACAAATTCTTACCTTACCAAACGGCAACAGTTTAGCGTCTTTAAATCACACGTTTATATTCCTTGTATCATGGAGAATAATGTGTATCAATTTGGTGCAAATCGGCGCTAAACATATGTTTATAAATTTTGGGGACCCACTTCCATTCGGTGCACTCCTTGCTCGAATAACGCCACTGCACGTTGACAGCTTTAAGCCACACCATTAGACTCCATTAGTGCCCCCACCCCAAGCGCTCACCCAAATGGTACAAATTTGGCATCCTTGTATCGTGGGGAAGAATGCGTATCAATTTGGTGGAAATCGGCGCTATTTATATCATATTCGTATCAATTTTGATGCCCCTCTCCCCTTCCCTGCACCTCTGACTCGAACGACGCCACTTTTGACATATTTTTAAACCACATCATTAGATTCATCAAAATATGGAGATGATTATGTATAAGTTTGGTTGAAATCCGCGACAAACTTTGTACTGGCCCTCCATTTGTCTGCCCCCGACAGCAACAACGTCACTTAATACAATTTTAACCAACACCATTATCTTCATCGTAAAAAGTTGCCCCATCTAGATGCGCCCCCCCCCCCCCCTGAAGTTATATAGGACACAGAGAGACAGACATTCGCACAAATAAGCTCCAAATGTGGCGTGTTTAACCGACACGATGTGATTCCTCATATCGTTGGGGGAGAATGTGTTTGAATTTGGTGGAAATGGCGCTAAACATATTTTTTATCAGTTTTGTTGACATCTTTAAACCACACAATTAAGCTCATTATGAAGATGACTATATATAAAATTGGTGGAAATCGGTGACAAAACAAATTCGTATCATATTTTGAGCCCCCCCCCCCCCCCCCCACATGTTTCACCCAAATGGCACAAATTTGGCGTCATTAAATCACACAATTACATTTCTCGTATCACGGAGAAGAATATGTATCTATTTGGTGGAATCGGCGCGAAAAATATTGTTTATCAATTTTGACTCCCTCTCTCCACCCCACCCACGTACTCCTGACTCCAACGGCACCACTTTTGACATATTTAAACACCACAATTAGACTCCTGATATCACGGAGACTATTATTGTATCATGGAGAAGAATTTGTATCAATTTGGTAGAAATCGGCGCTAAACATTTTTTTTTTTATCAATTTGGGTGCCCCTCTCCCCTTCGGTGCACCCCTGACTCGAATAACGTCACTGTTAGCTTTAAGCCAAACCATCAGACTCCTGCTGTCATGCAGATGATTATGTATAAGTTTGGTGGTAATCGGAAGACTAAACAAAGTGCCCCCACCCCCATATCCAACCAAACGGTACCAATTGGCGTCTTTAAATCACACGATTAGATATATTGTATCGTGGTAAAGAATGGGTATCAAGAATGGGTGTCACTTTAGAAAATTCAAGTGATTACTCTCTATATAATGGCAGGACTTACATTTATAATACGGGGGTTATGAATGTGCGAACATGGTCAGAATGGAATTTCCGCCCGGACAACATTATCTTCGAAGGACACCGACAACACTCACCTGTACAACACACAAGTTTCGTGACAGAAAATGTATATACCTGTATGCTGATCTGTATCACATCACGATTTTTGCCTACGCATGAGAATCTAATTCATGAGAAAAAAATATAGTGGTCCATTAGGGTTGTGCTAATGGTGTGCTGACTCTTCATCCTCATCACGAATGCCGTGGGCGACACTTATCTATTTCGATAAGCGCGCATAATTATTTATGCTCCATTTGTGTTTGTTTACGTAAATCGTATTTTGTCGGCGAATCGTGAAGTCATCGTCGCCTCTTGTCCCACTCGTCCCACATGTGCACTCTAATTAAAGGTCTCGTTAGATTTAAGTTTGAACTTCGTGCATGTGAAAATTACTACAGATAAATGAAAATTCGTATTCGAAATAAATTACATACGGGTTGCAAAAGTCTATAAGGGTCTTGGTTGATGCGGTAGCAAATTATTTGAGTAGTGAAGTCCCGTTGGATAGTTGATCTGACAATAATTAGAACCCTACACAAATATCTTTGAAATTTTTCAGGTTGGAGCATATCGCAGTCGCAGCTTGTCTTCGCCACCGACAAAAATATTGTTTACACATGTTCTTACACGTTAGGTCGATATCTAAATAGAGCCAGGTAGGGAGGGGGGACTCTTAAGTGTTTAGCACTTGTCCTCCACCCTCTTTTCTTTAATATGTACTTTGTTTAAACACATGTATGTGTGAGCAGACATATATGTTTAATCCAGTCATGTGTAGGTTTGCCACCGTAAAACTATGTGATTTATCCTACCGAGTGCCTATCCATAGCAGTACCATTAGTACATACAGTAAGACACAGGTTTCACGTACGTGGGCCTAAACCAGGCTACCATACAGGTTGCGAACTGAGTAATAGAGATGCATTATCCGAATTAACTAATATTAAATTATTACTGTTTCTTTGGCTCTGGGGGTAAACAATATTTGAATTCGAGTCGAGGAACCCACCCATCAAAGCTCAGAGTGATCAGATATCGATTTTTGAAGTTTGTTATTTCTAGAGATGTGTAATAATATGTGGCACAGAAACACGTGGTCATTGCGGAGAGTCTCGGACAAAATTGCGGATGAAGATGGATAACTCTAAAATCAAGTGGTAAAACGGTAACATTTCGTGATAATACGGCCATGTTTTGTTGAACAAAGTGTTGATAAATAACAAGTTTTGGGAAATTTGATACCATAGTTGACAGTCGTTAGCATTATTTTGTTGCAATTAATCGATTCTGATAACTAAAGCGTATTTTGAAGAAATGTTGTTGTTGTTGTTGTTGTATCTTGATGATATGGGGACCGCCTGCTCGGATTGAGTACATTTAGCTGTTCTGAGTAGATACGGTTTTCCTCCTTGAGTAATATGAGGATTATATTTACGAGACGCCAGCCGAATGAAAATAATCTCGCATCTCACGAGAGGAGAAACCCCGTACGTTACTCAGAACAGTTGACTGTTGTGTTTATTATATTTTCTATACCAGTTTGTTACGACCCAGACCACAATGAGACACACGGTTATACCTAATACGTTCTTAAAGCTATAACACCACCAGCCATTTCTGTTAAAATAACGCGCAAGGATACCGAATGACGTAAAACTTGACATCAAGACGCAATGCTGAGAGTCGCATAACATTTTGAGAGTAGGATAACATCTTGAGAGTAGGATAACACGTTCAGTCTTCTGGGAGTGGGGACATGATTTATATTTTGATGCAAAAAGTTGATGAAAATATAATAAACCATTAATATACATAAAAAAAACTACATGTTCCTGCTCAAACAGCTAACGACATTCATGGTAAAACACTTTCCTCGTGATGTACATCGTGGTATTTTGTTTCTTTTGGTATAGAGAGATGATTTGCCTTGTCGTTCGTATCGAATTAACGATGAATGTCAAACGTGTAACATTAATGCCCCAATTGCCACTTTATAAAATACTAGCAGGTTAGCCCGCCACTGGCGGCAATCGTCAGAAACATGACAATTTTTAATTTTTAAAATTAATTTTTGTAATTAATTTTTGTAATTAATTTTTTTATTTAATTTTTTGTTTTTCAATGAGTTAATTGTGCCTTTTTAATTTAATTTTTTTAATTAATTTTTGTAATTTTTCAATGAGTTAATTGTGCCTTTTTAATTTACTGGCTTTTTTAATTAATTTTTTTAATTAATTTTTTAATTTAATTTTTTGTTTTTCAATTTGACCCGATTTGACCTTGAATTGATCATTTTCAATTTGACCCGATTTGACCTTGAATTGATCATTTTAAAGGTCAAGGTAAGGTCGGGGTCACAATTTAACCCGTCCATGACACTTCCCGTACGTAGCAAGTTTGAGCTCAATCGGTTCGAGTCTATAAAGGACACACACATATATATCATTTGTGGGTAACCGTTTCAAGGTGAAGATCACCTCGGGCGGAAAAACTGAGCCGATGAAAATGTCCCCCGTTCCTAGGAAGCCATAAGTACGTAAGAATCACACAGAAGCGAGTTCCATTTCGAGCGACCCGTAGGTAGCAAGTTTGAGCTCAATCGGTTCGAGTCTATAAAGGACACACCCATATATATCATTTGTGGGTACCCGTTTCAAGGTGAAGATCACATTGGGCGGAAAAACTGACCCGATGAAAATGTCCCCCGTTCCTAGGAAGCCCTAAGTACGTAAGAATCACACAGAGGCGAGTTACATTTCGAGCGATAACGTAAACAAAAGCCGTATGCGAAAGCCGAAGGGAATAAAGAGCGTTAACCGGTTAACGAACCCAAATATGGAAGATATAAGGAGCATTTAGCGTTATTGTGTTAAGCACTCCCGACCAATGGCGATGACTGGTGAGTGGATAAGGGATGAAGGAGTCGTCGCACGGGCTCGCGAATGATCCGATGACATTTCCCGTGACATTTTACCCTTATATAGGAAGTTTGAGCTCAAACGGTCCAGACGTTTTCGAGTCTATAAAGGACAAATATATATATTTATATATTTATATATATACGTAGTTCTCAAAATATATAGTAGATGTTTGTTGGGAAATATCGAACATCCTGAGCATACAGCGCATGTTATGTGTGCACAAAAAGAAATATCATGCAGATCTTCAACACCAAACATATAAAACAGGTTTTATTTGTCAAACAAATCGACCAATAAAGACCATTCGAATTCCAGTCGTTTATCTGACAAGTGGCCATTCGCATTTATATGTTGCATATATGTCTTGCCATATACATATACACTATACTCGTTTATTATATAGAGGATCTACAACGAGTCCCCAGTTTATAGCGGAATTTACAAAACGAGTCCAGTAAATTAGGTCTGGACCGAGCCTTTGGCGAGGTCGAGACCTAATTTACTGGACGAGTTTTGTGAATTCCGCTGTAAACTGCGGACGAGTTGTAGATTCAATTTAATACATTATCCAAAACCTCGACAAACATACGTGAATCAACAAATGGGACGCGAAACTAACATCGGCTCATATAAGGCATGCGATGACGTAACTACGCGTTGTTTGCCCGCGTACAGAAATAGTCCCAGATAAATAAAGACTCTTTGGCCCATTTAAAGGCGTATATTTTATGACATAACTTTTTCAAACTCTTTATTCATTATAGTTTGTTCGAAAAATATTGGAAGCCATAGTATTTTGAGATGTAACGTACGGAATGTAAACAGACGACAAACCAGAAGTCAAAGGTCACTTATTTTTAACAAATCAAGGACAATTTGTTAAACATAGCGAAGTTATTGACCCTTTCTTCTCAGATTTGACTCGATTTCACTGTCCAATAGTGATGTATTTGAATTTTCGTATAGAGAAATCGAGTGGAATCGTGAAAAGGAAGGTATGGGACTACTCAAGAGCAGATTATAATGCAATGAATGCCGAATTTGAAAATTGGAATTACAAGAAAGACCTATCTAATACCCCATACATCGAATTAGCGAATATATTGACAAATAAAATAAATGAAATAACATTGCAATATATACCAAACAAATAAGTAACTACTCGCCAAAATGAAAAAGAATGGATGAATAACGAAATCCGTGGTATGATAAGGCAGAGAAAACGATTATACAAGGCAGCCAAACGGAAATGTTCTCATGATGCTTGGGCAAAATATAAATCACAACGAAATTCTGTTATTTCGGCTATCAGACGGGCCAAACAATCTTATTGCGCCAAAACCCAAAGTATATTGGGAAGTTGCTTCACTGAATCCTCACTTTGGTGGAAAACTTTGAATAAATTAATGAAACCGGAACCTAAGCCTATACCAGCACTCATATTTAACGATGAATTGATAAATGACAACTTACAAAAAGCCAACACCTTCAACAAATACTTTTGTTCTATATCGTCATTGCCAAACGAAAGGGAGATAGAGTTACCTCGCTTTTACCAGTTAACAGAAAGCGAACTAAGTGACATATAAATCGACGACGAACTTGTTCACAAATGCCTACGGTCAATTAAGACGTCAAAAGCCTCCGGTTATGATGACATAAGCCCAAAAGTATTGAAAAACTGTGCCTCTTCCTTAACTGCACCATTAAGATTTATTTTTAATATTTTTTTAAAACATGCATACTTTCCCATTGAGTGGAAGAAGGCAAATGTATGTCCAATCTTTAAAAAAGATGACCCTTGTATACCGTCAAACTATCGCCCTGTTTCCCTTCTGAGTTGTCTCTCTAAAATCTTTGAAAAATGCATATACCGTCGTCTTCCAGACTATTTGCGTGAACACAAATTGTTGTCCGATCTGCAATCAGGGTTTACTCCCAACGACAGTACTGTGTTTCAATTAATCGACATATACCACTATATCATATCATCACTAGATGAGGGGAAAGAAATAAGATATGTCTTTTGCGATATTAGTAAAGCTTTTGATAAGGTCTGGCATCGAGGACTGCTCTTTAAATTGAAAAGAATGGGAATAACAGGAAATATGTATAAACTTCTTGAGAATTACTTGGAATCTAGAGAGCAGAGAGTTACAATCAATGGGGTGAGCTCTAATTGGATGCCTGTTTCAGCTGGAGTCCCCCAGGGGTCCTTACTCGGCCCTCTGCTATTTTGGTCTACATAAATGATATTGTTGGAGGGATAACTAGCAATATTCGCCTATTTGCGGATGATACTTCCCTTTTTCTTGCCGTTGAAGACCCCACCCTTGCTGCCAACGTAATGAACCAAGATATACAGCGAATATATGAATGGTCGCAAATCTGGGCCGTTAAATTTAATCCATTGAAAACAGAGTCTATCTTAGTATCACGGAAGAATATTATTGAAGATCATCCACCCCTTAGGATGGCAGGTGAAGATATCATAGAGGTGACTGAACATAAGCACCTAGGACTGACATTTAACGATGAAGGGAAGTGGAAAAATCACATCGAAGATATTGAAGAGCGAGCCTCAAAACGATTATACATACTTAGGAAGAATAAATATGCCCTAGATAGGAGAACATTAGAACGAATTTATCTATCATTTATACGCCCCGTCTTGGAATATGCTTCCCCTGTGTGGGACAATTGCACGGCTGAAGAATCACAATTATTAGAAGATATACAATATGAAGCAGCACGTATAATAACTGGGGCTACTAGGAGTTGTAATAGGGATGAATTATTGGTAGAAATTGAATGGCAGAAACTATCGAAAAGGAGAGAAAAATCTAAACTTGCTAAATTCTATAAAATGACGAGAAAATCAACCCCACAATATCTATATAACTATGTCCCAAGGGATTCAACAACTTCAAGTGGATACCCATTCAGGCACGATAACTTAAGACGTCCCTTTTGCTTTTCTACCTCTTTACAAAAATCATTCATACCACATGCTATTAAACTTTGGAATGAATTATCAGACGAAGCGAAAATGTGCGAAACGGTTTCCGAATTTAAACAATTCCTGAATAAAGATTGTATAGAACCTCCACAATTCTACGAGTATGCATATACACGGCAAAGTCAAGTAATCCACTGTCGAATACGTCTCGAATGCAGTAATCTGAATGATCACTTGCACCAAAATCACTTACAGGATAATTCCGATTGTACTTATTGTGGCCTGACAGCGACAACTGAACACTTCTTCTTATACTGTCGAAAGTTCACGAACGAACGAACGATATGCTTCCAAGGTCTTCATAACAGACCATGTTTAAATGATCTTATTAAAGGATCTCAGTCATTAACACTAGATCAAAACATCGATATCTTCGCAAGAGTACAGAAATATATTCTACTTACAAAAAGATTCGCGACTAACTGACAGAAAACAAACTATGCTATCAACAATTCGGCAACCCTTGTCTCATTGAACGGGTTGATGGGGACCATATGGGCGCTGAGGGGTGGGCAGGCAGGAAGCTATATATATCCATTATTAATTCGCAGTCAACATAACTCATTTAGATATTAATGATAAACCAGTTATCACCCATGTGAATATCCAATGGGGAAATGACAAATATAAGCTTACAAAGCTTACAGTCAGATCCTTTTCTCATCTCTTATATGCTGGGACACACGTGTTAACATTTTGTAATAAATATATGTGTTGTAATTAAAATTGTATATGTATGTACACACTTGCTATTGAGAATAAAATATTGTTTACACTAAAGGTCACCTGGCACTATTTCCTGTTATTAACATTTAATATCACAATTTATAGAATGGGTTTATTGAATCGAATAAGGGTAGGACCATGTAATAAAACGCAGGACGCGTATCCGCGTTCCAAGTGCAACTATCTATCGAACGCGAAATGACTGAAATCGACCCTCGAAATTAGTGACGTTTTTTTGCAAATTTACATCCTTGCGTTAGCCGTTTTAACGGGAACTTGTAATTCGCAACCTGCCGATTGTTAGTCTTCTTCGTGTAATCGGTTCTGCTCGGCCTGCGAAGGTTTGTAACCTCATGTAGGGGATTGATTATAAACAAACTGAGCATTTATATTTTATTTCATATTGTTCTGTAACAAACGTTTACGGTGAATGCTCCAAAATGGTATTCTATTTTCAATAATGGAAACCGTAACATATGACGTACATGTACGCGTGACTATATTTCGTACATATATAGGCCTATACACGTAAGTTATTCATTTCTTTCTAACGTGGGTACTTGTATCATCTTCCATCCGTGCCTTAAACAGCCATTTATGGTATAGAGATGTATCGCAAACACAAGGATAGAGTTACGACTTCATTAAGCTAAGTTGTCGTCATAAATTTTGTTTAAGGCCACAATTCGTTTCGCAAAAATGACAGCGACGAGTATGATATCTGAATTGGACAATGCATGCATGGCTAATCACCAAATAATTGGTTTGAAAAATCAAATGTTATACAATTAGTTCAACCTTGTCTTCAGTGTGAAATTTTCAGTTTATAGCTTCACACATATTGCTGAAGTTTGAGAGACGCCACAGCACTCACTTTGTCGTCACATTCCAAAGTGTGTGAAAAAATAAGTAAATGATTGTATGATAGAAAATTATAATTGTTCCGTGATTCAGAGAATGATACAAGTTGCACGTAATTAATTTAAAATAAACATCGGACCGTCTACTCCTCATTCTGTAACTCCTGCAATAACTCCTCTAGTTCTTCCA
The DNA here is from genome assembly GCA_032622095.1 of Siphonodentalium dalli. NCBI lineage: Eukaryota > Metazoa > Mollusca > Scaphopoda > Gadilida > Siphonodentaliidae > Siphonodentalium > Siphonodentalium dalli. Next base: position 164,310,725 of record CP136064.1, read on the forward strand.
GTCGTCCATCCATTGTTCTTTTACTCGGTCCATTTCCATTTCCGTTGTTATTGCCGCCATTTTCGTTACCATTTTCGTTAGCATTCTCTTCTCCTTGGGCGCTGTTCTGTCCATTGCCGTTTCCATTGCCGTTTCCATTGCCGTTTCCACTCCCGTTTCCGTTTCCGCTGCCGTTACCATTTCCGTTTTCGTTTCCATCGTCTTCGTCTGGAATACCACCATGTCTCACAATAGCTGCTGCTAGTTTCAGTCCCAGTGGTGCTCCGGCTATTTAAATGGAAAGCAATGTGGTATCATTCGATTAGTTCCTGTCATAAAAGGTTGATTATTTCTTTTTCTCGTAAGAAGAGCAACCAACGATGGTGCAAGGGTGATGGGTGATGGGGGTGCCGAAACATTTCCAGGATACAAGGTCCGGGTGGTTGGGTGGTGCCTGAGAACCCCCCCCCCCCCCGCCTCAATCGAAGATGTTTCCAACGCCATGTAATTTGTGCTCCAAACCCACGTTTAAAGACAAATTATGAATAATAAAATTAATATAAATGTATGTGATTGTGTGTGAGCTGTGAATACGATACCCCCAACCCATACCATAAAGGATAGTATTGTTATTGTTTGGTGTTTATGAAATGTCGGAATGTTATATTATGTCCATTTACAGTATCAAGGTCTACTCAATATGTGTTCTTTTATGACATGATATCACGGGGTTGTCCGGCTTCTGACGAGGAAAACATTCTACTGAAAAAAAAGCAATTCCATCAGTTATCACAGGTTTTCATCGTCGTATTTGACCTTCAATTAGAAAACAAATACTCATCATTGTTAAGCTAACAACTTTTGATTTCGGGATTCCAATTTCTGTCATTGCAAAGAATACATGTAATTTGTTTGTGCATGCTCTTCAAAATTTTAATTATTATTTTTTATTGAAACAGACCATAGATGGAAAATTATAATTAAAACAACTACTGGGAAGCATACTACGCAGAAGACCAACGTTGTTGTATTTAATAACTGGAAGGTTGAAAATCCTGAAGTGTTCTTATAGTGAATGGTAAAATTCTTGAAACTATAGCCAGTTTAATTTATCTTGGTGTATTGATGGCAAGTTACGGTAAATTTAATCTGTGGTATAAGACAATTGCGCAGGACGAATAAAGAGCTCTTCACAGGCTATATGGAATAATATGACCATACGCGCTTGCGTAATTAACGAACCACAGCTAAAACACACGCATAAGCTAGGATATATCTGTGTATTTTTTTTAATCCTATAAAATAACTTCATAGATGCGTATTCCCATCAAATAAGATTAACTTAGGCCTTATATCGTGGTGTGATTATGATATATTACTCTCCAGACATGCACAAGGGTTCATCGAAAGAGTGGGTTATATAGCAATTTCGTGTATAAATTAGGTCAATCATATCATACATCAAGGCATGTGAGAAATCAGAGATTCACAATGTAAACAGACTACGAGTTCACCGACTCAGACTTAAAACTAAGTAAAAAACTTTTAAAAGCCATTCCTTTTTAACAGATTATTATAGAATATAAACTACCAACATCAAACTGAAAGTATTCAAAAGTAAAGACTGTTGGTTGTTGTCTAGATGGGAGTATTTTACTGAAATTAACCATTATATTATTGACGCTGTGTGCGCAATCCGATTGAGATGTGTACTATACGAAGAAGCTTGTCGATTTCATCATGTTAATTTCATTCATAAAATGTCATCATGTCGATTTCAACGAAACTCGACGAGCAACGTCATCATGTAGCTTTCACCATCGATCGAATTTGCGATAAGCTGAATGTATCTTATGCTTTATTCACCACTTCCGTTGGATCAGTGTTAAGCTATGGTTGTGAAATATGCGGATTTAGTGAAGTATACAGATATAGAAATACTTCATTGAAAATTGTGTAGATATCTCTTGAAAGTTAAGTCATCAGCAAACAACGACGCCGTGTTGGGAGAGTTAGGTCAATTCCCCCTTCACGTAGCGAGGTTGGAGATAATATTCAAATTTGGGCTTAATTGAAAAAAGAATAAAAATTCTCTGACTTATGCTATCTTTGAATTATTACACAGAAATGTTGATAGTGGTTTATCTCACCGCGGCTATATTTGGGCATATATTTTATAAAATACACTGGATAAACTTGGTATTGGATACATGATATTACAGATGCATAATCCGAATTAACGCTCCTAAATTACTAGTTCTTCGGCTTCGAGGGTAACAAATATTGTATTCGAGTCGAGAAATCCACACATCAAAGCTCAGAGTGGTCAGATATCGATTTTTGAAATCTATTTGTTTTCACCACCGATAATTTTTCAGTGACCCAGTAACAGTCGACGAGAAGACGGTCTCGGGCCAAATGGCGGATGAAGATGGATAACTCTAAAATCAAGTGGCTTTTTTGTGTCAGATATTGGACAAACCGTCAAAATTCGTTGAACAAAATGTTGATAAATAACAGGTTTTGAGAAATTTTATACTATAGTTGACTGTGGTTAGCATTATTTTTTGGGCTATTAATTGAGTCTGCTAACTGAAGCGGCATTTTTTTTTAATGGTTGTTGGAATCTGATGATATGGGGACCATCGAATCGGATTGAGTACCTTTTAAACTATTCATTTCGCCATTACACGATCAGCATATACAGCTTTGGTTGGTTTCTAAAGAAAAGCCTACAAAATGATATGTTTTTTAACAGAATTCGAAACTTACTATCCGTGATTAAAACCCCTAAATTTAGTGTCACTTATAAAATTTAGAGTAAGCGCGCATAATTTGACTAGTTATGAAGGGCAACCGCATTCCAGTTTGAACCGGCGTAAACACCAACTGTTTCTTGTCATTTTACCGAAAGAGCACATTCCGCCTGATCGAGTTTTATGATGGTCTCGGTTACATATTGCAGAAACCTTTTGCTTATTGTCCACACCACCAATGTATAGTGCATATGTAAAGATTCTGTTTGTGCGTAATTCTTTGATAAGTTTTATCAGTAACGTATTTAGTTCAGCATTGGCGAAGCGTAACATAAAACGATCTTTATTTCACATTCTGAATAATACATATGTGGCGTTGCCTTTAAGTGGTAATTTATATCACTCCAATGAAAGTCCGTGGCGGTTTGAAGTCTATATACATCGCGTCCGGTTCTTGGGATCGAAATAGGTCGATAAATATCTCAGATAATTCTATGTGGATTTTATGTCGCAGAAATACTTATGTCATTCTGCGAATTCATAAAAATCGCGTCAGAAACTGTTCTTCAGTGTGCATCAATAAAGAGCATTACTTGTCTTTCTATGCCTAATATGTTAAAACAATAAAGAGCGTTCATCTCATTACTATGCGAGGTCACTGAAAACAGCTCTAAAATTATATGACTTTTTCAGAGTATACACGTATAACACATGTAGATCGATAATTCGTGCATTTATCCACCTATCATATCCATCCTTCTAAATGATGTAGATTCAAATCAACGATGTCCGTTTAATTTAGCATTATTTAGTATACGACGCTCGGACAATAACGATAGATTTACGGGTAAAATAGATAAGATAAGTTTATTGGCAATTACACCCACACGAGGCTGATGACACAACACAAATAACAATAAATATATATGATACAATAAGTAAACACAATTGTAATCAGAATTAAAATTAAAAAATTATCATGTTAGTTGTTTCACACCTTTTGTGATAAAAAGAGACTTCTGAAGAGTCTTCTGAAACACGACACATGATCAGCCCTAAAGGCCCATTTAATTTTCTAGTCGCATATTTTTTTATAGTGCCTTAATATACTGTTGTAATTACAATATATCACATAAAATATGATTAAAATACAATAATTTAACACCATTTGGCCCTTAAAATAGCTGAAATCATATAATTACCCCCCCCCCCCCCCGTTTCGCTCCCAGAATGCAACATAATTCAAACTAAGATATAGAGTTCCCCTTTCATTCAGGGGGGGGGTCGGAAAAAAAATTCAGGCACGTATGCTGATTTTTTACTTTCGACCCTTATTGGGACCCACCCACCCCCGCGTCCAAATTTTCTTCCGTTTTCGGCAGTTTTTTCCGACCATTTTTGGACACCCACCCCCTATTAACACTAAAACAGAGATTTGCGGGGGGGATTCACTGTAAACTGCTGTATATGAATTTATGTGTATACTATTAGTCATGGATGTTAACATTGACATGTAAATAGAAACGAGTCATTTTGTGGTCATTCGGCCAAAAAAAAAACATGGCTGCCAGCGGCCATCTTGGATATCAAAATTCAATCCATCTGCATGGGCTACAGGCTATACTGTTTGTCTGATCATCATGAAATTTGTCATTTATGTTAATATTGACATATAGATGTATTTTAAGCCAAACTCATTGCAAAAACAGTCAAAAAGACTTGCAGGAAAAATATTTTTGAGTTGCGGAAAAAAATATTTGTTGGTCCCATCGAGCACCCACCCACCCCGGCATACGTGCCCGGACCCCCCCCCCCCCCCCCCCGTTTCATTGATAAATAATAGATCAATACAGTCCAGATGAAACTTAAGCACAGAAAACACATCGATACCTCAACAAAAACAACATGTTCACAGTCAATTACACCGAATAAGTTGATAGTACAATGTTTTGGAGCTTCCTCTTTCAAATGGTATATAATATGGCCTATATTTTATATCATGTTATCTGGTGGTTCGAAAATAAAGTGGGCCTTTAAAACTATCACAAATTATGTGTTGCATGTACTCACATTCTTCGCCTTCATACAGGAATGGAGCGGCTCTGAATTCCGCGAGATCTATACCTCCTGAAAAGAGAGAGAGTATCAGCATAAACTTTGTGGCCCGATTCATCATCTCCATGAATTCTCCCATTCAGTTATCAAAGTATACATTGGAATTGTCTATTCTTCATTTGGATGGATGTTTTGGTAAAATAAGGAGATGACAGACAGAAAAAGCAGATAATACAAGAACAGAGTGATTCATATTCATTGTTGGGAAATGTTCAAATGATAACTTTTTCATGACACTTCTCCGATACGCGACATGCGGGTTGTACCCCACTAGCAGGAGAACAATAGAAATCACATCACAAGTACTCCATTGGGCGTACTAGGGTTATGCATGTTTACCGCATCAGAGTTTTCTATATGTGGTGTAGTGGACATGCTGCTGTTATTGGCATACAATGTGCATACGTTATACAATATCATACGACATTTACATCCGACAAAGATACCACGTATTGTAATGTAATAGATAATTGATTATAGTAGTATGGTGGTTATCATAGAATGATAGAATATAATTGGCTGATATTTATTAATGACGCCAACAGAAATAAAGTTATCTTCCGTGTGATTCTAATCGCGTCAGCAATATTTGGCATTGTAAACATATTAGCCACTGGTTGAGTGATCATGGCGGCTAACTGTCTATGATGTGTGCGTGCCCTGCTGAATTGCTGTGATGCGTGTAGGGCAAATTGATGCTGTTGATGAAAAAGTACCTGATTATTAGTCAGAGGTTACAGGTAAGTCACGTCGTAAATGGAATCAGGATAGAGGTGTTAAGACAGTTATTTATAATCGGCCACCAATTTTCCCACATACATGTATCTTCTGGAATGATAATACACACTTTTTATATTATCATATAATCTATTAGTCCCACTTTAAGTCATCTGAGATCAAAGGTAAGTAAGTATTCTCAGATCAGCCATTATTCATGGATGGAACATGAGAAGATGCGTCTGTGCCACGCCATTCCCCAGGTCAGGAGACCGATCTGTAACAATTTTCCTGCACAAGGAATGTGTATATAATTTGTTATTTAATATTATTATTGCCCCTTTAAGACATTTGATGTCAACTGGACCTATATAATAAGATTTCCCGGGTCAAATTACCCATATGTGCAAATTTGCAGCTCCGATGGTCCAGCTGTTTCTGTGTAAACAATTAGTCGATAAAAGCCAATTGCGACAGCCTTTCAAGTTTGATACTGTGTGTCGCTAGTAGTCCATCGTGTGATGTCACATGAAGGGGGATTAACGATTCAGACTGCATAATCCATAATTTAATATTCAATCTCACGAATCGGCATAACTTCAGTTACGGGCGGCCTATCACAACAAAATTTTTCGACAACGCACTCAGTGTATTAGCTCACATCGATAATGACTGAGAAATTGCACCGGTGTAATCCTTTAAATTACAAAAAAATATTAATCATTAATCATTAGCTTTTGACCTCGTCCATTATCTTTGACCTCGTCTAGTATTGGGTTGTAGGGGGTGATCCCATAATATATCTATATAAATGTCGAGTGTTTGTGAGTGAGAGTGTGTGTGTGTGTAACTGTCACGATTTTGGCGCGTTTAAAACGATATCACCCTCATGTCAGATGGCGCCCAAATGTTGACCATGTCCTGGGCACATATTAGAATACGATATGCTAATTTCAGGCCAATCGGTACTAGACAGTCTTAGAAATACCGAGTTTCCCAAAGGTTGCCAAGACGATATTTTTACTGATATAATGCGGCACCTTCTCTAAAATATAATGTGGTTTCAGCGGGTCCGTCTAAATTTCGTACAAATTCCGCGCGCCGTATGTCGGTTTTCTTGATATTGTTATCAGCAGTGCAGTGGTAACAATATTTTCCTGCAAGCCATGTTTGTCATTCGTCATTTTTACACCAGACGACTTGAAGTGGCATAGGCCTATATGAGCAACAAAGAACGTCCCTTGTCAGCTTAGAAATATGTAGAAAATTGGTACGCATTGGTCACATGGCCATGACAATGTCATGGGATAGGCGCATTTGACCTCATATGACTTAAAGGGGACTGATAGATTACATCATAAAATATATTAAAGACGGTTTATTATCAGCTCAGATAAAATGTGGGAAAATTGGTGGACAGAGGTAACATGACACGGGAAATGTCACGATGTAGGTGCCGATGTCCTCAAATGACTTAAAGAAGCATGAATAATTAGCAACTTAAAGAGCGTTTATTATCAGCTGAACCGTATTATTATTCACACAATGTGCCTGCATGTCATGTTTGTCGTCCGTCATTTTGCCGGACAAAATGACGGACAAGCCCCTAGTTTACATATAAATAGCGAGTATTTGTGATAACATATTCATTGCAAAAGAAATTGAAATGATATATACAATCCATATAATTCGTGAAAGCTACTGATTGTATATGTATGCATGGAGACTTTTTAATTAGTCTAACAAAGTGGTCACACCTCTCATTTCGAACCGCATTGTCGGATGGAGCGCCTTATACTAAAAATATATACTACTTCTCAACTTTGATGACTTCACTTATTGGACATCCGACCGATCGGACGAAGACCCTCTAGTCATGTCCCTGAATCGACAAAAGGAGAGGCTACAGTCATTTTCAACTTACCATCGCTGTTAGTGTCGGCGTCCGCGAAAGCAGCCTGAGTGGCTGGTGTGTCTTCGGCGTTGTTAGCCTGTCGGAAGCAGTCATAATCAATCTTTTTCGGTCCATCGGTTTTTTCGCCACACGTTGCGACCCATGCGTTGAAATCTAGCGGCAATGGCAGGACTTGGCCTCCATTCTACAAAGAAACATAAAACTGGTAGATTGTGATATGAATTTGAGACAAATATGGCATTCGTATAGTCTTGAGTAAACACAGCTTATCTATCGATCAGCTGCGGGTTCGATTGTCTGAAAAAATAACAGGAACCCCATTATTTTCAAAACGTATTGATTTAAACCTATATATTGCACTTGATTAACAGGATACAGAGACTTGGGGAATGGCGGACAAGTTCCCAAACCTAGATTGAACCTCAGCTCCCTTCAATCGCATTTAGAATGTGTATAACAACGTGGTATGGTAAGAATAATACGCCTTGGCACTGCGTCTGGGCCACATTGGTTCCATCCAGCCCCGTGTCGTTTTTTTAATGCTACAGGTCAAAGGTCTGGAGTAGCATTCCATATATGACCTTTTGAATATTCATGAATTCCATATATGGAATGCTACTCCAGAACTTTGACACGTAGCACTAAAAAACGGAACGGGTCTGGGTGGATCCAATATGGCCGCGACTCAGTGACAATGCGTATTAAATTCAATCAATTTTGCATGATGTGTGGATGCATACGAGGAAGTATATTATAAGTCACAAGGCGATTGATTGCCGGATACGGTTTCATGTGAGGCGAAGTTAGATAATATCGCTGCGCCTCACGTGACACCGTAGCTGGCAACTATAAGAGTATTGTAACGCCTTTATCATGCTTTCCATGAATTACCGGTACGAAGTTTATTAGATTTTACTAATCTAAACGTGCTGCCTAAAAAAACTAACTGTATATATGATCATATGTGGCTATTAAATTACGAAACGTCACAGTGACGCGCCATGGACATAGAACGTCAGCGCGCTCGGTCAATGGCTATTCATCTGAAATTTGATAACATATATAGTTTGATAGTTAATTTATGCGACTTCGTCAAATATATCAGATGCAGGTATTGGTACATGGTACAATGTTTTAAGGTCGTAGAAATTATTTCCGACAGATATTAATTTTGTCAAAAATACACCATATATATGCACGAGACGGCAGAGTTTCAAGAAAAAATAAGATGGCGTCCATCGACCCCATATGAATCCATATCCCCCGGGGTGTCCGTATGGGATAGGTGACAATCAAGGTGAACCTAGTGTCCCTTCATATTCGGCTAGTAGTTCTACATTCTCATTGGTCAATCTACTAGGCCAGCATGATAAACATGTGTGTTATGAGTTATAAACGGTATATGGTATTAATAGTGTGCATGGTTTTGGAGGCGTGTGCCACCGCACCACCCCAATGTAAGGACGATGGACTTGCATGTTATATATTATATATTATATTATATTATATATATTATCCAATAAACCCCACAAATGCAATAACGACACGTAGATTTGTGTTTACCCCCCCCCCCCCCATCATTTCAATCACACGCACCCACCCATTAAAGACATATTATGTACTTGTTCGGGTACGAGAAACTGATAAGATAGTATCCAGGGGTTATACCAACTGTAGTAATTTAGCATTCTACTAACATCACCGTAAATCTGAAGCAAATTGACTGTACCACTCCATATAAAACATCGTCTGAACAACGCTCAATTGTTAATATTTGCTTTTCGATTCGGAACGCATCAATCGGCGATAAAATGACGAAAATTATATCGCCATCGAGAGTCGCTCATTTAATTAATATATAAGTATGATGGTGTTTATTGTTAATTTGGATATACTATTTGTAAAAATACCTACTTTGAACAAGATTAATCTACATTTCTATTTGATCACCCTACCGGAGTGTTTCACATCACTTTAATGTGTTCTCCTGATATATCATATTTATATCCATGTATCAGTATTAAATTAGAAATGTGTAATGTGCATGTAATATATAGAGAGGATATCTAATGAAACGCAATTCTATACGAAATGTATTAACCGAGTGCACTAAATTAGATTCGAGCCGAGCTATAGCGGACGAGGTTAATACATTTCGTATAGAATTGCATCGAACTTGAGATCCATTTTATCACATAATCACATTTTAGCAAGGAAAAACGATATCGAAACGACTGGGGTTAAAATAAATTAATATTGATTCTCTTATCATAACCAAAGAGGAAGTAAATACAACATTACTTCAAGAAAAATATAGTTCCATTAACTTTTAAAGGTGACTGTTCATGTTGACAAGATTGTTCAACAACCCTTATCATGCATGGTTATATCACAGTCAACACTAAATAGCCCAATATAAATTGAATATCATAACTATATTCTAATTAGCATGATAATAATATTCCGACATCATTGCGGTAAGCACGTACGTCGCTGTGTGTGCCGATAATACACGAGTGTCTTACTAAAAATATGAGACCGGATTTAGGGGCTAATTATGTGATAATTATATTTACTCAATTATACCAATATCTATATGTGATTAAATTAATCTGACCTGATCTGTTCAAACTACATACGTTTTCGAATCCACGTTCCGCTGCAGCTAAGTCCCTCTTCTTGCGTCCGTTGCACACTCTGCTCTTTACATATTTGCATACCCCATTATTACAAGTATACTTCCATACATTTTTGCAGACCCAATCAACAGCACGTCTAATCCAGCGAGTCCTTATACCCCAAGATTGAGCCTCATGTGCGCAAATCAAGACGACAAACAACACAGCAATAGTCTGAACAGACACAACCTTCATTTTGGTGGTTCTGAAATGATAATGTATTCCTTTATTTCCTCCAACGATTGAGAGTAAGTATACCCATACACATGGAATTCAAATCATTTTGGCTGCATAGAATATAAACACTCTACACAGAATGATAACTATAAAAGTATAAATTAACTACGGAAGACAATTGCGGTCACATTAAACCATATAGAACAATATATTATGTTATCACGTTTGTGTTTAAACGCAATAAGTTTTGTGTTTAAACACTATAGTATAGAGAGTACAACGTATTCCAATTAAGTTGTAGCTATACCTGCAGTTTTGCGTTTAAACACATTAAGGCTAGTGTTTAAACGCAATGTAGATGGGACAACCCATATCGATGACACTGTAGCTATGTCATGTACATCCATAAAGCACCATAGCTAGGGGTCCGAATAGGGACCCACGTCATATTGCTCAGTCCTATTGACCGATTTCGGTCAGACAAAGTGTGACCTAGGGTGGCCTCATTACAACCTTTCGATCCCACCCACCCCCAATCCAACACCCCACCTAATCCAAAATGGCCGCCGCACACGTGGGTTCAATCCGTCCCAAATGGCAGCCACCCAAAAGCAACGCACGAAGAGACTAATTTCTGGTGCTTTATCGATGTATATAGCCCACATTTAGCTACAGCGTCAATGACATACTATTGCGCGTATACGCGAGACTTGTTGAGTTTAAACGGAAAACGATTGCGTTTAAACAAAAGCAAAACTATTGCGTTTAAACGCAAAACTACATGTAGATCTACAGTGCCATTGGCATACATTATTCCCTCTAATTTATTTTTCTACACCAATGTATTTGTATTCCTTCACAATTTGTTCAATCTGGTAGGTTATGAGAAAATAAGAGCATATGGTTATTACTGTATTGAGTTACATGACCTCAAATATGGCATTTTATCACGCGAGTTCTGTGTCAGAGGCAAATTTGGCTAAGTCCAATACAATGGAACACACATTTTGTTTGAGAATATTTGATTTTGTTTCATCATAGATGCACATATTAATAATTGTTTGTGTTTTATTTAGTGAGGAAATTACTAGAAAGAAGTGAAAAAGTCCTTCAGTTTGGTCTATTTTTTTAACTAATTTACCACAAAATACGACATTTGGCTCATTCTGCGAAATTGAGGTCATGAAATCAGGTAAACTCGCGTAATTGAAGGCACATAACTCGAAAAAGACTTAAACGAATCTGGGAATGGTTTTCAGTTCTGGATTCAGTAAAGTGAGTACGATACAATTGGTATTTGCAGGACTTGTTTATACATTCATGAAAATCCATAAATTGATGATTTGACAAAATTTTCCCAAATTTATTTCACTAAATTCACCAATTTCCCTTTTCCCGATTTTTGCTGATTTTTAGTATGTTGAGTATGGAGGGTTTATGTACCTATTCTGTTTCAATTAGTTCTGGGTAAAAACATAAATGCACTGGACTAAAATTCCGGTTGCCGTGTGTGCCGATGGATTCAAATTTTAAATCCAAGATGGCTGATGGCGATCGTGTGTTTTTACGAATTTCAGAAAGAAATGATGGCTCCCAGCTAGAGGTCACCCGAAAATCCATATAAAGTTTAGCGAAGATCGATGAGGGAGTTAGATGGCCTGTATATGATGTGTCAAGGGATTTAATTATACAAAGAGTGAAATCCATGATGGCCGCTGGCGACCATAAATTATTCGGCTCCCATCTAGAGGTGATTCTGTAAATTTTCAACAACAAAAAACCTCGAAAACCCGAAAATCCATATGGAATTTGGCGATGATTGGACATCAATGAAATGTTGTATTCACCTTTGTAAATTTTGGGGTAAATATAAAACAAATAAACAAATGTGGATTTGGCAAACAATGGTCCCTTCTTTTTAATACCGTAAAACGGTAAAAAGCAAGCTTTCGTCCTGATATATGCAACATGAAAAGCTTGTGTTGTCTTACTTCTGAGCGGAAAGATGAAAACATAATTATGATGAATTTACAAGACCTCATAGATCATGCCATGAAACTCTACTCAGGCTAACGCCCGTAGAGATCATATTCCACCAGTTCAAACCCTTGGAACTTTTTGAAGTTTTGATAGGGAACCTTATGAAGTTGAAAAAATTACGCGGGTAATATATTTCTTAGTTATTTTCTGTTCCTTAAAAATGTACTTCACTGCAGGTGAAGCTCCAAACTTAATTTAAGTGACTCTGTGAGCAATTTGTGAGCAATTATGGAATTCTCCTGGGTAATTAATTCAATGTTTATTGCGATATCAACTCAGAAAAGTCACCGAAAATCATTATCATTATCATTATTAACCCTTTGAACCCGTAACACCGATATCTAGGTGCAAACGAACCGTGACTATATCCCGTAACACCGATATTTCGGTGCAGCGACGACATGATACGGTAGCAAATTTATATATAGTATAACGAGCGTCAGACCCACTGATTTATATTTAAATTGCCCCCACATATGTCAGCGGCGCCCATGGTGGGTATGGAATGGTTGACCGCTAGTATCGGGTAGAAATATATGCGCATGCGCATAGCATATAATCTACAAAAACATACGATATTTTAAGCGAACTGTGCCGCTATATTTACGGCATATAATTTCGTGTTCCCCGTATGTGTACAGAACAGACATAATTTAGACACACAATTTCAGTTTAAATGTTACCCTCGCGTATATTAACCAGTGTTCTGCTGCATATGGGGAAGGGTCTATCGCATATGAAGTTGATTTATTTGCGCATGCGCAGACTAGCGCAATGACAAATAAATGGTTTATAACGTACTTATACACGACATACCCACTAATATATATATTTAAATTGGCCTATTGAAGTCAGCGCTGGCAAACGTGTCTATATGGATTGGCTGCCCGCTAGAAACGGCTAGGAAAATATGCGCATGGGCGCAGGCTTAATTCATTTTAAAAATGCGTTTATGTGAAATGTGGCGCTATATATGACATTTTGTTGCATGTTTCACATGTTAGTACAGTAGACACAATCTAGACAACTTACTAACAATGGGGCCACGATATGTTACGGGAAATTACGTTGTTTCTGGTCTCTGTAATATCAGTCTCTGTTGTGCCACATGCAGCAAAAAGTCTATCGCATATCAAGTTGACTTACTCGCGCATGGTCAGGTATATCTTAATTTCACATTAGGATATTGGTTGCATCGAAACGCAATCCGCTGATGTATAATTACAACGTTATAAGCTAGAATTCGTTTATCCTGAAAATTTCGGGTAGTTGCCTAGTAACCGTTTCTAAGGCGAGATCGGGATGCAAAGTCTCCAGATTTTACAATGATCAGTGGTCCGTGCATGCCTATATCATGCCTGTACAGTTTCAGGTAGGTGTCCACTTTCAACATAACCAACACCATGCGACTAGACACTGTCTAAATTAAGGCAAAACAGACCACTGAATGGTTATATATTAGTGCAATTATGTCATTCGATCAGTTGTGGTATTTGCTTAGCAACCGTTGCTACCCTTACGTGTGATATTTGGTTCACTATTCTGGTCGGGTATATCTCAAATTTCACGTTAGGTTAGTACCTTCATCAAAAAACGCAATCACTGAGGTTGAATTACGACGCTATAAGCTATATTTACATTTTCCAGTCAATTCCGGGTAGTTGCCTAGCAACCGTTACCAATGAGTTGCCGCGAGGCAAAGTCTCGCGATCTTATAATGATCGCTGATCCATGGGGGACAAACCTGTAAAGTTTCAGACCGGTGTCGCAATTTGAACATAATCAGCACCATGCTACTAGACACTAGCTGTCTAATTTAAGCGGACATACCACTGGGAGCCCCGGGTCAGGGTGTCGATCACTGTGGGGCGCCAGGGTTCAAAGGGTTAAGGAACAGATAATAACTAAGAAATATGTTCCCCACATTATTTTTTCGACTTTTTAAGGTTCCCTGTCAAAACTTCAAAAGTTCCAAGTTTTTGTACTGGTGAAATATGATCTCTACGAGCGTTAGTAAAGATTCATGACCTAAAGACCTCAATAATTTTTAGTAAAGATTCATGATCTAAAGACCTCAATAATTTTGTTCAGACTATATACAGTGTATATATTAGTATTTCCGGTTTGTATCTACCTATTTTGGTAGCCGGAACGTGACTAACGTGTCAAATTACTGTGTCTAGTTTAATGCTTGAATTGTACGAATCGCATTCATAAAGTATATGTGTGATGTGCAATAGTCATTTATTGCCATTAAAGACATATTATGGACTTGTTCTTTTGCGTGAAACTGATAAGTTGGTATGCAAGCGCCATGCCAACTTGAGGAATGTAGCATTCTATTAACATCGCCGAAAATCTCAAGCAAATTGACCATACCACTCCATAGAAAACATCGTGTGAACTACGCTCAATTGTAAATATTCACTTCTCGATTCGGGACGCATCTATCGGCGATAAATTAACGAACACGGTTTCGCCATCGAAAGTCACTTTATTTAATTAATATAATAGAATGATGATGTGTTTAGTTAATTTGGATATAATATTTGTAAAAATAACTACTTTGAGCAAGATTATTCTCCATTTCAATTTTATCACCCAAACGGAGTGTTTCACATCACTTTAAATGCCTATTGTAGACCGAGGTGTTAGGTCAGAATATATCTTACATTATTCCCGCGAAATACGACATTGAGTACATTCTCTTAAATAATCAACATTTGTTCCCCATTGTCTTTATGAGAACAGCATGCACATATCAAACAACAGTCCAGACATTGTCTGTGTCATGCATTTTGAATATCGGATACCATAGCTGACCCAGACCATGTCTGGAATTTTAGTTTGGCATGTGTAGTTCTCATATGGGAGTGACTTTAATTGTCAAAGTTCAGCTCAATCGGACTAGTAGTACAGCTTACACTGTCTATAGCAATGCCGTATAAGTCAAAAATTGCAAAATTCAGCTCTGGTCTGGAAAACAGGAAAAGCGCGAACGAAATTTCAGTGGGATAGCACCAATTGGACACATGGTGCACCCCTCACGCAATGAACGAAAATTTATTTGTCTGAAAATGTCTCTGTCGTGAATATCGAATGAATATCAAACGTCGAACTAACTTCTCGCGAAAATCGAATATCGAACTAACTTCACACACCTCATTTATTTCCATTATGTTATTATTGGTTAATACTTGTTCCTTAATGGTCTATTTCACAGTAATTGAAGATCCCAGATCGAGATTGCATGATTTTTGTGACGTGTGTGAGCCTATATCGTAATCAATATGAAGTTGAATACCCGGTAAAATTCCACGATTGTCAACGACGCAAAGCAAATTTGGCTCACAAAAGTCACCTAAATCATTCAATCTCGAGCTGAGACCTCCACATACTGTGAAATATAATGTTAAGGAGCAGTTATTAACTAAAATATGTCTATACACTTGTATTGTTTGTTTTTTTCATGTTATAAATTTCCCTGTGAAAACATCAAAAAGTTACAATGGTTTGTACTGGTGGAGTATGACATGATTTGCATTATCTCATATACATGTTCAGCTAAGTGATGTGGTAGTCCTGATTCAGGGACTGTATGTTACAAGTATATAAATCATAACGAGCTCTTGAAACATCTCCAAAGCTTTCGGCCCAATGTCTTCGTCTGTGGAATTGAATTCACCATACAAGTTACATTCTGGCTGCTGCTTCAACAAAATAAAGAGTTATAACGTTGATTCGACAGGTAAACGTTGGTTGAATCAACGTTATAACTTTTAATTGTGTTGAAGCAGCAGCAATAATGTAACTTTTAGGGTGAATTAAATTCCACCGACGAAGGCATTGGTCCGAAAGCTTTGGATATGTTTCAAGAGCTTGTTATCATTTATAACTATATACATGTTGCTTACCTTAATGAACTGACAGTCTTTCAAATGTAGAAATTTTCTCAAAGTATTAACGATGATCGTTGAATGAAATCATTTATACCCATCATGTTCACTGACCATGATGGGGCCCCGGATCCCACATCACGCCCGAGGTTCTTGTCGCGTAAATCAACAATAAATTATGAAATAAAATATATATAATCTATGCATGATTAGTTATGCGTCGGTTGCTGGTATGTGATTGCACTCATAAATAAAACATTTGCCCACAGTGCCGGGGGTAATATGATCGCAAATCTGAAACAAAATTAATAAAGACAAAGGATTTCAAACGAAATACCGGACACCCACTCAACCCGTTTTGAAAAGTTACTCATGATGTCTCAGCAAATTGATTGCTACGATAAGTCGTACCAGGGACAGTGACATAATCAACACGTTCGCCCTAAAACAAAACAAAGAAATCCAGTTCGGCACAAATTGATGAACGAATGCTTCAGTATTCAGCACGTCCGGATTTGGCAAGAAATTAGTTTTGGTCTAATCAGTGTTGTTACCCTGCACCTATATCTCATCTCCTCTGATTATACAACCAATATCTCGACAATTGTTGCCATGGGAAGTACAACGTGCGGAGTCTCTCACCTCACAAATATGTTATAATATAAAGACTACACTCTGTTTATAACCCCACAACTTTCGAAACATCGCGAACAATGGTGTTTGCTCATTTGTAGAATTATCGTTTTCAATTTGCAATTGAAATGCCTAGTGCGTATATAGTGTTGCGACCAACGTAAATTCGTGTTATGGCATGTATACTTCCTATTGGGACTTCTTACATGAGCACCATGGACCACATAGTTGCACAATGACATTATACTGCAACTAATACTGAAATACCGCAGACATATGCACAACCGAGCGACCATTCAATACGTGTCGTGTTACTGCAGAGCGTTGATGTTAAAATAACCGCGCTACTCAGTAGAGTTTGATCATTTTCTTTGCCGCTACAAATATTCCCCCGACCTCACAAATATATCATTATAGTCTAGGCAAATATGGACATAGGTGTCGCCTGGAGAGGGAATTTATGAGACCTACATTGTTGGTTAGCATGAACGCTTAACTTTCGGAATCAGTATGTTGGCTTTGTCAGATAGGCGGACTTTTTTTGCACCGCGTGGTTTTATTGAGGCACCTGGAGATAAAATCGGTCATTTTTTATATAAAGCCGACATATTTGACAGAGTATATTCACACCTTTTGAGAAGAGATATTCATCCAATGTTGATACCTGTGAATGGGGCGATAAACATAGTAAGGTAATACATGTAATCATTGAATCTCGGAATGACAGAACTTTATGACGTCATGTGACGTCAAATAATGTTTAGAGTGAGAAGAATATGACGATTCACGCAAAGCGTTGTCTTTCGTTTCTTATAAAATCAGAAGTGAGATGGTTATGCCCATTTATTTTATACCATGGGAAACTACTGCCAATTAGCTACGTTCTAATATATCACTTATCGCTGTTGGTCGCATTATTTGTTATCAAAGGCAGAAAAATCACCCCCCCCCCCCCTAAAGCTGAGAGGCGTCAGGCTGTGGTGTAAGGCACACATAACGCACGATTATGTGTCAAATTGCAAAATTAACACAACGGCCGTTGATGGACTGCTAAGGTATTGTCTAATATATATGTTTCGATCGACACAGTCGAGCATTAAAGTAAAAATATTACATTTTGTACATCCTGACTAAATTTTTTAACAAATTTTAGATTTTTTCCCAAAAAAGATAATCGAAAATTCATTTTGTCTTCTTCCAGGAGGCAAAAATGAAAATAATGTATTAAGGGTGGAGATAATTAGTGTATAGGGTAATTACGTTCTGTCTTGGTTTAAAAACTGGCCTAATAACCCAAGATGGCTGCCAATATGGTGGCCGGTATATAGGTGGGAATTGTGAAATTTGTAAGAACGCATGATTACTTGCCAAAATGGCTTAACTAACACAACGGCCGTTGATAAACTGCTACAGTTTTATGTAGTATATATATCCCGATCCATCGAGTAGAACATTTAAGTGAAACCGGTACACAAAGCACCTCCTGGCCCCAATTTTTATTAAATATTTAATTAGTTTAGTCCAATTAAAACTGATCGAAAACCTATTTTTGACATATTCTCGAAATGCATAAAGACAATAATGTAGCGTGGGTGGATATAATTTGTATGTACGATAATGTCATGCCGTCGGCGGTTACTACATGGCATATTAACCCCAAGATGGCTGCCAATACGTGACCGGTATATGGATGGAAATTGTAAAATCTGTCATGTCGCAATTAACACCACCATCGCAATGCAATGTCTTATACAACCAAACAGTCCTATTATATTCATATCATTTTTGCATTACTAGGACGTAACAGTGGCCAGTTCTATTAAAATGACAACCAGATTGGTACACACGAGTGAGAGGATCGACAAATATTGCATTCATTCGCGCTGAAGTAAGATTTGTCAAGTAAGAATAAGGGAATTATATAACACGACATTTAAGCATACTTGGCAATCTCTATGGCTATTTGTAACAAAATTCGACCGCGAATAACATAATTAACCAACTAACCAATTCGGATATATATCTCATCAAATAACTCATGTTGATACGAATCGTTAGTTACCCTCTATCAACGAGGAGTGGTTACAAGAACGGAGCTACTGATAATTTGGTCTCATGTGTACCGTTCTAAAAGTAAGTTCAAATGGATCTCATTGACCAATAGCAATTGCTGCCCAGTCCGCAAGAGGATATACCCATCAAATTATCAAACCGTCACATCATACATGTTCGTTCAGTTTCATCATCACGCAATAGACTCGCAGTCAAGGCTCTAAGCGACATTTCCAACAACGAAAATACCAGCGATGTGGTAAATCACATAAAACTGTCAAAATATGTCCCTATATATTTCGATTGTATGTTACTCTGTATAGTATAGTACTGGAGTATCGTGCCACCCCCATGTGCACTCGTGATTTCCATAAGTGACTGAACAATTGCTTGTAAGACGAGATACCCCAAATATGGACACTTATCCCATGTTAGTTGAACAGTCATATTATCCATATCTGTCTATGCTGATGGGTAGTTAGGGTTACTTCTGGAAGGCTGTACATTCAGAAAACAGCATATTGATCGGAGTATTGGCATGGAATTTTATCATGTAGATTGATACATTT
This sequence comes from Siphonodentalium dalli, assembly GCA_032622095.1. Taxonomy (NCBI): domain Eukaryota; kingdom Metazoa; phylum Mollusca; class Scaphopoda; order Gadilida; family Siphonodentaliidae; genus Siphonodentalium; species Siphonodentalium dalli. The sequence goes on from CP136064.1 coordinate 164,330,252, forward strand.
TTGACTTTTGGTATCCCAGTGTACATTTTAGCTCATTATGACACCAAAATGAAAAAGACGACAATTGCAATTAGTGTTATACATGCCATACACAGGTTGATACCAAGAAGCGTATAATAACTTTCTAGATAAGTCCAAAGATAATGCGGTTAGAGACCTGCTGGTGCCAGCAGGTCGGATGTCTGAATACATACCATATTTTGATTATGGCCGTTCATGATTAAAGCATTATAATTCAACCCGCCCGTCATATCTAAAGCCAGATGTGTTACAGTTAAATTCAAATGTATCTATAGTTATCCCACTATGCGCGACGTGAGTGGACCGTGTGTAGTGCATATCCTGATATTATATTGTGGTAGTGTTTGATGTACAAATGGGTAAAACAAAATGGGATCACGAGTCTTGGTGTAATTTGTCGCTGCATCTCAAAAATTATATATAGCAACAACTTCTGTGCAGACCAGGATCTGATCCACGATATACTCATCCATAACAACTCCAAATGTGTTGAGCGAAATAAGTAACTTGACACGATAGCCGTAGTTTAGTATTTATTGAACAGCCTGTGATGAATACATGCATATGCCTTTATACAATCGGGACGATATGGGGACGAGGAATTATTCGCCATATTGTTTTCCGACTATTGAATACAGCCCGATTGATACATTAATTACATGGGTTTTACGTTTCAAACACAAATTGTACTTGCAGCAGCAACAGGTCTCCTGGTCTGAATATGACACGTTCAGATGTAACATAACGTAGACAAGTTTACTTTTCCACCAAGTTGGAAATAACATTTGATATTTATGAAGGTTATCGCGTTCATATATTGCAAATAAAGCGGTCCTTCGTGACGATCTTGTTCAACAGAAACTGCATAATGAAGTTAGGCACACAGGAGGGATTCTCATTCTGGACATGACTATTCTTATGTTTATCACTGATCAGATATTTTTTCGGAAGATGCAAAATCTGAACTAATTTTGTACGACGAGCGCTATCGTTTTCTGAATCTCATCTTCTCTGCGTTATTGGACACTAGTCAATGAAAGCGGCGATGGTGATTTAGGCTCTGGAAAATTCACTCTGTGTTATCACGACCGTCTTCTGTGTGTCGAAGCGGTTGTACAGCAATTGTACATTGTATATATAACAGATTAATCGAGGCACTGACTCAGAATCAAAATCATTGCTTCAAATGTGATTGTTTCAGTGTCAATCAGTGAGTGTGAACAAATTATCATTTATTATCGAAGTGGTCATGTATTTATCGGATGGCACAATGAGATGTTCTTTATCTCACATCTAGCTTTAAAATGGGTCCCAATTTTCGCCCAATCAAGTCGGGTGTGAACACACATCAACCTCGTCTAGCCCAGACTTCGATAATGGTATCCACGGCATATCCACCTCATATGTAGTTATGTACCATCATATCTGGTAGCACTTGGAATAATATTCATTGAGAAAGATTGACCTTCTATTGTCGGGTTTAGGTAATTTCATATTGATTGTGTCAAATGTGACTGGCATAAATAACAATCAGGCATTCAATGTATTACTGTTACTCGGTTCTCTGTTTTAAACAATCCTGTTCCTTATTTCAAGGGACACGGATTAATTGAGCACGAATACTCATGAATGCAAGATTCGTCAATAATCGGCACCATTCTGGTACATATTTTAAATAGAATTGCACATCATGATGTCCCGGAGTAACATGATACAATGAATATAATACTTTGGGTTGTGCGAGACATTAGATGGCGGCAATGACTGCGATAAAAGTGAAACATGACATATTTCACCATTTGTTCTGACCACCGTATTGGTAGCCATCTTGGGGTTAGTAAGCCATTTTGTAATCTAAAACGACATTGAATTATCGTACACACCTAACTTCTCCGCCACGCTACATTCTGCGCGTTATGGCTTCCGAGAAGATGACAAAAATGGTTTTAGGTAATTTTTGGAGAAAAATACCTAAATTTTTTTTTTTTTTTTTTTTTTTAAATGTGCCAGGAGGTGCATTGTGTAATATTTTCACTTTCGTGTTCGAGTTTGTAGATTGGGATATATACCTTAAACTAGAGTTTAGCAGTTCATCAACGACCGCTTTGTTAGTTACGCCATTTAAGCAAGTAAATGTGCGTTCTTACATATTTCCCAATTTCCACCTATATTGCGGCTGCCATATTGGCAGCCATTTTGGGTTAGTATGTCATTTTTTAATCCAATGCGGAATGAAATTTCCGTATACACCAATTATCTCCACCCTTACAATTCTTTTCTTGTTTTGCCTTCCAGAAAATAAAATAAAAATGCGTTTTATATCACTTTTGTTGAAAAATTATAAAATTTATTAAAATTTCGGGTTTGGGGGTACATTATATATTGTTTCTACTTTAATGTTCGAGTTTGCAGACAGAAATTTATATATTATTACATTCTTTAGCAGACTTTCAACGGCCGTTGAGTTAATTAAGCCTATTGACATGTAACCGTGAGTTCTGTGTGCCTTATACCACAGAATGGCACATCTTAACTTTAGGGGGGATGGTTTATTTTTCTGCTTCTGATAAAAAATAATGCGGCCTGAAGCGATAAGTTATATATATAACTATAGCCAATTGGCTGTAGTTTCCCATGGTATAAAACAATGCGGCATACCCGTTTTACTTTATGATTTAAAAGAAACGAAAGACAACGCTTTGCGTGAATCGTCATATTTGTCACACCCAAAATATTATTTGACGTCACATGACGTCATGACTGCAATTCCTAGATTCAATGGTTACATGTATTACCCTACTCTGATTATCGCCCCACTCTCAGATATCAATATTGGATGAATATTTCTTCTCAAAATGTGTGAAAATACTCTGTCAAAAATGTCAGCTTTATTTAAAAAAATAACCGATTTTTTCATCGGGTGCCTCAAGAAAACCACACGGTGAGAAAAAAGTCCGCCTATCTGACAAATCCAACATACGGATTCCGAAAATTTAGTATTTACGCTAACCAAAAATCTAGGTCTCATAAATTGCCTCTCCAGGCGACACCTATGTCCATATTTGCCTGGCCTATTATGCATGGTTGAACGGCGTGTTGTCAATTTCTTATCCACAGCCGAAACTTAATTGTTAGTTTAAGATATTATCATTCTTGAAATCAGCACGTCTACATTCATTACAAGCTAAACACGACATGATGTGTATACTTTACTGTGAAATTGCGTTTTTCCGCTCTCCGTCAACGGATTCGAACTGTCCGAACTGAACTCCATGCGTTCATATAAGATATGAACGGCGATTTCAATGTGGTCATGGGATGTTGACCGCGAATAAAATTCAGCAAACTGCATGAACCCCGAAGGGGTTCATGTGCAGTTTGCTGAATTTTTATCGCGGTCAAAACCCATGACCACGTTGAATCCGCCGTTTATTATTTATATATATATACTTAAATTCATTATGAACTAGGATTGTCTGGCTTTCCCACTATTTATTCAACTTTAAATGAACGCATGGAGTTAGTTCGGACCGGTCGAATCCTCGCTTTGTAGAAAATGATCAAACTCTGCTGAGAAGCGCGGTTATTTGAACATCCACGCTTGGTAACACGAAACGTATTGTATGGTCGCTCGGTTGTGCATTTGTCTGCGGTATTTCAGTATTAGCAGTATAATGCTAATTTGCAACTATGTGGTCCACGGTGCTCATGCAAGAATATATAAAACGAATTTTATATATGGACAACACAATTTCAATTGCAAATTATAAACGATAATTATGCAAAAGAGCAAACACCATTGTTCGCGATGTTTCGAAAGTTGTGGGGTTACAAACAGAGTGTCGTCTTTATATTATAACATAGCTGTGAGGTGAGAGATCTCCGCACGTTGTACTTCTCATGGCAACAATTGTCGAGATATGGGTTGTGTTTGTGACTGACCTGGTTGGTGTGTAATCAGAGGCGATGAGTTTCAGGTGAAGGGTAACAACACTGATTTTAGACCAAAACAAATTTCTTGCCAAATCCGCGGACGTGCTGAATACTCAAGCAGTCGTTCTTGTCCGACAATCCCCGGTGATTTCCGGGATCAATGTGTTCATAAACCTATGCACGACATTGAAAGTGACGTCACGTTGCGTTTATAGGTTTGTGAACACATTTACTCGGGGGCGTGTCTACCGGAACGCTATGGGGAAATCGGAAGCGATATTAGGTGTATGTACATATTTAAAGTTGAATAAATAGTGGGAAAGGCAGACAATCCTAGTTCATAATGAATTTAAGTATATAAATATAAATAATAAACGGCGGATTCAATTAAAATTTAGCAAACTCCGCATGAACCCTTCGGGGTTCACGCATAGCAGTTTGCTGAATTTTTCTCGCGGTCAAAATCCCATGACCACATTGAAACCGCCGTTCATTTCTTATATGATTACAAACCCAAAGAAAGTCCCCCTCGTATACTACCGTTCATATTCTCTGGTATTAATCCGATCAAGGACCTAGAACATGGTAATTGAAGCATACAATGATAGTTAATACTACCAGACAAGACTCATGCATGGTGCTTCAATCCTTTTCTGTGCACAACTTTACTGCTCAACCATGCACATTACATCGGGCATACATGTATAAGCAGTGTTCACTTTAGTGTCCCCTATAGCTGTATGCAATTGCTATTAACTTGACAATTTAGCTCCTTTTAGTCCATATTCCACCTCTTTTTCATAGCATAATAATTCATTCGTTCAAAGGAACCATACCTGAGAGTGTCACCCACTCTCTTTTGGTACTCGGGATTCAGGACATTTCCAGGCGGGTACCAATGATTCACACCCCTAAATACAAACTGGTGCTCGGGATTCATATGTCCATGTTAACCGGTATTCAGGACTAACAACAAGGCTGGTACGCATGTTTCACACCCCTATGTAAACTGGTGCTCGGGATTCATATGTCCATTTTAACCGGTATTGAGGACTAACAAAAAGGCTGGTACCAATGATTCACACCCTCTGTAAACTTGTACTCGGGATTCATATGCCCATTTTAACCGGTATTCAGAACTAACAACAAGGCTGGTACGCAGCTTTTATAACACCATTTGTTCAGAATTTTATTGTTTCTTGATTTTTGTACATGTAATTCAGTATCATGCATCTTTATATGTTGAACGAATATGACCATTGCATCAACACATGTGTGAACATTGTCATAATTAATGTGGTATATACTAGCTATGACTATATTTTCTTATCTGGTATTCAGGATTCAGGGGATATGGGGGTGACACCCTCATACCTCGTCTGATGAATGGCTATACGGTTATCACTATCAGTCAAACATACCGCGGAGCATACTTACCGTATGATATATATGTATTTACCAAAGGCCGCCAAAAACTCGGTGGGAGATTACGTGTTTTCGAGTTGATGAGTATCACGCATTCGAATTAAATGCCCTGGTATATTATTTCTCATTCATTGGAGTGTATTATTTGTCACATGTGTGTGGTCTGACTGGTTTATTTTGTGTAACATGCAAACGGATATTTCAAATATTTTTTCTGATGTTTACAAGTTTGTCATTTAGGAGATAAACGTACCCTGTTTCGTTGTACATTCTGGGATTCGAGCATGAAAACAGTTTGTGAACGAGCCGGCTTGTGTACAACGAAACAGGGTACGTTTATCTCCATTGTAATTCAATCTAGCAAGGAATTTGACAGAAACAACTGCATGACATGTATAAAAAGTACCATTTAGTCATTTTCATGACACGAATCGAGACTTTCATCTTGCCGTTGTCACCGTCCACAAATCGTTGGGTTTGTTCATTGCGTTACTCAGAACACTGCTCCGTAACAATTTCCTGTGTGGCGGGTTGGCTCGTTTCGCTACTCCGTTCTGCGCCGACGAAATTTTACCGTGCTACATTCAGATTTGATGCACGCTGAAGCGGCCGGTGTCGGTGAATCGAAAACTAAAGTTAGCCTCTCTCGGCCAATCAGAATGCTTGTTTTTAGTGACAAATACTCAATTGTATTACAATGTAGGTTAAAGCATGTTAGAACCTTGGTGTGGTTAGATTTACTGGGGAAACACTCGTCTATCATTCCACCAGGACAATACACTGAGCCTGAATGTTTTTGATAATGATGGAAAATGCGTCCAACAGATAATATAGACTCATTCTTGGAGAAATGGCAGAGAGATTACCTGCCTGCACCCACGTATTGTACGCCAAACGTGGCACGCTTCCGTCCGAAATTTACAAGCATGAGACACCCTTCTAGTCCAGACAGCAGCAGTATAAGAGGGAAATGGAAACTGACAGACGTCGCTGTGCTGTGCTGAGGCATGACGGGCGGGAACGTTCGAGATGTTACGGTGAGATATAAGATCCAAGAAAGTGGATCTTCTTTTAATGGCAAGGACATCACAATTCGGAGATACACGCATCGCATGTGTTCATTCTTCCTGATCATGACAGCGTAATTTAGTTCGCAGTGGAAGTGCATCACAAGTAGTAATAGTCCAATAGGGGCTGACGATGCAGGAGACCAAATACTTGGCTGTCAATAATCATATACATATTGCATGGTTGCAATATCTGGTCAGTGGACATTGAACATGGGGTTAAATTGGGGCAACTATGATCGATAAAGAGCGTTCCTAATCAGCTTAGAAGATATATCTTATAATTGGTACATATGGGTCACTTGACCAGGAGAATGTCATGAGATATGCGTCTTTGACCTCAGACGACTTAAGATGGACTAATAAATTATATGATAAATAAAGAGCATTTATTATTAAGCCAGCACATATGTGAGGACAATTGGTGCACAATAGTGAATTGGCGCGGGGAATGTCACGGGGCAGGATGTGTTGACCTCAAATTATTTAAAAAGGCAATAATAATGAACAATAATGAGCGTTTATTCTCAACTTAAAATATAGATGTCACTTTATCCGGAAAGTCATGCAATATGTGGTGTTTACCCCATATTACTAATACTTATTTTGTATTACTTAAATGGACACTAATAATTTGTACATCTGTGTCACCTGATCAGGGGAATGTCATGGGATAAGCAAATTTGACATCAGGTGACTAAAAGGGTGAATAATAAATTATATGATCAATAAAGAGTTTGTTATCATACAGTCCAGAAGATATGTGGGAACATTGGTGCACACCACTAATGATTTAAAGAGGCAATAATAATTAGCAATAATTATCAACTTGAAAGATAGATGTATCTTTATCCAGAGTGTTATGCAATGGGTGCTGTTTGCTCTAGGTGACTAGTAATTATTTTAAATGACTTGAAGGGCCAATAATTTTTAATAACGCATTCTTCACCGAGAAACGCCGGACACCCCAGCTAGTAACTGATATACTAAGTAATACGGAGCGAGTTATCCTGAAGTATATGTAAGCAGCCTTATTGTACATCAAGAGGCAAACAATACACCCAAGAAAACCACCATCCGCAGAAGAATTAAAGTAAAAATAACCCATAGCTTACACATATATTCTCGAAATATTTCATCAGGTGTTATATCAATCATGTGGAACGAGTACTTCTGACGTATATGTAGTTATACTTATTGAACACATAGAGCATTCCAATCTGCACTATTAAAGGACCATCCACAGGCATAATTCTGGTGGAAACTACCCAAATGAGGCCTTAACCCTCTCGGCGTTGTCGTTGATACTCTTGAAATATCTCATCGGGTGTTATATCAATTAGTATGGGGCGAGTAAGTCTTTAGACTTCTTGTACATCTAGAGCCTTCATATCTGCCACACTAAGGACCATCCGCATGCTGAATTACCGCTGTTATTCTCAAACTATATCATCGGTGTTATATCAAGTATAGTGGGGCAAGTACTTCTGATTTATATATCTTTAAGTTTCTTGAGCACATAAAGCCATCCTATCTGCCCTATAAATCGACCATCCGCAGGCAGAATTATGGTAGAAACTACCACAGGTAGGCATTAACCATATATAGGCGTTACCGCCGACCTTTCAAATATCTCATCTGGTGTTATATCAAGTATTGTCGGCAAGTACCTATGAAGTAAAGGTCTTTATACTTCTTGCACGTCTGGAGCCATCCTATTTGCCCAATAAATCGACTTTCCGCGGGCAGAATTATGGTAGACTAACCAAAGTAAGCATTAACCCTCTGGGCATAATCGCTTATATTCCCGAATATTGTCTTGTTTAGATGTGTTAAATGTGTACATATAGTGTAAATATGTTTGTGCTTGTTTCGCGTGACTTTGGAATAATGTTTTTAAAAAAAGGCTAACAAGAAAACTAGGCGTGCGTCTATTGACACTGGTGATTATCCAGTTTGACTATACGGGTCAACGATGGAGGACAAAATGACACCCATATTTAGAAAACTGACATTTTATCAGGTACATCTGGTGACTTATTTTCTGTATGAAACTGGGGGATAATGGTGAGCATAATTGTCCAGAACGGCGTATATTATTTAGGCATTATTCAGTAAAACATTTCTTGGTGGCGATGATCCACCACATTTTCGACTAACTTGGATAGCTTGGCCATAATATGCAGTGACACCAATTCCAAGTATATATATATTTACGATTATTCCCACACTGTTACTGAGTTCAGTCTGTAGAATTTGCATACATGGAAGTCATGCATATTCAAAACTCCAGAACTTTGACCTGTAGCACTAAAACCACAGAACGGGGCTGGATGGATCCAATATGACCGCGAGTTAGTGATCAAACTTATTTACCATCCTTCGTGTTCGATGCATCCCGCAAGCTAAAATATATAATTTACATTTCCCAAAAAGAAGACAACTTAAGTGTTTTGCCAATTGTGCTTATTTCTGCGATTACAAATGCTGCTGCAATATCAGTTTAGGTGCATATATTTCTGACTCCTGGATAATTCTCTATATCGAAACTGCATTAACTAGGTAATTCAAAGAAGCAAATAATGTATACAAATACAATATTAATGAAGAAATATTAAAAACCCTATATAAGTCCTTTATTATACCATAGTTAGAATACAGATCACCGTCTGGAACCATCACTACAGAAAACAAAACAACTCAGCTGGACAGAGTACAAATAAAGGAGAGCAACGAAATGGAGGACAAGACCAGTGCATTATCATATGAAAACATCTAGGAATACCGACACTTGAATACAGAAGAGAAAGGGAAGCCATGGTACAAATATATCAATTTTTGAAGTTCATGAAGATTTTCCATCACGCATTAGCGATCACAGACGGAAAAGGAAACAGGACATAGCAAAGAACTAAAGAAGAAAGGCCAATACAAACGCTTCGAGCCCATCACGTGTTGAAGTAACATTGGAAAAAAACTAAATCTGAAGTGCGTCACTATAGATTATTTGAAAGAAAGATTTGAAAGAACTGATAAAGCAAGACCACAAAACAAATGCTAAGTATTGGAACAAGAGTATCTAATTTAGTCGTTACATACATATGAGGATGTCCTGTTTGTTTGGTGTTCATGCCCCCCCCCCCTGGGGGTTAGGCTAAATCCGATTAAAATAAATTCAGAGTGAATCGTAAGGGTATAAAACCTACCATATTTTTGCGATATTTTCAGTGATCGATTTGGTCGATTGACAGTGTTCTGGACATAAAGGTAAGAGCGTTTATATCATTTTTGTGTTATTAACCAATAGAATTGCGCTGTGTTATGTAAACAGATGCACAACTTCTGTAACACGAGCAGGCTGTTGTTTACGTCCACCATCGTACGTCTTGACGACAATATACTATTTGCGCGCTGATTATGTTTGGCATATGAACAAAACTATATATATATTTTTTAATATTCCTTCTGTTGGTGGCGATTTGAACAAATATTAATATTTCTGCAACGAACGCCGCCCGTGCCTTTAAACGTAATTAAATATTAAATGTGAATTTGGCCTCCCATAGTTGTCCGGCAACAGCCTATTACGCTGTTACTCTTGAGCTTAAGCGTAATGTCATTACGATTAAGCGCAATTGCCTCACTCACAACTCACAATTTCCATTACGCTTAAGCGTAATAGCCAATGGCATTACGGTTAAGCATCATAGGAAATCAGCAGGATAGCAGGATAAGTTAATCAGTGGTGGTGATATATGCCACGACTGGTTCCTTCAGAATACAACATGATGCTGTTTTTGCGACAGATACATGTACATGAAATTTGCTGCTTGATAATCATGCTAACGCGGTTATAAATAATTACTCTGAGACACGGACAACCGTGACATTATACCAACCTAAAATCAATCATGAGAGTATGACAACTTGGCAATGGGATAGTCTCGTTAATCTGACACCTGGGCTGAAATCAAAATCAATTAAAATCTTGTATTTACTCACAAGACACGTTCATAATGACATACGAGATCATATAGCACTACTCTTGACTCAAGCTGCTGGCATTGGTGACCCTTGATTGTATGAATTGTCATTATATTTCAATATTATAGTGTGGGGTGATTAATTATTTAGAAAATGGTTATGAGCTGGATGAAGTTGTTCAGCAATTTTGCCCTATATGTTGTATACATTTGGTGATTGGATAAGGGCTAAAGGTCGGAAACGTCGCCTTAGTGGTTCCATTTCCCTACACTTGAAATTATAATGATATTCGTCACATGTTGCCGCTATATTATGTGCATTTCAACAGTATCTGGACCCATGGTCAGGGTCGCGCTGGACCGAAATTTACTTTTGCCAAATAATTTGCCAAATGAAATATTTTTTGCCAAATTATTTTAGCAATTGGCAAATGCTATCCGCGATAGTATAATTTTCTGCAACCTGAAGTCTTATGTTTCGACACTAGCGGTTTGCGCCACTTTTGATATCGATAGAAAATCAGTTAGTTAATAATGAATTATACTTGCATCTCTATTGTGGTTTATCATACAACAATAAGCCGATCACCGAAAAATACAATGGTAGAAGGGTTTCTCCAACAAAATGGCACATAACAGGAGGATTAGTAATCCCTCCAACCAGCAGTACTAATGCTATGAGATTAACTGCATCTTAATAGAGGTGTTAACCTTTCCTAAACCTTATAAAAACACCACTAATATAATTATGTTGTAAGAGTTTCCTGCAATTAATGGTATTGATTGACCAGTATTTTTCAAATTTCTTGAGGAATTAAAAAGTTACTTGCCAAAATTTTTGCCAAATGAAAATATTTTTTGCCAAATTTGAATTATTTTTGCCACTGGCAAATTTGGCACATGGCAGCGCGAACCCTGGCGCTGGCCCATGGTCTGTTTCAACGGGGAGACGGTGGTTTCGAACAATGGATATTGCATCTTTTCTGGATACATGATTCAAATAAGTTTCCCTATTAATCTTTTTCTTGATATTCAGATATAACGTAAGAAATTTTCATAGAGTTTATATTTTGTCGCCAACTTAATTACAGTTTGCGTGGTAAGCGAACTTATGACGAGTTCGGCTACTTTCTATTTGACCAAATTGAATAAGCGTTGGTCCATGTATGTCCATTAGTCTTGGTTGGAAGGAAACCAAATACCAAAGGGAACAATTTTCCAGCGATGAATGCATATATATGTGTAGTTGATACAACATCGCCAGGTATTTCTCAATCGTTCCTTTGCCGAACATGGTTTCGGCACTACCTGACTTATGTAGATTTTATAACATAACGAAGATTGGTATTTTCTCTGTATCACTATCAGCAGCCAGAAGGAAATTGAGGGAATAAAATGTAACACCATGCAGGCGTTCCTCTTGGTTCAGCCACGCCTACGTGTAACTTGTAACATGTGTTATACGATGATATTGCTATGGGTATACACTTGGAGGAAAAACTCATGTGATTTTACGACACCAATGCTACAAGTTTTGAGATATCGGCCCAATTTGTAGCAGAACGTTTGAACAGTAATACGGTGGCAATGACAAGCTATGCACAACGTGACCTCCGCCGACATGGTATAGGCGGCTTAAATCAAAAGATAATCTTTCCGCGCAGACTAATTGCATGCATAGCGTTGATCGATTATGAGGTATTTATACTATTCAAGTATTCGTCTTTGCTTACGTTTCGTAATGCTACGTTTGACACAAAACTTTACACCGTTTACGTGCAGACGGAATGCTCACATGGTACATGAGTCAGATGACTGTCGTTGGCAATGACAACAAACGTTACAGGTTACACGTACGTGTGATGAACCTGGCTAATAATGAAACAATGGGCTTCTTAAATGGAAAGTTGCAAAGAAAATGATTTCACTAACATACATGCTTATACTATACAACACACAGGGACGTGGTTATGTATATAATCTCCGCTGGGTGGTGCCCAACTTAATTCCCTTGAATCAGGAATGTAATTTCCAAATGTTGAACATTTTGACCAAGAGTTGAGAGGTGAGACCTAACAATGTCGTCACACTGTTGATTTATTTATGTAACGAACGGTTGAACAGGTGACGAAACCAGACATAACATGATGTCTTTCTTTTTAGAATAACTATGAAGCTCGCTTCCCTGCAGACGTTGGCTGTTCTTGTGATAGTACTTGTCTGTGCTCACGAAGTCTATTCGTGGTCGAGTACCAGCTGGTGGTGTCGGAGAAGAATACGTACCAGCTGGATCCGCAAAAGTCGGGGGTGTCCAATGCTACCGGGTGTCAAATGCTACCGAAAATGCATTACAGCTGGCAAGTGCCGTTGGAATTGCAACGGGCGGCCTATTAGCAAGAGAAGGGATCTATCAGAAAGGAGCTTCGAAAACGTGAGTCTTTCGTGGCGCCAAAACAAAGGACACGAAGGTTACGTGCACAATGCTGGCAAATATTCATGAAATCTTTATAAAGGACAACATGAATTTATTTATCCATCGCTCACTACCTCTATTGCCTACGTTAAGCCTGCTTAATAAACGTTAAGTTTGTTACGTCAATGTAGCTTTATTATGTCAACGTAGCTTTATTAGGTTAGTACTACTTTCATGACGTAATTGCATATGCACAGTGCGCAGGTAACTAGGGACGTTGACAACCAACCGACCTAAATGACGTCATTGTGATTTCGGGACGTTGTTATCGTCCATAATTCACCGCAATTGATACAAATTTCGTAAACGGATATGTGTTTTCGCTTTAAAACATCTATAAATCATCAATACAAGGCCAGCTTAGAATAACCATAAACAAAAACAACGAACTATTTCGCTCAAAGCTGCACTCCGGTTTGTGCACGTTATGAATGCTAATTAGTTTGCTTGACTTAACAAACGTACATTGTAAGGGCGTCATCGAAGTGACAAATGGAAATTTGAGTAAAATGACAGATTTTCTTTACAAAAGGCAAGTTTTGTTCGATGGATAAATAAAATATGTAGCTAATGTTGTCGCTTAGACTGTTTATGTCCGCTCGGGGTATATTCCATATTTATTACATGATCCTACCCATATTCCATTCAATAAACCCATTCTATAAATTGTGATATTAAACGTTCGTTTAATAACAGGAAATAGTGCCAGGTGACATTGACTTCCGGTTTGTCGTGTGTTTAGTATATTAGGTCCTAATTTACTGGACGAGTTTTGTAAATTCCGCTATAAACTGGGGACTCGTCGTAGATCCTCTATATATATCGCACACGTTGGAATAATACATTTGAAAAAATAAAATTCATATATATGGGTTGTTTTATCGCTAATATGATGAAACGTAGTTTGCACCCACTTGTTAATGTCCATGGGATTATGGGATGAAATTTTATCTTTAGAAGGATTTGATGATAAAATCATATATGTAAATAATCATATATAACGTAAATTTTGGCAGATGTGTCGTTTACCCTACCCGTGTAATACGAATCTGAGCTGTCTGGCTATCGGTGCAGTCCTGTCTGGAGTTTTGCCCGTCGATATAGGTTGTTACGTCATGATATACGTCGTGATGTCATGACGCCTTTACTTGTTTCCCAAGAGGCAATCTTTAAAGGACTCTATGATCTTTCATCCGAACTTATAGTTTCCGTTTGTCGTCCTTAAACTTTGAGAATATTCCATCAACCTTTTGGGTGGAAATACCGTTAGCAAATGGAATATAATATCTAAATGTACAGTAAGGCTCGAATCCTCTTTCGGGGAAAATATTTTTAATAATTTTATAAAATATGTAAACAAAACGTTTTCATGCAATTTCACTTTTTGTTAACCAGAGCTTTGGTTAATTTACATTCAATTGTTTGAATATTTTTGACTTTAAGAGCATGCCTACATATCATGAAGTATAGCCCACATTTGCTGGAACAAAGTTTTTTATTTTTCCCCTGGGGCATTTTTGCTCAATTACACATTTTGAGGCAGTATTAATCAATACAAAATGGCGGCCGTCGCCAACAATAATTTGCTGGACTCCGCTGACCCTTGAATTATGAATAAATTATGATATTTTAGGTAAGTTCAATCTATTTTTAGTCGATTAGTATATCTCATATTCGCATACGTATACCCTAGGTCGCTTCGCTTCCGCGGCTTCGCCGCGGGAGAGCAGGCGCTAATATGACCATACGTAAACGTAATTTGCGCCCGCTTTTTACTGTTCATGGGATTATCGGATGAATTTTTATCTTAAGAAGGATTTGATGATAAACCCTAACGGGACACAGGAAAATAATATATACAATGTATGTAAATAATCACATAAAACGTAAATGTGGATTTTCAGCCTGCCCGTGTAATACGAGTCTCAGCTGCTGTCTGGCCAACGACGCAGTCCTGTCTGTAATTTTGCGCGCCGATGTAGGTTGTGGCGTCATGATGTACGTCTTGATGTTATGACGCCTTTACTGGTTTCCCAAGAAGCAATCTTAAAAAGACTCTGCGATCATTCAATCAGAACTAATAGTTTCCGTTTGTGAGCCTTTTACTTGGAGAATATATCTTCAATCTTTTAGGCGGAAATACCGTTAGGAAATGGAAGATCAAATCTAAACGCCCAGTAAGGCCCCTAGAATCCTCTTTCGGGGCAAATATTTTTAATAGTTTTATAAAATATGTAAACAAAACTTTTTCATGCTATTTCAGTTTTTGTTATCCAGGGCTTTGGTTTAATTTACATTCACGTTTTTAAATATCTTTGGCTTTAGGAGCATGATGTTCCTACGTATGATGAAGTATAGCTGACAATTACCGGAACAAATTTTTTTATTTTTGCCCGGAAGCATTTTTCCCAATTACACATTTCGAGGTGGTAATAATCAATACAAAATGGCGGCCGTCGCCAACAATATTTTTTTGGACTCGGCTGACCCTTGAGTTATGAATAAATTATTCTATTTTAGGTAAGTTCAATCTATTTTTTAGATTGGGCTGAAAAAGTCGATTAGTATATCTCATATCCACATACGTATCTGGGCTACCCTAGGTCGCTTCACTTCCGCGGCTTCGCCGCGGGAGAGCGGGCGCTAATATGATGATACGTAAACGTAATTTGGGCCCGCTTATTACTGTTCATGGGATTATCGGATGAATTTTTATCTTTATAAAGATTTGATGATAAACCCTAACGGGACACAAGAAATAAATATATACAATGTATGTAAATAATCACATATAACGTAAATGTGTATGTTTAGCCTGCCCGTGTAATACGAGTCTCAGCTGTCTGGCCATCGACGCAGTCCTGTCTGGAATTTTGCGCGCCGATGTAAGTTGTGTCGTCATGATGTATATGTCGATGTCATGACGCCTTTACTGGTTTACCAAGAAGCAATCTTAAAATGACTCTGCGATCTTTCAATCGGAACTTATAGTTTCCGTTTGTCAGCCTTGAACTTTGAGAATATATCTTCAATCTTTTAGGCGGAAATACCGTTAGGAAATGGAAGATCAAATCTAAACGCCCAGTAAGGCCCCAAGAATCCTATTTCGGGGCAAATATTTTTTATAATTTTATAAAATATGTAAACAAAACTTTTTCATTCAATTTCAGTTTTTGTTAACCAGGGCTCTGGTTTAATTTACATAAAAAAAAAAAATTATCTTTGGCTTTAAAAGCATAATGTTCCTACGTATGATGAAGTATAGCTAACATTTACCGGAACAAAGTTTTTTATTCTTGCCCTGGAGCATTTTGCCCAATTACACATTTCGAGGTGGTATTAATCAATACAAAATGGCGGCCGTCGCCAACAATAGTTGTTTGGACTCGGCTGACCTTTGAGTTATGAATACATTATTCTATTTCAGGTAAGTTTAATCTATTTTTAAAATGGGCTGAAAAAGTCGATTAGTATATCTCATATCCGCATACGTATACCCTAGGTCGCTTCGCTTACGCGGTTTCGCCGCGGGAGAGCGGGCGCTATTAACGCGATGAAATGCCAGATGAGTTGCAAGATATATATATATATCAATGAAGGCTAATTTCTGTCAAATGCCTGTTTTTTACAACTCAAGGAATTACATTATAGACCTTTCGCAAAATACCGATTATGATTGCGGATATGGACAATATCCTGCAGTATATATATACGGCCAAAATCGATCTTTAGCACGGCGTTCTTATGTGAGACCAACTATACCCAACTCAGCTAAATTATGTGCAGATGTGTCAATGATGTGCCGCCGGTCCTGCTTGGGGACGCTCTAACAGTATCCGTGTGGTGTGTAACACACGGATAAGAACATGGTATCTGAGAGAGACAAACAATACTTTTTCCATCAAATATAACAGAATATATAGTGAGGCATATATGCCATCTCACCAACTAACAATCGCAGGTAAATTGTGATGGTGTACACCTTACTAAGAAAATATATCCTATCCGTAATCGTAATAGTGATTTTGCGAAAGGTCTCTATTGCATCTCCCATGCATGTATAATACACTGCATGTTGTTCATGTCCATGTTATAGTAGTTTGTTGGGCATATCCTAGATATCCTGTTGTTTACTAATAGTCTACGACAAATGCCATTTTTTCGTGATCGAAGAAATCGTCAATTTAATGTGAATGTTTGTTGGGATTAGTGCACGTATATACATCTACACTCATACCTTAGCGCACAATACCTTAGCGCACGTATGTACATCTAGACACTCATATCTTAGCGCACGTATATATACATCTACACACGTATCTTATAGCGCACGTATATGCATATACACGCATATACCCTAGCGCACGTATATACATCTGCGTTCATACCTAAGCGAAGTATATTATACATCTACACACATACCTTAGCACACGTGTGTACATCTACGCACAAATCTTAGAGCAGATATAAACATCTACACACAGACCTTAGCGCACGTATATACATATACACACATATGTTATCGTGCGTATATATACATCTACACACAGACCATATCGCATATATACATATACACACATAACTTAACGCACGTATATATACATCTACACACACACCCTAGCGCTCGCATATACATATACACACAAACCAATATTTCCAACTCCGGGAAACTTCATTGATGAAATTTTCTATCTTTCTGATATATCAAGAATTCCAAATGGTTAGAAATTTCAAACCGAACATCCAAATTTCCAACTGATGGCCATTCCAATCCAATTATTTGAATTGAAAGTACAAACATATTTGTATATTGCTCCAAAAACTAAATAGTTTGTTCTACATATTGCTTCGAATGGTAAACTATATCGGAATGATCGCAACCTATATTCAGCCTAACATTTACAACTGCATGTTGAAACATTTTGACTATAACGTTGGGAACGACTCACTCCCAAACTCCATGTTGCGACGTCCCTGTGTAGATATCCGGGGTGACGCTTTCCGATCATGCGGGATAATGTCTCTTTTTTGTTTTACTTGACAGAACGGTGGGCAAGTTATGCCAGTTGAGCTTGACTTCAACGCATGGATTGCTAAATGCGGGGCCGAACCAGGCAGTAATTTTATGAACTACGCATGTTTTCTTAAGGCTAATGGCGACGAGTATACCACGGAAAACAAAGCGGCCTTTGATGCTGCCGACACCAATGGCGACGGTAAGGCTATATAGGCCGGGATATGACTAGATGGTATCGGTTTGGGGAGGGGTGTTCGCCTTAAAATTTACAACTGCACCCACCTTGAACCAGACAATAATCCCATGTTCGCGAAATAACATTTGCACCCCGTTGTGTTGAAACAGGTACCCAAACTAACTATGTCGAAGGTTGGAGATTTTCCAACCCTTTCAAACCAATGTAGCAAAATATTCCGATATTGGTATAAAAAATAACATATTATCCACTAATTACCGGTTGGAAAATCAAACAATGAGAACAATTTCTACCTATATATATGTGGTGTAAAATTTCCAACCAATGTTGTGTCAAGCATGAAATTTCCAACTGTTGAACATTTTGACCAAAGTTATGGGGGTGGCAGACACCCCAATTTCCCCTGTAGTCACGTTACTGTGTATGTGTCAATACTTCATGGGTGTATTATAATCCACGTTATTTGTTGTATGGGAATGGTGGTAGTTACCAAGACCGAGAACTGGATATTGATGACTTGAATAAAAAGAACCGGCCCAAGTACACCGTGAGCGTGAGCCGGCATGTTCCAGGTTTAGATTTTCACTCCCCGAGAACCAAGCACACTCTTAGTCTTAGTCTGTTGTTAGTCTGTTGTTAGTCTGTGCTTTCAGTTAGAATCATCACACGCGCATCACGGCTTGATGATGTGGATGCATCGAAGTCATATATTAGAGCGTATATATAAGCAGATGCCTGTGCTTTTCTATAGCTTTCTGAGTTATCAAGAAAATTGACGCAACTTAAATTTCAACGAAAGTTGATGCTTGTGGTATAGAAAGATAACATGTATCATATATAGTTGCAAGAGCTCACGATAATGCTCACATGCAATATACATGTAAATTGGCAAAATATGGTATTTCAGTAGTCATAATTATTAAATTACAAACGTTATAAGTGGCATCTCGGCGTACGTATTCAGAAGTTCAGTGCCAAACAGTGTCCAAGCGATCAATTAACATTATCACTCTATCACTCAAACGTCAGATAAATGGGTTTTAATTTCTATCTCACAGGAAAGATATCCAGACAAGAATTCAGAGATGCACCATTCTTGTTCGAAGGAGAGGAACGTGAGTATAACCCGAGTCCCGATATGACCATGCCCGGGTGGACCCGCCATGCCTTATGACAATCCAGTTTCGAGCTCAATGTGTCGAGTGGTCTCTTCTCTGTCTTGTCAACCTGATTAAAGACCCCACCGCGCCAGGATGTGTCTACTGTATATATACAGTAATGCTCTAATTAATCGACTTCTTAACCACAGCATAATTATGGGTAACTTTTCAGGATTTAGTCGGAAATATGGCTTGTTGCCATTCATCGGAAAGCTCTCGGTGACTAAATCCTGAAAAGTTACCCATAATTCTGCTGGGGTTAAGAAGTCGATTAATTAGAGCATTACTGTATACATGCACACGACTAACACACGATGAGTATAGGTGGTCGGGCTTGGCTGTTTACCACTGAATGTTTGGTTCCCATTGTACGCAAATGTTTCCATCGACCTGGCGAAGTCGTATGAAGGTGTTCGGATAATTTCGAGCTCTCTTACATACAACCTGATGGATGCTGTAGGCGCCTGTTAAGATATTGGCAGGATTAATCATCTTCAGTTTAAACTGTTTAAATTAAACACTTCTAAGTTTTAACCGGTCGCCGTTTATCTGCTAATGTCTGCATGGTAACTGGGTAGTTTGTATGCATGCTCATCTCACTGAATAGAGTTACTACTAGTCAGCTAGCCACTGAACGACCACAAACGCCCCACTCAGACCCGAATTGGATGGGATGTAAGTGTTTGTTTAAACCAGGTTTATACTTGGAGTGAGCAACAAAACTCACACATATTTTAGCCTAAACTTGACAATGTATATATGTATGTATTGAATGCCCGAAGGCGATGATATTTATGGTCGTAGAATTGGACGACCGCGCCACGATGTGTCTACTTTATATATACAGTAATGCTCTAATTAATCGACTTCTTAACCACAGCAGAATTATGGGTAACTTTTCAGGATTTAGTCGGAAAGCCGAGAGCTTTCCGATGAATGGCAACAAGCCATATTTCCGACTAAATCCTGAAAATTTCCCCATATAATTATGCTGTGGTTAAGAAGTCGATTAATTAGAGCATTACTGTATACATGCACATGCCTAACACACGATGAGTTTAGGTGGTCGGGCTTGGCTGTTTACCACTGAATGTTTAGTTACCATTGTACGCAGATGTTTCCATCGACCTGGCAAAGTCGTATGAAGGTGTACGGACAATTTAGAGCTCTCTTACATACAACCTGATGGATGCTGTAGGCGCCTGTTAAGATATTGGCAGGATTAATCATCTTCAGTTTAAACACTTCTAAGTTTTAACCGGTCGCCATTTATCTGCTGATGTATGCATGGTAAGTGGGTAGTTTGTATGGATGCTCATCTCACTGAATAGAGTTACTACTAGTCAGCTAGCCACTGAACGACCACAAACGCCCCACTCAGACCCGAATTGGATGGAATGTAAGTGTTTGTTTAAACCAGGTTTAAACTCAATGGTTTAATCTGGATACGACGAATTTGGCCATTGAGCTTTATAAACTCATACATATGTCAGCCTATACTTGGCAATGTATATATGTATGCCTGAAGGCGATGATATTTGTGTTCGTAAAATCGGACGATTGATCTTTGAAAGGCGTAAATTGGGTTTGACTGCTTTGAACATTCACACATATATGTAACCAACTCGAGTGAACCAACTTGCCTTGTTTGACTTTTAATACCATTTCACAAAGAAAGATTGCACAATTGACTTTAAATCGCGTGGCACGAACCTTTGATGCCCCTAGAGTTGTGGCTGTTAACCCTGTATATGCCATAACTCAGTATATATCGTGGAGGAATATTAAGTAATGTTATTGAGAAAAGCACTATATTATAGAGTTGGTTGCTTCTTAAATATGCATTCAGGGCTCCAGACATCCGATTTTTTTTTAAACAACAAGAGCAAAAAGAACAACAACAAGAACAAAAACAACATCAACAAATATTTAACATCGTTTTATGTTGAAAAATGGTGAAAACCAGATGCGATATCTAAACTAGACCTATAATTACTAAGGATTATCATATTATGATTGGAAAGGTAACTGAATAATTTTTGTGAACCTCTAAAACGTCGAACACAATGATAAATGAATGCGCATTAAACATAATGGCATCTTTCGTGTAGTATTGCTCGTTCGAAACATGTTATTCCATAAACTATAGAATATTATAATAAGGTAAATAGTTTACGTGAATCCCTGTCTGGAACCTGAATACATCTCAAATTTAGTCGACAAATTTATTTCGTCCTATATATATATGTTACAGCTGGGGAAAACAATGGGCAGGGTGGAGAAAACAATGGGCAGGGTGGAGAAAACGCAGACGATAATGGAGTGGACAACGGCGGAGACAACAATGGATTGGGACAAGGCCCTAGCAAGAGAACCATGGATCGTCTAGACGAATTGAAGGATTTGCTGAATGAGCTGCTGGAGGAATGAATGGGAACATGAATAACAACAACGACAACGACGCGTTCCGGGAAGCAGTGACCAACCAACAACACCAGCAACGACCTGTGGTACATGATACAGATATTATGTGTGAAAAATAATGCATGTGTCCTCCGTGATCATATCAGATGGATATTCAGCATCTCATTCGGCGAACAAGAAAATGTTTCACGACGGTTTCATTTATCAGAATAAATGACACACAATATCAAGCACCTTGTATACACGTTTTTATTTCTATCTTCGAATCCCATCGCATGCATAATCAGTGAGATTTAATGAGTCCACATGGCAACGGCACAGAACCATATAAAATACTACTTCTGAGTTGAATTTAACCCTTTCATGACTTGCGAAAACCCATGTGTCTGTGCATTATCTTATATATGCGAGTTTCCCATAGGGCGCCTCGCATATATATAGGATAATTCATTGGCCTAACAATATTTACATTGACATTGTAAGTCAGTACATTCACTTATATATGCGAGGCTCCCTATGGGAGTCTCGTATATCTTCTATATCTATATTTGCGAATGTCTGTATGTCTGTCTGTGTTCTATAGAAATTCACAGGGGACCATCTAGATGATGCCAAAGGGGTCTACTAGGAGTAACTTTTTACGAGAAAGATAATGGTCGGGGTTAGAATTTTCTAAAGTCACGCCGTTGTTGTCAGGGGCAGAAAAGGGGGGAGGGTCAGAAAAAATATTGTCGCTGATTGTCACCAAACTTATATATAATCATCCCCATAATATGAGAAATCTAATGGTGTGGTTTAAATATGGCAAAAGTTGCGCCGTTCGCGTCAGGGGTGCCCGGAAGGGGGAGGGGCAGAATTATTTTCTGTCGCCGATTGCCACGAAACTTACATAAAATCATCCCTATGATATGAAGAATCCAACGGTGTGGTTTAAATATGTCAAAAGTGGCGTCGTTCGAGTCAGGGATGCACGGAAGGGGAGATGGGCACCAAAATTTATAAAACTAAATAGCGCCGATTTCCACCAAATTGATATATATTCTTCTTCATGATACAAGGAATCTAATTGTGCGATTTAACAACGCCAAATTGTTGTCGTTTGGATGAGAGATTGGGAGGGGTGGGCACTAAATCTGATAATAATTGGTTTAGTAGCCGATTGCCACCACACTTATACAAGATCATCCCCATGATATGAGGAGTCTAATGGTGTGGCTTATATCTGTCAAATTTGGCCCCATTCGAGTCAGGGGTGCATTGAAAGGAACAGGGGCACCACAGTTGATGCACAATTGTTTTAGCATCAATTTCCACCAAATTAATGCACGTTCTTATCCATGATACGAGGAATCTAATCGTGTGATTTAAAGACGCCATAGTGGTACTTTTTGTGTGAGAGATGGGGAGGGGACGGATTGGCACCAAATTTGATAAAAAAAAATTGTTTAGTCGCCGATTATCACCACACTTATAAACAATCATCTCCATGATATCAGGAGTGTTATTGTGTGGTTTAAGGATATCACAAGTGGGGCCATTCGAGTCAGTTGTGTATAGAGATGAGAGGGACACAAAAATTATATCTATTTGTTTAGTGCAGATTTCCACCAGATTGATACACATTCTTCTCCGTGATAATAGGAATCTTATCGTGTGATTTAGATACACCAAATTGATGCCCTATGGGGACCTTAAATTTTATACAAATTTGTATACTCGCCAATTTTCACCAATTTCATATATATGCATCTCTATAACTCTAATGGGCCTTAGTGTGTGCAGCTTGAGTCCGAAATAGGGACGGGAGGGTCACCAACACTGATACAAAATATTTTTAGTACCAATTACCATTAAATTCAGACACGTTCTTCTCAAATGATACAAGAAATCAAATCGTGCTGTCTGTCTGTCTTTCTGTCTGTCTGTGTGCGTTCTATATATAACTTCACGCGGTACAATCGAGATGGCACCAAAGCGTTCTAAGGAATGTAACTTTTTACAAGGAAGTTAATGGTGCGGGTTTAAATTTTCTAAAATGACGCTGTTGGTGTCAGGGGAAGAAAGGGGGGAGGTCGGCAACATTAAATAAATATGGTGAAATAGTTTTGTCGCCTATTTTCACCAAACGAATACATAATCACCCCCGCAATGTGGCGTTGTTCGAGTCAGAGTTGCACCAACAATTGATTCAATAAACAATTTTAGCCCAGATTTCCACCAAATTGATATATTATTCTCCTATATGATACGAGGAATATCATAGTGTGATTTAAAGACGCCAAATTGCTGTCGTTTGTGTGAGAGATGTGGAGTCATAACTATTCTCAGAATTTGTTTTGTTGCTGATTACCACCAAACATATAATCATTGCCAGTATATCATGCACCCATGAGTATAATGGGCGTGGTTTAAATATGTCAAAAAAGGCAAAAGCTGATACAAATATATTTGGCACTAATTTCCACTAAATTCATACACGTTCTTCTCAAATGATATACCATGAATTAAATCACATTTGGTGTCCTTTGCGTCACGGATGGCGAGCGGATATGCACTATTATTGATCAGATTGCTATTCGCCGATATCCACATATAAGTTATATATAGTCACCCAGGCCATCTCCATATCATATTAAGGAGTTTTGGGCGTTCACATTTCACAATCCCGACAAATGGTGACCAACTCAAGTCACTTGAACAATTATATCTTCTTAACTGTCATATGTATATGGGGATGACAATCAGGGCATTCACACAATGAGCTAGTATAATATAATTCACTGACACAGGATCTTTAATACTGCAACTGCGGAGCTCCCGTCATGAAAGGGTTAAACATCATGAGAATATGAGGTAGTATAAAACTGTTTGGTTTCTAAGGTTTATCTTCGTTTCAGTCGCCAGACCATATCACGGTTTTGACAGTTTTATTGGTGGTAAGAGGGCTAATCATATTGGGAAATCGCTCAACTGCACGTAGAAACAACCGGATCCGGGAAGCAACTCGCAAAGACGGTACTATCCCCATACGCGTGGATAACAAATTATCGAAATTGGAACCAGACTTGGTCGCTGCTGGATAGCTTATGACGGCCTGATGCGATATGCACCTTACATACTAAGACACCCCCTCTGATATAAAACAATATATATATTTTTTCCATTATGAATTATATGAACACCGTGGGGGTATTGCTGGAGAGTGATGAGTACGATTTCAATTGGAAATCTCTCTTATCCATTTCTACATGCATACTGACGTTGACTGGATGCTACCATTCACCTGTAAAAAAGAAGACATTGCAATGGTCTGTATTATTCATTTGAGGGATGTTCAGGTAATACATGCAGACGACATACAGATAAAAAGATAATACAAATGCAGAATGATTTCTATTAATTGGTGGGAAATGTTAAGATGATAAGTTCAACAAAGATCTATCGTATATATTGTCTGAACATTTCCAAAGGGAACTACTGGTCAAGGGTTATTTGTTAACCCTTTGAGTGCCAGGGGCCGATCTCATCGGCCCTAAACCTACAAAATAAGTCTGTTAAAGAATATAAGAATAAATTATTAAAATTGTAAAAAAAATTGTAAAAAAAAAAAAAACAATTGTTAGGCCAATGCATTCTCTTATATATGCGAGGCGACCTATGGTCGACTCGCATATATAAGATAATGCATTGGCACAGGGTATATGGGTTGATACAAAAATTGATCTGGCACTCAAATGGTTAATGACGTTCAATTTTCATATATGTGTCAGAAGATGCTTCTCGTGTGGTTTGGTTAAACCCCTGGTGCAACAATAAAGACCCGGTGCCAGTGCATTCCCTTATATATTCGAGTCTTCCATAGGGAGCCTGGTTAATTATAATGCATTTTTAGTCAAACAGTATTATTGTAATAGTGAGGTTTAGACCGTGAGACTTCTAACTTCAAACTTCAGGCGTCAGTTACCAATTTCGGTCCGATGATACATGTGGTCGTCAGATGTTATCGCATATCGGTAAAGATGGACCATATTTATCTCTATAGAAAACCACTGATGATGGAGACAACCATGTGGTGTGTAGGTAACTAACACAGAACTGTGACTTGCATTTGAACTTAGTCCTTTCGTTAAAACCTGCTTAATGACGTACATGTATGTTGCTTTGTATGTCCTGGTCGGGATTGAGCCGATAAATTATCTTTTTATACAACCTATACCAATATTACCACATGTACGTTAATGAATTCGCTCCAACAACAACAAGTCCACAACGTTTAAGCGTGCTCAAAGCAGGTATTTTATTGAATATTGTATCAACAATGCCAGCACACAACGTCATTCTATCATATAAAGCAATAGTGAGTCTCGTTAGCGAAATCATTCTCTTTTGTGTATCGACGATTTGTTCGGGACGAATGGTGAACTGTTTGTTTACATTTTTGCGTAGTTCAGACGTCGTGTTTTGCGAAAGTGTACATTCGTTGTTATTTAATTTTTCAACAATGCTAATCTTAGGTTGAAGTAATGAAATCAGCACACAATATGTCTTTAATTCCGTGTTAAATCGCCTAATGAAATTGCTTTTAAAATTCATATAAGTGTTCGTACATTCAGTTAATAATTTGTGATATGTAGCTATATAATTAGATCGAAATACAAACAACAGCAGCAGCAACAACAGCACAAACAACAATGACAACCTTCGTGGGAATAGCGAAACGTTACATACAGACAATTTTCACAAAATAGCTATCTCCCATATACCACCATGGGTAAGTGGTCATGCTCAGTTGATGTGATGATGTAGGTACCTGCTGAATTTCTGTGATGCTGGTGGGCCACCGTGATCCTGTTTAAACTGTACATTGCTGCTCTTCTGTTTCCAAAGCGGTATTATCCACAAAGACCGTGAAAATGACAACTTTAAAACAAAATATTGGTACTTTTTATTAAGAGCATTTGTTTGCCCCACCAAAACCACAGCAGACCACTTAGCAACAGGTGTAGCTCCCAGGTATGATACACCAGTTATGACATGTTCACATGCAGCTGCATGAAAAATCTGCATGAAAATATCAGAAACAAATTTCCCCTGATATTATATTGCAACCAATATTTCGCCCGTGATAACGCGGCGGTTTAGGTTGTGCTTGAGCTCATGGTGGTAATATAGTCCATATTGTCACATTCATTGCATTATGAAATTTTTATTTTTTACGAAGTTTGGTGGGGTGAAACGCTCACCCTTTCGGAGTGTTTCACCCTTTACCCACGTTGCTGTACTGGTGTATAAAGACATTCCAAATGAGAAAGCGGTCACGTTATTTGGCATCAGATACACACTAGGATATAATTTAATATTACATCAGAGTACATCGTGCATGTATGGGGTGACAAAAGAGATTATGTTTTTGTTTTTTTTTTGCAATGCAGATGACTGACCCATCCCATCTATACCCCATATGAAGTTTTATAGATTTTTGGATCTGGTTTGGTTCATGTGGCTGTGGTGTATATCACGGGTGTGGCTACTATACATACAGGGGTGTGGCGACATGGGGCTTTGTATGTCTTACCCCACCCCAACTACGGTCAAACTTTTCCACGGTTGGAAATTTCATAACTGACACAATATTATTTGCAAATTTCAGACCAACAATTATAGGTTTAAATCATTCTCGTAGTTTGATCTTCCAAATATGCAGTAATGTATGTGGAATTCATTGTTTTTAGACCAATAGTTATCTTTCTAATTTTGGTCAAATTATTGGTTTGAAATAGGCATCAGTTGGAAATTTTTCAAACTTATGAGGGTGTCAGGTGGATATTTCCAACACATCGGGAGCTGCATGGAAGCAGTCAGTATGCTAGGGTTTGTATGCAGTTTTCAGGTTCATATTTCAAACAGTTCTCACATAGGGCCGAACTGCATGCGTTATCTCTCCTGTTGCGAATCAAGGACTACTAATCGAGTAAAGAAGAACGAATCGAGGCCTGAATATATTGCACGGAGTTAGACCTCTAGCTGTTTTTTTATTTTGCCGGGTTCAATCACATATCACATCCACTACATGTATATACAGGTCCCTCCCTCCCGGTATATATACAGTCAAACATAATTCAAGTCAATAAACAAAATCAAGGCATGTGAAATACAAGATGGGAACTTCAAAGCCGAAGGGATGGGTGCAAATTGAATTATGCGATCTTAGGATTTTTTTTTTAAATACTTTATTCCAACACAAAGACAATACATACAGATACATAAAACATAACAAATTAATAGTATAGTTGACATAAAATTGAGGTGTATGTTATCGGAGATTTGCAGGCATGTTATATCGGTTGGAAACGGAGACGACAGTAAACTATAAGCTTCTTTTTTTTTGGTCGTTCGCCCACTTAGAAAGATGATGCACAATATTCTTGAAATATTATACAAGATATTAGGATTTTGTCCCGGTTAAAGGGGGAGTTGTGCAGTTGGAAATCCCCCGTGAACTTTCCCCGTCAATGGAGACCGTATCATCACGTCCCTGCACATATATACATATACACTTCAGTGATTCTGACACTCATCTAAAATGGTCAGTTGTTGAAATAGACGACAATATTGATGGATCATATCTCGAGCACAAGAATGGTTACGAGATTTATTAAGGCATACGGATGGCCACCAATCACATATGTGACCCGCCATATCAAATCCAGTCGTAAGTCGGGATTTGTTTACCCCTGTGCCAATGCATTCTCTTATATATGCGAGTCGACCATAGGTCGCCTCGCATATATAAGAGAATGCATTGGCCTAACAATTTATTATCATTTTTTTTAAATAAATGTTTCTTACAATTTTTAGGACATAAAATAAAAAACATCCATTACCCTGCAGGGAACCCCACACATATATAGAAGCATATAGAAGAGTGTCGTCTGCGCATGTCTGTCTGGGGCTCTGTATGGGTGAAATTATAAAATTGTTAAAGAATATAAGAAAAAATTATTAAAATTGTTAGGCCAATGCATTCTCTTATATATGCGAGGCGACCTATGGTCAACTCGCATATATAAGAGAATGCATTGGCACAGGGTAAAAAAATCCCGACTTACGACTAGATTTGATATGGTGGGTCACATATCCACCTACGAGAGATACATGGCAGCGCACTGTCTCAGTCGGATATTTTCCTGTATTATTTTTTTAATTGTAAGTAAGTCACATGGGGCATACCAGATATTTTCTTGCTGGTCATGTGAACGTGCCATTACTGAAATTATGACCCATATGTGTGTCGCCACCTTGCACGGTCCATTAAACGGGTGTCCTGTAGATAAATAATGTTTAATGCCGAAAGCAAATAACCTAATAAGTCAACAACAACCATATAATTTGACGATCTCTATAGCCTATATTCTGAGGCGTAATTAATTATAAGCAATCCACTGTTTTATTGAATTTGTGGGCATATAATATTTTAACTGGCCGAACAACATAATTAGCATAATTTCGTTTCGCGAAATTATACAATATGTTATTTGGCCACTTACAGATTGTATGCATTGTGTGTGATTATTGAGCATTCTTTCTTTTTTTAAACTGTTCGGTAAGCGACGTCTGGGTTGTGCCCCCCACAAGTCGAGTTCAGAACAATGCATCCCACGGTTGTCTCTTGGCCCGTATGTGTGTCCTTATATTCGTTCGTCCGACACGGATGTTGCCCGGATGGCAACTTGAATAGCATTTGGCAGAATTTTATGAAACTTGGTATGTGGTCTCCATATAAGAAAGACCCGACCACCTTCGAATATCTGTCCGGTCCGACCATTTCTGGTGGAGTTATGCCTCTTTTCCACTTAGAATTTTCTGATTATGTTCCTGTCCGGGTAATAACTCAAGTTATGAAAATGCTATAGCTTTCTAATTTAGTATGTTGATTAATCACATAAAAATACAGTTCAAGTTCTAATTTGTCTTAGAATTTGCTGATTATTTTGTTGTCCGGACGATAATTCAATTTATGATGATCCGATAGCTTAGAAAGTTAGAATGTAGATTATTCGCGTGAAAATACAGTTCATGTACAAATTTGGGTTCAGTCCAACCATTTCTGATCGAGTGATGCCCCTTTTAGATTTTGGTGACTATTTTGTTGTACGGACGATAATTCAAGTTATGATTATCCGATATTATTATAATTTAGTATGTTGATTCATCGGATGAAAATACAGGTCAAGTTCGAATCTGGGTTCAGTCCAGCAATATCTGACCGAGTTATGCCCCTTTTCGTCTCAGAATTTGCTAATTATCTTGTTGTACGGATGATAACTTGTATAGTACTTGATGTGTGGGCTTCATATGAGAAAGTTCCGATCAAGTTCGAGTATGCATAGGTCCGCTCTGGTAATTTCAATGTGAGTAATGCCCCTTTTCGACATATAATTTGCTGATTATCTTTTCAGGGAGATAACTTGAATGTAGTATTTGCTAGAATTTGTTGAAACTGATTCGCGATTTAGCTGTGGGCGGTGTCGATTGGTGAATGGGTCAATCGTATTGACGAATGTGTGAATCGTATGAATGCTATAGCGAAGGTACCTTGTGCGTTCAGTCGCTACCAAATAAACTACCTGTTTTATCAAATAAACCCATGCGGCCGATTTCTGGACCAGGTTTCACGAAAATTATAATCTGAACCAGGCCCAGACCACGGTGATCACGGAATATTACCTAGTTTCGAACCGAATAACCCGGTTTTAATGGTCTGAATTGGTCTGTATTCTCGTCTTTTAGTAACCAAGGTTTACGTAAACCAAGGTTTGTCTTCTTATTGCCTGTGTCAGTTCTGTTCATATTTCGTACTATCTGGTAACATATACGAGTTTTGTCATGAAAGAGAAGTAATTCTTTGAAGGGTATATTTCCATATAAACACTATCGGAGAAGTGTTATATTTAGCCGATGCAGTTGGTGAATATGAGTCCTACATCGTAGGAGAAAGTCTGAGAATTATCCATCCAGAACTGCGAGTCAGTTGCTCTCTATTTTCATAACTGACTTTGTCAAATAACATTACTAAAGTCGAAGACAACCAAATTCGTTTGCTGGCATCATAAATTTGTTTAACTTCCGGCTAACTCAACAACCTTACTCGTATATATTTAAATTCGTGCAGTACTATTTTTCTCACACCGATGATCTATCTTCACATTCACTTGTTGGTGATAGTGTTTCACAGACTTTCATATAATTTATTTTATTTCGTTTGAACTCCATTCAAAGGCCTTCGATCCCTTTAAGACTCATAAGATATTTCTTTTTAAATAGAGCTGAGAAGAGACCGGTGTGCGAATTTAAAACTGAAGGGACAATAGTGCGACTTCAGAGTTTAGCAAATAAACTGGGGGGATTAACCCTTTACCCAACAAACCGGCCAAAAACGCCCAAATAAAGCTTCAACAGCCTAAAATATCTTCGGTCTGTCTCAATAACACCATACAAATATGGATATCATTGGAACCGGTTCATTGACCACATTGTGATGGTTACAGTTATGCCCTGTGCCAATGCATTCACTTATATATGCGAGTCGACCATAGGTCGCCTCGCATATATAAGAGAATGCATTGGCCTAAAAAAATCTTTTTTTAACACTTTTTACCATTTTTTCTTATAATATTTTCTACATTCTTTGACAATTTGATCATTTTTAATATGTGTTAAGACAATGCATTCTCTTATATATGCGAGACGACCTATGGTCGACTCGCATATATAAGAGAATGCATTGGCACAGGGCCGTTCTGTTGGGTAAAGGGTTAAGGGCTTTGTATTTTTGTTCGATCTGGATATGTAATTACAAAGTGAGTAGGCTATCGATGATCGTTTGTTTCACATTACTTAGTTTGATTTCAGGCCACTGATCACCATAACTATTGAAATACCATAATTAATATTGGGCCATGCAAATGTAGTCGAATTATACCTACATGTATATATAATTTGACAACGAACTAAAAATTAACTTAAGTAATCTTAAGTTATCTTAAGTTATCTTAAGTTATCATGCGTCGCGGTCATATACTATATATAACTTCAGGAACTGTTTAATAACTTAACTACATGCCATAATAATGCATCGGATACATATTTTGTATGCATACTGAAGTCAATAAAATTAAAAGGTATATATTGAAGAAGTTTACGGAGACGCAATAAGGACGCCATAGGCATTGCCATCAGGACGATAATTTTTACGATGACAAGATGAAGATGATTAGGTCGACGGCGCTAATGGCGACGATAATGATGATGACTGAATTTTGCGATAAAGATGATGACGATGATAATGACGACGCCGATGACGTCGTTTATGATGAAGTTTATAACGATGACGATGTTGGTAATGATGACGATTGACGACGACGATAACAACGGCGACGAAGCTGATGATGGATACTGATGACGATGGATGAGGACGAAGATGTATAAAGACAAAAATGTTGACGATGGTGACGATACGGATATTGACGATGAAGATGAAGATGACGATTGTATTGATGATGACGATGATGATGAAGATGGTTATGATGAGGATGGTGATGAAGATGGTGTGATGCTGACGGTGTTGATGGCGACGACGATAATGATGATGACGACATCATAGGTGCAGACACAATACTATAGTATAAGGTAAATACATTGAATTTCACAAAAAAAGAAAAACAAATTATACACATCCCAGTGCAATTGGAAATATTATTTGATGAATTCTGCAAACCTATGTCATTGTGCAGGAAACACACAATTCCATACTTTCTAACTATTTCCTGATTAGTCTGTTAACCAGCCCATTAGCTAGTATTATTCCATACCACTTTTGTTAGTCTATTGGAATAAATTATAGTATAATAAATGATAAGCAGTCACTATGCCAGACTTGGATACTCCAGGTGCTGTGAGAGTAACAAACCATCTGAGTTGATATATATGCAATTCACTTGTGCACTGATGACAACTATTTTCTAGCCACAATGATCTAGGCTTAAGCGTCTTAGTTACATAAGGAAAAGTTTATTTTATTCAGTTTTACATTTCTCGAAGCTTCTTTCCGAAGGGTGTGAGGAAGGACGTGTTTAAATTCATCGTCCAATAATTATGCGACGTGCCATAGCTTAATGTCATCTTCACTAAGACACATATGATGTCCCAGTAACATGAGAATGGTGTTGTTGCAGTTATATGTTTTAAACTGTTAGGTTAGAAATTTCAAATATGGGCAAAAAAGGTATTTAGTAAAATATTTGGATTGAGGTTGTAAAAATGCGTTTTTGCATATCGAACCATCCACCCACCCCGGCATACATTCATGAAACTGTTATATTACCCCCCCCCCCCCCTATTGAGTTCTTATACTATATCACCACACTGGGAGAACGGCAATACGGATCATATCTGCAAGAAACCCAGCAGAACACACGAACCCCTGATACGTTGTCAACAAGAAATGACGCAGAGAAATGAACGTAGCACTATTTTACTAATTACGTTGTCATTTGATCTAGGTGTAAACGTTTAGCCAATGGAATAACGTTTGAACATTTACATCCGCAGTAGAAATATATAACCAAAATTTATAAAGTATGTTATGTCTATATCATTATTCGTCTGGGGGAGGATAATTATGATAATTATTTTAAAACAATTGATCCGCGTTTGTGATACCTTCCGGGTTGGTGATATCAGGTATATGGGGGTGCTCGCGGCATGGGCTGTATCGATACGTTGATAATGACCAGTGAGGTTTCATAGTGTAATACTAGAAAGAGGGTGTAAGTAAATTTGGATACAGAGTACAGAGAAAAGTGTTAAAATGGATATGATTAGCACTCGATACTCGACCTCTATTATCACGACTCTGGGGAAATAGAGCTCTTCAAATTATATGGACATTTAGGTCTATTTTACAACTTAGTGTATCTGCTTTCGGCATTACACACTATAGAGTTCGTCAAAGTATGGGATGTTTTATATTTGTTGTACGACCTATTAGTGTATCTGCCTTCGGCATTGCGCATGATTTATATACAGGACACCCGTTTAACACTTTACCCAACAGAACGGCCCTGTGCCAATGCATTCTCTAATATATGCGAGTCGACCATAGGTCGCCTCGCATATATAAGAGAATGCATTGACTTAACACATATTAAAAATGATAAAATTGTCAAAGAATGTAGAAAAATATTATCAAAATTGTTAAAAAATGTAAGAAAAAATTATAAAATTGTTAAAGAATGTATTTTAGGCCAATGTATTCTCTTATATATGCGAGGTGACCTATGGTCGACTCGCATATATAAGAGAATGCATTGGCACAGGGCATAACTGTAACCATGTGGTCAATGAACCGGTTCCAATGATATCCATATTTGTATGGTGTTATTGAGACAGACCGAAGATATTTTAGGCTGTTGAAGCTTTATTTTGGGAGTTTTTGGCCGTTTTGTTGGGTAAAGGGTTAATGGACCGTGCAGGGTGGTGACACATATATGGGTCAAAGTCTTCGGTAATGGCACGTTCACATGACCAGCAAGAAAATATCAGTTATGCCCCATGTAACTTACTCGCAATTAAAAAAAATAATACAGGAAAATATCCGACTGAGACAGTGCGCTGCCATGTATCTCTCGTAGGTGGATATGTGACCCACCATATCAAATCTAGTCGTAAGTCGGGATTTTTTTTACCCTGTGCCAATGCATTCTCTTATATATGCGAGTTGACCATATGTCGCCTCGCATATATAAGAGAATGCATTGGCCTAACAATTTTTTACAATTTTAATAATTTTTTCTTATATTCTTTAACAATTTTATAATTTCACCCATACAGAGCCCCAGACAAACATGCGCAGACGACACTCTTCTATATGCTTCTATATATGGGTGGGGCTCCCTGCAGGGTAATGGATGTTTTTTTATTTTATGTCCTAAAAATTGTAAGAAACATTTATTTAAAAAAAATGATAATAAATTGTTAGGCCAATGCATTCTCTTATATATGCGAGGCGACATATGGCCGACTCGCATATATAAGAGAATGCATTGGCACAGGGTAAACAAATCCCGACCTACGACTGCTATTTATCTCTAGTGGGTGGATATGTGATTGGATCAAAATCTCTCAGGGGTGCGCTCGTAAACATTATTGTGCTCGAATTATGGTCCATCGATATTGTCATCTGATTCAACAACTGACTTTGTAATTCCCTTTAGATGGGTTTATAAGAATCTCTGAAGTTTATATGGATATATGTGCAGGGACGTGGCTAGACGATCCCCGTTTGTGATGGCACCACTCCCCCTTTAACCAGGACAAACTCCTAAGAACGCATACTTAAATTTGCACCCTTTGAATTTCCCACCTGGAATCTCACTTGCCTTCCTTGATTTTGTTTATTGACTTGAATTGTTTGACTATATACCGGGAGGGATGGACCTGTATATAGTGGGGGGGGGGGTTATATGTGATTGAACCCGGCAAAATAAAATAAAACAGCTAGAGGTCTAACTCCGTGCAATATATTCAGGCCTCGATTTGTTCTTCTTTACTTGATTAGTAGTCCGCGATTCGCCACCGGAGAGATACCATGCAGGACCACATGCTGTTAATTCGGCCCTATGTGAGAACTGTTTGAAATCCGAACCTGAAAACTGTGTGCAAAACATGTATACAAAACCCTAGCACCCTGACTGGCTCCATGCAGCACGCGATGTGTTGGAAATATCCACCTAACACCCCCATAAGTTTGGAAAATTTCCAGCTGATGCCTATCCAAACCAGATCCAAATATCTATAAAACTTCATATGGGGTATAGATGGGGTGGGTCAATCGTCCGATTTGCCCAAAAAAAAACATAATCTCTTTTGTCACCCATCATATACATGTACTCTGATGTACTAATAAATTAAATCACAAGCGTGTACCTATTTCCAAATAATGTGAGCACTTTCTGATTTCGCTCGTTTTGGAAGGTCTTTATGCATGAATACAGCAACGTGGCCCACCCCAACCTCAGTAAAAAAAAAGTTCAATAGTTGAAAATTTCATAATGCAATGAATTGCCAATATGGACCATATGTCCACCGTGAGCTCAATCATCGCGACCTAAACCGCCGCGTACTCATGGGCGAAATCTTTGCTGCAATAAAATATCAGGGTAAATTTGTGTCTGATATTTTCATGCAGATTTCTTTCTGTCAGCATCATGTGAACATGCCCTAACTGGTGTATCGTACGGATTCGTACCTGGGATATACACCTATTATGATGTGATCATGCTATATTGCTATAATGTTTGTGTATCCTGCTGATATGCTCTGGTGTTTGTGGGGCAAACCAATTACTTAATACAAAGTACCAATATTTTGTTTTAAAGTTGTCATTTTCACGGTCATTGGATAATATTGCAGCTTTGGAAGCACCAGAGCAACCAGGTACATTTTAAACAGGATCATGTTGTACCACCAGCATCACATAAATTATGCAGGTACCTTCATTATCACATCAACTGCGCAGGACCACTTACGCATGGTGGTATATAAGAGATAACTATTTTGTTACAATTGTCTGCATGTAATGTTTCGCTATTCCCATGTAGGTTGTTATTGTTATTGTTTGTGTTGTTGTTGTTGTTGTTGTTGTTGTTGTTTGTGTGTCGATCTAATGATATAGCTACAGGTAACAAATTATAAACTAAATTTAAAAGCAATTTCATTAGGCGATCTAAGACGGATGGAATTAAAGCCATATTTGAGGAATTAGCATTGTCGAAAAAGTATATAACAACGAATTTACACTTTCGTAAAACACGACATCTGGACTACGCAAAAAATGTAAACAAACAGCCCACCAATTGTCCCGAACAAATCGCCGATACACAAAAGAGAATGATTTCACTAACGAGACTCACTGTTTTTTTATTTATATGATAGAATGACGTTTAGCGCTGGCACTGTTGATACAATATTCATCCAAATACCTGCTTTGAGCAAGTTTAACCCTTTACCCAACAGAACGGCCAAAAACGCCCAAATAAAGCTTCAACAGTCTAAAATATCTTCGGTCTGTCTCAATAACACCATACAAATATGGATATCATTGGAACCGGTTCATTGACCACATTGTGATGGTTCCAGTTATGCCCTGTGCCAATGCATTCTCTTAAATATGCGAGTCGACCATAGGTCGCCTCGCATATATAAGAGAATGCATTGACCTAAAAAAATCTTTTTTAACACTTTTTACCATTTTTTCTTACATTCTTTAACAATTTTATAATTTTTTCTTACATTTTTTAACAATTTTTATAATATTTTTCTACATTCTTTGACAATTTTTAATATGTGTTAAGCCAATGCATTCTCTTATATATGCGAGGCGACCTATGGTCGACTCGCATATATAAGAGAATGTATTGGCACAGGGCCGTTCTGTTGGGTAAAGGGTTAAACGTTGTGAACTTGTTGTTATTGGAGCGAATTCACGTTGGTTTTATAATAAGATAATTTCTCTGCTCAATCCCGACCAGCACATACAAAGCAACTTACGTGTACGTTATTAAGCAAGTTTTAAAGAACCGTCTAACTTCAAATCCAAGTAACAGTTATGTGTTAGTTACCTACATGTCACATGGTCGTCTCCATCATCAGTGGTTTTCTATACAGATAAATATGGTCCATCTTTACCAATATGCGATAACATCATTCTGACGACCACATGTATCATCGGACCGAA
This sequence comes from Siphonodentalium dalli, assembly GCA_032622095.1. NCBI lineage: Eukaryota > Metazoa > Mollusca > Scaphopoda > Gadilida > Siphonodentaliidae > Siphonodentalium > Siphonodentalium dalli. The sequence goes on from CP136064.1 coordinate 164,367,747, forward strand.
ATTGGTAACTGACGCCTGAAGTTTGAAGTTAGACGTCTCGCGATCTAAACCTCGCTATTATATACTGCTTGACTAAAAAAAACCAAGGCTCCCTATGAAAGACCCGTATATATAAGAGAATGCACTGACACGTTGCCTTTATTGCTGCACCAGCTGGTTAACCAAACCACAAGAGATGCATATTCTAACACATATATGAAAAATGAACTGTCATTAACATTTCTTTACTAAATACTCATTGACCAGTAGTTCTCTTTGGAAATGTTCAAACAATATATACGATAGATCTTTGTTGAACTTATCATCTTATCATCTTATCATCTTATCATCTTAACATTTCGGTATACGGACATATCCCACCGGACATTTCCCCACTTTCAAAAGCGGACATTTCCCACCAATTAATAGAAATAAATCTGCATCTGTTTTATCTTTTCATCTGTCTGTCGTCTGCATGTATTACCTGAACATCCCTCAAATGAATAATAAAGACAACTGCAATGCTACTTTTACAAGTAAATGGCAGAATCCAGTCGACGTCAATATATATGTAGAAAGGGTTAAGAGAGATTTCCAATTGAAATCGTAGACTTATCACTCTCCAGCAATACCCATTCATATTCATACACGGTGTTCATATAATTCATAATATAATACAAATAGATTTTGATTTATATCGGAGGGGGTGTCTCAGTATGTAAGGTACATATCGCATCAGGCCGTCATAAGCTATCCGGCAGCGACCAAGACTGTTTCAAATTCGGATAATTTGTTATCCACGCGTATAGGGATAGCACCTCTTTGCTTCCCGGGCCCGGTGGTTTCTACGTGCAGTTGAGCGATTTCCCAATATGATTAGCCCTCTTACCACCAAACAAACTGTCAAAACCGTGATATGGTCTGGCGACTGAAACGAAGATAAACATTATAACCCAAACAGTTTTGTACTACCTCCATATTCACTTGATGTTTAACCCTTTCATGGTGGGGCTGCGCTGGTGCAGTATTAAAGACCCTGTGTCGGTGTATTATATCATATATCCCAGTCTCCCCGATAGAGCCTCGCATATATAAGAGAATGCACAGGCATACAAGGTCAATGTAAATAGTGTTAGGTCAATGAATGCTCTTATATATATATACGAGGCGCCCTATGGGCGATTCGCATATATAAGAGAATGCATTGGCACAGTGTTTTCGAAAAATTTCAGGAAGCTCAAGGGTTAAATTCAACTCAGAAGTAGTATTTGATATGGTTATGTGCCATTGCCATGGGGACCCATTAAATCTCACCGATTATGCGTGCGATGGGATTCGAGGATGGAAATAAAAACGTATATACATGGTGCTTGATAATATGTGCCATTTATTGTGATAAATGAAATAGTCGTGATACATGTTCTTGTTCACCGAGAGAGAACCTGAATATCCATCTGATATGATCGCGGAAAGACACATTATTTTTCACACATAACATCTGTATTATGTACCATAGGTAGCTGCTGGTGTTGTTTGTTGGTAGTTGTTGTTATTCATGTTCCCATTTATTCCTCCAGCTCATTCAGCAAATCCTTCAATTCTTCTAGACGATCCATGGTTCTCTTGCTAGGGCCTTGTCCCTGGCCATTGTTGTCTCCGCCGTTGTCCACTCCATTATCGTCTGCGTTTTCTCCACCCTGCCCATTGTTTTCTCCACCCTGCCCATTGTTTTCTCCACCCTGCCCATTGTTTTCTCCACCCTGGCCGTTATCTGAGCCTCCGCCATCCACATTCCCACGAGCCATGGCGGCAGCTATCTGGAGACCGAGAGGTGCTTCAGCTGTAACATATATATAGGACGAAATAAATTTCTCGACTAAATTTGAGGTGTATTCAGGTTCCAGACAGGGAGTCACGTAAACTATTTGACTCTTTATTTATATTCTATAGTTTATGGAATATAACATGTTTTGATCGAGCAATACTACACGAAAGATGTCATTATGTTTGATATTGACTTTTCTAGGCATTTATTTATCATTGTATCGACGTTTTAGAGGGTCACAGAAACTATTTTGTTACCTTTCCAATCATAAAATGACAACCCTTAGTAATCACAGGTATATAGTTTAGATATCACATCTGTTTTTCGTTGTTGTTGCTGTAAACGGAGGTCTGGTGCTATGGCACGTAAAGGGGTAACACAAGTCCAAGGGGGACCAAAGGTTCATGTCACGCGATTTCTTTGTGAAATGGTATGTGACGAATGCTTAAAAGTCAAACATTACAAGTTGGTTCACTCGAGTTAATAATTGGTTGCATCTGTGTGAATGTTCAAAGCAGTCAACCCTAATTTACGCCTTTCAAAGATCAATCGTCCAATTCTACGACCATAAATATCATCGCCTTCGGGCATACAATACATACATATATACATTGTCAAGTTTAGGCTAAAATATGTGTGAGTTTTGTTTCTCACTCCAAGTATAAACCTGGTTTAAACAAACACTTACATCCCATCCAATTCGGGTCTGAGTGGGGCGTTTGTGGTCGTTCAGTGGCTAGCTGACTAGTAGTAACTCTATTCAGTGAGATGAGCATGCATACAAAGTTACCTTGCAGACATTAGCAGATAAACGGCGACCGGTTAACACTTAGAAGTGTTTAATTTAAACAGTTTAAACTGAAGATGATTAATCCTGCCAATATCTTAACAGGCGCCTACAGCATCCATCAGGTTGTATGTAAGAGAGCTCGAAATTATCCGAACACCTTCATACGACTTCGCCAGGTCGATGGAAACATTTGCGTACAATGGGAACCAAACATTCAGTGGTAAACAGCCAAGCCCGACCACCTATACTCCAGGGTTGGGGTAATCGTAATCAGTAATTGTAATCAAAGTAATCGATTAAAAAATTTGGAGTAATCGTCTGTAATCAGTAATCATGACATTTCTTGATTACAAGTAATCGTAATCGTAATCGATTACTTTCAAATGTACCTGTAATCATGATTAGATTTTGATTAGTTTTGGATTACTTTTACTAAAATATCCATATGGATGGCTATTGGATACTCATAGTCTCATACTGTGGTACTATGGAGTGTGCAAAGATACATACAACATATTAGAAAGTTAGTACAATTTCGTCATGTGTTATGTTAGTGGTATATTGTGTATGTACATTCTGGCAGTGGACACAGATAACAACACACAATTGTTGAATACAGCATAAATAGCAATAAACTTGTGATACAGACAAATGAAATGTTCTAATATGAATAAATAGGGTAGCCAACTTCAATTAAGATTAAATTGAATTGGGATTGCTGCAGACAATGGCTGTAAAGTCACACTGGTACAATATGGCTAATTAACTGAACAAAGAAGGTGTGAAGTACATCGGTATACCTAATTTGCTGGTTTGTCATTTATTGCACCCATGGGGTTAAGCCTAATTTAATCCTCATCAGGATTAACAACGGATGATCATCAAATAAATCTTAATGTTATCTTCATTGTGTTGGGTATTGAATCTAACAGAACATGCAAATATTTTATAATTGTTTCTGGTTATATTTTCATAAATATGCGTTCGTTTGAATGCATGTAAGAAAATTAAAAATATATTAAAAATTGTTTACATAAATAAATACAAATAAAACATAATGTATTCCCAATAAGTTGGTGCATAACTTCATGATGAAACCTTTCCAATACATGTAAATGTAAAAAAAAGTTTTTATGTTTTTTTGCTTGCATCTTTCTATTGTTTCAGT